>JAPQWV010000025.1:1202500-2405000 GCA_027422505.1 Craterostigma plantagineum
GAATACGAAGCAGCGGTTCAAGAACTGAGCATCTGCATGGCTTTTGCGCCCGAGGAAGAGGCTCAAGTGTTGGAACATTTCGTGGAGAAGCTGCACTTAATGATGCTCGAACTGTCGTGGAAATCGCGGGGGCAAAAGGGTCAATTGACGGCTATGTGAAAATGTTTGTATTACCATTTTCTTGAACCTCTGCTATTTCTGGGATCGATGTTTTTTTTTTTTTTTTTCAGTTTCAAATGGTCTGTCCAAGAAGATGAAGTTTAATTAATGTTTAGTACAAGTTTGTTTAGTGTTTGAAGAAGGTGCAAGAAAAGAAGTACCTCAAAGAAAATGTTCAGAAAGAAAAGGTGCAATGCAAAGGCGATGGACTAATACGTCAATTATTGTTGTGATATGTTTGGGCCAACTGCCCAAAATATCATGCTTTTGGGTTATCTTGTTGGGCCTATAGCCCAATATGTTCTGAATTTTCTTCCTTCTTAACAAAAAACGTTTTATTTATTTATTTATGATCGCACAAAATGTCACGGTAGTCCATATATTCCCAATAAATTACGTTTGTAGGGAATTTGTACATCACTCTTGTCTATAATACATTACCACACTTGCTTTTAACAGAACCAGTTCTCATGGCTTATGTGTCTCGTTCCAAGCTCAAGCAAATTATGATGGTCAGTAAGTTTTTATTTAATGATATCATAATCCGACCATTTATTATAGAATTTTTTCTGGAACATTGGAAATTAGAGCATTCTGTTTTCAGTTAGGGTACTTATGTTGTCGCTTACGTGAAAAGATATTGTGCGTGCGCATGCCTTCCAGTTCTATCTAACCATTATATATATATTTATATGTATTGGAAAAATTATAAAAATGGATCACTAAGTATGCTAATTTTCGATTTTGGGTCACTATGTTTGCCATTTATAAAATTAGGTCACTAAGTATGTATATAGTAACAAAATCGGGTCACTGACATCTTTTTTCTTATTATATAGATACTTAGTGACCCAAATTTGTAATTATATACATATTTAGTGATCTAGTTTTGTTACTATATACATACTTAGTGACCTAGTTTTGTAACTGACAAACATAGTGACCCAAAATAAAAAAATGGTGTACTTAGTGGCCCATATTTATAATTTTGCCTATATGTATTTCTTTATAAAATATGATACTCTTGTGATTTTATTCCACATACAAAATCATGGCCTCTCCACTTACAACACCTAAGAACGTTATTTATATATAGATTAGCTTTCCCTTTTGCGTTAATAGTCTTTAATAAGGCAACCTTACACTCGTGATTATAGCATGGAGGCCTCGAGATTTTCATATTTTGATATCATTGCTTCAATAATTTAGCATCATTGCAAGTTGGGTTTTATTTAATCATATCCTTGAGTGACAGAAAGTAGAAACTACTATATTTATTGATTTTTCCAAAGTGGGAACTAAATTATAAACTAAAAAAAAAAGAACATAGTCGGAAATACACGAAACAAGCACGCGTGTTTTCCGATAACGTTCTTTCTTGCCTACAAATATTGCACTATGTCGTCGATTGGTGCAATATGTCATCTCTATCGTTAGATTTGATGTTAAATAAAAAAAAGATATTAAGGGAGATTCAATGAATATTGATGGAGACTTTTGGGATGTGTTGTTTATTTCATGATCATATTGGTGTCTCATCGCATGATATCATTGATTGAGATGATGAAATACATTACATTTTCCTGAAATGGCAAGGGTTCGAAAGCAATTTCGCGGATCGGAAAACTTCTAAATAATTAAGGAATTATTCTATGTTAAGACGAGATTTGTAGAGACAAGGAACATGATGGAAGTAAATCGTAATTCCTTTCATTTTCTCTTTATGTAAGTTAATTAATCATTGGCTATTATATAAAGTCGAGATAAAGCCGCCAAAGCCCCGCGAAAGCTACTTACTAGCTGGAAAGTGTGGGTGTTAATTATATGGTTCTAATATTTAAAAATGTTATATAGATTTTTCAATTGCAAGATAAGCTACAACTAATGTGAAAGCACTAACCCTAATGACGCACTTGTGTAATAACAAGTGGCAGATTAGTCGTCCTAAGTAAGAATTATCTAATTTATACATCTTTAGCCTAGAAAGAGATGCATATATATGAGTAGATAAATGAACAGATCTATTAAAATGAGTGGAGAATCCCAATTGAGTAATAATAAGATAACACAGCAGATAATGATGAGTCGTAGGGACATAGCCCACAACTCCACCAAACTTAAATTTTTGCATGTTTCATAATAATAGCATTACATAGGAAATACTATATAATGAACAAAAAAGCTAATCGAAATAATAAAACAGGCCTATGTTATAGCACATTTCATTTGATCGTTTCCTCTTCTACTGTTTCCTCTTTGAAACTAAATATAAACTTCCAGGAATGATTTATCCATCAAACAATTAATGAGTGGGATATTGTAGTTGAATGACAATGACACAACTCTGGGAAGTAAAAATAAATGAAATATTATATATCATATATATGATAGAATTCGATGTTAATGTATCATATGAATTCATACACACATAAGTGGAGTAGACATGGCGTGAAAGTTGTTTCACTTTCTTCGAAAGTGATCGATCGACGCCTTCGCAGTAGAGAAGATGCTGCTAGTTAATTATGAAAAGCAGTTATTCATAAATCAATTCATGGAATTGAGATAACGTTTATTATTCTATTTACCGTTGAGTGGCATATAACCTAAATGCAGGGAATATTTTCAGATCCATGGACTCATATTAACTCGAAAAACATTATATCGAGCATATTGAAATCTGAGATTCAATTATATATCAGATAATTATATTCGTCAAGGATTAATTGAATATATTATCGAGTTGGATTAAATTCCTTCAACTTTGTCCATTATCACCACCGACCTTAACGGCTATCCGAATATTTCCAACTAATATTATTCTACATGGAGTGTTTTTTCTTAAAAAATAGTAATTAACGTTGGACCGTTGCCAATGTCTCAATCCCAAGATGCAATTTCTTGTTATTATTCGCTTACCTTCGTAACAATGCCTATATTTTATATTCCATATATTTTCCTCTATTCTCATTATTCGAAGCCTTTTGCATCATTAGTTAAAATAAAACTCGATTCTTTTCTCTACATTAGCATATAATCATGATAATGGGGTGGGTGGGGGGCAAAGAATCCATGCAGCACGAGGCTAATCTATTTATTCATGGAGAAGAATATTTAAAAATTTAGGAGGGAATATATGTTGTAAAGATGTTGAAAGTCAAGAAAGCATTGTTTTAGAATCCAACACTTCATCTTTATAGTATAGTCTAAATACATACAAAAACATTAGAGAAACTTATCACATGCAATCGATCGGATCAGAATTGCGTAAATAATAATAATAATAACAAGTTAACATCAATAATTCTAGCAACCTATAAAGGGTGATCGAAATGCTTTCATTACAAAAAGGTGGCAGGCATCATATGCTTACCTATAACAAGAAAAATAAGTAACTATTAAACTAATCAATAAATGCATGAATCGCTCGAGACCAAGGAGAATTACCTTCTATTTCCTTATCTATCTACGCACAAATTCATACACACAGACAGGCCATACACTATTATGTACTACAGAGAAGACATAAAAGAAAGGTATAAATGACTACGGTGAAAAACGTTATAACCAAATAAAAGGGGGGTCGATTTAGAATTCAAAGAAATAGATCATAGGATGATTCTATCTATCTAAATATGATTTTCCTACTTCACAATCATTGTCATAAAATCAGACATCAGCAAAGCTGTTTCAAAGCACAAGTACAATATAATAATAAAGCTTTCTTTGAGTTGAGTGGCACGGCTCATCATCTCCCACTTAGAGCAGTTGCCCATTGAAGCAGAACACCAAATAACACCACTAGACAAAAGAAAGAAAACCATCGCATGAGAAAGAGAAAGAGCATTGTAAGTAACTAATCTTGTTGAGCAGTGTTAAAAAGGTTCTTAAAGATAATAAAGAAAAAAAAAGGTGGGATCCCACCAAGAGTGGCAAAAAGAATACATACATGCAAGTTTTAGCCTCGTGGGAAATCTTTACCTCAGTACTCCTTTGCCTCTGCTTATATATTCCATCGAGCTTCAGTTTCTCAGCCACAAGTGAAAAAAAATACCTTACATAGCTTCTGAAGCCCCCGAAAATTCATAACTTTAACTGATTTCTCAGCCATGCCTTTATGTTCCGTAGCGCCAAAACCCGAGAAAGAAGCCACAGAGCTCACAAATACATCGTCGAAGAACTGCGATGATAAGTCTCAGTCCTATCTGCAGAGGGTTTTATATCCCATAACCTTAAAGGTAATAAATAACTGTTGCATATCCTTTCACTCGCCAAGACAAGCATGTCGTCTGTATCTACAACGATCCTTTTGTGTTTCTTCTCTTACAGTTCGAAGATGTTGTCTACAAAGTAGGCCATGTGCAGAGCATGTCAACCTCCCAAGAAAAGGTGATACTCAATGGCCTCACGGGCATGGTCTGCCCGGGCGAGATACTAGCCATGTTGGGCCCGTCGGGCAGCGGAAAAACGACCCTCCTCACTGCCCTGGGCGGGCGTCTCCTCGGGAAACTCTCTGGCAAAATCACTTACAATGGCCATCCATTCTCGGGCTCGATAAAGCGCAGGATAGGCTTCGTAGCCCAAGAAGACGTTTTATACCAACACCTCACCGTCTTCGAAACCCTCCTCTTCACTGCACTACTAAGGCTCCCCAAAACCCTCACTAAGGAGGAGAAGGAAAGGCACGTCGAGGATGTAATAACAGAATTGGGACTAACTAAGTGTAGGAACAGTATGATCGGCGGCTCGCTTTTTCGAGGCATATCGGGCGGGGAGAAGAAAAGGGCCAGCATAGGCCAAGAGATGCTGATCAACCCTAGCCTGCTCTTATTGGATGAGCCCACCTCGGGACTCGACTCGACCACGGCTCAGAGGATACTGACCGCCGTCAAAGGGCTGGCTCGTGGGGGCAGAACCGTAATTACGACGATCCATCAGCCTTCGAGCAGATTGTACCACATGTTCGATAAGGTTGTCTTGCTCTCCGAGGGCTGTCCTATTTATTACGGCCAGGCTTCGACTGCTTTGGAGTACTTCGATTCGATTGGTTTCTCCGCCTCTGTTACGGTGAATCCAGCCGATCTACTGCTCGATCTTGCTAACGGTAACTTTATTTTGAAGCACTCATAGGGAATACGCTTGCATGAACTCTTTTATTCGACTGAAAAAATGACAATCCCTACGAAATTCCAGGAATTAAACCTGATTTCCAGCATGATTCGGGCGATGATCTGAAACTAGACCCGAAATCTGTTAGAGATGCTCTCATATCTGCTTACGATAAGAACATATCTACAGAGCTTATGTCTGAGCTACACAGCTCAGAAGTTGGAGGCTACAGTTACGTACATGGCGCCTCTCCTATCAGTGAGTATCTCTTATTAGCAATCATGACAAGAAGAAAAATGCTCGTCAATTTCTGATGATTTTTCTAATTTTCCTAGGAAATAATCCCATACCGAAGCAATGGTGCACCACTTGGTGGTACCAATTCAAGATACTGCTTTTACGCGGCCTTCGAGAGCGTAGGTTCGAGGCCTTCAACAGACTAAGAATCTTCCAAGTTATAAGCGTAGCGTTCCTTGGCGGGCTTCTGTGGTGGCGAACGCCTGCATCTCACATAGACGATAGAGTAAGTACTTGCTCAAAAAATTGAAGTTTAAAATCCTCATAACATTCTCTAACTCTGTAAAAAAACTACTTCGCTTTAAATGAAGACCGCCATGCTGTTCTTCTTCTCGGTTTTCTGGGGCTTCTACCCTCTGTACAACGCAGTCTTCACCTTTCCCCAAGAACGAAGAATGCTAATCAAGGAACGATCTTCGGGCATGTACCGCCTTTCCTCGTACTTCCTCGCAAGAATGGTCGGAGATCTACCACTAGAACTCTCACTCCCAACAGCGTTCACGCTCATATTCTATTGGATGGGCGGGCTAAAACCCGACCCAATAACATTCATACTCTCTGTGACGCCCGGGGCCGAAGAGGGCGGGGAGTGATCGCCGGTGCCAGGGTGCACGGACAAGGAGCGGCTCCTGGCAAGGCTTCTAGGCAAAAGGGTACATGAACGAACCGATCCGACACCCGAATGAGAGGGGATCCTGAGACTGACAATGTATGGGCGTGTCAGGCTAAGAATCGTATAATAGAATTGATAGTACTACTCATATCACCAAGGTCGACTTACCTTTTCGGGAGTCCATCCGAAAGAACTTCGAAGTTAAGCGTGCTTGACTTGAAGCAATCTTAGGATGGGTGACCCCCTGGGAAGTTTGCCCAGGGTGCGTGTGAGCGAGGACGAAGCACGCTGAAAGGTTAAATGGTGGTACAGTGGGGCCAGACTATCAGTCGGAGTGTGGTGGGCCCAACCCCACAGGTCCCGGTAGGGACGGATGCTACAGTGACGCCCGGTATGGGACGGGTCGTTACAGGTGGTATCAGAGCACAACCTCTCGCAGTACGGTGCTGGTTCGGGGACGAACCAGGCGGAAGCTGGTGGGCATGTGACGCCCGGGGCCGAAGAGGGCGGGGAGTGATCGCCGGTGCCAGGGTGCACGGACAAGGAGCGGCTCCTGGCAAGGCTTCTAGGCAAAAGGGTACATGAACGAACCGATCCGACACCCGAATGAGAGGGGATCCTGAGACTGACAATGTATGGGCGTGTCAGGCTAAGAATCGTATAATAGAATTGATAGTACTACTCATATCACCAAGGTCGACTTACCTTTTCGGGAGTCCATCCGAAAGAACTTCGAAGTTAAGCGTGCTTGACTTTAAGCAATCTTAGGATGGGTGACCCCCTGGGAAGTTTGCCCAGGGTGCGTGTGAGCGAGGACGAAGCACGCTGAAAGGTTAAATGGTGGTACAGTGGGCCAGACTATCAGTCGGAGTGTGGTGGGCCCAACCCCACAGGTCCCGGTAGGGACGGATGCTACAGTGACGCCCGGTATGGGACGGGTCGTTACACTCTCCCTTCTCATCGTCCTCCTAAGCGTACTCGTCTCCCAAGGACTTGGCATGGCGTTCGGCGCAATACTCATGGATGTGAAGCAAGCGGCGACCTTAGCCTCTGTTACAACCATGGTTTTCCTCATAGCAGGAGGATACTATGTTAGGCATATCCCGCCATTTATAGCATGGATGAAGTACCTCAGCTACAGCTACTACTGCTATAGGCTTCTTCTTGGAGTTCAGTACGGCGAGCACGACGTTTATGTGTGTGGGGAAGGATTGTACTGTAAAGTCGAAGATTACCCACCGATTCAGACGATAGGGTTGAGCCATCTTTGGTGGGATGTGCTCGTTATGATTCTGATGCTCGTCGGGTATAGGTTTATGGCGTATTTAGCTCTACATAGGGTGAGATGAAGAAGATGCTTAGCAGTGGATCTGATCGGAGGAGAAAAAAAGGAGCTTCTTTTACTCTTGCAAGAAGAGTGCGATCGATGTCTTAGCACGTCGGAATAAAAAAGAGCCCATTCGCCAGATTATGATTGGCAGGCTACCGTCAAATCAAATGTAGTATATAACTTTCTGCCATGGCTTCTTACCATATGTTCTTAATAAGCAATGCAAATCGTATCAGTTTTAAAGATTAAAGTGTAGCCTTTTGGATGGATTACCTGCATTGCGTACGAGTGGATGGAACCACGTAAGCATTTCGTCGAGCACGTAGCAAACACAGACCTGCGATATACAAAGCCAATGTTTTATCAGTTTCTGCAACATATCTTTAGAGATCAAGAAACATTGTCAGAAAATGTTCGAAATATTTCTAAAAAATCTGAAAATCCTTACATACCTGCGACGTCATCGAAAACTAGGTAAGAGATAAGACTCGGTAACATAAGGTGCAGCAGAAATCGCAAGCCAACGATTTTCCAAAGTCAAAAAGTCAATGAACACGGATCCCAAACGAGACCGATTCTGAAACAGGGGCTATATAAAATGTGGTTGTTAGTCTGTAATCTTCAATGTTTAGTGCTAAAAAAGTCAACTTTATGTACACACACGGAAAAGATAAACGAATTGCAGGGGCTCGATCGGAGAAACGTTAGACGTCGATAGCGTGATAAAGTTTCGATTTTTGTTGAAATGATCCGCTTCACGGTCGCCGCCCTCCTCCTCCTCCTCGCCTCCGCTTCCGGCGCCGACATCCCTCTCGGCTCCACCTTAACCGCGTCCGACCCAAATTCCAGATGGACCTCACCAAACTCCACCTTCACCTTCACCTTCGTCTCCACCACAGCCGGAAACTTCACCGCCGCCGTGACTTACGGCGGCGTCCCCATCTGGTCCACTCCCTCCGCCACGTCCTCCGCCGTTCTACGCCTCCTCCCTTCCGGCGATCTCCAGCTGCTCCCATCTCCAACCTCCACCGACCCCATCTGGTCCTCCTCCACCGCCGGACGCAACGTATCAGCCGCCGAGCTCCAAGAAACCGGCAACTTCATCCTCAAGAACTCCGCCGGGACCGCCGTATGGTCAACGTTCGACCGCCCAACGGACACCGTAGTACCCTCCCAACAGCTGAGCATCAACCGAACCTTATCGGCAGGGATCTACTCCTTCGTCCTTCAGAGAAACGGCAACTTGACGCTCCTATGGAACAACACCGTCGTCTATTACAACTCAGGCCTGAACTCCACCGCAAACTCCAGCCTTGCGAGCCCTGTCCTAAATATGCAACGAACTGGGATTCTAACACTCTCCGATCCACTTCTGACGAGCCCCTTAGACTTGGCTTACAGCAGCGACTACGCCGAAGAAGGTAACAACATCTTGAGATTCTTGAAATTAGACGACGATGGGAACTTGAGAATCTACAGCTCCGTCAGTGGGAGCGGCACAAAAACTGCAAAGTGGGCCGCTTTGAGCGATCAATGTGAGGTTTTCGGCTTCTGTGGAAACTTAGGAATATGCAGCTACAACGATACATCTCCAACCTGCAGCTGTCCTTCGGGCAATTTCGAGTTCGTCGATCCCAACAATCCCAGGCAAGGCTGTAAGAGAAAAGTAGAGCTTCAAAACTGTCCAGGAAACGCAACCATGCTTCAATTAGACCACACCGTGTTCTTAACCTACCAGCCCGAGCTATCCGCCGACGTCTTCTTCCAAGGAACTTCGCCTTGCAGGCTAAACTGCCTCGTCGGCCCATGCATAGCTTCGACCTCCCTCGCCGACGGCTCGGGGATATGCTACTTAAAAATACGCAACTTCGTCAGCGCATACCGATCTCCAGCGATTCCAAGCACTTCCTTCATCAAACTATGCGGGCCCATCATACCCTCCTCGCCGGCAGCCTCCTCCGGCAGCTCCTCCGCCGCCAGGTGGCGGCTGAGGTGGTGGTTAGTCGTCGTAGTAATCATAGCTACAGCCTTGGGACTGCTGGCTGTCGAGGGCGGCCTATGGTGGTGGTGCGTGAGAAACAGCCCGAACTTCAGCAAACTATCGGCCCAATACGCCTTGCTCGAATACGCCTCGGGCGCGCCTGTCCAATTCTCCTACAAAGAGCTCGAAAGGGCCACGAAGGGGTTCAGGGAGAAGCTCGGCTCGGGCGGGTTCGGTGCGGTGTACAAGGCGGTCCTAGCCAATCGAACCGCGGCTGCAGTCAAGCGGCTCGAAGGCATAGAGCAAGGGGAGAAGCAGTTTCGAATGGAGGTAGCCACCATAAGCAGCACTCATCACCTGAACCTAGTGAGGCTCCTAGGGTTCTGCTCGGAGGGGAAGCACAGGCTATTGGTCTACGAATTCATGAAGAACGGCTCGCTCGACGGCTACTTATTCCCGGGCGACGGTCAGCCGCCGTCGAGGCACCTGAGCTGGGACCAGCGGTTCGCGGTGGCTCTAGGGACGGCTCGAGGGATCACGTACCTACACGAAGAGTGCAGAGACTGCATAGTCCACTGCGATATAAAGCCCGAGAATATACTCTTAGACGAGAGCCACCAGGCTAAGGTGTCTGACTTTGGGCTGGCCAAGCTTGTGAGCCCAAAGGACCATAGGCAAAGAACGCTGACCAGCGTTCGTGGGACCCGCGGGTACTTGGCGCCCGAGTGGCTCGCGAACTTGCCCGTGACCTCGAAATCTGACGTGTACGGCTTTGGCATGGTGCTTATAGAGGTCGTTGGGGGGAGGAGGAATTTCGAAGTTTCGGCGGAGACGAATCATAAGAGGTTTTCGGCGTGGGCTTACGAGGAGTTTGAGAGGGGGAATTTGGAGGGTATTTTGGATAAGAGGCTCGATAGGGCCGAGGTGGATTTCGGGCAGGTGGCTCGGGCGGTTCGGGCGAGCTTTTGGTGCGTCCAAGAACAGCCTTCTATGAGGCCGACGATGGGCAGGGTGGTTCAGATGTTGGAGGGCGTGGTGGAGATCGAGCCGCCGGCTGGGCTCATCTTCGTTTGTGGGCGGTGGTGATGCTGGGATTTCTTCGTCTGCTTCGGGGAATAATAAATAATAAGCGTGGAGGAGACACCTGAGGATTTTTTTTAGGGCCTTGTACGAATTCTTGATTTTCACCCTGTAATGGAATTGTATCGTTTTGTGTTGTTCTGTAGCTATATTTCATGAAAGTGTAGTAGCAGCAACTGTATAATTTGTGTATTGAATATCTGTTGAGCTTTTTCACCTTGAGTCAGCGGAAAAGTCAACGGAAGCAATCAACAGTCTCTTGCAGTGACACGTGTCGAATAAATCGTCTTACAGGCGCGTAAGTAAAGTGTTGAGCTTCAGACTGAATTCTAATCTTTTCTGTATCAAAGATTAATCGTGGATCGTCTTCTTGCTTGTTACTTGAGTGTTGAACGTTTTACTGTGTGTGAAAACTTCAGAAAACTAAACAATGAAGAAGACAGAGATTACGTGGTTCGATCGTTTTGATCTACGTCCACGGCGGCCAAGAAATCTTTATTGATGTGAGGTGAATCTGTTACAATCGATCTATCACAGTTACAAAGAATAACAGAGCTTTTCCTATGATAGAATAGTCGACTCAACGAAGAAGACGATGACTGTTCTGTTAGCTTGTTTTCCCCTCAGCTTTAATCTCGCATTCACGCTTCTTTAACCGTCCAACGAGTTAAGCTTCTTATGAAAACGTTCTTGCCAACAGCAGCTTTATAAGTGGTGTCTTTCCAGCAATTTATTCACAACTGCTTCGACGACTTCTCAGACTTGAACCATCTCAAGCTTTGCTTCATTCTTCTTGCTCAGATTGTTCAGCTACAACTCTTATATTTGAGTTTGCCCTCACAATTCTCCACCTCAAAATCAAATTATTTCCTTCTCCTTCTTGGCCGCCCTCCCTTTGTACTCAAGGAAGGTTTCGACAACCAATCAGCCTCAAACACAACTCAAACTTGGTGCTTGAAAGAGGCTTGGTTATCATATCAGCAGGATTTGATTCAGTGCTGATTTTCTTGACTTGCACAGCTCCCTTTTCGATCACGTCTCGAATAAAATGAAATTTAACATCGACGTGCTTCGTTCGCTCGTGGTAGACACTATTCTTGGACAGCTGAATTGCTCCTTGGTTGTCACAGAAAACATCCACGTAAGCTTGAGTCATGCCCAGCTCATTCATTAATCCTCTCAGCCACAAAGCCTCCTTAACAGCTTCAGTAAGAGCAATATATTCGGCCTCTGTTGAAGATAATGCCACGAGCTTCTGTAGGCTGGCTTTCCAACTAATAGCAGTCCCATATGAGGTGAATACATAGCCGGTCAGAGATTTCCTAGAGTCCAAACAGCCGGCGAAATCTGAGTCCACAAAACCACTCACTTGACCACTGATAGTTTCTGTTTTCTGATATCCAAAGACCAGCCCTCTGTTTAGAGTTCCTTTTATATATCTTAACACCCATTTCAGCGCTGTCCAATGATCTTTCCTGGGATTTGACATGAATCTGCTAACCAAACTTAGAGCATACGAGAGGTCAGGCCGTGTGCACACCATCGCATACATGATAGAACCTATCACGTTCGCATATGGTATAAGCTTCATATACTCGGCTTCTTCATGGGTCATTTCTTCACTTCTGTGACTTAACTTGAAGTGTGAGGCTATTGGGGTCACAGCCTTCTTGGCTTCACTCATATCGAACCTTTTAAGTACTCCTTCCAGATAGCTTCTTTGAGATAAACACAGCACTCTCTTGCTCCTGTTTCGAGTTATTTCAATGCCAAGAATTTTCCTAGCTGATCCCATGTCTTTCATCTCGAATTGTGCTTTGAGAGCATTCTTTAGTTCCTGTATCTGTTTCATATCTTGACAGGCAATAAGCATGTCATCTACGTAAAGCAACAGATACATTAAACATCCATTCGAGCAAAGTTTAAAGTAGACACAAGCATCATATTTGCTTCTTATAAACCTGTTTTCTGTCATGAACTTATCGAACCTTTTGTTCCATTGCCGGGGTGACTGCTTCAAGCCATATAAAGACTTCCTCAAAAGACACACCTTGTCCTTGTCCTCGGCTCTTATGTACCCCTCTGGTTGGCTCATATAGATCACTTCTTCGAGCTCACCATAAAGAAACGCTGTTTTTACATCAAGTTGCTCTAGGTGCATATCAAGTTGGTTTGCCAAAGAGAGAACCAGCCGTATTGATCGATGCTTCACAACCGGCGCAAAAATCTCATTGTAATCTATACCTTCTTTTTGTGTGAAACCCCTGGCCACTAACCTTGCCTTGAATCTTACTGACTTTTCATTCCCAGATTCACCTTTTTTCTTGAAAATCCATTTGCAGCTCACTACTTTGTGATTCTTTGGTCTTTCAACTAGTTTCCATGTCTTATTCTCTTGTAATGAGTTCATCTCTTCGTCCATAGCTTTCCTCCACTTGCTGCTTTCATTTCCTTCTATGGCTTCATGGTATGAATTTGGTTCACCATCATCTGGACTCTCAGCTGCAATGAAAGCATATGCGATTAAATCAGCATAGCCAAATCGAGTAGGAGGTCTGATCTCCCTTCTTGCTCGATCCCTAACAAGGTTGTAATCCTCTTGATTTTCCTCAGAGCTTTGTTCCTCCTCGACTTCACCTGGTAGGCTGGATATTTCATCATTTATTTCAGCATTTTCGTCACCATACGCAGCTGGTTGCTCCACCTCAAATTCTACAGAATTATCATTTTCTGAATTTCTGTTGTTAGAGCTGTTTCTTGCTTGTGTTTTGCAGGCCATCTCTTTCTCATTAAAGACTACATCCCTGCTAATTATGCACTTTCCCATACCAGGCTCTATGCACCACAATTTGTATCCCTTCACTCCTTCGGGATAACCAATGAAAACACACTTGATAGCTCGAGCATCAAGTTTATCTTTCTTTGAGTGAGCATAAGCTGTGCAACCGAAAACTCTGAGATGTTGCAAGCTAGGTGGATGTCCAGACCAGACTTCTTCAGGTGTCTTGAGTTTAATGGCTGTAGAGGGGCTCCTGTTTATTAAATAGGCTGAAGTTACAACAACCTCAGCCCAGAATTTCTTCGACAAACCAGCTGAAATCATCATGCACCTTGTTCTTTCTAAAATGATTCTGTTGTATCTTTCTGCCAACCCGTTCTGTTGAGGAGTGTAAGGTACAGTTCTGTGTCTAGCCAGCCCTTCTTTCTTACAAAATTCATTAAACTCATTTGAGCAAAATTCAAGACCATTGTCGGTTCGAAGTTTCTTTACCTTCCTACCAGTTTCTGTTTCAACCAGCAATTTCCAGGTTTTAAACTTGTTTAGTGCCTCATCTTTCGTCTTCAAGATCATCACCCATACCTTCCTTGAGTGATCATCGATTATAGACATGAAATACCTTCCCCCCGACAATGATTCTGCCCTTGAAGGTCCCCACAAGTCTGCATGAATATAATCAAGAATTCCATCTGCAATCAGTCTTCCTGAACCAAACTTCACTCTGTGACTTTTTCCAAGAGTGCAGTTTTCACAGAAATCCAACCCTTTTATCTTGTCACCTCCTAGCAACCCTTGCTTAGACAACTCTATAAGTCCTTTCTCACTTACATGAGCAAGTCTTTCGTGCCATAGTGACGCTTTATCTTCACTTCTCACGGCACTTACAAAACCAGCAGCAGTAGAACCTTGCAAGAAATAAATTCCATTCTTTCTTGTTCCCCTCATAATTGTTCTTGACCCTTTGCTTACTCGGAGTTGTCCTGCCTCCACCTTGATAGTATATCCACTTTCATCAAACATTCCTACTGAAATCAGGTTTCGCTTCAGGCCTGGAACATATCGAACTTCTTTCAAGATTTCTGTACAGCCATCATGCAATTTTAGCACGACTTCACCTATACCTTGCACATCAAGAGAATTGTCATTTCCTAACAATACAGAGCCTCCATCCATCATTCTCAACCCCTGAAACCAGTCTCGATTATTGCTCATGTGAAAAGAGCACCCCGAGTCCAAGATCCATGATGTCTCAGAGGCCTTATTTCCCACAGCTAGCACTTCAGCTGAATCATATCCGTCCAGCGTTACAGATGCTTCTGCTGCAGCCTTGTTTGAACCTTTGACCTCCTTCGATCTGTTGGGACACGTTCTCTTGATGTGCCCTTCTTCGTGACAATGATAACATTTTATCACTTTACTTCTCGATCTTGATCTCCCAAACTTCTTGCCCTTCTTGAACTCTCTCTTTTATGATCTACCTCTCACATGCAAGCCTTCAGCCACAGTAGATTTAGACTCAATCTTGTTGTTCAGTACCTTAGAGCATATCGCTGTTTGAACGTCGTCGAGCGTTACCGCATCCCTGCCATATAGCAGTGATTCTCTAAATGTAGAATAACTCTTTGGTAAAGAACAGAGAAGAAGCAGCGCCTGGTCTTCATCATCAAGCTTGACTCCTACGTTTTCAAGATCGAGCACCAGCTTGTTGAACGTGTCCATCTGCTCTTCGATCGATCTCTCATCGATCATCCTAAAGGAATACAACGATTGTTTAAGATACAACCTATTTGCTAGGGATTTCGTCATATAGAGCTTCTCAAGTTTCTCCCACAGCTCCTTAGCGTTCTTCTCCTTCGAAACCTTTCTCAGCACCATATCACCTAAATTCAGAATTATGGCGCTGTGAGCCTTTTTCACAAGCGATTTCTTTAGCGTATCAGCCATTGCTGATGGCAGAGTTTCTTCACCGTCCAAGGCTTCGATCAATCCTTGGTGTACGAGCAGAGCTCTCATCTTGACTTGCCATAATCCGAAATCATTCAACCCCGTGAATTTATCGATATCAAACTTAGCCGAACTCATCGTTCCGTGTCTTGATTCCACGCTCACCGCACCAATTGTTGAGCTTCAGACTGAATTCTAATCTTTTCTGTATCAAAGATTAATAGTGGATCGTCTTCTTGCTTGTTACTTGAGTGTTGAACGTTTTACTGTGTGTGAAAACTTCAGAAAACTAAACAATGAAGAAGACAGAGATTACGTGGTTCGATCGTTTTGATCTACGTCCACGGCGGCCAAGAAATCTTTATTGATGTGAGGTGAATCTGTTACAATCGATCTATCACAGTTACAAAGAATAACAGAGCTTTTCCTATGATAGAATAGTCGACTCAACGAAGAAGACGATGACTGTTCTGTTAGCTTGTTTTCCCCTCAGCTTTAATCTCGCATTAACGCTTCTTTAACCGTCCAACGAGTTAAGCTTCTTATGAAAACGTTCTTGCCAACAGCAGCTTTATAAGTGGTGTCTTTCCAGCAATTTATTCACAACTGCTTCGACGACTTCTCAGACTTGAACCATCTCAAGCTTTGCTTCATTCTTCTTGCTCAGATTGTTCAGCTACAACTCTTATATTTGAGTTTGCCCTCACATAAAGGGTGTGCGAATCGTAATTAAAAGCTGATGGAGGGATTAATAACCGTTGTTGTAATAACTGCAACAACAGTGATCTCTTACTTATGTATGGGATTCTTTTTTTCTCCTTTCTTTTTCTTGAAATTGTTCGTTGATAGTTGGGCACTCCTTATTCCTTATTTACAGGAGGATCTGGGATAGGAGGGCTGCTCGCCGGCGGTGCGGCGGCGGCCGCCGCCATTGGAGCCGCCCGTATGGGGATGGGCCACCACGGTCATGGACACTCAGCGGCGGACCTACGTAGGGGCTTGGGGGGGCCATTGACCCCCCAGCCGTTTGGATATATATGATTAATACTATAGGATTTCAAGTTTTAGAATGCAGTGCAGTCGTTAAGTTCTCCTACATTGCCCAAATGGTCAGGGGATCGAATTCCAAATCTTATGTCAATACTCAAACTTTAATTTTTATCTTTTAAAGCTTACATTATTTTTCATATATTTTATCTTCTAACGTTTACATTATGTTTCATATAAACCAATTGTATTTTTTTGTACGATATGACCTGGTTTGATTTTATTTCCAAAATATTTCTGATTACAAAAAATTAAATATCTCCAATTTAACTAACATATATATAACTTTTCTAATACTTATATATTTTTAATTAAAGATCTTATTATTTGTTTATTACTCGATATTTTTCTCAATGGAACTTTTCAACTTTATCATTTAAAAAATTCCATTTTCATTTCTTCTCTATATCAGTAACATCTTTTTTCCAATATAAATAAAATATAATAAATTACGTTTAAGTAAGCCAAAAATATATTTAAAAAAATGTATACAAGCTTACGGTTTTTTAAGGTACAAAAGCTCGTCGAGCCCCCCCGGATATCAGATCCTGGGTCCGCCACTGTGGACACTTTGGCGGCGGCTTTGGCCATTGCGGTCGTCATGGCATGTTTCGGAAAGCACAAAGGATATGGATTTGGGGGAGGCAAATTCAAGAAATGGAGATGAATCTATATATGTATAATAAGATCAATGGCTTTTTGTGTTTTTTGCTTTTTGTTGTAGAAGAAAGTTTGCATGCTTTTTATTATATGTTATAAATCGTAATGATGCAAGAATCTTGATTTGGCGGCTACCAATCTCTCTCGCGAATAAAAGAAAACAAAATATATATGAGCGTGTTATAGAATAATAATATAATAATAGAAACCAACGTTGAAATCAAAGTGAAAATTGCATAAAAATTTTGGTGTGTTCAAATGACCAATAGGAGACCCTATTTATAGGCCAATGTTTACAACATTCAACCAATCAAAATAATGTAAATATAATAAATGTAGATCTAACTAAATATGGGCATCCATACCTATTTGTCCATAATACTCCCCCTTGGATGCCCATTACAAAAATATTTTCATTTTATTATATTAGCTGCCTCGTTAAAAACCTTATTAGGAAAACCCAGTGGGAAAAACCTAATGAAGGGAAAAAGAGTGCAGCGTATATTGTCTCCCCCTGATGTAAACATCACTTGATCTCTTTGAGTCTTCGAAGTCCGATCAAATCTACTAGTCTCTTGAATGATATTGGAGGTAGCGCTTTGGTGAATAGATCTGCGAGGTTGTCACTAGACCGAACTTGTTGTACGTTAATTTCGCCGGCCTTCTGTAGGTCGTGTGTATAGAAGAATTTAGGCGATATATGTTTGGTTCTATCGCCTTTGATGTATCCTTCTCTTAACTGAGCAATACATGCAGCATTGTCTTCATATAAGATCGTCGGAGGTAACTTTTCCGATAATAAGCCACAAGTTTGTTGTATATGCTGGACTATTGATCGCAACCAAACGCATTCTCTACTAGCTTCGTGAATTGCTAAAATTTCCGCATGATTAGATGAAGTGGCGGTTAAACTTTGTTTAACTGACCGCCAAGAAATAGCAGTTCCACCATATATAAATAGATAACCCGTTTGCGATCGAGCATTATGTGGGTCGGATAGGAAACCAGCATCTGCATATCCGATTAGATCTGACTTGGACTCATTTGAATAGAATAATCCCAAATCAGTTGTTCCTTTAAGGTATCGAAAAATTCGTTTAACACCGTTCCAATGTCTACGAGTTGGTGACGAACTATATCTCGCCAATAAATTTACAGCGAATGATAGATCAGGCCGCGTATGACTCGTAAGATACATTAGTGCTCCTATGGCACTAAGGTATGGTACTTCAGGACCAAGCAACTCTTCATCATTTTCTCGAGGTCTGAACGGGTCTTTATTAACATCTAGAGATCGAACAATCATCGGAGTATCCAACGGATGCGCTTTATCCATATAAAATCTTCTCAATACCTTTTTCGTATATGTTTCTTGACATACAAATATTCCATTCTTCAAATATTCGATCTGCAAGCCAAGACAAAATTTCGTCTTTCCAAGATCTTTCATTTCGAACTCCTTTTTCAAACAATTAACGGCCTTTAACAACTCTTCAGGAGTTCCAATTATATTGATATCATCAACATATACTGCTATGATAACAAAATCATTTCTACATCTTCTCATAAATATACAAGGGCAAATTTGATCATTTTTGTACCCCTCTTTTAATAAATAATCACTTAGGCGATTATACCACATACGCCCAGATTGCTTTAATCCATAAAGCGATTTGTTCAGTTTAATTGAGTACTCATCACGGGGCCTTGAATTTTCAGGCAATTGAAATCCCTCAGGAAGCTTCATATAAATGTCACTATCAAGTGAGCCATATAAATAGGCAGTGACAACATCCATTAGACGCATATCGAGTTTTTCACGTATTGCCAGACTTATTATATAACGAAAAGTTGTTGCATCCACCACAGGAGAGTATGTCTCCTCATAATCAATATCAGGTCTTTGCGAAAAACCTTGTGCAACAAGCCGGGCTTTGTATCTCATAATTTCGCCCTTTTCATTTCTCTTTCTGATAAAAACCCATTTATATCCAACCGGCTTTATATTCTCTGGTATACGGACTACAGGTCCAAAAACTTTTCGTTTCTCAAGTGATTTTAATTCAGCATCGATTGCATCTTTCCATTTTGGCCAATCATTTCTTTGTCTGCACTCTTTTACAGATCTTGGTTCATGATCCTCATTCTCATTAATCTCATTCATTTCTTGTAGCGCTACTTTAAATGAGAATTTGTCGCCAACACTGACTTTATCTCGGTTCCATCTTATTCCATTCTGGGCGTAATTGATAGAGATCTCTTCATTATCATTATTTTCGATTTGTTCAGGTACCTGACTTTCATTCTTATAATCATTTATGCCCATCGACTCTTCTCTAATTGATAAATCCTCGATTGGACCATTCTTATTATTTGCTCCTTTTCTTTTCCGAGGATTTTTATCTTTGGAACCAGAGGGCCTACCACGCTTTAGTTGTGGTTTAAGCTCAATCGTATTATCTGTTTGTTCTGCAGGAACATCAATTTTAGCAGGAGCATTAACAGCTGGAATATGTGACTTTGTCACCCTTTTTGGGTCAGCAAAACTATCTGGCAATTGGTTCGCTAGGCTTTGTAAATGAATTATCTTTTGAACTTCTAGTTCACATTCTTTTGTTCGAGGATCATAATGATTTAGTGATAATTCATTCCAACTAATATTTCTTTCCAACTGTTTCTTTTCTCCCCCTAATGTCGGAAAATTTGTTTCATCAAAGTGACAGTCGGCAAATCTAGCCGTGAATCGATCTCCAGTTAAGGGTTCTAAATATTTTATAATTGATGGAGATTCAAATCCGACATATATTCCCAACCTTCTTTGAGGTCCCATCTTTGTGCGTTGTGGTGGTGCAATTGGAACATATACTGCACATCCAAAAATTCTTAGATGAGAAATATCTGGTTCCTGACCATAAACCATTTGTAACGGGGAGATACCATGATAACTTGTTGGCCTGATGCGGATTAGTGCTGCTGCTTGTAATATAGCATGTCCCCAACAAGACGATGGAAGTTTCGATTTCATCAACAATGGCCTTGCAATTAATTGCAGGCGTTTAATCAACGATTCTGCAAGACCGTTTTGTGTATGGACATGTGGCACAGGATGCTCGACATCGATGCCGATAGACATGCAATAATTATTAAATGCCTTGGAAGTAAATTCACCAGCATTATCAAGGCGTATTTTCTTTATCGGATAATCTGGGAAATGTGCTCTTAATCTAATTAGCTGAGCAAGTAATCTCACAAATGCCACGTTTCTAGTAGATAATAAACATACATGGGACCATTTACTTGATGCATCAATTAATACCATGAAATATTTAAATGGTCCACATGATGGATGTATCGGTCCACAAATATCGCCATGTATACGCTCCAAAAATGCAATAGATTCAGTCTTTACTTTCATTTGGGATGGTCGAATAATTAACTTCCCTTTAGAGCAAGCAATACATGCTAATTCTTTAGACTGGAGAATCTTCGGGTTCCTCAACAAATGTCCGCGTGAATTTTCAATTATTTTTCGCATCATAATTGTACCGGGATGGCCCAACCGGTCATGCCAAACATTAAATGTACTGTCATTGCTAAACTTTTGGATAGCATATGATTCAATCGTTCTAAGATATGTGTAGTATAACCCAGAGTCAAAAGACGGTAATATTTCTATGATTCTCTTTTCATTCGAAGTCACTTTTGTAATGTGCAGATATTCAATATCTCCCTTTTGTGCAGTCTCAACATGATATCCGTTATTTCGAATTGCTTTAAAGCTTAATAAATTTCTTTGAGACTTAGGGGAATATAAAGCATTTTCAATAATCAGCCTTGTTCCTCTAGGCAATAATATATTAGCTCTTCCGGAGCCTTCAATTATATTTGTGCTACCCGATATAGTAATCACACTGATTTCTTTCATATCAAGATGCTCGAAATAGTTCTTATTTTTCAGAATTGTATTAGTCGTTGCACAGTCCGCAAGACATAATTCTCCATTGCACATGCTCGTGTCCATCATGTAAAATCCTTTATAAACAAACATGGAATTATCATTAATACATATTATTGAAAACAAACGATACACAGCAAAACAGGAATAACATCCAAATAATAATCATAGCAAACATGACAATATTATTGAAAGTAAACGATACATAGCAAACACAGGAATATCATCCAAATCATAGAAAAACATAACAAACTTTCAAACGACACACACCAAAGCACACAATAAAGCATTTAATTTTTAAAATCATAACAGGTTAAATTTCTTCATTGAGGAGCAGAAAATCGTCGGCATCGAAATTAACACCTTCTTCATTAACACCAGAAGTTGAAGCAATTGTACCCTGAACAAAGTTCGTTTCAGTTTTCTTTCCTTTGCCTATTGATTCTTGGTACAGCTCAACAAGGTATTGGGGCGTACGGCAAGTGCGGGACCAATGGCCCGGACCACCGCATCGATAACATTTCTCGTCATTCCCTTTCTGTTCAGTTTGCTTCTTTTCATTTTTACCGTCATAAACTTTCTTCTTCTGGGAAAGATTTTGATGACCACCACGATAATTATGATAACCGCCACGGAAATATTGATAACCACCACCATGATAACTCCGGCCACGACCACGACCTTGGCCACGACCACGTCCACGAGCGCGATATCCCCCACGACCACGTCCACGACCGTTACCTCGATTATTATCATTATTACCATTGACTGCATTCGCTTCAGGGAGTGCAGCAGCACCAGTCGGTCGGGATTCATGATTTTTCATCAGCAACTCATTGTTTTGCTCAGCCAATAGTAAGCAAGAAATAAGATCTGAGTACTTTTCAAAATTTCTCTCTCGATACTGCTGTTGTAGAATAACATTTGATGGATGAAACGTGGTGAACGTTTTCTCCAACATAATTGCATCGGTAATAGTTTCTCCACATAATTTCAGTGTAGAAGTAATTCTATAAACAGCAGAATTATATTCGCTTACCGATTTAAAATCTTGCAAGCGTAAATTCACCCATTCGTACCTTGCATTTGGGAGAATTACAGTTTTCAAGTGGTTATATCGATCTTCCAAATTTTTCCACAAGTCTTTCGGGTCTTTCACTGTTAAGTACTCAATTTTGAGACTTTCATGAATGTGGTGGCGAAGAAAAATCATTGCCTTCGCCTTGTCCTGCTCGGATGTTTCATTGGTCGGTTTGATGGTATCACCTAGACCTTTTGCTTTCAAATGAATTTCGGCATCTAGTGCCCAAGATAGGTAATTTCGGCCAGTGATATCGAGTGCAACAAACTCAAGGCTCGCCAAATTCGTCATATTACTATAAAATACAAAAAGCATTAAAAATGATAATATAACAAAATATTACATGCATAACTAATCTTAATAAAAATAATATTCGAAAAATATAGTCGGTATAGCCAATTATTTCGAATATATAATTAGACGTAGTTATTGGCAAGAGTTACAAACCGGCGCATAATAGGCGGTATAAACCGGCACATATCAGGTGGTACAAACCATCACATGATAGGCGGTATAAATCGAACCAAGCTAGTCGGACAAACCGAACCAAGCTAGTCGGACAAACCGAACCAAGCTAGTCGGACAAACCGAACCAAGCTAGTCGGATAGAAAAAAAAATTAATATGCCACCGCTGGGATTCGAACTCTGGACCTCCCATCAATTAGATTTTGACGGTATTCCGCGAAACCAGTCGGACTATGGCATTTTGTTGTATATTGTATATATATATTAAATTTGTATAATAAAATTATTATACCTTAATTATGCCCGTAAATCTTCGGCAGAAATTAGCGTCGTCGTCGGGGATCGGCGTTGTCGGTAGAGTCTCGTGCTGATAACGTGTTATAGAATAATAATATAATAATAGAAACCAACGTTGAAATCAAAGTGAAAATTGCATAAAAATTTTGGTGTGTTCAAATGACCAATAGGAGACCCTATTTATAGGCCAATGTTTACAACATTCAACCAATCAAAATAATGTAAATATAATAAATGTAGATCTAACTAAATATGAGCATCCATACCTATTTGTCCATAATAGAGCGATAGTTATAATAACGGGTATCTAATAATAAAGACTTTTAATAGAAAGAGAATAATATTATTACTTGAGAAAAACCTAGGCACCTTGTGCTGCGTGTGTTCGGGCTTAAGCTCTCTCAATCTCACTTATTCTCTGAAGGTATCGATTCGTGCCGTTTGCTTTGATACACTTGTAGGTTCAATTAGGTTCGGACAAATGGGTATTCATTCAAGTGCTTCCTTTGATAGATTTTCAGTTCATAGTCGTAAAGAGCGTCGCGGCATGTCGGATCAGAAGCTGACGCGTATCGCCATAGTTAGCTCCGACAAGTGCAAGCCCAAGAAATGTCGTCAAGAGTGCAAAAAGAGCTGCCCCGTTGTCAAAACAGGTGCTTTGTTTTTTTTTTTTTTGCTTATTGTTATTTGAATTATCTCAATTTTGATCGATTAAGCTATTAATGGTGTTGTAATCCAAGAAAGAATCTTTCTATGCCTCATACTTTTGGGTTATTTGATCAATCTTATGCCCATTTGCTTTATTATTCAGGAAAACTTTGCATTGAGGTGACTCCTGCGTCCAAGATTGCTTTCATCTCCGAGGAATTGTGCATTGGTTGCGGTATCTGTGTGAAGGTTTGTCCATTTCAAGAGTCAAGGTCTTCTTTTTTCAGTGATTAATGTAAGTTTCTTTTGTTGATTCTCCAACACTTGTGTTTATCGTTTCAGAAATGCCCGTTTGAAGCGATTCAGATTATCAATTTGCCAAAAGACCTCGATAAGGACACGACCCATCGATATGGTCCGAACACTTTCAAATTGCACAGGTTTGGTTTGAGTTTTCCCTCATGTTTTTATTACAACTTCCGAGTTGTTGTACTTTCCTTGCAGGTTACCTGTTCCAAGACCTGGTCAAGTTCTCGGCTTGGTGGGAACCAATGGCATTGGAAAATCCACTGCACTGAAAGTTTTGGCTGGGAAATTGAAGCCCAATCTGGGGCGCTTCAATGTAAATTTCAGTTTTTTAACTTCTTGATTTTGCTTTTGGATAGTTAACGAGTTGCTTTGTTCGATTCTGTGCAGAACCCTCCTGACTGGCAAGAAATTTTGACCTATTTCCGAGGATCTGAGCTACAGAATTACTTCACCCGCATTCTCGAAGATAATTTGAAGGTATAATTTTTCTTTTTTGGCAAAGATCTCTGCAACTTGGTGGTTCTGAAACTGTCTTTGCCATACTCCCATTCCCTTATTCCCAGGCGATTATCAAGCCACAGTATGTCGACCATATTCCCAAAGCTGTGAAAGGAAATGTGGGTGAAGTCCTTTCACAGAAAGATGAGAGAGGCGTGAAAGAAGAACTTGGAACTGATCCCGAGCTCATTCAGGTAATGGACCGTAATGTCGGAGATTTGTCTGGCGGAGAGCTTCAAAGATTCGCTATAGCTGTCGTCGCAATACAGAACGCTGAGATTTACATGTTTGATGAACCATCGAGCTACCTCGATGTGAAACAGAGGCTTAAAGCAGCGCAAGTTATCAGATCCTTGCTTTGACCAAATAGGTTTGCAATACCTGCATTTCCTCTTATTAGGCACCGTAACTTTAGTGTGCCCTTTTTCATTGTTGTTTTCTTGGGCAGCTATGTGATTGTTGTCGAGCATGACCTTAGCGTACTTGATTATTTGTCGGACTTCATCTGCTGTCTGTATGGAAAACCTGGCGTTTATGGAGTCGTTACCCTTCCATTTTCTGTTAGAGAAGGAATTAATATATTCTTGGCTGGTTTTGTACCTACCGAGAATCTAAGGTTTCGTGATGAATCTCTAACTTTTAAGGTAGGCCCTTTTTTTTCATACAAAGTGACTTTCTTTTCTAGTGGTGATTGAGGTACTCATTGATTTATCGATTCTTTTTTCAGGTTGCTGAGGTTCCTCAGGAGAATGGCGAAGAGGTAGAGACATATGCACGATACAAGTATCCAACGATGGCCAAAACCCAGGGAGATTTCAAGCTTAAGGTCATGGAGGGCGAATTCTCTGATTCTCAGATAATTGTGATGCTCGGTGAGAACGGCACGGGGAAGACAACGTTCATAAGGATGCTGGTATGATCCCCGAGTCCTATTCATATGCTCGGAATATCGTTACTTCGATGTTGAGGTAATTGCCCTTTTGTGGTATTTAAGGCCGGGCTTTTGAAGCCCGACTCAGTCGAAGAATCTGATGTCGAAATACCCGAATTCAACGTCTCTTACAAACCACAGAAAATAAGTCCGAAATTCCAATCTACCGTTCGAATGCTGCTGCATCAGAAAATCCGAGATTCGTACATGCATCCTCAGTTTGTATCAGATGTAATGAAGCCTCTCTTAATCGAGCAACTAATGGATCAAGAAGTTGTGAATCTTTCTGGTGGAGAATTACAAAGAGTCGCGCTGACCCTTTGTCTTGGAAAGGTTGTTGAATACACTCTTCGCAAATTTTTCTATTCTATGTTATATTATACACTTCTTTACTTAAATTTTGTGACTGTGATTTTGCAGCCCGCCGACATATACTTGATAGACGAACCAAGTGCATACCTCGACTCAGAGCAGAGAATCGTTGCCTCCAAAGTCATAAAGAGATTCATACTCCACGCAAAGAAAACTGCATTTATCGTCGAGCACGACTTTATAATGGCAACTTACCTCGCGGATAGGGTTATAGTGTATGAGGGGACGCCATCTGTCGACTGTAGGGCCAACTCTCCACAATCGTTGCTGACTGGAATGAACCTTTAGAAGGGACCCAACAAATTATCGTCCGAGAATCAATAAATTGGACTCCACGAAGGACCGTGAGCAGAAGAACGCCGGACCATACTATTATCTGGACGAATAAGGTTGCTACGGAAAAAAAAGCCTTCCTTTTCTCTTTTTGATTCCCCTTGATGATGATATCAATTTGTTGTGCTTATCATATTCGAGGCAAAGTTGTTTTATGGGTAGGAGATTAGATGCACAAACTTCGACAGTCGATCACGGCACATTGTGTCATATACTTCACCAGCAGTTTTGGCCATTTTCAGATTTCAAGTTGCATTTGAGGTCTCTTGTTGTATGACTTTCCTCTTTGGTTTCTATAATAAAAATTTCAGTTCTTGTCTGTGAGTTCTTACAAGTACAACAGTATATGATGATATAACATAGGAAAACCTCCGCCGTGTCGAACAAAAACTATCTATTGTTGGCCAACAACAATTATGAAAACGTTTCGGCCTTTACAGAGGAGGATGATCTTCTTCACGTGTTTGTGGAGGTTTAGGTTTCCAATCAGGTTTTTCGTCCCAATAAATGTCATAGTATATATGGCCTGGAGTGTGGTCTTCGACGCAGCACCAAATGCCCGTATATCTCTTCACTCGCCTGCGAAATCTTTCTTCCCTCGTCTGCTTCATCCATGAATTGCGTCGCAGTAAGCAAATGTTAGAATAAATCGAAAGTAATTTTTTAGAGAACAAAACCTTGTCTGCAAATCCTGCAAAGGCATCTTGCATTGATGAGAACTGAATGACTTTCACGTCCTTGAACGATGAGAATATCGCCTTGAACTGTTATAGGTTGAGGTTGTTTTATTTACGGGCAAGAACGGTGTTATGTAAGATACGAAAAATACGAATACAGTAAAGCATTATTTTGAGTACAGTTTCTTCCGAGCTCCGTTTTGGGAACTTGAGAACTCGAGATCTACTTGTCGTGTTTGAAACCTCACAGCCCTTTGTTCCTTGCTGACAAAGTTGAACGTCGAGCCACGAATCTTTCACCTGTGAATGAACGATACGATTTAAGACATAAAAAGAGGAATCTCTTTTCTCTTACGGGCCTCTAAAAGGAAACCTCTCGAGGCGTCGATGGATTGTCGAGGAAAGAATATTCCCTGAAGTCGATCCTCGGCCCAAATTCATCCTCTGGAAAGTCCTTTAACATTACATTCAACTGCATTTATGGAGCTCATGAGATTGAGATTAACCATATCTGTGAAGTTCCCATGAGCTATTTTAAAAAGTACCTCAAAGATGTGATCTAAAGGACATAGGAAAGGCTGTCTAGTCAAAGTTCCTGGCAAAACGCCTGGATGTCCGAACCAAAGTCGATCCAATCTGCACCATAACGGAGGCATTACCTAAAATAATGGACAAAATGAGATCACCATAAATAGCATGTTTTGTTCATTCGTATCAGAAAGATAAGTATTTGAAATTTATTAAGTCAAAGTTCAAAAAGCATAGATGATATCGAACAGCGATAACATCTACACTGTAGCAAAAGAGCGATATATATCAAGAATTATGGCAGTTCTGTTCTCACCAATGTTCGACCCAACAATGAGGCAATGGCAAGTGCAGTCCGTATCTGTTTGATCTGAAGATCATTGTTCGTTTTCATAGTCAGAAAAAAAAAACGTTGAGTTTCGCATTGGCGCAGAGGCTGAGGAGACGTTTACGCTGCGTAGGCTTACTTGGTAATTAACGAGAGCAAAGTGAGACTCGATGTTATGCTCTCCATCTAGCATCAAGTTCTTTGGTATGATTGGCTTAAACGTAATAAATCCTCCTGCATTAACAGGTAAACATTAGTATGAATGAACTTGGGACATGTTATATCAAAACATAACTTAAAAGCTGTGAATAAATTGTTTCAAATATATAAAAGCTTAAAACCTGGTGCATCATAGTACTCAGGTGGATCATAGAAAACCATAGCCTCACGCAGGCGATGACGCTTTCCCTCTGTGCCAGCAAATTGGAATGTCGTGTGCACAGCATAGGGTTCCAATCTGAGCTGTTGATATGAGGCCTGCCAAAGAGATGAAGAAAAAGGCACGGTTATTATGTAATCTGCTAAGCTAGTATATACACGATCAACTGATTTGTGCATCATCCACACATTTATACATATTGTCACTTTATTTCTCTTCTTGAACTGTAAATTATGTAATACTAACCTGGACAAAGTAAGTGTGTCCGCTGCAAAAGATGCTCGCTGGGAGAAGACCAAGTTTAAGGTTTCCATCGTAAGCATAGACAAGTCCACTGTCCTCGTCGACACGTGGGCCCAGCTGCTTTTTAACTATTTCGTTGAAACCATTCTGATCCCAAATCTTGTCATCCGTAAGAAGATATTCCTTCCATTCTCTTGCTAATTTCTTCGAAGACTCGGTTGGCCTCCAGTGAAAAATCCCTATGTTGTAGGCAGCCCCAGCTGTTCAAAGAAACAAAAAGTCCCTTTTCTGTGATTTTCGCGAATGAGTAATAATAACATTGGCTCAGTTATAGAAAACTAAAAAGGGAGGTTTTCACATCAAATATGTATGCACCTAATCTCCAGTCGTCCAAGCGATCGTCGACCATTGTTGGTGCGACTTGATCAGTGGAAGTCAACACGTCTGCCTCGGGGAAACGAGCAAGGTAAGGAAGGGGGTTCTGATTCAAGAAAAGTAATGTTAGAGATAAGAGATCGAACTAACCATCAACCAAATAATATTCAGGGATAGATTATCGAACTTGTGAATAGTGAACATATATTACCTTTAACCAAACCATGTCTGTGTCGCACATCAGTAACTCGAAGCCAAAAGGTAAGATAGAATCTATCAGAATGACCTTTTCTCTCCCCATCTTGTGAAATGTCGGCGAGCCCCATCCAACATCTACGGTGCTCATATGGCTTCCCATATCAAAAACTGGCACTCCTTTCCAATAAAGAGCCTCTAAAAGCTTCGTGTCCATGGCACCTAAGCAAATAAAAAAACCATTCGCCTAAGATAATGTCAAAAGATAGAGCTAAGCACATGAACGATTTCGCAAGGGAATCCAAAGAATGCTCACCAACGTAAAGGTTGTAAATACCCATGTCGGTCAAGTGTTTAACCCAAGTCAGGATAAAATCCATGAAAGCGTAGTTACCGAACGTCACGATTACAACGTTGTCCTCGACTCTTGTCTGAATTAGTTCCTTGGTCAGCTTAAAGGTGTCCAAAGGCGGCATTTTCGAACCATTAGGGGGGACGTTCCAAATAGGCGGCAGAGATTTTTTGTGAGACTTTGAGGCTGAGATTGGCATTTTATCAGCCACTCCTTGAAGAAGAGGAGCAGAAGAATGAGTTAGAGATGGTGAAATTGCTCCTACAGCAGTTTGAATAACTAAATTCAAGAAATATGAACTCTTCCTCGCGAGAAAATCTTGTAAGAAACCAATAGACATAGCACAGCATAAACAACAGCAATAGGTCAACCATAATGTCAACCACCCATAAACGGATTTTAACGTCCGGCGGAGGAAGGAGAGGCGCAAGATTTTCAGAGTAAGAAACCGTACCATCGACGCCGGAGGAAGCTGACGTGGCAAACCACGACAGTGCGCTTGAAGTGGAGAATACGGCGGAGAATACGTAGAAAGAGGAGACCAATATGCCGACGATCACAGTTACGTAGACGGTGACGAACAATGGCTTGGAATTTGAGACCTCCTTCAACGAATTAATACTCCCACCAGCCATTATTCAGCTAGATTATTGAAAGGGAAAGTCGAAAATTATGGGAAAAAATGGAAACTTTGACCTTTCAAACCAAAAGTCCGACATAAATCGAACTGATTCATCGAGCCATCAACATCATTTTGATGATTTAATCAGATTATAACAGTGAGACTTCTGATTTCATAATCCAGTTATTGCTAGATTATAATGCGACTAACAGTAACAGAGAAGAGAGAGGGGTTAAGCAGGATTGAAGATATTAATATATGTAATTTGATCAGATTATTTCTATTTTCTTATATATTAGAAATCTCTGTCATCCACAGTTGACTTTTGCAATTAAAATAAAAATAAAATAGTGAGAAAATGATATAGTACTAATCTTGATAACAGATAAGTTATAATTTATTATAAATTTCAAAAATAATTTATTACCCTTGGAACAAACTTGGAAAGGACTTTACTTTATGCATAGGATATTGAGAGAATTACAGGAATGTATTATGAATAAATCATGATTCATCAATGAATCATCAAAATTAAAACATGATTCATCATAATGAATCATCAAAATTTTGTGATCAAATGTGGATGTTTTTGGAATATTAATGACTCATGAATTATGATAAGATGAGGTGTATAAAAAAGATTGTATTTTTGTATGAGTTGTATAGATGATTAAATTGTATTTTAGTGTATGATTTTAGTATAAATAGGTGTATTGAGTTGCATTGTAAAGAGATCACAAGTATAGAAAATATATTCTCTCCCTCTAAATTCTCTCTATATATTATCAAATAATCATAATATAAATTAAAATAATCTTAATAAAATAATAATAATAAAAAATTTCGTAACACGTTATCAGCACGAACGCTCTCCGGAAACGATCAACTTCTATCGAAGCTCTCCTGCAGAGATCAACTTCCGTCCAAGTTTTATAATCAAGGTATGGTAATTTTATTTTGTGCACGGTAAATTTGTTTATAATAATCGTATACGTGGCAAATCATTTAAAACTATATAAATTTAACATGTATACACCAAAAACGCCTTAGCTCGACTGGTTTCGCGGAATATCGTCACTACAAGTGATGAGAGGTCCAGATTTCGAATCCCAGTGGTGGCGAGTTAAAATTTTTTTTTACAACATTTACAAAATATAAAATTCTTTTTATTTTATCAAATTTATAAATATATTATGATTTTTATTATAGAATCATATGCTAGAAGAACATTTGCTTATGTGTATAATTATTATGTGGACAGTGTTTATTTATTGTTCTTATTTTTTTTTTTAGTAATATGCATATTTTGTATTTTATAATAGTATGGCAAATCTGCAAAACCTCGAATTTGTTGCCCTTGACACTTCTGGATCAAATTACTTAGCATGGGCACTAGATGCAGATATTCATCTGAAAGCAAAAGGTTTGGGTGACACTATTGTCGCCACACAAACAACGACGAATGCAGGTGATACTGTTGTTGCCACACAAATACCAACAGATGCAGGTACCACCACTGATGCTGCAAAAGCCACACTTACTCAAAACAAGGCAAGAGCCTTGATAGTTCTCCGTCACCACATTCATGAAAATCTGAGAAACGAGTATGTACATGTAAAAGACCCTGCTGAATTGTGGAAAAATCTGAAAGATCGATTTGACCACGTGACCACGGTTATCCTTCCACGCGCAAGGTACGAATGGATGCATTTACGTCTACAAGATTTTAAATCTGTGACTGAATATAACTCGGCCGTTCATAAAGTTACATGCACACTAAAATTGTGTGGGGAAACGGTCACTGATGCTAGTATGCTTGAGAAAACATTCAGTACTTTTCATCCATCAAATATGGTATTGCAGCAACAATATAGAGAGAGAGACAATTTACAAAGTACTCTGAATTAATCTCTTGTTTATTGTTGGCTGAACAAAACAATGAACTGTTGATGAAAAACCACGAATCCCGACCAACCGGTGCGGCTGCGCTCCCTGAAGCAAATGCAGTCAGAGGTAATAATGATAACAATCGAAACAATGATCGTGGACGTGGTCGTGGTGGATATCGTGGTCGTGGACGTGGACGTGGTCAAGGCCGTGGTAATGGCAGAGGATATTATGGTGGTCATTATCAACACTTCAGTGGTGGTTATAACAATCGTGGTGGACATCAAAATCTTCCCCAGAAGAGAAAATCTTATGATAATAAAGATGAGAAGAGGCCCATTGAACAAAAGGATAACGACGAACGATGCTATCGTTGCGGTGGTATGGGCCATTGGTCGAAAAATTGTCGCACGCCCAAGCATCTTGTTGAGCTGTATCAGCAATCTCAAAAGGGAAAAAAGATTGAAACGAATTTTGTTCAAGGTGACATTGCATCTACTTCTGGTGTTGATAAAAATAATACGTATTTGGAGGCTGCAGATTTCGTCGCAGATGAGGAATGATGTGTTATAATGTTTTATATGTTACTACTGTGTGTTTATGTGTTTAAAGGTTGCTTAAACTTATATGTGTGCTTGTAATATATCGTTCTGTTTCTTAAATAAATGGTGACGATTATGATATGTTTATATTAAAAGGATATTATCTGATGGATATGGGCATGCGCAATGGAGAGTTATGTCTTGCAGACTGTGCAACGACTCATATGATTCTGAAGAATAAGAAATACTTTGATCATCTCGATATGAAAGAAGCTAGTGTTATCACTATATCGGGTAGCACAAATATAATTAAAGGCTCAGGAAGAGCTAGTATCTTATTACCCAGAGGAACCAAATTGGTTATTGAAAGTGCATTATATTCTCCTGAATCACAAAGAAATCTGTTAAGTTTTAAAGCTATTCGACATAACGGATATCATGTCGAGACTGCGATAAAATGTGGTGTTGAACATTTATACATCACAAAGATAATTTCGAATGATAAACGAATTGTGGAAATATTACCTTCATTCGAATCTGGGTTATATTATACATATCTGAGAACAATTGAATCGTATGTTATCATAAACGAGAAGTCTACTGATGATAGTATATTTAATGTTTGGCATGACCGGTTGGGCCATCCCGGTTCAAATATGATGCGAAAGATAATTGCAAATTCACGTGGACATTCGATAAAGAATCAGAAGATTGTTCAATCTAATGAATTAGCATGTGCTGCTTGCTCTAAAGGGAAGCTAATTATTCGGCCATCACCAATGAAAGTAAAGAATGAATCTATTGCATTTTTGGAACGCATACATGGTGATATTTGTGGGCCGATACATCCATCGTGTGGACCATTTAAATATTTCATGGTGTTAATTGATGCTTCAAGTAGATGGTCCCATGTATGTTTGTTATCTACGAGGAACGTGGCATTTGCAAGATTACTTGCTCAACTGATTCGTTTAAGAGCACATTTTCCAGATTATCCGATAAAGAAAATACGCCTTGATAATGCTGGTGAATTTACCTCAAAGGCATTTAACGATTATTGTATGTCTATTGGAATTGATGTTGAGCATCCCGTGCCACATGTTCATACGCAAAACGGTCTTGCAGAATCATTGATTAAACGTCTGCAGTTAATTGCGAGACCATTATTAATGAAAACGAATCTTCCCTCGTCGTGTTGGGGACATGCAATATTACATGCAGCAGCACTAATTCGCATCAGGCCAACAAGTTACCATGATATCTCCCCGTTGCAAATGGTTTATGGTCAGGAACCAGATATTTCCCATCTAAGAATTTTTGGATGTGCGGTATATGTTCCAGTTGCGCCACCACAACGCACAAAGATGGGACCTCAAAGAAGGTTGGGAATATATGTCGGATTTGAATCTCCATCAATAATAAAATATTTAGAACCTTTAACTGGAGATTTATTCACGGCTAGATTTGCCGACTGTCACTTCGATGAAACAAATTTTCCGACATTAGGGGGAGAAAAGAAACAGCTGGAAAGGAATATTAGTTGGAATGAATTATCACTAAATCATTATGATCCTCGAACGAAAGAATGTGAACTAGAAGTTCAGAAGATAATTCATTTACAAAGCTTAGCGAATCAATTGCCAGACAGCTTTACTGACCCAAAGAGAGTGACTAAGTCACATATACCAGCTGTTAATGCTCCTGCGAAAATTGATGTTCCTGCCGAACATAATATTGAGCCTAAACCACAACTAAAACGTGGTAGGCCCTCGGGTTCCAAAGATAAAAATCCTCGGAAAAGAAAAGGAGCAAATAATAAGAATGGTCCAATCGAGGATTTAACGACCAGAGAAGAGTCGATGGGCTTAAATGATGATAAGAATGAAACTCAGGTACCTGAAGAAATTGAAAATAATGATAATGAAGAGATCTCAATCAATTACGCCCATAATGGAATTAGATGGAACCGAGATAAAGTCAACGTTGACGATAAATTCTCATTTAACGTAGCGCTACATGAAATGAATGAAATAAATGAGAATGAGGATCATGAACCAAGGTCGATAAATGAATGTAGACAACGAAAAGATTGGCCAAAGTGGAAAGATGCAATCGAGGCAGAATTAAAATCACTTGAGAAACGAAAAGTTTTCGGACCTGTAGTCCGCATACCAGAAAATGTAAAGCCGGTTGGATATAAATGGGTTTTTGTCAGAAAGAAAAATGAAAATGGCAAAATTGCGAGGTATAAAGCACGGCTTGTTGCACAAGGTTTCTCGCAGAGACCTGGCATTGATTATGAGGAGACTTATTCTCCTGTGGTGGACGCAACAACTTTTCGTTATTTAATTTGTCTGGCAGTACGTGAAGGACTCGATCTGCGTCTAATGGATGTTGTTACTGCTTATCTATATGGCTCACTTGATAGTGACATTTATATGAAGCTTCCAGAAGGATTTCGTTTACCTGAAAATTCAGGGCCACGAAATGAATACTCAATTAAATTAAATAAGTCACTTTATGGGTTAAAGCAATCTGGGCGAATGTGGTATAATCGCCTAAGTGAATATTTATTGAAAGAGGGGTATAAAAATGATCAAATTTGCCCGTGTATATTTATGAGGAGATGTGAAAACGAGTTTGTCATTATAGCAGTATATGTTGACGACATCAATATAGTCGGAACTCCTGAAGAATTGTCGAAAGCAGTTATTTGTTTGAAAAAGGAGTTCGAAATGAAAGATCTCGGTAAAACGAAATATTGTCTCGGACTGCAAATTGAATATTTAAAGAATGGGATATTTCTACATCAAGAGACTTACACTAAAAAGATATTGAAAAGATTTTATATGGATGAATCTCATCCATTAGATACTCCAATGATTGTCAGATCTTTAGATGTGAGTAAAGATCCGTTCAGACCACGTGAAAATGATGAAGAACTACTTGGTCCTGAAGTACCATATCTTAGTGCTATTGGAGCGCTAATGTATCTTACAAGTCATACGCGACCTGATATAGCATTCGCTGTAAATTTATTAGCAAGATACAGTTCTTCACCGACTCGTAGACATTGGAATGGAGTTAAACGAATATTTCGATATCTTCAAGGAACAACTGATATGGGATTGTTCTACTCTAATGAGATAAAAGCAAATTTAATTGGGTATGCAGATGCTGGATTCTTATCCGACCCACACAATGCACGATCACAAACGGGTTATTTATTTACATATGGTGGAACTGCTATTTCATGGCGGTCAGTTAAACAGAGTTTAATTGCCACTTCATCTAATCACGCTGAGATACTAGCAATTCATGAAGCGAGCAGAGAATGTGTCTGGTTGCGATCGATTATTCAGCATATACAACAAACTTGTGGATTATTATCGAAAAAGTTACTTCCAACAATATTATATGAAGATAATGCTGCATGCATTGCCCAATTAAAGGAGGGATATATCAAAGGTGATAGAACAAAACATATTTCACCAAAATTTTTCTTTACACACGAACTGGAGAAAAATGGTGATATTGATGTACAACAAGTGCGATCTAGCGAAAATTTCGCAGACTTATTTACAAAAGCACTTCCTCCTATAACTTTCAGAAAATTAGTATATTCAATTGGAGTTCGGAAACTTCGAGATTTAAAATGATGTTATAATCAGGGGGAGAAAAATACGTGTTGCACTCTTTTTCCCTTAACTGTGGTTTTTCCCATGTGGTTTTCCCAGTAAGGTTTTTTAATGAGGCAACAAGCTAAACGTATTATTTAAAAACATCCAAGGGGGAGTATTATGAATAAATCATGATTCATCAATGAATCATCAAAATTAAAACATGATTCATCATAATGAATCATCAAAATTTTGTGATCAAATGTGGATGTTTTTGGAATATTAATGACTCATGAATTATGATAAGATGAGGTGTATAAAAAAGATTGTATTTTTGTATGAGTTGTATAGATGATTAAATTGTATTTTAGTGTATGATTTTAGTATAAATAGGTGTATTGAGTTGCATTGTAAAGAGATCACAAGTATAGAAAATATATTCTCTCCCTCTAAATTCTCTCTATATATTATCAAATAATCATAATATAAATTAAAATAATCTTAATAAAATAATAATAATAAAAAATTTCGTAACAGAATGATGTTATTTTGATAAATGGAATTATAAAACTAGTTGAGTTTTTAAACCTATTACAAAACTAATTAACTTTTTTAATTCTAACTATTTTTATTTTCATTTTAACCACGAAAATACTTAAAATTACAAATTTCACTTTGTTATCTTCAAAAAGCGCAACACTTGATACTAATTAAATTTTTACCCCAACTTATTTTAACTCAAATATATTAAAAATATATTACTTAGAAATAATCAAAAGAAAAAAAATTTCTTGCCGTGACCGTGACCTACTCCTGTCACGTGAGTTCGATATCTAGAGCTGTCAAAACGGGCCGGCCCCTAGCCCGCCAAAGCCCGCCTTGGGCGGGTCGGGCGCAGGTAAGCCCGCCCATTTAATATTATAAATAAATTATTATTACGAGATTAGATTTAATTAGAATTAACTTCAAGCTTAAAAAATATTGAATCTTTATTTTTTTTTTTTTTTTTGAATTTTTTCTTTTTTTTTGAATTTTTATTTTTTTTTATTTTTTATTTTGGGCGGGGCGGGCCTTCAATTGTCCTGTCGGCCCGTTTTGACAGCTCTAGATATCGAATTCAAGTGGGAGAAGTAGGTCACTGTCACGCCAAATAATTTTATTTTTCTTTTGATTACTTCTTTAAGTAATATATTTTTAATATATTTGAGTTAAAATAAGTTGGGGTAAAAATTTAATTAGTAACAGTATTGTGCTAAGTGAAATTTGTAATTTTAAGTATTTTCGTGGTTAAAAGGAAAAAAAATAGTTAGAATTAAAAAAGTTGATTAGTTTTGTAATATGTTTAAAAACTCAACTAGTTTTGTAATTTCATTAGCAAAATAGCATCATTTGGGTAATTCTCTCGATATTTATGCATTTATTTTTTCGTTGACCAAGTACACTAGGAACTAGCCAACTAATAGAATGAGGACCTAGGGTTTGGACAAAGAGTAATTACTTTCTCTTAATTATGACGAGTAATGTGTCTTCTTAATTACGTCAAAAGTCAACTTCAAACACGAATTTACAGAAGAGAAAAAGAGAAGAGAAGAAATTTAGTCCACGTTAGCATCTTATTGGCCCAAACCATTATCATAACAAGTCGATTTTAAAAATGAATATATACCATAGTTTGATGATCAATATATTATTTCATAACTTACGGCAGAAAAGCATCAACCTTCTCATTAAACGACATCTTTAAGACCCTTACTTTGTGGTCAATCCAATTTTCATGCACACGTAAATAGGAACTCGAGAGAATTTCAACAAAAAAGAACAAAAAATTGAATCTTGAAATGCCACACACAAAAATATACTTACATATATATGTAAATAGCACGTCCACATCATGTCCAATCACCAAAAGAACTTAGTTTTACACGAAGCCCAAGAAAGATAGATGATAATCACACTTTTAACTTCTTACAAAGAAAGAAACTAAACCTACGACCTAAAAGGCTTTCTTTTTCACACCAATCAACAATGTGGTTCCTCGGTTTATCCACGGCGAAGAAAAGCAGCTACGTAGTCGTCGGAGCCATAGCCCTCGTCGTCGTCCTCACCATCATCCTAAAAAGATGCGCCGTCTCCGACGACGACTCAAAACGCCGCCGGCGCCGCGACCACCACAATAAATCGTCCAAGAAGGTATCCGACCACCACGACGACGAATCCTCCTCCGCCGCCAAGGTCTCGCCGGAGCCGCCGGCCACGGGCGGGATAAGGACGTATTCCCTGCAAGAGCTCGAGGTGGCGACGAGCGGCTTCAAGTTCAGGATAGGCGTCGGCGCCACCTCCTACGTCTACCTCGCCGAGCTCGGCGGCGGCCGTTTCGGGGCGGTGAAGAGGGTCATGGCGGAGAGGGGCGGAAGTCAGAAGATGTTCTTGGACGAAATCTCTGTGCTGCTGAGGATTTCCCACCCTAACCTCGTCGGCTTGCTAGGGTTTTGCCTGGAGAGAGGCGAGCAGCTCGTCCTCCTTGAGTACGTGCCTAATAAGTCTCTCTTCGACCGCCTACACAAGATTCCGGCCGGCCGCCAAGCGCCGCCGGCGCTGACGTGGAGGAATCGCCTGAGCATTGCTTTGGACATTGCGTACGCCTTGGACTACCTACACTCGGTGGCGGACCCGCCCGTGATCCACCGTGACGTCAAGTCATCGAACATCCTCTTGATCAACGACGACCATGCAAAGCTCGCAGGTAATAAACAAAAACTAAACAATGTAATTTAAGGGAGTGGCATTATATGGTTAGAGAATTTACTGAATGACATTTTGACAAAATCGTTGGAAATTAAAATGTAATTTAGGAACATTATGGCCGTGTTTGGATCGAAGAAAGCGGCTAGAAAAAGAAAACTAGAGAGAAAATTATTTTCATTAGTTTTCCTTTCTTTTCCTCGCCAAATTTCATTGTTTTAGGTTCAAACTTAGTTTAATTTTCTTTTATTTTTTTTCATCATCTATTTCTCTAATCAACCAAACCCAAAAACTAACTTTCTTTTTCTTTCCTTTTATTTTCCTCATCAAATTCTTTAAACTAAACACAATCAAATTCTTTGAACCAAGCACAATCAAACTCTTTAAACCAAACACGTCCTATATGTAGGAATAATAGATTCTGTTCCCTACTTTTGAAATTTATTGTCCGTATTATGACATCGCTTAATTTAGTACGAACCTAGATTATATCCTGAAACCCTAGAAATTGGAGCAATAGAGTTTCAACATATTTTGTCACTAAATTGTCTAATTTTGAAAGATCTTGTATAATATTGCCCCCTAAATTCCCCATTCCGTTCATATCATCCTATAAATTTGACTCCCCTATAACGTCACACCTTAAATTACATGACTAAAAATAACAAACCCTAAAACTGGTGATCATCTCTCGGTGAGACAAAAAACTTAACCAACGATTATATTATCCCCAATTCTTTTAGATTTCGGGCTCTGCAAGCTGGGAAACGATACGCAGCAATCCCAGACGCCTATCGCGATAAAGGGATCACTCGGCTATATCGACATGAACTACCTCAATACGGGATTGGTTTCTCCCAAGAGCGACGTATACAGCTTCGGCGTGTTGATTCTCGAGCTCATAACGGGCCTGAGGTCGTTGCAGGGCTCGTACACCTTGTCCGAGTGGACGGAGGAGAGCAGGAAGAGCGAAGATAACGGGGTTCTGATGGAGATGGTCGATCCCAAGATTAAGAAGGACGTCAACGTCGAACAGCTGAAGGTGGTGGTCGACGTTGCGAATAGGGCTTTGGTCGAGGACTCTGATTCGAGGCCTTGTATGATGGAGATAGCTTACAAGATCTCCGCTTGCATGGAGATGGATCATCATCAAGATTCTTCAGAATTACTACCTGTTTAGGATTGATGATGACGTATATGTATATGTGCATACACATGCTAGCTAGCCTTTTTTTCTTTTTTTTTTTTTTTCTGAATTCATATAGGAAGAGTTCGTATAAATTGATTCTAATTTTATACTGTGAAAATGATATTGAAATACATTTTTTTATAATTTATTACTACAATGGTTCGCCTGGCAACAAGAAACTAAGCAATTCAAATCACATGATAATAAAAGTGCATTTTTCAATATAATTCGTTATTTTGAGTTAATCAGACGGACTTATTACATAATATGTCCAACCAATACAAGAATAATATAACATAATTATCACAAATGCATTAAAGATCTTCTTCACACAGCATGGCATATCATCAACACTTTCTCTTGCCAAGAACTTCAAGAATAGACTGCGCAGTGCAGTAAGAAATCGCCTGAACGGTGACCATAGGATTCACGCCCACCGCAGTAGGGAAAACACTGGTATCAGCCAAGAAAAGCCCTTCGACTTCCCAAGTCTTGCCTTTCGGGCCCACGACGGAGTCCCTAGGATCGACGCCCATTCTACAGCTTCCCATTTGATGGGCCGAACCTATTGGGCAGTCGAGGTTCTTCAAAGGCCTTGAGCTTTCCTCTCTAACGAACCTCTCAAACTCTTCGTCGCTGGCTTCCTTCACTTTCAAGACCTTCCCTTCTCTGTTCTGAGTCCCTATTTCTTCTGCCCCCGAAGCTGCTAATATCCTAAGGACCATTTCAATCCCTTTGCGTAGGTTTCCTTCGTCCATGTCTGAAAGTTTGTAGCTTATCTTGCTCGGCGAAGTGACATTCCCCGACCCCTTATCTCTCGCCAGTGCGAATATATGGGCCGTTCTTGAAAATTTAAGCATTCGAGCTTTCATATCCTGCCCTGAAAGCCAAGGCATTAGGACTGTGAAAATCCCAGGATGCAATGCAGGCGTCTGAAGTATCGCGCCGTAGCCTGAGGATTCGAAGTTTGAGACCACCTTCGACATGGATGTTAGAATGGTGCCTTCGTAGCTTTTCTTGTCTGATTCTGGCCAGGTTTGGTTTGTTTTTGAGTCGGGAAAATATCCCCACCCAAATAACACGGGGTGGACGTGGAGGTTTTTCCCTATGTTTGGGTTTTTGAGGCCGCTTTTCTTGAGCAGAGGAGGCGTGCATATCGCCCCGCAAGCCACGACGGTGGCTTTCGATTCTATGACAGCTAATTCCTTCACGCCTTGCTGATTCTTGAACTCGAAAGCCACTCCAAAAGCTGTTTTTTTCCCGCCCTCTTTTCGAGTGAGTACTTTCAATGCTTCGCATTCGGGCAGAACAACGCCATTTCCCGACTCTACTAAATCCACGAGCCACGTCTCGGAGGTCCCTTTCTTTTTCCCGTCCTTACAACCTAAGCAGCACCAGCCACAGTAGTGGTCGGGCGGTGCGTTGTTTGGAGCTTTCTCGACGTCGTAACCTAACTCTTCGCAACCCTTCCTCAGAACCATGTTGTTGAACCCTTCTCTTTCGAACTCAGTTTGAACTCCCATTTTCTTGCAGACAACATCTAGCGCTTTGTCGTAGGCTTCGCTGTTAAAAAGTCCCAGCTTGTACTCTTCACTCCATTCTCTTCTTACATGATTTGGAGTTCTAATCGACGCGCTCCAATTGATCGTTGATCCTCCGCCGACAGTCGACCCAGCGAGGAAAAGAACGTTCATGTTATCGCTACCCATTACTCCGTTGCCCAAGTACATCTTATCTAGGGCTTCGCCTTCTAAAAGAGAAAGGTTGCTCCTTGCAAGATAACTCCCTTTCTCTAGGACAATAACCTTGTGCCCCGCTTTCGCAAGAACGCCAGCCACTACCCCACCGCCCGAGCCCGAACCTACCACCACAGCATCGCATTCAACGGTAAAGGAAGGAGTTAAAGGCTTAAAATTTGCGGGCCTTGGTTGATTTTCCACAGAAACTCCAAAGCCTAGGGTTTGTAGTTTGCAAAGGGATGCTTCCTTTGAATGGTTCAGGTTGATGATGCCTTTGTATAGGGGTCCGAAGAGCTCCCCTTTGCTATGTTCTTTCTCTTCTTGACTCCTCTTTGACATTTCATCATACACTTGGCGTGCAGTATCGAGCTTATGATCAGGATCAGGCCCACAATAACCAATTGCTTTCCATGAAACGTTATCATTGTTCCCATCCACCTAGAAAGAAAAGTTCGATCGATCGAAACTTTCTACGGTCAATATCACGAGTAAATTCACACACAATCATACAATAATTTTACACCCATGCTATATTCAAGCTGATATCTTTAACGACCCATCCCATCAAATTGAACAACGGAACAAAAATCCGCCAGGGCCCGCATCAATTGACATGTGAAGAAACTGGGCAAGCATCAGTTCAGTAGTTGAACACTATCATATCCAAATGGGGAGGTGAGTGACCGACCACTCGTGAATTCTAATAAATGGATGGTGTTGACTGTTGGCTCTTTACGATACTGTTAATTATACTGCCCCATAATTAAAGACTTGTGATCGGATTCGTACCCTTGCTTCGCCTTAATCTTAAATGATTAAAATATATACCGAGTTTCATTTTCAAGAAGATGACCGATAACAAGTGACGGCCAATGCGTTATTTATGAAAGAAATGACAAAAAAATAAATGACGCCTATAAGAAGGAAACATATTTGAATAATAAAAGAAGGTAACAATAATTATAGGGAGATGTGGACTTAAATACCTAAACGTATAAAAAAGTTGCTGCCCAGTACCCGGTCAGGCATTTTTTATTGTCCAGTACCCACTTGAAAAGTGTTTTGCTATAAGATACCCACTTGACTATAACACCCCTGACATTACCTTATATTACAACTTTACCTACGTATTTTTCATTACACATTAAACAATAGAAAAATCCTGCAATACAATGCATCGAACCAAACCTCTTCTTTTCATTGAATAAATCCACTCAATCTCTCTTGCTCAATATCACCAGTGATCGGCCAAACCCAAAAATCCAAAATACACAACGTGTTTGGCAGAATCTTTAAACTTGTGGGTAGAAATTTTTGTTTGTAATATTCAATCGTATCCTAGAAAAAAAACCGACTCAAATAATATTGTTTAACGAAATTTGTGCACAGATTAAGCATTTATGAGGGCGAAATTGTTGAACCCAGAGTTTTTGTATCCCAAATAATCAGTCAATTTTTCAATTGATGTTCTTTTTGTTTTTATTTGTCTGATTTAAAGATTCTTGTGTGTCGATTTGTTTGATGGTGATATAGTGGATGCTTTTGTATATTTCATCCACCGGGGCTTTAATGCTATAATATGATTTGCACAATCAATTTGAAATCATATGATACACCAGTTCTCCATGATTGCTCAATTTATGCATTACTGGTATTAAGTACCATATGGTTGTATATATTGGTACGGTATATGTACGATTTTGGTACATAATATAAATACAAATTGGTATGATATATGTACTGCGATCACATAATTTGTTTGCTGATATGGTTTTTTATTTATTTTAAAATGACACTAAATCTAATCTACATTGGATACTGGAACGACATTAAAATGGTACCACAATATATATTTATACTAAGTACTATGATCACAACAAAATGGTACCACAAAATATGTACAATAAGTACTGCAAGTCAATGTAAATGGTTTTTCAATTCTGTAAAAATTGTGCGTGCAATGTGAATCCATTTCTTGTAGTAGTGCATACTTTTTCGTCTGTTTTTGTCTATGTTGATCGATCCGTGATGTAGTTCGATACGATGTTTCATATAATAAGCAATCTTGTTTCTTGCAGTAGGGTACTGCAATAGCATATGTTTGGTACTGCAAACAACCTACAAAGGGTACTACACTTCATATGTTTTGGTACTACAAACGTCCATATTGGTAACACAAATTAGAATAAGCGTATTTTGATGCCGTTCGGCCGCTACATACAAGATACTACAAATAGCGTACAGAGTACTACAATAGAGACGTTTATGGTACTACAAAGATTATATTGGAAGTTAGTGTTTATGTTTTATGTTGCCATATGTTTAATTTTTTTAGTGCCGCAGTATGTAAGCTCTCAGTTTCTGTCTCGAAAAAATGTAAAACGCTATGAAAAATGTCTACCCGAATAAGCTGTATCGAATATATCGTGTATAATGTACCATCGGACAGTCTATGACTGTACCTTACTGCAGAGATATATTGTATCACAATGAAGTAGTTTATCGTACCAAAATTGAGAAAGACGAGTTGAAAAGACTTGTATACCACCAAATTGTGAACCATATAGTACTTTATATAACCAAGTTGAAGTATCTTATTACGATGTTACACAGTACCACTCTAAGTAGTTTGTAGTACCAAATATATCAAACATTCTCCGATATTCACCGACACATTCTGACACATGCTGAACATATTTTTCGTCATCTGAGATGCCAGAAATTCTCTGACAATTTTTTCAACTTTTTACGGCTGCAGTTTAACGTGTACCTCCTAAAGTAGTTTATGGTACCACTGTAACGTTGTTGTAGTGCCTAATATACATTAGTTATGATACCACTTCAATGTGATTGAGGTACCTATTGTAGAAATGTTATTGTACCATTTTGAAACCGAAATAATTAGCAGTCATTCTTGGAAATAATAAGCATAAGCGTTCAACAATCTAATTATCGTAATCAATGCATTACATTATTAATGTTATTGGACAACAATCTACTTTAATCATCACAAGAATTACAATCGGATCCAATCGTTTACCTACCCAACATCTCAAACCATCATGCATTGAACCACTTAATCTAAACCTTGCCCGTTACTTTCTTCGATATCTTCACCTCGTTCAATAAATATACAAGTGAATGGAGTGCTCAAATGAAACTCTGCAAACTAAAAAATTCCATAATAGATATTACGACAATCTCTTATAAAGGTACTATATATTGAGACATAAAATACTACAACATCACGTTTAATGGTAAACAAAATGATTACAATTGGTACTGCATAACATTCATATAAAAAATCGTCAAAATTAAACTCATTTACTACCAAACAGATCTCACACACTTGCATACGCTAAAAGTTCGCGTCTAATTTGCTTTACATGTGTGGAATGAAAAAAAAAACAACTTTCAATAATCTTTTTATAAAGGTACTACATATAAAAAATTTAAGTACTACAACAACATGCCCAATGGTACACAATGTAATTAAGAATGGTACTACGTAATATCATATATAACTGAGGTTTTAATCAATTTAACCCAATTGCTAAAAAAGCAGATTTATCATACATATACAACTGAAATTCGGAAAAACGCAGACAAAGAAATCTCATGACTATCATTGTCGAGATGGATTAACTTTTAGGCGCCAAAAGGAAGAAATGCGAATATTAAAAAAAAACCTGATTTTCGCCATTGACAATAGGTAGAAAAACTTCTCCCCAAAAATTGGCCAAGGAGGACGACGTCGAAGTGGGAGAAATTTTTTCGTTTCGATGAGACAATTTGTTGCGACTATGAAAAATAGAAGAAGCTTTCGTTTGATCCTACAATGGAGGGTTTTGTGGAGAGAAATGATGTTGAAAGTGAGAGAACGATAAAGCAAAGAGAAATGATAAAATAATCATAAAGCAAGGGTAAATTTGTCTTTTAAACAAATGGGTACCTAAGAGTAAAAATTATATATCAATGGGTACCTCACAATAAAACCAATCTGACAAGGTACTGAGCAACAAAAAAATTGTATGGATTGGGAGTTAAGTCTTCATTCCCCACTTTTATTCCACAATAACTAGTTATATATATAATACACCCTTGAAAAGGATAAGGATGCCTGCAACACCAAACCTCGAAAGAAAGAACAAGTGGTATGGTATAAAGATCAGAACGTTGGATAATCAAAGGGGTCCCATCATTAATTAGGTTAGTTGAAAGCTCAGACATTAATTACGCAACTCCTTCATAGCAATTTCGCACACATATAAACACTATCAAACATTTTACCAAATGATTTACCAAACAGGTTGCTTACGGGGTTCTTTTTTGAATTATTGTTTTATTACATCAAGTTTGAACAATAACATCATCTTCTTAACTTTTAGACTCTAATCATGCCCAATTAATTATATCGAATTTTAGTCAACACTGTCAAAGTCATGATAAGTACATAAAAAAGAAAATAATGATGTAAGAACCATATATATATATATATATTTCTTATTGAGATATTACGTACCTGAGTGAAATAAACAAGGTGGGTGAAGATCTTCAAAGCAGCAAAGAGTAACCTCAGTAGATAAATGCAGCTACCAGCCCAAGAATGAAGGACTTGCTCTCTTCTCTCTAGCGACAGCTCCGAGAATCTCAGCATGTACGGAAATTGGCTCGACAAGCTTTTCCTTCCACATAGTACGAAGCTCCCTAACCTCGTAGATAGGACTAAAAGTGCCAAGTGGATCAAGAAAATCTTTGGGTGCTTTGTCTTTTCTGTGAGCATCAGAGAAAGCTGCGTTGGTGTAGAAAGATAAAAAGGGTCAAAGCTTGTGTCGTCATGGTTAAGGACAGGTTAACTGTGTGAGAGAACTATAAGAAAGAATAATAGTTTATCATTACATGGTGAGGAGTTCCCGCCATGGAAGCAGATGTCTGAAAGAACTTGCGAGCGGAATCATTGTTGTTGGTCGAAGAAGAAGCTTCGATGGAGGGCAAGAATGCGTCGCATACGGCGCTGAGAGCCTCCATTTGGCCACGTGTGTAATAAGGGCGGCGCTTGTTGGGCGGCTGGCGGCGGCCTTCTTCGTCGTTCTTCGCCGCCATTCTTGATTATTTGCTAGTCCAGTCTGGATGAGATTTTGTATGGCGTGGGAATATATCTATATATATATTATATATATATATATATATATATATATATGGAGAGAGAGAGAGAGATATATATATTCGTAGCTGGTGTCGTGTCGGAATATTATGAAGCCACATCGATCGATCATTTCAGGCTCAGCTACCGATTTTAATGTGCTGCTATGGTAGTAGTTTTAGAGCTCTATGTTTTGCTATTTTAGCATTTATTGTGTTTCTGACCCTTGGAGAAGATGAGAGATGAGGAGAGAACTTGAGGAAAAACGATAACAGAACAAAAAATAAGAAAAACGAACAGATTTTACAGTAGACATAATAATCAATAAAGGGGTAGTGGTTCAACTTTGGTCCTAGTTAGGCACTTGCCTAACACTCTGTCTATAGTATAGTTTAGGCTCTCAATGACGTACCTTAGTAAACATGTCCTACGAATATTTCATGATACGAGGAGTCTTCTCAAAATCTAAGACTTGGAAATACGCCACGGGCCAAATTGACGGTACTAAGAACAACGCATTGTTTGTAGGATATAAATTGCAAGGTTAATGATTCGTTAATTAGACCATAATTAATCATATATATTAATAAATATATAATTAATTTTAGGTTATAGTTAATGATTCATTAATTAGATTATAATTAACTACATATATATTAATAAATATATAATTATATGTTGGTTATCCATAATTTATTAATGAATACCTTAATTAACTACAAAATACATAATAAATTAAAGTATAAAATTAAAAATAAAAATATTCTAAGCGGGCGGGTGGCCCGCAAGGCTTGCGGCCCCCGTGGGTCGGGCTGGGTTCCATTTTTTAGGCCCGCTACATGGCGGGCCAGCCCGGCCCATTGACAGTACTTTGTTCTATTTATTAAAATCGTTGTGTTCTATTTTCTTCTTCAATGAACATTATATATAAGCTAATCGTTCGGCTATTTATGTTCTCACTCCATATCCCTTTGCGATGATGGGGTTCCATTAAATGGGCGCAGACTTAGATGACGTGCTCGAGTTGTTTTGTCATTGCTTTCTTCCTATTTTTATATACTTCCTGCGTCTACATATACCTAAACCGAAAAACGCATTCTCAAACTCAAAATGCACTAATTCTTCTCTAATCGACAAACCAGTTCGCAAACTTAAAGACCAGTATTGTAACTAGTATATAGTGCACACCCTACGTGTATGGGTGAAAAAAAATTGATAACAATGAGTGGTTTTTATTTTAATTTTGATTTTAATTTTAGTTAGAAAAATAATCATTTTACTAACAATATGAGTGAGAAAGCAGTTACATTGCTAAAGAATAGGCAGTTAGTTTCATTGCCAAAGAACGTGATCTATTTATCTTTTTAATTAATATTTTTTTTATTCAGAAAATTTACACACTAAATCAATTTTGATTTGGCAGTTTGTATCCCCATCTCCCCATTTATATAATAGTATAGATATTCTCTTCTATTTGATTTTTTAATATTATCCATGAAATTTACAACTTTACAAATCAGACCATACTATTATTTTAAATTCGATTGAAAAAAAAATAATTTCACAAAATTAATAACAAACTCAATATATTTTCATATATAAAACGTAGAAAAAAATAATTATTAATAACATGAGTCATTTTATATATTTGTATTTTTTTTATTTTTTATATGTGTACTTTAGTAATTAAAGTATAAAGGGTATGTATTGTAATTTTTAGAACATCAAAGCATATTTTGGGTTGTCTCATCCCAAAACGCATATATGCGTTTAAAACAGGAGAGGGAAGATGAAAACGCATTTTGAGTTTGCGTTTGGTGTATGGTTGGAGAACTTTTAGTATATATTTTTAGTTTTTTGGTATCGAATTGGATATGCTCTTATTCATATATATTTCCGTATATTAGATAAAATATATATTCACTTGGGCTTAAAATTCAAACCATCTAAAAATTTCCTTATTTATTTACTTTTAAATATTTAATATTGATGCATCTCGTAAATTTCCTTATTTATTTATTATATGTTCCAGAAAAAACAGTCAAAGATGCGATTTTTATCTCGTGCGATTTGCAAGACCCAGATCGAATATAACCCTGAAACACACCCAAAAAGGTTTTTATTTTTTGTTTCTTTTAGATTTCGCCGGCAATCTTCTCCTCGTCCGTTGCGCAGGTTCTATATGTTTTCTTTTGTCCTATTGATTTTTTTCCATTTAAATGCTAGTATAGTAGTATTTCAGCTCCTATACAATGTCTCTGAATCCAACCGATGTCCATGTCCATGTATGATTTGGATTAGTGTAGAACAATTTTTGTTTATCTTCAGCGTTTGCCGTTGATGGGTTCCGTTCATATAATGAACGGATTTTGCTGAGATAATATGACGGGGGAAGAGTGTGTGCCCTTATGTTTTCTGGGAATTCAATAGGTAGTCTGCTGAAATCTTGTCTCTTTGATTTTATGGTGTAATTCGTTAGCATTCTTGGAAGGAAGAAGCCAACCACCATAAGCATTCTTAGCCCTCATGGGTTTACCTCGATTTACACCGCCCAAGGAAAGAGATGGCCTACTTAGCCCTCACCTCTACGTGGCTAATTGCGGGCCAAGCGTTGGCCTATCGTGTGATGCCATAGCTTCTGCGTTTGGGAAATACGGCGAAGTGAAAGGAGTGTTCGCCGCTGATGAAAGCGGGACCCGCGTTATCGTCTCTTACAGCGACGAAACCAGCGCAGAAACTGCCATGAAGGCCTTGAATGGGCATCCATGTCATGACCTTGGAGGACGTTTCTTGCACATACAGTATTCAGTTCAATCGCTCGGTAAGGTACTTTTATTCAGCCCATCCCTAAGGATTTCGACATCAACATAGATAGATCCCTAGACCATAACGTAATCGCACGTTTATTGGTGGATTCTATGCACTATAGCAGGTTAAAGGCGAAGATTCGGTTTTAGTGTCAACATCAGCTTTAGAGTTGGGAATTCCCGGGCTTCAGTTGGTGCACGATTTCATTACAGCCGAGGAAGAACAAGTTGAGAAATCAGAATATACGATCTTATATCCGATTTGAGCCTAAAAGTTCGTAAGTCTTTTGGCCATTTTAATTGCAGGAAATGCTCGTGGCAGTGGATAGTCAGCCATGGCAACACCTTGCAAAGAGAAGAGTCCAGCAGTATGGATATGAATTCTGTTACGACGTAAGTTCTTTTTGCCCCCCTTTTTTTTTTCGAATCGATTTTGTGTTCTGATTATTATCACTGCAAGTCATTTAGATAAGGAATGTCAACACAAAGCAATACATGGGCGAGCTTCCTTCGTTTGTATCTCCCATACTCGAGAGGATCAAATCATGCCAAGCGTTTAACTTCACCGCAGATTCAACGCTCGATCAACTAACGGCAAGTTTGCCCTTTTCTTGAAAAACCCAAATCTTGAAAAAACAAAAAACTCGACCTTTTTCCCCCCAATAAAACGACAGGTCAACGAATACCCGCCTGGTGTGGGATTGTCTCCACACATAGACACACATTCAGCTTTCGAAGGACTGATTTTCAGCCTTTCGCTGGCGGGCCCGTGCATCATGGAATTCAGAAAGTATTCGACGGGCGTATGGGCTTTAAAGCCCACCCAAAACTGCGAAGAGGGAAATAACATGTCCGAAAAAGATTCGAACTTTGTGAGAAAAGCGATATATCTTCCGCCAAGATCCGTGCTGCTTTTGTCGGGAGAGGCGAGATATGCTTGGCATCACTATATTCCACACCACAAGGTATGTGAGAGTATATTCGATAATGTAGGATTTTTTAGATCGTATTTTCGTTTTTGAACTTGAAAGCGAAAAAAAGAAATGGGTTCAGGTCGATAAAGTGAATGACGAACTGATACGTAGGAGTTCGAGGAGAGTATCGTTTACTTTACGAAAGGTGCGCTTGAATCTTCTTTGAGAAAACACTGTTTTGATATTGTTTTAGTTTTTACAATCCATTTTTCTTGCGTGATTTCAGGTGCGTAAGAGTCCTTGCTTGTGTGATTTTCCTCAATACTGTGATTCTCAGAGATGAAGGGAGATCACATACATACTCTACAAGCCCAGGGCAATGGTCGAAGAACATCTTTAACTGATGAATCTTCCTTGAGGAGAGTCTCTTTTTTTTTTTGGTAAATTATTTATATTTCGAAACTTCAAATGCAAAAGAAAAGATTGTTTGTGACAATGTTTAGCATTTCCTATTTCTTACAATTGAATTGAACAACGTTATTCATTTCCCTCCTGTTCATTTCATCTCTCTGTTGTGTATCATATCTCTCTATGCACACAATGAAATATCCCTATAAGATAATAATAATGAATGGATCTATACTTGTGGATCATAAACTGTGTTACGACATGTTTTGTCGCAGGGGTAAGGACAATCTATCTTCTGAAATGGGCTTCTGTCATTAAACCAATCTCCTACTGCTCCACCAATCGTCTGCCATTTTGCATCCACATCATGAAATAATAATATTATCATGACATATATATATATATATATATATATATATAGAGAGAGAGAGAGAGAGAGAGAGAGAGAGTATAATAATACCTTGTTATATAGCTTGGGGGAATCAGTCATTAGCCATGTTTCTTGCATCTCAGTCTGGCAATGAGCAAAGCAAGAGTTTATGAAGTATCCTCTTGAAATTGAAGGCCCTAACCCAGACAAAGCATTGAGAAACTCCAATCTGAATCCTGAAATTAAATTATGCATATATATATATATATATATATATATATATATATTATCATGATCACATTCGAAGGTTGTTTTGCTTCATCAGAAAATGGGACTAACTAATTAAGACTCACTCTGCATTGTCTGAATTTGCAAGGATGAACACTTTGTTATATCAGTCTTGCAATCTTGCCACATGCCCAGCGGATCTGCCACGCCAGGCGCCAACACATTCTTTATCTGAAAATCAAATTTATTTAGTCCAACGATTCAAAGAACTATGTTAGTTCTAACATCCTTAATTACGTGCAATGTATGTATGGAAAGTAATCAGCACCTGCCATGAATCGTAAGCTGCGTTTAGTATGAACAAGGGCGTCCTTATATATCTTGCCATGTACTGAGGGAAAAAGCACTGAAAAATGGAGCAGATATATTAGCATCTCATTAACTGGACCGGGCCGGGTCGGACCGTTTAGGTCCAGCAATGAGTAGATAACAAATCCCTTACAAGACTCGGGTTAATCTTCGATGTACACGATTGAGGCAAGTTCTTTACTGATCCTGCAAGAAAAAAGCTTCAATTAGAAAAACTTGGTAGTACAGAAAAAAATATTTAAATTGAGAATTATTGCATCAAAAGAAGAAATTAGTTACGTGTGTGGTGATAATGTCGTTGAAGTAAGCTTGAATGTGCGGGGCTTGAGACACGTCTTTCCTGGAAAAACATATAAATAAATAAATCTGAAACACAATTTATGTAAAATGAAATCTTCGTGTTCTTAATTTCCAAATAATGACAATCATAATAATAAAGAAAAGGGGCTTACACATTAATGAAAAAGCCAGCATCTGAAATGCACTTGACTTTAGTTCCCATGGGGAGCAAAGCCTTGAAGCTATCACAATGAAGAATCGATGTCAATCCACCAGCCGAGCACCCAGATAAAATAGCCTAATATTTATTCAATTTTTTAAGTTTTATTTAAAAAAAAAATGAATCTTGAAATTCAACAAAGACAAACTCATTACATTCTCGGCGTTTCTCATTCCCTTTGCCAGCAAATCTTCCATTACAGCCAAGAACACTCGAGCTCCTCTGTAGTAAAGCTTCGTAATCTGATCATTTTTTTTTCAACTACCATAATCAGACGAAAAGCCAACAAAAAGATTATCAAAAGCTCGATCGTAATAAGTCGGATTCTTCACCGTATTTACTTCTCCGACGTCGCCGGTGAACGATGAGCCATCGCAGTACCTCACTTTCACTCTATTCCAATTATAGAAATCTGCGAAAAATCGCCAAGAACAGCTCTTACATTTACTCACACAGACAAATAACTATGAATCTTCTAACACTTCTCATCCTTCGAAATCATCAGATTACCAGGATTAAACTGAGCCCTGCTATTCAAAATCCCAGAGAAAGGAATCTGCGTTGCCATCTTCTTCGACGAGCCCAGGCGATTGTTCATACGCGCGAGGCAGCTAGTGACGTTATTACACCATCCTCCGCCCTGAGAAAAACACAGATAAAAGTCAGCACCTTTTTTTTTCTCCTTTCTCACTTTAATCTTGAGAAATAATTACCTCAATCTGAATTAACCAGTTGTTGATCCCAGTTCCATATCCTCTGTCAAGATGATACGCAGGTGGGCTCCCATCTAAACAAACTGAGCAAGATTTTTTTTGAAGGATTATTATTACCAGGAAATGAAATGATAATGAGGGAGTAATTGAATTATAGTATATTTTTTTTAAGGTTGTATTATTTACCTGCTCCTTTTGCTACAGCAGTATGGAGAATAGTGATATTAACATAGGAAGATTGAGCTCTGAGAAGAATGATCATGGCGACAAGCATGTACAGCCATGCCTGTTTCATCCCACTCATCATCTGTGTGTGTGTAATAAAGAATTTATTTTTTCTGAAAAAAAGAAAAGAAAAGAAGCAATAATCCGACGCTTGATGTGATGAGAGGAGACTGATTTATTACAGCATTGAAGGTGCAATTAAATGTTTACACCAAATGCCACCTTAAATCGCAAAGCCGATGATAACAGCCCAAACCAAGGTAAAGAATCTTAACAAACGAGTGATAAAGTGAATATATATCTATAATAATATATATAAGTTTGCTTTATTTGTTTATTTATTTCTTGTTTAGGCAGAGAATAGGAAGACAACCCAAGAAGGATGGGCAGCTATGAACCGACACTTATTCTGTTTTCATGTTTAACGTTAGAGGTGGTTTACCTTTGCATATGCATTTATTTATATATATGTGTGTGTGTGTAATGATTTTAGATTGGATTTGTGGCCTGAAACTCGAGACATATGACAACAATAGCGTCAAGCTATTTTAGACCAATAAATAACATGTGACGAATCTCATCGAATTACGCGTCGATTGCATTGAATGTTTGTGTGTGTGTGCCGGAATGAGATGAGATCTATTACACTTTTATAATAGAATAGTTTTCTTTTCTTCTTGTCATATGATACTTGTTATAAAGATTAGAGATAGCCCTCTTTTTTTTTCTTTAATAATACTCCCCGTCCCAAACCATTTTATTCATTTTACTAAATCGGCGTCCCACATCTTTTGTACATTTCCCTATTTAGTAAAAGAACTATCACAAACAGTCAATTAAATATTCTTAAAAGACGTATCAAAATATACACTTTTTTACGTACTATATTATTAAAATATTCAATTTCTTAATTCTCGTGACAACTTCCAAATGTCCATAAACATTTGGGACAGAAGGAGTAGAATAATTCAAGAATCTATGGCTCGGCGGCTCATTTATCTTATAACTTTGTGTTTTTCCTAACTTTTTTCATTCTTTTTTCTATCACACAAAGTTTCAATATTTTCGGCTTTTGTTGGATTCTCATCGGCATTTTTTTTTTTATCGCACGTATTACTATTTTAATGAGTTGGCTTAACATCCATGAAAATGACCTGATATATGCCTATTTTAATCACCATGATGGTGATCTCAAAATCCCAATCAGCTATTGGACGATCCAGTTGGAGAAGACGACGTCTAACCTAAAATTAACAAACAATTCTATTACATCAATCAATTCAAACCATTTAATTACACCAATTTGTCTCTGCATGAGCCCACGAACTTCCATTTGATTCCACATGCAATGTTATAGATAGGCCCTCGCTACTTCCATAATATAGAAGAAACATCACAAGAATTTTCCTATGAAAACGTGGCTATGTACAGTAGAAACTCTATAAAATAATACTCGATAATTTAATAAACTCTTTAATATAATATTTTCGGCCGGTCCCGACTCGGGGATAACGTACTAAATTAATAATTCTCTAAAATTATTAGATAATAGACTTTTGATAATTCCTATAGGTCCCGTATAAATTATAAATTAATAATTCCATATGTAAAAACATTATCATACTAGATGAACGAAGATTACTTGAAAAATGACTCAATTGTCATTTGTTTTTTTGTTGAAATCAATTTTTCGTTGCATATTGTCTCTAATTGTCCTTATCATTGTAAGAACTTTGGCGTTGTTTTCTCATATGTGCCATATTGTTTGAGATGTTTGTAAGTCTGTTTTCATAGTGTATTATATAGAAGATATATTTATTAATATTACTTAAATGTACATTAACACCAGACGGATTATGATAGACTTGGGAATTGAAGGTTTGATCCTTAATTTGATGTTCATTAAGGATATAGGAGATTGAAGTTTATTTGATGTTTGGAAGTTTGAAAGGTAATATACACTATAAATTAATAATATATTAATTTATCGATAAATTAATACTTATTATTTTATCGATTAATTAATAACTCTTTTAATTAATAAATTTGGCCGGTCCCAACTGTATTAATTTATAGAGTTTCTACTGTACTCTGTTTAAACAAGATAATCAAACACAATTGAATAAATATATAATGATAATGCAAATTCCTTTTATTAATTCTTAGATGACATCGACTTAGGGTTCCCTCTTAGATTGAAATCAATATTTCTATTTTGTGTTGGAGAGGATTAGTGGTGTTGACCTGAGTTAGGCGTAATAATAGTTGCCAATTCAAAATCGAATGATTGAGCTATTAGTTATTGTCATTATTTCTTCTTTGGACCTTACGTTGAATTGATATCGACACTAACTATTGCTTGACAAAGTTGTCTTAACTTTTTATAGGGTCAATCACCACCTTCTTGGTAGCAACCATTGCATTGCCAATAATTGATTGATTGACCTATTACAACCATAAATAAAAAAAAAACCACTTAAGTAAGTATATATTTAATAATATTGATTAGCTTGGGCAAGATCTTGATTATATGGGCCACAAATTGGGCCATACTGAAAAGCCCAATCCAATTACGTTTACAGTGCGCGTGAGTCTCACGTGCAGGGCATGAAATAGAACTAAGCTGTTCATCACCGTCGCCTAGCAACTGGGATAAAGTTTTCGTCTTTTTACGATCGGTAAATTGCATAGGCAATGTTGATGCACCCTTTCTTGGTGGTACCTCAATTAAGGTATTTTGTTTTTGCTTTCGGGGAATTTGTTTATGAATTAAGCTGAATTTGTGATTCGTAAATGACTTGCAGAGTAGCTTGTTGCAGAAAGATGAGTACGTCGCTTCCTTCGCCACTTTGTCGAAAGTTTGTGCCGATTGAGCAGAAGGAAATTACCTCAATTAGTAGACCTGATGGTTTGTGCTCTCCGCTATTTGATTTGATATTCTAGTTTCCTTCCATCATCATCTCTTTTTTTTTTTTCTCTGGTTAGATCGAATTTCCAACGGCTGCTGATGATTTCCGTGTTTTTCCATATAGGGTTCAAATTCAGCCTTGTATCTTATAATATTTTGGCGCAGGTAATTGGATGTTAACCGTGCAGCTTAGTTATCTCTGTTAGTCTGCAAAGGACTTATAATTTTATGATTATATTATATCTGTTTACTTCTTTGGCCAATTGGTACAATTTCAGGCGTATGTGAAGAGTGCATATTTTACTCACTCACCTGCTCCTTGTCTCAAGTAAGCTTCATCTCGTCAAATACATGATATTTCTCAAAGTTACCATTTTTTTTTCTGTGATGTTGGAGATTGGCATGTTCTATTTTTATATTATTTGCATCTGCAAATATGTTTCTAGGTGGAAAGCTCGTTCCCAATCCGTTTTAACAGTTCTAAAGGGCCTTGAAGCAGATTTCTTTTGTCTGCAGGTTTCTTTTTCTACTTTGTCCTGAAATTTTTTATCGATTTTTTCTGCACGTATATTTTCTCTCTGGCATGGTTGTCAACAAATGTTTGATATAAACCAGGAAGTAGACGAGTATGATACGTTTTACAAGAAGAACATGGAGAACCTTGGCTATTCGAGTATCTACATTCAACGAACTGGGAGAAAACGTGATGGATGTGGAATTTTTTATAAGCCAAAAAGGTTCGCTAGCTTCTCTTCGTTCCCCACGAATTCAAACTTTGCTCTCTTTGCCTTCACCTGTTACGGGCATTACCAGAAACATTTCAGAATCTTCATACAACATTGATCTGTTGAACTGTCTGAATGCTTTGAATTTCAATGTATGCTATTGCTCATCACTTATTCTGATATCCTAATTAGTGTAGAGTTGGTTATAGAAGAGAAATTATACTACAACGATTTAGTGGACAATCAAGCTGCAGACAAAATCGAGCATTTGCCTGCTAATGGGAGCGAAAAAGATGAAAATTCTGGTAGCCCTCCGTCTTTCTTAGACGAGCCCATGATTCAGTCTCACTATTCAGTCGCCTTGTATGATTCCTAGGCGCTTTCAGAAGAAAAAAATAATTCTTTTCAGGCTCAGAGTGCAAAGATGATGAAAGTGCTCACGGAGATCCCAACGACCCTCGTGTAAGATTAAAGCGCGACTGCGTTGGAATCATGGCTGCATTCAGGCTCAAGAATCCTTCCTCTCATCACATCATCATCATCGCCAACACTCACATTTACTGGTAATAAAAACTTTGCCCTTCAACGACATCAATTCTTACGAACGAATAATTCTTTCGAAAAATTAATCTAGGGATCCAGAATGGGCCGACGTGAAGATAGCGCAAGCTAAGTACCTTCTTTCACGGCTATCCAACTTCAAGAACAAAGTTTCATCACAATTCGACTGTGCCCCTTCAGTAATAGTTGTGGGCGACTTCAACTCAGTCCCCGGCGACCCCGTAAGTCTAGTAAAGTTTACGCCTTTCTTCCTTTAAATTGAAGCGCAAATGGAGTTTCATTTGTTTCATATAGGTGTATCAATATTTGGTTTCGTCGGGCGCTGATGAGTTGCCTATTATTCGATTGTCGAGCGTTTACGCCTCGACTAGAGGAGAGCCCGAGTTTACTAACTTTACGCCTGGGTTTACGGGCACGCTCGACTATATATTATTCTCTCCTTTCGTAGGTATCAAACCTATTAGCTATCTCGACCTGCCCGAGAGAGAATCCGCCGATGTAGTCGGCGGTTTGCCGAATTATTTTCACCCTAGCGATCATTTACCGATCGGAGCCGAGTTTGAAGTTGAGGAGGCTTTCTAAACAATTTTTCTTGGATTTTTTTTATTTATTTTTTTAATTATTATTTTTTTTTCCGACGAAGATGTTCGAATTTTTTGGGAATCAGGGAAAAATATGGATTAATTTCTGCCATTGTATTCTACATCTGCATATGATTGTTTGTGGTTAGGTTATTTTGAAAGACGAATGCGTTATCTGGGCGACAAATTGTAATTTAATTGGGCCGTATTGATATCTTATTGGGCCTTCGGAGCTGAGCCCATATTATTTCGGCCTGATTACATTGTCCCTACCCTACTAACAAATAGAACTGTTTGCTAGGATTTATATGATCGGTAGATTTCTCCGACTGCAGTCGATTGCTTAGCTTACTGATCGGAGAGACGCCGTTTGTCGGAAAATTCAGCAGTTGCCACCGTAAGTTTAAGCAAGTTCTTTTTTTTTTTTTCTGTTCTTTTTCCAGAGCTCTTACTGATTTGCAGTTTTCATTTAGTGCTGGTAAATGGTAATGATAAGCTGATTTTTCTCGATATTGACGATTACCTTTTTTTTTTTCGAAACGATTACCTTACTATGTTGGATATTTGATTTCTCTGGTTATATATTTCTTTTTGCTCTATTTTAACAGATGATTGACGATCAGGGCTTGGGTGTCTTGGCCAACTTGCTGGGAATCTTTATATTTGCTCTGGTGATTGCGTATCATTATGTGACGGCGGATCCAAAGTACGAGGGTAACTAATTTGCTGCTAATGTCAACCTTTGGAGAATCGAAATCTAGTATGTCATGTTTGTGTTATATCGGAAACCTTGTGCAAGGTTTTATTACCAGATAATTGTTTTCTTGTAAACTGTTAAACCATGGCTTATCATGTTCTGAAAAGAGAGTACTATTATTAAGTTTCATGAGCATTTTGCTTCTGCTTTCTCCCCATTTTTTATGCATTAACACTCTTTAGGGTCGTTGAAATTTGGCTGCATTTCTCTCCGTTGTTTTTTAAGGCTGTCCTTCTCTTAGTGTAGGCTTTGGAGCTTCTTATAATGAAGACTATAACCACATATTGTCATACTCCATTGCCTTTACACGTAACCGAAATATGCGCACATCACAAGTGTTCACTTCTTCACATAACTTGCACGGCCAGTTTCACAATTATTCTTATATATATACACATACAGATTACATAAGTAGATACACATCATTATTTGCTTCTTGGTGTAGCAGCAACTGCAGCACTTTTACACCCAAACCCTCCCATCTCTCTCCTCCCTCTTGACTGATACCCAACATTCTTACTCGATTTAGGAGACAGTGGCCAATTCCCATGAGTCACAGCCATGTCCTTCAACTCTTGCAAAAACTCAAGAGTTTGAATGATCTCGGGCATCTTGGGCCTATCTTTGGGGTTCAAGCTCACACATTTGTTGGGAAATTCGGCCGTACCGAAATTCCGCCCAAGATCCGCCGGAAATAATAAACTGGAGAACACAAAGATTTAACGTGGAAAACCCTCTGTTAACGAAGAGGGAAAAACCACCCGGGCAACAAGGCCGCAGAAAATCCACTATGTGAATATTACAATCACACAATTTTTCTACGCTCGCCTACACCCAAAACCCAACAACAACGACCCGAAAGTTATTTCACCCGCTAACCCAAACTCTCACCCAAAGGGAATTTTCCTAGAGTTAATTGTTAACACAAATAACTTTCTAATGTGTTGGTGTGTATATAAATCAGGGTATAGCCCTCCTTATATAGGAGAGGGAACCCTCATGCCTTCTTGTTCTATCCGGTGTGGGATAAACAACAAAAGCACAAACATGGGCCTAAGCCCAACAACCTCCACCTTGTGACTTTGTCCGCCTTGACACCTCCACTTGGCGAAGATCCACATAGCTTCCGCTACCATGCTCCACCATAAAAGCATATCCACTTGGAATCGCATCCAAGCATTTCTTCGGCCCATGTCGAAATAACATTGCTGAAATCTATGGTGCAACTTCCACGCTTGGCTTGCCAGGAAGTTCATCAGCCCTCGACACGAAATTTCCACCACACACCTTGCATCAACGCCAAACCAATGCCCGTGTGTAAACTGTGGACCCGCTAATAGTAACGCTCCCTCTCTCATGACACTTAGCGACATGCCATAAGGACGCCCTTGTCTCTCTCAGAAAAACTCATCCGTGGAGAGAGAGACAAAATTAGCGTCCTTCTCGGTATCTCCACTTACCGACTTGGAGCTGCTTGCCGTACCTGCTCCACCTTTCTGACAATTTCTTTTCACGTGCCCAGATTGTCCACACGTCCAGCAAATCGCAGCTTGTTTCCCCTTGGAGTTCCTCTTCTTTCCGCCACCGACGAACAAAGCTTGATCTTCCGGTGAATTGTTCCGTCCACCATCTAGCCTTCTCTCCTCCGCAAGAAGTTTACCGGTGACTTCAGAAAATACAATCTTCTCCTTCCCATGAATCAAGATCGGTTTCATGTGTTCATAAGAAGGTGGAAGAGACCAGATGAGTCTCAACGCCTGATCCTCATCGTCAATCTTCACTCCAATGGATTCCAGCTCCGAGACGATTCCATTGAGAACGCTTAAGTGATCTGAAATACTTTGACCTTCAGTCATCCGCAATGTATGAAATTGCTCCTTCAGATACACCCTATTCGAGACGCCTTTAGTCTGATACAACTCCTCAAGCTTCTCCCACAACGCTTTTGCCGCCGAAATTCCATGCACGTTTGCAAGAACATTCTTGGCCAGACACAGTCGTATCGCACTTGCCGCTCTCAAATCCAGTTCCTCCCAATCGTCGTCGCTCATTCCAGATTTGCTCCCAGCTGTTTCCTCAGTGCTGCTGGTAGCACCGCCTTTGGGAACTTCCTTGCCCTTCAAAGCTTTGTGTAACCCCGACTGAATCAACACATCCTTGACTTGCACTTGCCACAAGCCAAAGTTGATTCTTCCGTCGAACTTCTCCACATCAAATCTCGCTAGATTTGAAAATCTACTTCCGGACATCCTTGTGGATTAGCTAACAAGAACTTCACATAAACGGAACAACAACTCGTCTGTCGACCCTTCTGCGCTCAAGCTCCACCCGTCGCTAGCTCCACCGCACGAATAAAATAGGTTTAACCTCGCTCTGATACCACTTGTTGGGAAATTCGGCCGTACCGAAATTCCGCCCAAGATCCGCCGGAAATAATAAACTGGAGAACACAAAGATTTAACGTGGAAAACCCTCTGTTAACGAAGAGGGAAAAACCACCCGGGCAACAAGGCCGCAGAAAATCCACTATGTGAATATTACAATCACACAATTTTTCTACGCTCGCCTACACCCAAAACCCAACAACAACGACCCGAAAGTTATTTCACCCGCTAACCCAAACTCTCACCCAAAGGGAATTTTCCTAGAGTTAATTGTCAACACAAATAACTTTCTAATGTGTTGGTGTGTATATAAATCAGGGTATAGCCCTCCTTATATAGGAGAGGGAACCCTCATGCCTTCTTGTTCTATCCGGTGTGGGATAAACAACAAAAGCACAAACATGGGCCTAAGCCCAACAACATTTTTGTGCTAGTAGGCCCATTTCCTTAGCCCCTTTCACCGAGTACTGACCCGAAAGCCTCGGGTCAACTATGCAGCGTAGTCTTCTGCTGCTTGTTAAGTATGGTTGGGTCCAATCGACTAAGTTCTGTTGACCCTTTGGCCTTTTCTTGTCCACTGCCCTTCTGCCCGTTAATAGTTCTAGGAGAACCACACCGAAACTGTAGACGTCGCTCTTTGTGGTTAGATGACCTGCTTAGTTTGAACGTTTGACATGATTATGCATATGTGATGTATGTAAATATATAGATATAGCCATATAGTATAGGTGGATAGAAATTACCTGTGCTGACATATTCAGGAGCAGCGTAGCCATAGGTTCCCATGACCCGAGTGGTGACGTGGGATTTCGATCCTTCAGGTCCCATCTTTGCTAGTCCAAAATCTGATAGTTTAGCATTGAAATCCTATAAAAGAAACCAGGTAAATGTTAGGTTTTTTATTGGAATTTTTAGGGCAGAAGCTCTGTTTTTAAGTTTAACGCACTCACAGAATCTAGTAAGATGTTAGAAGTCTTGAAATCCCTGTATATGACAGGCGTCTCAGCACAGTGCAAGAATGCAAGCCCCTTAGCTGCACCAGTTGCAATCTTTAACCTTGTTGCCCATGGAAGTGATATTGACAACCCTGTTTTTTATTTTTATTTTTAAAAAAATCAAGTCTTTAGTCAATTTAAAACTTCGATTAAAAAAAAATTAAAGCAAAATACTAACTCTTACTCTTGAACAAATGATTCTCCAAGCTTCCCCTAGGCATGAACTCATAGACAAGAAGCCTCTCTTCATCTTCACAGCAGTAGCCTAACAACTTAACCAAATTTGGATGCCTCAACTGCCCGAGAAATATCACTTCGGCCTTCGAAAAGAGAACAAATTCATTACAATCAGACGATTTCACAGCACATAAACAAAAGCACGTTAAAACACTTACAAGCCATTCTCTATGTCCTTGCAACCCTTCAATGTCAAGAAGCTTCACAGCAACAGCTTGAGCCTTCAAGCCAGCCCTTAAACTCTCATCTACATATCCCTTATAAACCCTCCCAAAACCACCCTCCCCCAACAAGAAGTTGCCCGAAAAATTCTGAGTAACTCCCTTCAATTCACTCACCTGAAAATCATACAAATCCCCGCCAAATGACTGGGCAAGATCCTCTGTAAGCCTTGCCGAGGAAGAGCGGCTGACGTCAGAGAAAGAATGGAGCTTTCGAAAGGAAGGAAGTGGTGCTATGTTCTTGGAGAACTCTGACTTTGATGGCCTGCATTTGCTGAAGCTTCTGAATATTACGTGGTCGTCTGACGAACAACATTTAGATAACGTCAAGGGTTTCCATTTGAGTTGCTGTGATGTTGATGACGCTGGCGCCGGCGACGACTTGGGCTTTGTGTTGTTCTTCATTGGTTATGGTTTGTATTACATGTATGTGTGTGTGTGTGTGTGTGTGTGAAAGTTGAGATTTTGAGGAGTGGGGTGTCTGTGGATTATGATTGTAGATTAGTGGTTGTTTATATATTCCTTGGTTTATTATTAAAATTGTAATAAAATTGTTTGGATGGGGCTAATAGGGGAGAGTAAGGACATTCTTTCTTTAACTACTCCAACCACTCTACTAAATAGGTGCTTATTATTATAATCGTTATTTAATTCCGTCGTAATCCTTTTTCCTTTTTCTGTTTTTAATAATGTGCGATAGCTTGTACGTGTAAATATGGATTGTGAAGTAAATACGTACTTACACACGTACTTTAATATTCTTTATATATATGTATATATATACACAATAGAATGAATGTCTACATGCGGAAAATTGTCAAGGTTGTATTTATTGGGAAGTGTGGTCAGATGTGGCGACTTTCTAACACAAACGACCATTGATAATATAGTGATTGGCATATAATTAATTTTTAATTAGAGGATAATAATCATTCGAGGATGTCTTTCTATTTAAAGACTTCAGACTTTCGACGTGTAAGATGATTAGTAGCCGTTAGACCCTTATTCTGCAGTTGTTTGATGATGTTACTCTTCTCCGAAGCAGTTATACTCATACACACAGAAACCACACATATTTATATATCGCTATCTATTATGAAAGAAAAGAACGATAACATCAGTTAATCACATACGATTTCGTGAAGCAAAAAGCATCATTAGTATCCGAGCGTTTATATGTGGCCGTGATATTCTGGGCGTATTTAAATTTTACTTCGTTGATTAATCATGGCCAAGAGACTGTACCTTGATGGGAATTTTCAAGTGATACCATCCACAATTTTATAATTTTGGTTTACAATTTATATAAATTTATTATTATATAGTTATTACATGGTGTTTGATGATATTATCTTGGGAGTTGTTAGAAGAATGAGGCAAGAAGTGACGTTCGTATCTTTAAGTGCATGGTTGAGACTTTCCTGCTCCATCATAACTACTATTTCCATTTCTTGGATGCTTTAATCATTCCATTTAATCAAAGGATATTAAATAAAACATTGACAATCGATCGCCAGAGAATGTTTGTATTTTCAAACATGGAATAAGATTTCATCATCTTTTTTCTTTATTTATTTCTCTAATATTTGGAATGGTTAAACAATCTCTGATCTTGTAACAAGGAGGGATTTCCTTTTCCTTTTTTCGGTTTATTTACTTCATTTGTGACCCCACTGGTGTTTTCAGAGATAAAGACCAAAGATATTCCCTCTATATACTCCAAACTTGAGCTCACCAAATCAATATTTTATTACATAACGCGAAAGATCATTAAACTCCGTTCATTCATATTGTATATGCTACGTTTGGATTGGGGGATTTCGATTTGAAATCCGAATTTCATTCAAATAACCCGTTTGGCAACCGCTCGGATTTGGATTTCGATTTCATCCAAATCCGAGGAGAATCCGAGCGCTTGTATTTTGATGGATTTGAAATTCGATCGGAAACGGTCCGTTTTCGAAATACCAAATCTTGCCGTGATTATTTTCTTAAATTATTATTCTTATTATTATTATTGATAAACGATGAGTCGAGCCGACCCGCGAGCTCGACGAACGACGAGTCGAGTCGGCCGACGAGCTCGACGACATGAGTCAAGTCAACTCGCGAGCTCGACGAGCCCGCTCGAGCTCGACGAGCGATGAGTCGAGCCGGCTTGCGAACTCGACGACCGATGAGTCAAGTCGGCTCGCGAACTCGATGAGCCTGCTCGAGCTCGATGACCGATGGCTCAAGCCGACTCGAGAGCTCGAGGACATTTTGAAATTCGGATTTTCGAAATCCTAACGTTTGCCAAACGGTGGATTTGGATTTAAAATTTGGATTTCAGAATTCATATTTCAAATCACGGATTTCAATTCAAATACATCAATCCAAACGCTGGATTTAATTGATGTAAGGTAACTGTAATCCAGTAAGTTTTAATCATATCAATAAACTAATAATAGAAATATAACAGTAAATAAGATCTGATCTTTACTTCTCATTCTTCTTGTCTTCGTCTTCTTCCCTTGGCAGCAACGAAAGCAATACTCTTTTTCTTCGTAATTTCAGTAATTGCTTTCTCATGTTCTTTCATGGCTTCAACCACCATTTTCTTCTGTTGTTTCCATGGAAAGAAACAATCTTCGTCGTAGATATTATTTACCAGCCCATAATCTCCGTAATAAACATTCTTCTCAGCATCTCCTTCGCCACCTTTCTTACCATTATTCTCACGAATGTCTTCTTTTCTTTTGCATCTTTGCCAAAGCCAGAATAATCTCGACCTTGCAGAAGATCGTGATTCATCCATGAAAAAATAAAATGTATATATTTTGTTTCGATGTAATTATTATATATAGGGGTGGTGGGTTTTTTGTTTTGAGCGTATGCATCAAGAAATTCACACCTATACGATGTGAATATTTATTGTGCACAGCTGTTTTTATTCCCATATAATGAAAATAGGCTCACATTCACTCTCTTGATTTTCGTTTTCCTTCGTACTAAAATTAATATGTAGAGCTAGAAGTAGAAAAACTAATATTTTTCTTGGAGTATTAATTAACCGATTAGCATGTAATAAATCGAAACATCTTCACCTAGTTTACTATTATAGTAGGCTCGAAATTAACTTCCCAAAAGCCAAAGTAACAGAATCGAAACAAACAGATAAGCGTTTTCAAGTTTTCGGCCGTACTAACGACTTGGAAATTGAAATATTACATAAAATGTGACCACAATTACAAGGAGAATATACTCAAGTCTCTGATATTTGATTTACAGTTCATATTTAAACAGCGGGCAATAATCGACCACAACGATCGATCACTATGACATTTAAAATATGCTTTTTCATCACGATTGCAGTTGGATAATAATGCACGGATTGATCACTTACTTTCCACTATACGTTCCCCGAATCTGAACTTGAGTCGTAGAAATCACTAGGGCATGGAGTCATCACTTCAGATTCGAGAATTTGAACCACCCTATGCATAGTGGGGCGATATTCGGTGGTCGAAGAAACGCATTGTATGGCGATTGAAAGTAAGGCATCGAGGGTTTCCAGCTCCACTCCTTCGCAGTGTGGGTCGAGTATTTCCCGCTGTCTACTTTCCGTGACTAAGTAATTTAACTGCAGAAAATATAAAATCGAACGTGTAAGGTTATCGTAGTTACTGCTTTAAAGAGTAGCAGCACATTTAGATATAGTAAGGACGAATAGAACAGAGAAGAAGGTCATACCCATCCAACAATGTTGAGGCCCCTCTCAATGAAAGAATTATCGGTAGGCCGTTTTCCACTGATGATTTCAAGAACCAAAACCCCAAAACTGTAAACATCGGTTTTCTCTGTAGCTCTGCCACTCTGCATATACTCTGCACAAAATTTATTTTGGAGGGTCAGCATTGGCAAAACCTGTTTGTGGTGTGATTTATGACAACCCATGTATTGTTGCTCAAAGGTGCTAAAGACATGATAAGGGCTAATACTAGCATTCATTGGCCTCACCAGGGGCCAGGTAACCAAATGTGCCCGCAACTATTGTTGTTATGTGGGATTCCTCATCCTCCAGCAATTTAGCAAGTCCAAAGTCGGAGACTCGTGCATTGAAATACCCATCAAGCAATATGTTGCTTGCCTTGATATCACGGTGGATGATTCGAGGCGAACAGTCATGATGCAGATAGGCAAGACCTTTTGCAGCTCCCATGATGATATTTAAACGAGCATCCCAATCTAGCTGCTCTGATTTCTCTGCGTAAAAAGATAGAGACCAGCGTGATATATCCACCTGAAATGAAGTACTAAAAAAATCAATAAACGAATTCCTCACCGTGAAGAGCTTCATCGAGGCTGCCTCCTGATAGGAAATCGTATATCAGTAATTTGGATGTTGGAGAATTGCAATATCCTCGGAGGTTAACCAGGTATCTGTGTTTGATGCTTCCAAGAATTTCAAGCTCTCGTTCGAAACAACGGTCGAAACTCTCATGTTTCTTCACAATTCTTTTCAAGGCAAACATATTGCCGTCATCCATTGTGAGTTTGTACACTGTGCCAAAGCCTCCAGCACCAATTATATGCTCTTCATTTAAACTCTCCAATTTCCTGATAACATCCTTTGAGGAGTAAGGCAGGTCTCCATGGAACATTACAATTGAGGCTCCTGCAAGTAACATTAAAACAGAAAAAACTCATACGATGCAAAAGTCCAGGCTGGCCTGATCAAATAATAGATGGAAGAAACAGAAATTATGAGCATATAGGAGTAAGATGCGTACCTCCACTCACATCAACAGCAAGGCCTTTGGCATCGTTCTTACCAAGCCTTTTGTACAGGTAACAGCCCCAGAAACACATAAGTGCAACCAGAAGCAATGCACCGACAGTGGCTATAGCACTTACAAAAAGCCTCCCCGAGTTCTTTTTCGCTTGTAATGGGTCTACAGTTACAACACTGATTAGGGTTAGTACGATTGATGTACACATAATCGCACTACGGTATGGTAAGTTAGATATAAAAAGGAACTCAGAGTCTTTGACTGGGGTAATTACTTCTGCACAGCAATTAATGAGTATTATCAACCAAAAACTAGATTCTTTGCATATTCAGATGGATCAGACTGTCCAGAGTATCATTATTGATCTATACCAATTTCAAGAAACAAAAATGATGGAAAATTCTTTCTGCCAAAAACATTACCTGGATGACTAGGGTGTGAGCCTGAAGGATCACCCTTGCATGCTTGGATTTGCTTGCCACACAACTCAAGATTACCGACAAAGCTAAAAGCAAGGATGTTAATCAGGAATGAAATGTAGATTTGAAGCGTAAAATGGGGGTAGAAAGTAGAATGAAACTGTGCAATCATATTAAGTAAAGGGAAAGAGGAACAAAGTTATCCCAAAAGAGGAACATCAGTAATGATGTATCACTTACGAATCATTTTGAAAGTTTGCAAGAACACCATCAGAAGGTATAGGTCCCACCAAAAAGTTTGTCGATACGTTGCTTCAAATATCACAGGATTTACTGAATTAGAGCAATGAAGTAATAATGCAAATAAGGAAAGCCGATTCGCTACTCACAAACTTGAAAGTTTGGTTAGCTTCCCAAGCGAAGCAGGAATGTTTCCACTGAGAGAGTTGCTAGAGAGATCCCTGACATAGTAGGACATGATGAAATGTTAACTGTAAGGTTAGTTCGGCGCTGTCCAAAAATGAATTGCTGAACATGTACACAAAAAGAAAAAATATTTGTCAAATGAACAGAGAATGTATAATGATAAAACTGTTGTTCTCAACGAGTAACTTGAGTAGGTTCCCAATTTAATTCACGTACAAACAAAGATATATTTTCCAGCTACCTCAATCTTCATATTTTCCACCTATCATATATTTCATTACAAATGACAGAAAATATTGAACTATCTAATTACCGTAGCACTGACAATTATTACCAGGTCCAAAAGTTACTTACAGTTTCTCCAGCTGAGAAAGGTTTCCCAGTTCAGTAGGAATCAATCCGCTAAAGTAGTTACCTTGCAAGAAGCTGTATAAATGGTAATTGTCTCAGTATTGACACAACTTACACAATTATTCGCACATCAGTGCTCCTCAAAACAAGCAAACACTATCACAAAGTACAGACTTCCATTCCAAAGATCATGCTTTTAACATTTCCAAGAAAATTATCAGCATCAGAGCCAATTGCTTACAGTGACTGTAACTGTGTGCAGTTCCCCAACTCTGGTGGTATGGCGCCATATAAATTATTGTCATGAAGAGCTCTACAAACAAGTATTCATATAAGCTTCAGTAATAGAGCGGAGGCCAGAAAGGAGAAATTTAAGTTCCATACAGAAATTGCAGCTGGTCAAGCTTCCCGAAGTCTGGCAAAATAGGCCCATTCAATTTGTGGTTAGAGAGGCTCCTGCCCAAAAGAAATATGCAAATCACATGGAGAAGTATAGGCAGAAACTTAACATAACATTAATAACATGTTATATCAAACAACTTTATACATCCTGAAATACCAAGAACTTACAAGGCTGTAACTCTTCTTGACTTGACGTCACATTTTACTCCTCTCCATCCACATGGATCATCATCCTCTGGGGTCCATTCAAGAAGGATACCATCTGAACTAATTATAGATGTCCTAAAGTTGACCAAAGCTTGACCTAAATTGAAAATATAATCGATAAAATCCACGAAACTCACTACTGTTTTTATAATTAACAGGCTCACCACTTATAAGTGGAAGTCAGACAATGAGTTGAAATCATACCATCGGGACTGAGCGCTTCAGTGTGCTTTGATTGACTAGACAGCAAAATCATGCAGAAAAGCAACTGCAGGAAATTCACTGAAGAACTTCCCATTGTCCAGATATAACAAACAAAGTTATAATAAATTATAACATGTGAGGGCTTGTAGTTTGATGACGTGACAGTGAACCACGTAACAATTTAACCAAGTAGCTTCCTGCAAAAATAAAGCAAATGACGTTAGTTCCACACAAGCATCGAATATCCTGAAATTCTTGCGGAAAATTGACTCAAAGTCTTAACTCCATATTTTTCTGATGAATGCAAATCAGTGAGTAGCATGATTATAGCAAACAACTTATAGATTCTAGGTCTCCAGCTCATCGATTCAAAGGTAAAGTTACTCTCCAATTCTAAAGAGAGGAACTATAACTTTTTTCAGCTGGCAATTAACCTAGCGGAGGCAAATAGTACTAGAAACACAGATAATACAAACATCCGACCAGAATCTAGAACAGGCGATCTAAACATTCTTCCACGAGAAATAAAATACCAATACCTGGAAGTGACAGTGAGTAGTGGCAGATTCGATCTATGCAATTTAGCTCATCCAAGATAAATATGCAGACTCCAACTGAGAGGTGAGCTGTAAAGGATGTAATGGCGACAAAAATTTAAGGCTGTGATGTGTTGCTCCTCTCTCTCTCTCTCTCTTAGATAAATGTGTGTATGCGTAATGTGGACGGATGCGTTTGTCTACTGTGCTTTGCTTAGGCAGAGAGATGATCGTTAGTTGAGAGAGAGAGAGAGAGAACGGCACGTGTGAACGAGACGATATTGTGATTTTGCCCCTTGAACTTTTCAGATAGTATGACCAAGTCCTTAACAAATTTTCTTTTAGAAAACAGTCCTTCAAATATGTTGCTAAACAGTATCAGGTCCCTACCTTCTATCCTCTGCAATTTAGTCCTTCCTAAGATTTGATTAGATACATCACGTTCTTTCGAGTTCATTCGATGTTCCAGAGAATTTCATAAGCCAGAAACGAAACGTGCGAGATTCTCGGGTTACGCTGAAGAAGATGACGAGGGGAAAGCAAAAGATCGAAGCACAGAAAAAGAATGCCGAGAAAAGTCAGAAAGCCAAGGGTTCACAGATCGAGGCTCGTGCGGATGGCCTCAAAGTTGTCTGCCCAATCTGTAAGGTAACTATTATCTCTTGATTATATTCGTTTTTCACATCGATTAAATTCGTTTATCGTGTGATCGATCGTGTGGGGAATTTGCTGATTTCGATTGATGAGCTAATTGAAAGATTAACGCCTTTTTTCTGTGAAAAACTGATTGAATTGCAGCATCTGCGCATCTGTTTTCTCCATTACTGATCATTTCTGCAGCAAAAGCACTTCTCGAACCTATAAGCTATTTCGTGAAGTGTTTTGCTTCTCCATATCCATTCCTTGATTCGTTCAATCTCAATCTGTTGCAAGAGAGCACTTGTTTACTGAAATCAATCGTTGAAAGAAGTAACCTTCGAAGGTCTCTTCTCTGCTGCTTTGCACGAGTAGCAGGTCCTCCTATGTATTCCAAAATCCAACACTTGAATCAATATCTTCAATTTCTTTTAACGAAGTGGCTGAGATCTCTATCTTTGTATGTCAATTTTGCTGAATTGTATTGTTGATTATGGCGATCATCGGAGAATACGAAGCTCCGAGACATTTTGCACGAATATTGAACAGCGAAGCTTTGAATTTGCAGGTTTCACTAGCTAATGAAAAGCAGCTTCTTGATCATTATGGCTCTAAGCATCCGAAAGAGAAACCCCCGACAACCTCCACGTCATAGCAGATCGGAAGACATGTTTTTCAGTGACTGCAAACGTTGTAACTGTGTAATAATAAAATGTAGAGTTCTCTGTTTTACGTCGTGTGTGAGATTGTAAAAGATGTGTTGTAATGTTAGTACTCAGACAATTGGTTTCTTATATAAATGTCATTTTTCACTTGGGAATTTTAGTAGATGGCCGAATCCATATAATTTGGCCCAATAAATAAGCCCCAAATCTGGAATCTCGAACATCAAAAGGAAAATTGCAACAGAAATCAGCGACAAATTTGCAAATCTTCATTCAGTATATACGTATCACCTGCAATTTTACGAGAGTACATCGTTAAGCGCAAAGTGTTCAGTCCATTCTCTTGCCTCATGATTTGTTGAGGACGGAGTGAGGAGAGACTAAGCATGGGGAAAACACAAGACATATTGTCGGAGCTTCTTGGCGTTGAAATGGAGCTTAAGGATGTTCAGGGTACACTTTTATTTTCCTTCGTCCTCTTTGTTTTTCTCTGTTAATTATTGTCCTAGCACTACACTATATAGTTGAAGGTTTCGCCTGTAGTGACACGTATCTGTTTCTTTTTCAGATCAGATTAACATCTTGCTCGGGCAGCAAGAACAGCTATATTCAAGACAATCGCAGCTTAAGGCGTTATTGGAAGACAACGAGTCATTAAATAGCGACAAGGATGATGATGGTGAAGCTTCTGTTTCTGCTGAGGATTGGTCTGGCCCTTTTGCGTGGGACGCCGAAGCTGAGGACTTGAGGTTTAATGTCTTTGGGATATCTGAGTACCGTGCAAATCAGCGTGAGGTTGGTAAAAAATATGAATTCATAAATGTGTTTGTAAGGAAAATGGTTGGATGACGTTCAAGTTCATTTGGTTACTTCTAATGGCGCCTTTGAAATGTCGAGGTTTCTTCTGTTGTCTCGAACAGATCATCAATGCTGTCATGAGTTCGAGAGATGTTTTAGTAATTATGGCTGCTGGCGGAGGAAAGAGTCTGTGCTACCAACTTCCTGCGATCCTTAAAGAGGGTGTGGCTCTCGTCGTCAGTCCATTGCTTTCGCTTATTCAAGATCAGGTTTGCTTTGCATTTGAGTTGAGGTTTGCTGCAATAATCATGAGAAATAATATGGGTTCTAAATTTTGACGATTTATTTAGGTAATGGGCCTGGCTGCTCTGGGGATCCAAGCGTTCATGCTGACCTCGACGACAGACAAAGAACACGAAAAGTTCATATATAAGGCTCTTGAGAAGGGTGAAGGAGATCTCAGAATACTCTATGTCACGCCGGAAAAGATATCAAAGAGCAAGAGATTTATGTCGAAATTGGAGAAGTGTCATCACGCTGGCCGTCTTTCACTAATTGCCATTGATGTAAGTATTTGATTACAAGAGATTTTCTGCTTCATCTACTGAGTTATGTGCTAGTTGTTTGCATCTTATAATGCTATTTTCTGCAAATACGTTGTTGCAGGAGGCACATTGTTGTAGTCAGTGGGGCCATGATTTTCGTCCAGACTACAAGAATCTCGGTATATTAAAGACTCAGTTTCCTGATGTTCCTGTAGTAGCCTTAACTGTATGTCATGTAAACCTTTTTATTTGGTTATGCTATGATTTCGACATCTATCGAACTCAACAATTTTCCTCTTTTAGGCCACTGCGACAAAGAAAGTTCAAGATGATTTGATGGATATGCTTCATATTCCTAAATGCGTCAAATTCTTTAGCTCTGTGAATAGGCCCAATTTATTTTACATGGTACGTCTACCTTACGTCATTTTGATATTCCTCTTGAATGTGCTTTAAAACCATGCAGTGTACTTTGTAGGTACGAGAAAAATCATCAGTTGCCAAGTCAGTTATTGATGGCATGGCTGAATATGTACAAACGTCATATCCAAATAATGAATCGGGGATTGTTTATTGTTTTTCCAGAAAAGAATGTGAACAGGTACATGACCTTCTTTTCGTGCTTGATTTTGTCATTAAAGCATGATTTTCATCAGACGAGAGTTTTAGGTCAGAGTTATTGCATGGATGTCAACATCTAGATAAAATTCTAAGACAGTGATGTGGCGTTTCTAGAGAAGAAAATCGAAAAGTTTGACAGGGAGATTTGTAGTTTTTCTGTGATTAATTTATGAATAAAATCAGGTCGCCCAGGAATTGCGAGAGCGCGGAATCTCAGCTGATTATTATCACGCAGATATGGATGTCCATGCTCGTGAAAAAGTTCATATGCGGTAACCTATTTATATATTTAGTTTTCTCATGCCACAATACTTTTTGGTAGTCACTTTGGCTTCCATCTACAGATAGCATGTGTTACAGTATATTTGACTTGGTTTCTGCCTCTCGATATTGTCATAGGTGGAGCAATGGAAAATTACAAGTCATTGTTGGCACGGTGGCATTTGGAATGGGGATCAATAAGCCAGATGGTAAGTTACTCTACTGTACTTTATCTAGACTTTTACCATTTTAGTTGGACATATGTTCATAATGTATATTCATGCTCTTCTTTATATTTGATTATGATGATTAAATTTCTTTCTTTTAAATTTACTGTGTGTGTCCGACAAACATATTTTGTTGTAGTCAGGTTTGTCATTCATCACAGCTTAAGCAAATCAATGGAGACATATTACCAGGTTTGTGTGACCTTATCAAATATTTTCATATTCTCTTGCCATTATATATATATATATATATATATCTTATTACAGGAGAGTGGTCGGGCTGGGAGAGATGGACTTCCTTCTGAATGTTTGCTCTATTTTAGACCTGCCGATGTACCTAGACAGGTAATACTCTGATTGAATATCTTTAATTTATAGTTCTTTCACTTGGTACTATGCAACAAATTTGACATCAATTGACTTTGTGCAGAGCTCTATGGTCTTCTATGAGAATTCAGGGTTACAAAATCTCTACGATATTGTGCGGTATTGTATGGTATGCTTCTTTATTGGGAAGGCTAGGCCGGCAGACATTAGCTTCTCGATTCCTACTGAGCATTAAACTAATAATTTCATGTTTAATCACATGCAGTCTAAAAAACTATGTCGCCGTGGTGCTTTCTTCAAACATTTTGCTGAGCCTCTACAAGACTGCAAAGGTACAATAGTTGCTGGATTCTATCCGTGGTTGATCTTTCGTTTATATACACTTGCCAATGCAAGATTTTCTCTATTTCATACACAGGAATGTGCGATAACTGTGCCTCAAGCAATGTGATCAATGAGTTAGACGTCTCTGGTAAACCAAAAGTAATTTTGGATTACCCGTGCCTAGAATCAGTTCAAAAGTCAAATTCTAACAATGATGTGTTCTGCAGATCATGCAAAACTTGTTGTTTCTATGTTGCAAGAAATGCAAGGGAATGACCAGAGAGTAACAGTGCTGCAGTTAGTTGAAAAGATGAGGGTAAAGAATAAGGCCATGGGTGAGTTCAGCTGCTGATACATCCCCTCTTGTAGTTTTTTCTGAATTGAGCAAAGACGCTAACATGCTCTTTTTCTTTTTATATCCTCCCTCAGATCCTCAGCTTAAAAAGGATGAACTGGAACAACTAATTATCCAGCTTGTCGTAGATTCGGTTTTGGTAAGCCATTCAAGATCAAGCATTTAAGCCCCTTTGTTTCGTATTCACAGTTAATACGAACTTTCTCGTTCTTCTCTTGCGCAGAAAGAAGAATTCCAGCATACTGCTTATACAACAAATGCTTACGTGACTGTTGGACCTTTGGCCAGACAAGTATTGCATGGTAAGAATGGTTCGACCTTCAGGAAAAATGAACTTCTGTGCCCTTGTTTTCCTATTTTGTTGCGAAAATTACAGGGAAGAAGATTGTTAAGCTCGAAGTGCTGAGCGGCGAGAGGAATAATCCTGCCATTTCAAAAGCTATTAAGCGCAGTAGATCAAGTGGGTTGGAATTCAAACTGGACGAGCTGCGTAAAGAACTCGCTGATTGTGATGGAGGTATATTTCCACATGCTGTGTTATCCACTCAACAGATCAGCATGTTAAGCAACAAGAAGCCACGGACAATGAAAGAGGTGCGTAGCTATCTGTTGTTCACTACTTTCGCATAAACACCTTCTTCCCAAAATTTTCTATATTTTACTCTTTATATTTCCATAGTTGGAGAAGATCATTGGGAAGCTGAAAGCAGAAAAGTATGGCCAGAAAATTCTCGAGGAGATCGACAAGTATGAATCTAATCACCAAAAGGATGACGACGACAGTGACAAACTAAAGAGCACTGACGTAGCCGTGAAGAAGATGAAAGCGAGAAAACCTGTAGTTGTCATTGAGAGTAGCGGAGATGAAACATGAAACCTCGAGAGCTTTGATTAACTAACCATCTCTTTTGTCTACATATTCGTCAACTTTTCCTTTGTTTTGCTACATCTCATTCCCATTTCTTTGGTCCTTCACATGGTTTAAGGTATAGCAAAGCAAACAACATCATACATATTGTCCTTCAAGGCCATCATCATAAGGTAAAGTGAAAGAGAGAGTCTTACAGCAATTCAAGGAGACAAGACACATCACAGACCAGATATATCCAAGCCTATTACAAACTGCTCAAATCACCATATCAGATCCTCCAATTTTACCCTCGGCACCTTCAAATAATCCTGGCGAGCGTTGTTGGCCAACATCAAAGCAACCAGCCAGAAAAGGCAAGAATCGAGCGACAAGAAAGCTCCACCGCCCAGCAAACCCGCCTTAGCCGTGGGGCACTGAGTTTCAAGATTGTGATGAACATTGTTGGTTATGTGCTGCTGTTCTTGGATCGTAGGCCATAGCAGCATTGCTACTGCTAAACCAGCCGCGAACCTTCAACACACATACATGAAGGTAAAACTCTAGGAGATATGCCTTAGATATATGGCAGCTTCGTTTCTGTACTTACACTGCGATATTGAAGAAGGTAAGAAAGGCTTTGCTTTGGAACAGAGCAGCTTTTGGGACAGATTGTCCCTTGTAAGGATAGAACAAGGCGAAGTAGCCTGCTATTGTGGTGATCGCAAGGAATGCGAAGGATAGAGATCCCAAAACTACGGTGGGGTCGTGGGGATATTTGCAGATTACGCTGTATTTCCAGGGAATTATGGTTCCTTGTGAAGGCTGCACACGTCAATTTAAAGAGACATGATAATTCACACACAAAAAAGAAAACATTTGTCGCGATTGTTGAATTGAATTGTTTGATCGGCTAACCTTTTTGTTCTCGGCGATGACTCCGAGTACGAAAGATATCACCCCGAGTGTGGAGACGACGAGGGACGTCTGCTTCAAGTCAATGCCATTTTCCTGAAACAAATTCAGGTAGAAGATGGAAATTCAAGACAAATAAAGACTGAAATCTGGGAAAAAGATTGATATTTTAAGGAAGATGGCACAAAACACACAGTTTTCTGAAGAAAGACAACTTCTTTTTCACTGACCCCTTTGCAGAGAATGAAAGGGAGATTACAATCTTTCTTTGCGAATCAAGAATCAATTAATATTGGGGATTAATGTCTTTGGTGGTGTAAGTTTGAAAAATCAGACATCACTCACTATACCAAAGTCGTTGACCTGAGAGTTCACTCTTTATTCCCAAACAAAGAGTTTCCGTCCTGTCTAGATATGCCATCCATTCGATACATTTTAAGGTATTTGTAGCTGGCAAAGGCAAATGGATGTATGCGGACGTTATTCTTGGAAAAATAAGTAAATTATTACTACTAGATAGATCAGTTCACAAACAGCAGTCAACATGTAATTTAAAGTTAAGATTTGTCCCCAGTGTTTATCATCAATCATATATATATATATATATATATATAGTCTTTGCTAACTCGATTCGTTTTGGGCTTCTCAGTTTGGGGCATAATTGACGGCCCAGTAATTTGAGCGACTGTAAATTACCAAAAAAAGCCCCTTAAAACGTCGTACCCAGAGCTACATAACAACATAAACCCTAATACCTTACCGAGACAACATTTTTTTTTTTCTCGAAACTGTTCATTGCATGAATTATAGTTACTTAGGAGAAGGGAGGATGGCTTGAAAGATACAATTAATGGGAATTACAGATGTCAGTCTTCTTGAGAAAGATCAATTTTGATTACCCTAATTCAAACCTAACACTATCACAAATATGACAAGTTAGGCTCTTCTAACAAGCAAACTCCGTTTTCAACAGCACAATCCATGCACGTACGTAACTTATCCTATGTTAAATCTCTTATTTTCTTGCAATCGAATTACCCCAACTCGAAACATGCATATTTCGTACTATGCGTGTCTCACATTTTATGGCAATTATTTTAAGAAATTGAGAGATGTAACGGATCTGATTAAACCCTAATGATCGATGGGACCTCTCATTATTATTATATACGATGAAGTGCTTCACAAGTAGTCTGCCATGCATGAATCAAGCAATATGTAGCCGAGTTATCGAATTGTTTCTAGATAGTCGCTTTGACGAGGGCATCTCAACAAGAAACCTATGATTCACAATTAAAAAAAAAAGTCGACTTTGTTATTCGTTAAATAACTATAAAACTCAATAACAATGGGGATTTGCCTGATATCCCATATGTGTGTGTTCTTGAAGCTACGCGGATAAGAACAAAATAAAAATAGTAATTTTCGCGGTCGATGATTTAACCAAGACAGCACGGAACTAATTTGTTTTAATGAATAGCTTTTAGATTTAACACAATTTGGATGTGATTTCTATAACAATATGACAGCGGGCCATTTTCTTCTACGATTGAAACTGTGCTGACAGCAGTATCAAGATGACGACTTGATGTCTGATTGTGATCGAAGAGATATGCGTGCACGCGCTTTGTCGTTCATTTTCTGGTGAAATTATTTTTCAAAAACTGTAACTGTGTTCACACTAAAAGCTATTTATTAAAACAAGTTATGTTGAAATGCATGGCAACCATGTCAAGGAAACCACCCGATAATCAATGATATATTGAGTAATGCTGTCGACTTTTGTTTAGCAGAAATAACTCATGCAACAGTCGAACAACTCCAAGGAATGTCCTAAGAAATACTACTGTAATTAAAACCTCGTCCATTGTTGATTACAAGCTATTTTTTCTCGTTCTATTTCTTAATGCAATATAATTGAATTGAATCTTCATGTTCAAGTTGCAGTGCACGAGGGGACAGTCGAGGATCAATTTGAGATCCTGAGATTATGTTAATATGAAGTGTATGACAAGTTATGTATAGAAGATGGAGATAGATAGCTACTCTTACAGCAGTTGACTGTTCCTCAAAAGGCCATCGCCCTACGCTATAATGTTTTTATATTTTTGGTTGTTTTTTAAGTTATGTTCATCTCTACAAGCTAAGGTTATAATGATTGATCCATCACTTCTGTAACGAACCACAACGTTATCTCTTTAAAACCGTATCAAATTAAATAGATTATCACAGAAGTGTGGATATATAGAAAACTGATTAGTTATTTAGGGTTTCTTTTCTGCTGTTTCTGCGGTTTGAATCTTGTTGAAACTATGTTCATCTTTTGAAAAATGGATATATTGTGCAAATGGGCAGTGTTCATGAAGTATGATGAGAGTCATTATTACGATGAGATGTAAGAATGCTTCGTAAATTATACGTACTTCATACATTTTTCGACTATATACTTTTCTATTTGCATGTATTGCAACCATATGGAGACTTCAAGCCAGGAGGAACTAAAGAAATAAGGTTACATTTAGTGATCGATCCTCATGATTCGATCTAAATATTAGCTGTCTCATTAGTTTAAATTATCTAATAGCACTCATTAGATTATTTAAACTAAGGTTGACCAGTTAGGTTACTTTTTAATGTGAATTATACAACATTTAGAAAATCAATTGATTATATTCTCTATCATAGACAGATTATATATAGTTTTTTTTTTAACTATCAGTTCAATCCCATTATTTAATTACAGCCATTGTATTTAGAGAAAATTGTTGCGTTGAAATACCATCGTCATCAAGATAATGTAACACGTATCGCAATATGAATATCATGATTTTCTTCTTTTTCAAATTTTTTCTTTTAAATTTGGACGATTGATTAGCTGCTGCAAACACATTACACATACCAATCGTCATGTATATGTCTATATAGTACAATTATTGTTATTTAATGACTCAACTATATACCGATTAAATACTCTCCCAGGGCAAAAAATGTCAAAGACCGTGTACCTTAAGATCAATAGTAGGTAAAGCATTGAAATAGACAGCTTTCACCTTTATATGTAATCAAACTTTTCTTCTTCAACTCAAACAAAAGCTCTCACACGATAATCTCTCGCGCAAGAATCTCGATTTAGGTTAGCCATAGAAAGCAAAAAATGTTTCACTACTTCTTCTTGTCTGATATATATTATCTTGACCTTCAATACTAGAAAGTACATCATTACTTATAAGATATTACAGTTGGTTGTCTGATTAGGGTTATTGTACGTATATTTTTTGATTTTGTTACTTGCCATGTATTATTTCTTGAAGGGGATAGCAAAGAAGTTGGCAAGAAAACAACAAGGCAGCGTATATAGTGCTATCTATAATACGAAGTTTTGGACTTTATAATTAAATGGAAGGCGTAGGAGATCAACTAAAGGAGGATTCTCTCCCGCCGGGATTTCGATTTCATCCATCCGATGAAGAGCTCATCACTTACTATCTCCATAACAAAATTTCCGATGCAAACTTCACTTGTCGAGCTATTGGAGATGTCGACCTAAACAAATCTGAGCCTTGGGATCTTCCAGGTAATAATTAATTTCCCTCCTAATTATTAATATTGCTGTTAGTTCTCACTAATTGCAGTTTGAGACATCAGATGACCTCTACTTGGGGCTTTGACATGAACAAACATAAGCATGTTAGAAATTTAGGGTTTTTTTTCTAGAGACATGCATGTCGAAGGTTTTTACATCATTTTATGCTTGATATTGTCTATCAGAGAGACATATTTTTTACATATTACCATAGAAGCGACTCTAGCACAATAGTCAAAACAAGAAACGACGACAGTGATTGAAAAAAACTGCGAATATATAAGCATATGGATTTCTTGATAGGAAAGGCGAAGATGGGAGAGAAAGAATGGTACTTCTTCAGCCTTAGGGATCGAAAATACCCGACTGGAGTGAGGACTAATAGAGCAACAAACACGGGGTATTGGAAGACAACTGGGAAAGACAAGGAGATTTATAACAGCAATACCTTGGAATTGGTCGGCATGAAGAAGACTTTGGTGTTCTACAGAGGTAGAGCTCCTAGAGGTGAAAAGACCAACTGGGTCATGCATGAGTATCGAATTCATTCCAAATCTGCCTATCGAAACACCAAGGTAAACACAGCAAATACATTATTACTCCCATCCGTTCAATTTATTGGTGATTCATGATTTGAGTTGTTAGTTCGAATTTGAAAAGGATTTGCTTCACCATGCAAAAGAAAATAATTCTGCAGCTTTCTTGCACTTATAGACCAACATGTTTAAGTTCCCAACTAACATATTTACAAGAACAAAAAAAAAAACACTTTCACTCATCTCAGATATTGACGATTTTTAGTACGTACTATCGAATATATCAGTTTTCTTGCACAACTATATCTTGCTTTCACTAGCTACAATAACTCTATTATTGCATGATGATCTCACACTTTGTTGTTCTTACAGCAAGATGAGTGGGTGGTATGCCGCGTATTTCAGAAGAACGCCGGCGCCAAAAAGTACCCTAATAACAGCAGCAGCAACAACAATGGCAATCATAATAATAACACTTCTTCTTCCTCAAGTCATCATCACTCTAGGGCAGCAGCAGCAGCAGCCCTTCACGGCTACTCTTACAACCTCGAAATGCCAAACAACCCATTGCAAGCACATCAAATGCTACATCCTCCTCTTCCTCCTCATCCTAACTTCCCAGGACGAACTAATAATAATTACATGATGACGACAGCCTCAGAAATTCAAGAATTCAACAACAAAGTCGTCTTCAACAATAATAATAATAATAGGGTCGTCGGCGGCGGCGGCCCTTCTTCGATGATGATCAACTTGCCCGTAATCCCACCTCAGCAAATCAGCGAATACTTCAGCGCCAACAACAATAGTCAGAACGGCGGCGGCGGTTCTTTCACAATATCTGGGCTGAACCTAAACCTTGGAGGCGGCGCCGTTTCTCAGCCTCCGATGAGGGTGGTGGTGCCGACAGCTCCGGCGATGGGCGGCCAGCAATCTGAGGGTTTAATCATTTCCGGCGACCATCAGGGCGGCTATGGTGGTGGAGGAGATCATATGAGTAATAATGGGAGTTCGATGAGCGGCGAGGGCGGTGGAAATAATAGGTATAATAATATTGGAATGGATCATTGCGGCGATTTGGATAATTACTGGGCTGCTTATTGATTTACTTTAGTTGCTGTTTTGCATTTAATGTTTATTGTTGCGAATGCAATGTTTTAGATGGTTTGATTTAGTTTGAATTCATAGATGTTAATTTAGGTCATGGAGTGTATGAACAAGCATCACTTCATGATCATGCTGTTTGCTTGCTATATAGACTTTATAAGATGTGCTTCGTAATAAATAATTGGAAGATTATGTGCTTAATGATGAGTTAGTTAATCACACGAAATTATCGCTAGTTTTAGTGGGCTTATATTAAGGAGACGAGGAAGGCAAAATTGGTCATAAATAGAGAGACAAAGTCAACCACTTTCGCGGCAAAAGTTTCCAATCATGAAATTACGAATAGGCCCTTCCTTGGCGCTGCTCGCTATGGCCTTCCTTGTGCCCATTTCCGTCATTTCGAGACAGCTGAGCTCCGACAACTCCTGCCCCAAATCCGCCGAGCTAGAACACTTCCGGCCCGACCAGCTCACGGCGGTGATCAGCGGCTTCTCGGAGGAGCGCATCCGCCTGATTCAGGAAATCACGGCGGCGTATTCCACGATTCCGATCATCTCCTCCATAGTCACACTGTGGTGCAACCCGGCCACGCCAGACGAAGCCCTCCGAAACCTAACCACCTCGTACGCCGCGGTAATAAGATCCCCATCGGCGAGCCTGAACCATAGATTCTACCCATGGGAGCTGATAAAGACGAGGGGCGTACTCATCTGCGACGACGACGTTTTGCCCAACCCAAACACGCTCGCTTTCGCCTTCAGTGTGTGGAGATCGAACCCTAGGAAGCTCATCGGCTTCTTCGCCAGGTCGCACACCTACGATATCGAATCAAGGTCGTGGATTTACACGATGGGCGGCGATAAATACTCCATAATCCTCACCAAGCTCATGATAATTCGCCTCGATTATCTGATTTCGTACACCTGCGACGAACGCTACTCGAAAGCAAGGGAAATCGTCGAGGAAATGAACAATTGCGAGGATATACTGATGAACTTCGTCGTGGCTGAGGCGATCGAGGAAGGGCCGGTAATGGTGGAGGGAAAAATTCGGGACTTTGGAGATCTGAGAAACGACGGCGTATCGAAGGACGTGGGGTTGAGTGGTAGGGGAAACGGCGAGCATAGGAAGAGAAGGGGCTTCTGCATAAGAGAGTTTCATAGGGTTTTGGGAGGGATGAGTTTGAGGTACAGTTATGGGAAAGTGGTGGATGGTGTTGGGGAACAAGGGTTGTGTGAGAAAGGTGGGAAATTGGTGTTGTGTGATGATCAGCAAGGTTAAGGATTCAAGATAATTGTTGGGAAATCGAATGCGTATTTTCGTCGTTCTTGATTGTTCTGTGGTGATTTTATCGGGTGGATTGAAGAATGAAGATGGTGCTTCAGAGACGATCATCCGAGGCTTTTTTAGATGTGGAAATAGTCAAAAATGGGGGAACTTTTGTGGTGATTTTATGTCTATTGCCCTGGTTTAAGGAAGTGAGAGCTTGTAAGAACTGAAATTTGAAGCATATGGAATATTTGTCTACGGATGGATGACTGTTATTTACATGATTCCTTTCTGTTTGAAGTTTTTGTGGTTGTAGGAAAATGGTCAAATATACAAAGAACATTGACCAAGAAAAAAAATGAAGTCTTTCCCAAGAAAATAGGGAGAGTCAGGTTATTAATAACCCCGCCAAATATGGAGCTCCTTTTACTGTCTCATTTCGTCTAACTGGTAAGGTAACAGAAGCAGAAGAGAGGAAGGGAAGAAGTTTCTTCGAAATTCTTCTCCAAATCTCCATTCGAACCAAGAAAATCTCCCCATCTGTTCTGTTTTTACGTCGACAATTCGATCCCAGATCATGAAAAGCTACTGAAAAATCATCGAGGCGAAGCAAAAAAGTCTCGTTTCACATACCCTTCTTGATCTGGGCAGCGTCAGGGCAGTGCTTGGTAAAAAAATCCTCTTCGAATCGAAAAGTTAGAAAAAAAATGTGGGGAAATAACGGAGAAAGAATGCCTCAAATGACGAGGTTGATAGCAGTGGCCATCGATCGCGATAGAACAAGCCAAAGCGCATTCAAGTGGGCCGTCGATAACATTCTTGCGAGGGGCCAAACTGCGATCCTCGTCCACGTCAGATTGAATCAGCCTTTGTCGGGATATTCTTCGCCTTCTTTAGTTTCTCCTCGTAATCGTCCCTATTTTCTGACTCCTTCCTAATATCGTTCTTTCGTATTATGTCATTATTACGCTGTGCTTTTGCTTCATATTTAGGGCCAAATCAGATGTCTGATGCAAGCCACGGAGCTGTGGAGGATCCTGACCTAAAGGACTTGTTTCTCCCTTTCCGTGTCTTATGTACTCGAAAAGACGTAAGCGTTCTCAAGATCTTCGCTTCTTTATGTACATCTAAGCACATTCTTACAATCTCAAGATTTGATTTCTTCTTTTGTCTGTCTTCATTTCATCAGATACAATGCTACGATGTTGTCCTGGACGACACAGATGTTGCGAAAGCTATGACAGAGTTTGTCAAACTGTCTGCAATAGATGTGTTGATCGTCGGCTCTTCAGCCAAAGCCAGCAGCATTTTCAGGCATATTTACATATTTCAGAGTTCTCTACCACTTTTATTAGATTTTTTCCTCAAAGCCCTGCTTTTTTTATCCGTCACAGATTCAAATCGAAAGACATACCTGGGAATATAATAAAGGGCATCCCAGATTTCTGCACTGTGTTCGTCATCAACAGAGGGAAGATTGCCTCCACGAAAGCTGCAGTTCGCCCGCCCCCGTCGATTCTCAGCCCTCTTCGTCACCAAATAATGATGCAAGCCAAGAGCAGAGCAATCACCAGCCAAGATTCAACAGTACAATCACGAACCACCCCTCGAAGTTAGTACTACCTTTTTCCTCAAAAATTTTCGATTCCTTCTACTGCGATGAATTTGAATTTCTGGGCCCGTACTATTATGCAGGCTCGTTCACGGGGCAGTCGAAGTCATGTGAGCCATCTCCACGTGCAAAACAGAGCGAGGCAACTTTCTTCAAGTATGTCGTCTTCCTTCCTTGCCCTAAAAATTTATGTACTAATGATTCGTAATAATCGTTCTTATCACGAGGAATAGGTCTCCGCTCACCCACCGTAAGGGTCCAAATGGGAGATCGTACGACCTTTCTCCACCCGAGACTGATATATCGTTCGTTGGCTCTTCGAGGAGAAGTGTCGATATATTCCCTGCGTTCAATGAGTCCTTTGAAGTCGAAGGTGGGCCCACTCCTCCCCGTCTTTCGGGATTATCAGACGTAGATAGTTCAGTAGTCGACTCGTGGCACATCCCACGTAAGTCAATGGAATTAAACACTCCGCCCGAACTCTCCCCTCGGCCTGAGAATGATAAGATGTTTGCATCGCACTCCCACTCGCAGTCTATTGTAAGGGCCGAAACCTCATAAGTTATTACATCTTAAACTCCCCAACATTGGAAAATAATATAATGCAATAAAATAACGTCGCAGGACGACGTAGAAGCAGAAATGAGACGGTTAAAGCAGGCGCTAAAGCAAACAATGGATATGTACAGCACTGCCTGCAAAGAAGCACTATCAGCCAGAGAAAAGGCACAAGAAAGATCTCTCCTTTTTTTTCTCTTTCGGCAAATATTTACTGCTGTCGCTCAAGTGCGTGCTATTTTTTCGCAGGCTAACGAGCTTCACCGTTGGAAATTGGAAGAAGAGAAGAGGCTAGAAGAAGCTCGGCTGCAAGAGGAAGCAGCCATGTCCCACGCAGAGAAGCAAAAAACAAAATCTCAGACAACCTTCAATCATACTCAAGCAGCTGGTCAGAGGATATCAGAGATCGAAGCTCAAAAGAGAACCAACTCATCGATGAATTCCTTACAGGATTCTGGAGAAAAAAACCGTGAGCAAAGCCCCATTGCATTCCAAGCTTGCAGATACAGAAGGTACACCATTGAAGAGATCGAAGTTGCTACAGAGTATTTCGCTAAATCTAGAAAAATCGGAGAAGGAGGATACGGGCCTGTTTTCAAGTGTTACTTGGATCATACCCCAGCTGCAGTCAAAGTCCTTCGCCCCGACGCTGCCCAGGGAAGATCACAGTTTCAACAAGAGGTAGCTCAATAAAAACCATACTTTTCTGTTCGACTATTACCATCTTCGCTGAGATCTAAGGTTCTCTTGTCCACAATACGACAATGAAATAGGTCGAGATCTTAAGCTCCATAAGACATCCAAACATGGTACTTCTCCTCGGCGCCTGCCCTGAGTACGGTTGCTTAGTCTACGAATACATGTCCAGCGGTAGCTTAGAAGACCGTTTACTCAGACGGGGAAGCACCCCACCGCTGACCTGGCAACAGAGGTTCAGAATCGCAGCTGAGATAGGAACGGGCCTTCTCTTCTTACACCAGACCAAGCCCGAGCCATTAGTACACAGAGACCTCAAGCCCGCAAATATTCTGCTCGACAGAAACCTTGTGAGCAAGATTAGCGACGTGGGACTGGCAAGGCTCGTCCCTTCATCAGTTAATGATACTGTTACGCAGTATCGTATGACGTCGACGGCAGGAACATTCTGTTACATAGATCCCGAGTATCAGCAGACGGGCATGCTAGGCGTGAAATCAGACATATACTCCTTAGGAATCATTTTCTTGCAGATTCTTACTGGGAAATCGCCAATGGGCTTGTCCCATCATGTCGCCAAAGCAGTCGAACATAACACTTTTAAGGAACTTTTGGATCCCACCGTTCTTGACTGGCCTTTCGAAGAGGCCTTAGAGCTGGCAAAGTTAGCGCTTAAGTGCGCCGAGCTCAGAAAGAAGGATAGGCCCGATCTTGGGAAAGTTGTGCTGCCTTATCTGAACAAACTGAGAGAACTTGCCGACGAGTTTGACTCGCAAGGGGTTCCCTGGAATTCGAATGCTTCGCCTCACTACGGCGAAGTCGAGTCAAAGGTAAGCAAAGTCCGAATCATGCCATGCCCCCTATTTTTCTCAAGATATATGGGAAATATGACCACCTAATAAATCTTTGCACAATATTCTCATGATTGATGATAGTCACCTCTGCTAATTTACTGATACGATCCTTCACACTACTGCAGGAATACGTGAGTTATCCTATGTCTACAGGGTCAAGCTCAGACGGGAAATCAAGCTCAGATGGGAAGTAATCAAGAATTAGTTTCAGTTGTATGGAAAATAGCCGATCAAACTAACCGTCGATGTGATAAAGATCAAACAAGTACTCTCTGTTGACTGTTGAGTCAGTTTACTGTCTTTGATCTGCAAAAGATCAATGTGGTTTCTGTTTTTTCTAGGCAAATACCCTTTCGTCGTGTGAGTCAATGATCATTTGGATTTAGTTAGAAGAGTCAAGACAACATTGTTGATGTGGACCGCGTAAAACGACCTTTTGAAACGGCGACCAAAGCGGTTGTTCTTCCCTCGTAGCTTCCTTGGCGCGAGTTTCTCGTTCCCTGTTAACTACCCTCGTCGAGCCTAACAACAAAGACTCAGAAAAAACGTCAAAAGGGGGCCGGAGTTGATGCCGGCGTATCCCCTCCGATGCTTAAGTCAGAAAATGGGTGAAAAATAGGTATGTTGGCTCGTAACTCAGTTTTTTTATCATATAGTGTGCATACCTGAGAAATGAGCTAACTGCTACTATTTATACCAACCTTAACGTACTTCGCCATGACCTAGTCTTCCACCCAGGCCCACGTTCATTACGAGCCTCACGAATGGAACGTGGTCCGCTCCACGATCCCACGTTCTCCTCTCCTCATTCTCCCTCTATCTCCTCGCGTGACCTTGTCTCCATCGGGCGGTAATACCCCATCGGGTCGTTTTTCTCCTCGCGTGACCTTGTCTCCCTCGGGCGGTAATACCCCATCGGGTCATTTTTCTCCTCGCGTGACCTTGTCTCCCTCGGGCGGTAATACCCCATCGGGTCATTTTTCTCCTCGCGTGACCTTGCCTTAACCTACTCGGGGAATCCCGGTCACCCGACCAGATCCCAGTTCTTCATTCTTCCCCTCCTCGGGTAGCTCATCTTTAAGCATCCTCTCTTCCCTGATCCTCTCGGGCATCTCGTCCCGACCCGACTCCCTTACTCCTTACACTTAGCTCCCTTTAGCTCCCTTTTTGGATTTGATCGGCCTCATCGGGCCATTTCCCTCTCAAACCGGTCCGCGATCCCTCTAGGTGTCTCTTCATGCCTTGTTCGTGGGTTATTTTGCCGTTAACGCTATTTTAACGTTAGCTAGAAATCCCGAGGGTAACAATAGTCCCCCCCTAAAATAGTCCAAAAAGAGTGTAACGAGTATTTGGACGTTAGCTATCGGTAAAATAATTGGTCCAAATGCCATTCGGCCCTTCTCGGGGAACTTTCTCGGGCATTTGAGTATTCCTCTTCTTACTCCTTGGTGACTCTTTATTCGACCACGTCATGCTTTCTTTTGGGCGGGAAGATTGCCGCCCCATCAGATCATTATTCGACTGATACTGACACGTGCCTCACTCTGAAGGGTTAAACGTCCCTTCCTTCTTTTCCTTTTTCCTTTCTTTTTTCTTTTTTCTTATTTCTTTTTTCTTATTTCCCCCGTCTTTTCCCCTTCTTCTAGGGTTTTCAGTCTTCATCTCTCCCATTTCGTCTTCTTCTCTTTATCTCACTCGCAAGAAAACTCCATTTTTACTTCTCTCAAATCGACGCTCCGTTCGTGCCTCCCCCATCGTCTTCTCCGTCGCTATTACCGGTAAGTTATTCTTCTCTTTACTTTCCTTTCGTCATTCCTGTTTATCTTTGTTCTGATTTTCTTCCCCGAATCGCGTAACTGTTATCTTGGGATTCCTTTTTCTTCGCCATTTTCTTCTGTGTTCGCCCCTTCAGTTATTTTAGGGTTTTTGTTTTAGGATTTTGCCCTTTGCCATGAGCAGCCCTCCGACTCCATTTTCAACCTTAGATCAGCCAGAACCCCCTTCTTCTTCTTCGTCATCCCTTTTTCTTTCATTTTTCGCCGCCCTGGAAACTCTGAATAATTACCCTGACTTGGATATTTTTCGCCCCCCTCAGCGTTTAGGGTACCCGAGCAAGAAAACCTATCTTCGAGCTCTATCTGATTGGACCTCTCAAATGGAGGGATTTCGCGAAGAGATCAAGCTTCCCTGGCACGAAGTGAACGTATCTTCTCTTCGGGCGTCTCACATCCCCATCATCATTGATCGGGCCGGCCTGAGTCCCGATTTTGAGGTTCGAATTCCCGGGCCTCGGGAGGTGGTTAGCGGTCCTCCCGAGGGCTTTCGTACATATTTCTTAGACCAACTGGACATGGGTCTTCGTCTCCCTCTTGCCCCTTTTATAGCTGAGATTTGTAACTATCACCAAATTTCCCCGAGTCAATTGACCCCCAATTCTTACAGCCTCTTGCTTTCCCTATCCATTCTCATTCAGCATTTTCATCTTCCCCTGTCTCTTCCTCTGCTCCTCTCTTTCTTGAAGATAAACCAGAAAGAACCTGGCAAATTCTTTTTCTCCTCCATCGCCTCCAAGGAATTTCTTCTCGGGAATCCCTCCTCTCACAAGGGGTGGATGAAGAAATTCTTTTATGTCCGATCTCCCGAAGGGAGCCCCGAGAACAATACTACCAGCACCTGGCCTGCGACCATATCCATATCTAGTCCTCTCCCGGCCGCCTCCAACTCGGAGGTTACACGGTTCATGGAGATCCTCGGGGAGCGGACTTTCAGCGCTCCCGAGCTTGTCAAGGATGATCTTCTCTGTCATTTTGGCTATTGTTCTAAGGGCCTAGTGGTAGATGATCTAGGTATACTTTCTCGATTTCCCTACCTCTCTCCATTTACATCTCTGAAAGGGTGTTCTACCTTTTCCTACCAGATTCGCGCATGGATCTCGCCGATTTACTTAAGATTTCCCGCGAGATGAAGGAGGGCGGTTCTTCTCAAGCTCCTCCTCCCGCCTCTGTTACTCGGGCCCTCAACAAGGGCAAGGGTAAGGCCTCGGCCTCATCATCGGGATCCCCGAAAGCGGCCCCGAAAAGGAAGGCACCCGTGGCCCCGAGCAGCTCTGCCGCAAAGAAAGCTAAATCCAGCGCTCGAGCAAGCGCAGGCACTACTGAGGACTCCCCTTCTTCCCCGGGCCATGTCGAGCAGCCCGATTACTTCCATAGACCCCGCGGGACTCAATGCGTGGAGTTTCTTCGGGGCTTCCGGAATGAGGCTAACCAGTCTCACCTCTCGAGCATGAACCCTCGGGAGTTCTTCTCCCTCTTCGCCCAACATATGGGTCAGGTACCCCCTTCCTCTTTTCTCCTCTTTTCTCAACCCCCGTTACTTCTGTTCAAACTTTCATTATTTCCCCTTTTTCTTTCACCTCTCAGAGCTTTGCTTGCGGTGCCGAGGCCTTGGAGAGAATGCTCTTTATGCACGAAGACTGCATCACGCTTACCAACTCTGAAAAGAAGTTGAAGGAGGAACTGGCTCGGGTCAAAGAGGAGGCCAAGTCACGAGAGGACGAGCTGAAGAAGCAGTTGAAAAGCGCTCGTGCTGAGGCGGACAAGGCGGTGAAAGCCCTTTCAAAGGAGACTGGGGCTCGGGAGGAAGCCGAGCGGAATTTCCGCGATCTGGAAGAGGTTCTCGAGCGAGATTATCTGCCTCGGGAGACCTACGGGAGGCAAGTTGTCACGTACTTTAAGTATGGCTTTTGGGGCTGTCTTCGTCAATTCCGGGAAGCTGGCTTTGTTCGCTACAAATTCAAGCTGGACTTCCTGAACGCGGATCGGGCTCTGGCTGAATGTCCTCCCGATGGCTATAAGCCAGAATCAGCTGCCCAAGCGGGTTCCGACGATGCCGTCCTCGAGGAGGCTAGGGCCACGCCCTCGAGCGGAGAAGAGGGAGGAGGTTCCCCCGTCCCTTCTCAAGGCCCCGAGGAGCCCGAGGAGCAGCCAGAGGAGCAACCCGATGTGCAGCCCGATGAGATTCTCAAGGCCCCCGAGTCCATCCTTGACACTGTAGAGCATGGCCCGCGAGGAGGAGGTTCCAAGCCGAGGAGAGGAGCAGCCGATGTCCGGGATCGAGTCGGTGACGGTCGGGGTGGAGAAGACAGTGGCGGAGTTGAGTCAGGCCGGATCGGCCGCTCCGCCTTAAGAATTTTCAACTGTGTAGATGAACTTGTTTCTTTTTGCGTTTTTTGTTTATGAACAATATGTCTTTCCTCTTTTATTCCTACTCTTTCCTTTTTGAACTCTATTATATTAGTCTATTTGTAATTCTTCTGCCTCGTGTCGTTTAGGATATCGTTGACTGATATTTTCCCACATTTATGATATATTGTCGACGGTGATCAAAAGTCCTCTTCGGTAAGTAGAGATTCCCATCTTATCGCGCTTTATTGTATTTTCCCGATGATCGCCAAACTATGCTTCCCGAGTACGATCTTCGTATGTTCTTTTATTTTCTCGAGCGTCATAACCGTTACCCAACGGCTCTTTCGATCCCGGGATTTCGTATTCCCTTATTCAAACTTCGAATTCCCCTCAAAACTCGATCTTTATAACGGCCCGATCTTCGAGGGCTCGTGCCCCTATAAAATTGCTCTTCACCCGTTCTACTCCTATTCCTCAGCTCCGTTAAGTTTATCTTCTCCAGGTTATTCCCTCTCTCCGACGTGGGACTCCACCTTTGGCTTACATCGCATTCGTTTCCTCCTTGTATTCTAAGCTTTCTATTTTTTCCTTACCAAGTTCATTGGTGAATCCCAGAATGGCGCGCTCACACCTCAGGGGCAACTTCCCCTCCGATGCCCCCTCACGCCCTCTTTGGGATTTATGGGAGGAGGCGACAGGTTTTGCTTCAAACGCGAACGCGGATTTTCCGCATAGGGAAGGCCAGGTCGTCATGGCCCGCCCTTCTCGCGAGGAACTCTCCTTTGGAGGACTTCGCAAAACCCCTCGTTTCCTTTTGGAGGCTGATGGCGCTTCCTCTCGCCAGTTCATGGAAAATTTTCTGGAGCCCGATGAGAAGCAACGTTTGGCGAGATTTTCCGATTCCAGCTTTTGGGATTGGTGGGCTCTAAGTGAGAGTCGGGTTAGTCATATCGGCCTTCGCCCTTTGTTCTCTTTCTTTATTCTTCCCTAACTTTCTTCGTTAGTCCTATTCACTCTCCTGCGAGGGACTTCGGCGTTATACCCAACAACGCGCCTTGCTTCAGTACTACGAGGATGCTTGTATCCGATTGACCACTTTCCTCGGCGAAAAGGATCGACAAATCGCCGAGCTGAAGGAATTATTGGGCGGTATCGGTGCTGAGGACCAAGGTACTCTTCACAGATCTCGAGGGAGAAACAATCGGGCTCGATCTCCTAACCAAGTGCGGTGTAATTTCCCTCCATACTCGGGCGTGCCGTCGGTGTTAAGACGTAAGAGGGCTCTTCGGGATAGGGAGATTTTTTCTTCCTCGGGTATTCATCCTCACGGTGCACCTTACGTTCGGGAGGCCAGGCGATAGATATTTTATCTCCATAGGCTGTTTTTTCTGTCATCCTGTCGTTTTGTTATTTAGTTTCACCCGTTTACAGGGTTTTTAATTTTTTTCGTGGACTTTGAATTCATTTTTGGTGTTCTACTCTTATCGTTAGACTGTCTCCCGCCTCATCCGAGGACTTTTCTTCATTCTCATCCGACGATTTTATTCACCCTTTCGGGCGATCGTGCCTCATCCGAGGACTTTTCTTCATTCTCATCCGGCGATTTTATTCACCCTTTCAGGCGATCGTGCCTCTGCCGAGGACTTTTCTTCATTCTCATCCGGCGATTTTATTCACCCTTTCGGGCGATCGTGCCTCATCCGAGGACTTTTCTTCTTTTCATTCGGCGATTTTCTTCACCCTTTCGGGCGATCGTGCCTCATCCGAGGACTTTTCTTCTGTTTCGTTCGGCGATTTTATTCACCCTTTCGGGCGATCGTGCCTCATCCGAGGACTTTTCTTCTTTTCATTCGGCGATTTTCTTCACCCTTTCGGGCGATCGTGCCTCATCCGAGGACTTTTCTTCTTTTCATTCGGCGATTTTCTTCACCCTTTCGGGCGATCGTGCCTCATCCGAGGACTTTTCTTCTGTTTCGTTCGGCGATTTTATTCACCCTTTCGGGCGATCGTGCCTCATCCGAGGACTTTTCTTCTTTTCATTCGGCGATTTTCTTCACCCTTTCGGGCGATCGTGCCTCGTCCGAGGACTTTTCTTCTTTTCATTCGGCGATTTTCTTCACCCTTTCGGGCGATCGTGCCTCATCCGAGGACTTTTCTTCTGTTTCGTTCGGCGATTTTATTCACCCTTTCGGGCGATCGTGCCTCATCCGAGGACTTTTCTTCTTTTCATTCGGCGATTTTCTTCACCCTTTCGGGCGATCGTGCCTCATCCGAGGACTTTTCTTCTTTTCATTCGGCGATTTTCTTCACCCTTTCGGGCGATCGTGCCTCATCCGAGGACTTTTCTTCTGTTTCGTTCGGCGATTTTATTCACCCTTTCGGGCGATCGTGCCTCATCCGAGGACTTTTCTTCTTTTCATTCTCCCTTCGGACATATATAACTTCATTAAAAACATGAATGTTCGGAAACAAGACAGACGACTTGTACTACTAAGACTCCCTAATTAAGGAAATATGTGAAGCATAGATGCGATAGGCAATTAAGATAATAAAATGCGATCCCGAGGACATCTCACGGGTAATACTTCTTCAAATGCCGGGCGTTGTGCGGTCTTTCCAACTTCTTCCCCTCCAAGTCTTCCAGGTAGTAAGCGGCTTCTCCAGCCTTCTTGATCACCTTGTACGGTCCCTCATACTTGGGGTCTAACTTCCCTCGCTCTCCTTTGTGTTGTACTTCCTTCATGACGAGCTCTCCTTCCTCAAACCTTCTCAAGCACACCTTTCGATTGTAAGCTCGGGTGATCTTCCTCTGATAGGCTGCCATCCTAAGCGCAGCCTTCTGCCTCCCTTCCTCGATCAGATCCAGCTCATCGGCGCGGAGCTGGTCATTCTCCCCCGAATATCCTATAACTCTAGCGCTTTCCTGGCCTATTTCCACAGGTAATACCGCTTCGCTTCCATACACTAAGCTAAAGGGGGTCTCCTTTGTTCCTGCTCGAGGAGTGGTCCGATAGGACCAAAGTACGCTTTGTAGCTCATTGAACCAGGCTCTTTTTAATCCGTCAAGTCGCACCTTCAATGCTTGGACGATCGTTCGGTTAGTTACTTCCACCTGACCATTACTCTGCGGGTAGGCCACCGAGGTGAATATCTGCTCAATTCCATATCCCTCGCACCATTCTTTTAGCTTGCGCCCGCTGAACTGTCTCCCATTATCGCTTATCAACCTCCTCGGGATACCGAACCGGCACAAGATATTCTTCCACAGGAAGGCGATCACCGCAGCTTCGGTAATCCTCGACAAGGCTTCTGCTTCTACCCACTTGGAGAAATAGTCAATCGCAACTAGGAGGAATCTCTTCTGTGAGGCATTGCCTTCAAACGGCCCGACTATGTCTAGGCCCCACTGATCGAATGGACAGGCTGATATCACAGCCTTCATCATTTCCGCCGGTGCCCTTTGTAAGTTTGCATGTTTCTGGCACCTGAGACAGCTTCGGACTACCCTAATCGAGTCTGTCCTCATGGTAGGCCAGAAGAAGCCCGCAAGCATCGCCTTCCTGGCCAGGGCTCTCCCCCCAATGTGGCTCCCGCAACTTCCTTCATGGATGTCTATCATGGCTTCCTCGGCCTCTTCCTTTGATAAGCACCTCAACAAGGGGCCCGAATAAGACCTTTTGTACAAGATTCCGTCTATGAGGGTAAAACGACCCGCCCTTCTTTGCGTTACCCTAGCCTGGATCCTGTCCTCAGGCAAGGCCTGTTTCTCGAGATAACGACAGATATTGTATCGCCAGTCTTCGGGTTCTAGTTCTCTCATTTCCTCGATCTGGTGGACCTGGGGTGCTCGTTCCACTTTAACCCCTCTTTCAGGCACATTCAATGCACTAGCCCACTTGGCGATCCTATCCGCCTTTTCATTCTCCTTCCTGTTGATGAGTTCCACCTTAACCTCCTCAAACTTCTCCTTTAACCTTTCAAAAGACTTCGCATACTCTGCTAATCTGTCCTCTTTGATAGCGAAATTTCCCCCAGTTTGTCGAACTACCAGCTGTGAATCCGAATATAGGGTCACTCGGGTCACGCCCATCCTTATCGCCGTCTTCATCCCGAGCAAGAGAGCTTCATATTCAACTTCGTTGTTAGAGGCTCGGAAGTCCAGCCTTACTCCCAAGCTGGTTTCTTCGCCCCAGGGTGAGATGATCACTAGCCCGACACCGTTACCGTATTGACAAGATGAGCCATCTACATAGATCTTCCACATCTCGGTTGGTTCTTCTTCCGCCATCTCGACGATGAAATCGGCCAGAGCCTGGGCTTTGATGGCAACTCGGGGACGAAACTGGATATCGTATTCTCCTAGCTCGGTTACCCACTTAATCGATCTTCCCGAGATGTCTGGTCGAGTCACGATTACCCCCAACGGGCTATTGGTGAGCACTATGATCGGATGTGATAAGAAATAAGGCCTCAATCTCCTGGCTGTGACCACCAAGGCCAATAGCATTTTTCTTGAGGAGTGTACCGAACCTCCGCGCCCTTCAGGAGATGACTGACAAAGTAAACTGGCTTCTGCACCTTCTCATCTTCTCGAACAATCACGGAACTGACTGCCCGAGGGGTCGTCGAGAGATAGACAATAAGTTCCTCCCCGGGCGTTGGCTTGTTTAACACCGGCAGCTTCTTCAAGTATTCCTTCAACTCTTGAAAAGCCTTTTCGCATTCAGGTGTCCACTCGAAGTCCTTAACCTTTCTCAACACTTTGAAAAATGGCACACTTCTTTCGGCCGATCGAGAAATAAATCGGGATAGGGCCGTGATCCTACCCGTCAGCCTCTGGACCTCATTGAGATTCTTCGGGGAAATCATGTCAGAGATGGCCTTCACCTTATCGGGATTGGCCTCAATACCGGATCGGGTGACCATATACCCTAAGAACTTTCCTGAGCGGACCCCGAACGTACATTTAGCAGGGTTTAACTTCAAGCCATACCTTCGGGCCGTGGAGAAAGTTTCGCGGAGATCTCCCGAGAAGCTTTCTTCTGTCTTGGACTTGATCAGGATATCATCCACATAAACTTCTATATTCCGTCCAATCTGGGCCTCGAAGATCCGATCCATTAGTCTCTGATAAGTGGCCCCCGCGTTCTTCAATCCGAACGGCATGACCACGTAACAAAAGGTTCCTTCCGAGGTGATGAAGCTGACTTTAGGTTGGTCCTCCTCGGCTAACCCGATCTGATGATAGCCTTGGAAAGCGTCTAGGAAGCACAAAAGCTCATGTCCGGCTGTTGAGTCTACTAACTGGTCGATGCGTGGCAGGGGATAGCAATCCTTCGGACATGCTTTGTTCAAGTCTCGGAAGTCGACGCACATGCGCCATTTTTCCGCCGACTTGGGGACTAACACCACATTTGACAGCCAGGTCGGAAATTGTATTTCCCGAATGTACCCTGCTTTCAGGAGGTCCCCTACTTGTTCCTTAACTATCGCGTCCTTTTGTGCTCCGAGATGTCTCTTTTTCTGGAAGACTGGCCTAACCGTGGGAGAGATGTTTAGCCGATGCTCCATTACACTCCTCGGTATTACGGTGAGCTCATTCGCCGACCAGGCGAACACATCTTCGTTTTCTTTCAGCTGCCCGACGAGGTCGGCCTTTAACTTGGGGGATAGGTCTCGAGCAATCTTGACCGTTCCCGATGGAGGTCTGATCACGACTTCTTCTAATTCGCCCTCAGTTCCCGCCTCCTGAAGGGCATGTATAGCATAGAAGGCTCCTCGACTTGTAGGGTGGCTACCCCGTCGGCTTTTCAACGATTTTAATTCGATCCTTACTTCCTCGACATAGCATCTTCGCGCTATCTTCCGATCTCCGAGTACTTCCCCTACTTGGTCCCCTACCGGAAATTTCATTTTTTGATGCAGGGCCGAGGCGATCGCCGAGAAGGAGCTGAGCGCCGGACGCCCCAGGATGGCGTTGTAAGAGGAGGACATATCGACGACCAGGAAGGGGGCAATTCGGGTCTTCTTCAGTTTCCTCGATCCCAAGGTTAAGGGTAACTGGATCAGTCCGACTGCTTCGATGGCGTGCCCTGTGAACCCGAATAACGCCGTCTCCACAGGGTTCATTCGATACTCTCCCAATTCCATCTGGTCCAATGTCTCTTTGAAAATAATGTTCACTGAGCTCCCATTGTCGACAAAGACTCGGCCTATATCATGATTTGCTATTTCGGCCCGAATGACCAGGGCGTCTTCATGCGCGTCGTCTCCTCCATGAAAGTCCTCGGGCCCAAAGGAAATGGTGGGTCCCGATCGCCTTCGTACCGATGTCACTCCCAGACTTTCAAGTTTCCTTACTTCTGCTTTTCTGGCTCTGTTTGAATCCCCGATTGCGGGTCCTCCAGATATCATATTGATCCTGCGCGGGGGTAAAGGTGCCCCGGTAGGCTCTCGGGGGCGTTCCGGGCTCCGTCGATCATTTCTTCGTTCTGGATTGGCTCTACTCCCCGACCGTTGGTCGACTGGTCTCCGCTCGGGAGAAGCATGAAACCTGCCCCGCGGTCTGTCATTCGCATATGCCTGATTCTTCCATGGTTTCTGCTCATATTCCCTTCTAAAGTACTTTCGCGGGGCGCTTGCTTCTCCACCCACCACCAACTCGGCCCGGGCCTCAGGATTGGCCGCGATGATTCTCTCGAGCTCGTCGTTAAGGTGAAAACAGGCCTCCGTCGTGTGGCCGTACTCCCGATGAAACTCACAGTATGATTTCGAAACGTGATTCCGGGGTCCTTCTTTACTTCTAGCTGGCCTTCTAATGGAGTATCTTTCCTCGCAAATTTCCAATGCTCGAGCTTTACTCATCCTCCACTGAATATAACTTGGTCGGGATCTCCCTTGAACCTCCCCTCGGGAATTTTCCTCCTTTGATTCAAGTGGACGGGCTGGCTCTCGTGCAACCTCCACCGTCCCGATCGCTCTCTTCTTATCCCCTTTTTTGAATTTGTGTGCCTCTTCCACCCTTACGTACTTTTCCACCCTGACTATCAGGTCTTCTACGGTGGTCGGGTACTTTTTCACCAACGACCGGTAGAGGTCTCCTTCTTTCAACCCGTTGTGGAAAGCTCCGATCAACAGGTCTGGAGTTGCAGTCGGGACTTCCATCATAGTCCGATTGAATCGCTTTAGGTAGTCTCGGAGGCTCTCCTGATCTCCCTGTTTCATGTTCAGCAAATTTACAGCTGAGAAAGGTCTCCTACGGCTGCTCGAGAATTGTCTTAAAAAGGCCCGAGTGAAGTCCTCAAAGCTATGAATCTCCCCCGCAGGCAGCATGGTGAACCACTGTTGGGCTCCCTTCGCGAAGGTGGTAGCGAACACTCGGCATTTAATGGCGTCTCCCAATTGGTATAACGCAGCATTCCCATCGAAGCTGGCCAGGTGATCTTCGGGGGGTCCCGACCCGTCATAACGGTTCATATCTAGAAACCTGAAGTTATTCGGTAAAGGGGCCCGAAGGATCTCCTCCGAGAAGGGAGAGCCCCGTTTAATAGGGAGGGGCACTTGCGGATTGGCCAGTTCCTTCAACCTCTGGATTTCTTCCTTCATTCGTTCCCATTCCACGATCTGTCTTTCCTCCAACGCTCTCTTCTTCTCGGCCCGCAGGATGTTGATTTCCGCCCTCAATGTTTTTTCCTCTGTCTCCTTTTCTTGTTCTTTGGCCCGAGCGTGCTCTTCCTCACGTCGCAACCGCTCTGCCTCCTCCTCCTCAGTCTCCTGTCGCGGTGGTGATTCCACGCGAGTTCTCCGCGTTCGCTCTGCTCTTAACATTTCCACCTCTGCTCTCAATTCCCCCAGCTCGTTTTGATCATCCTTGTGTGTTTCTTCTTGGTTCTCCTCCGTCCAGTCAGTCACCAGCACTTCTTCCATCGGTGGTGGTTGAATGTCGTTTGCGGTGTCCACCATGTTACTAATATATCGTCCCACAGACGGCGCCAATTGATGTGGACCGCGTAAAACGACCTTTTGAAACGGCGACCAAAGCGGTTGTTCTTCCCTCGTAGCTTCCTTGGCGCGAGTTTCTCGTTCCCTGTTAACTACCCTCGTCGAGCCTAACAACAAAGACTCAGAAAAACGTCAAAAGGGGGCCGGAGTTGATGCCGGCGTATCCCCTCCGATGCTTAAGTCAGAAAATGGGTGAAAAATAGGTATGTTGGCTCGTAACTCAGTTTTTTTATCATATAGTGTGCATACCTGAGAAATGAGCTAACTGCTACTATTTATACCAACCTTAACGTACTTCGCCATGACCTAGTCTTCCACCCAGGCCCACGTTCATTACGAGCCTCACGAATGGAACGTGGTCCGCTCCACGATCCCACGTTCTCCTCTCCTCATTCTCCCTCTATCTCCTCGCGTGACCTTGTCTCCATCGGGCGGTAATACCCCATCGGGTCGTTTTTCTCCTCGCGTGACCTTGTCTCCCTCGGGCGGTAATACCCCATCGGGTCATTTTTCTCCTCGCGTGACCTTGTCTCCCTCGGGCGGTAATACCCCATCGGGTCATTTTTCTCCTCGCGTGACCTTGCCTTAACCTACTCGGGGAATCCCGGTCACCCGACCAGATCCCAGTTCTTCATTCTTCCCCTCCTCGGGTAGCTCATCTTTAAGCATCCTCTCTTCCCTGATCCTCTCGGGCATCTCGTCCCGACCCGACTCCCTTACTCCTTACACTTAGCTCCCTTTAGCTCCCTTTTTGGATTTGATCGGCCTCATCGGGCCATTTCCCTCTCAAACCGGTCCGCGATCCCTCTAGGTGTCTCTTCATGCCTTGTTCGTGGGTTATTTTGCCGTTAACGCTATTTTACCGTTAGCTAGAAATCCCGAGGGTAACAATTGTAATCTGATTATAGGACAGATTCAAACAGTAGCAAGAAAATGATCTTTATTATAACACAATTTCTTCTCTTGTTGTGATTACTCTCCTTACAATCCACATAGCAAAGGATCGATCAAGAGCTAGGCTTGCGCCTCTGAAACACAAATAACGAACCTCTCGAGCCTTTGCCGAGCCTCATCTCCTCATCTATGTACGTAATTTGCAGCTTCACTTCACTCTCTCCGCCGTAGCTGAACTCAGCACTACCAAGCTTGAGCTGTGGCGGCTCAAACACAACTTGTATCCATTTCTCATCCAAAGCCGTCAACTTCCCTGCAAGTTTTACGCTCCAACATTTTCGCTGGTCTCATAATGAATAAAGAAAGAGCAAATCGTACACTTACCCTTCAGTGAAACCTCTCCATCGATTAATCCGAGGATATTAAACGACACTCTGTTTCTTACAACATCTGGCGCTTCGACGATCTGTATCATTTCCTTCGTTTTAAACACTAGCCTACCCAATGAACTTCGAAATCCACCGCCTGGCGATGTAGGGTTCGAACAGTAGAGTACATCCACTCTGCGAATATTTTTTTCCCTTTTGTTCATTTAACCCATCAAGAGAAAGTTGTATGAGAGAAATCATAAGCATGTATGAGGTTCGACCTCCGAATATGAGAGGGCATTTCACGGGCTCGTCGACGCAAAACGCCTGCAACTCGTCGGCCACGTCGGCGACCTTTCGGTGCTCATCTCTTGTGTTAGATAATTTATATTATAGTTGATTTATAAATTATCTTTTGTGAATGAGAATTAATTAAAAAAAAAAATTATTTTTACTTATTGAAGTGGGCTTTGAAAATGTTATTGGGCTTCGGTTTTGGCCAAATAACGGCCCAACTTCTAGAAGGCCCAACTTCTAGAAGTTGGGATGGTGGCTTTGTGATTGGAGTGGTTTTTTAACCACTCCTCAACTCACAAACGTGTTCCACCATTTAATTAAAAAAAAAAATTAGTTATTTTTTATTACAAAATTTTGGCTATAAATAGGCCATTAATTCAAAGGAAAAAACACAAGAATTAAAAAGAAGATAAATAAGAAAATAATTCCCAAAATATTCTCTGCTATCGTTCTTATTCCGTTCGTAGTTGGTGTCGTTTTTGTGCTAAACGAACGCCGTGTGTTTTCGAAGTATCCTGGGAAATAGACGCTCGTGAACCTCTAGCACATACGTGAGGGAGCGAATCTATTTTAAGGAAATTGTGTACTACACAATCTTCGAATATTTTTATTTCCCAGCCAACAATCTTAAAATAGATCGACGATCCCGCGAAGATGTCAGACTACGTGGAGTTCCTCAACAACCAAGAATCTACGGGAAACGAAGGAAACATTGACGTTCTCCCTGCTACTTTTATCCCCACTGCCATACCCGTGGTTACGAAGCCAAACGTACCGGTCAACCACCTGGAGAAGCCGGAGAAATTTACGGGGACAGCCTCGACGTTCAAAAGATGGCAACAGAAGATGCTCTTCTACCTCACCACGCTGAACCTAGCAACATACCTGAAAGAGGTCGAGCCTAAGGTGAACGACGGCGAGACGAACGCTGAGGTCGTAATCGCTGTTGATGCATGGAAACACTCTGATTTCCTGTGTCGTAATTATATTCTGAATGCCCTAAGCGATACTCTGTACAACGTGTATGGTGCGGTCGCTACGGCTAAGGAATTGTGGGAATCGTTAGACCGGAAATATAAAACTGAGGATGCCGGCACAAAGAAATTTGTTGTCGGACGGTTCCTTGATTATAAGATGGTCGATTCCAAGACTGTGATCAGTCAGGTGCAGGAGATCCAATTGATCTTGCACGAGATCCATGCAGAACGGATGGTTCTGAGTGAATCTTTCCAAGTTGCGGCTATTATTGAAAAGCTGCCGCCGGGCTGGAAAGACTTCAAAAACTATCTCAAGCATAAGCGCAAGGAGATGTCTTTGGAGGATCTGATTGTTAGACTTCGAATCGAAGAAGACAACAAAAGGTCGGAAAAGAGAGTATTGAGCTCATCTGAACCGAAAGTAAACGTGGTGGAGCATAGCTCTAAAAAGGCCAAAGGCGCGGTTAAACCCAAAGCGAAACTTGGGGCGACCGGAGGCGTCGCTAAGCTGAACTATAAGTTCAAGGGAAAGTGCTTCAATTGTGGCAAACTAGGCCACAAGTCGTCGGACTGTCGACTTCCAAAGAAGCACCACGAGGCCAATATGGTGAAAGACATCACCAAAGAAGTTGAGGACTTGAGCCTCGTCGCGGTGGTTTCGGAGGTAAACATGATTGGGTCGAATCCACAAGAATGGTGGATCGATACCGGTGCTACACGTCATGTGTGCACGAACCGTAGATTCTTCTCTACCTGTGAGCCGGTTGAAGGAGAAAAGATCTACATGGGCAACTCGGCTGCTGCTACCGTCGAAGGAAAAGGGAACGTGATGCTCAAGATGACGTCTGGAAAAATACTAACGCTGAAAGATGTGTTGTATGTACCGGAAATTCGGACCTTATATCGGGATTCTTGTTGAACAAACACGGTTTTCGTATTGTTATTGAATCTGACAAAGTGATATTGTCTAAGTCGGGTGTGTTTGTTGGTAAAGGTTATGCCTGTGATGGTTTGTTCAAGCTGAATGTAATGACTATTGTAAATGAGAATGAAAAACGTTCTTCCGTTTACTTGCTTGAATCTTCCAATTTGTGGCACGGTAGATTAGGTCACGTTAATTTTGAATCGATACGTCGATTAATTAATATAGACCATATTCCAACATTCGAAATTAATTCGAAATATAAATGCAAAATTTGCGTTGAAGCAAAAATGACGAGATTGTCTTTCCCTTCGGTAGCAAGAAGTACCGAACCGCTTGAATTGATTCATAGCGATTTATGTGATTTGAAATACGTTCAAACACGTGGTGGAAATAAATATTTTATAACATTTATTGACGATTGCACCAAATATTGCTATGTTTATTTGCTTAAAAGCAAAGACGAAGCATTAGAGAAATTCGTTCTCTACAAAACCGAAGTTGAAACGCAACTCGGCAAGAAAATTAAAAGATTAAGAAGTGATCGAGGGAGAGAGTACGAAGCACCAATTGGGAGCTTCTGTTTGGAACATGGTATCGTCCATGAATTGACCGCCCCGTATTCACCTCAATCAAACGGAGTGGCCGAACGAAAGAATCGCACATTAAAAGAGATGATGAATGCGATGTTACTGAGTTCAGGTCTACCGCCTAATATGTGGGGCGAAGCTATCTTAACGAGTAATTACCTATTAAATAGGATACCTCGAAAGAAAATGAATAAAACTCCATATGAGTTATGGAAAGGAAAGACGCCTTCATACCAACATTTGCGAATGTGGGGGTGTTTGGCGAAGGTAGCCGTACCTGTGCCTAAAGCGGTGAAAATTGGTCCTAAAACGGTGGACTGTATTTTCATAGGATATGCACACAATAGTACGGCATATCGGTTTCTTGTATATGATTCGAAAATTTTCGGATATACACAAGAACACGGTCATGGAATCGAGGAATGCGTATTTCTTTGAAAATGTATTTCCTTGTAAATCCGATTATGGATCCGGTACATCTAAACGGGATGTTATAGAAACCGAGACTCCTAGTACGGTTCATGAGATTGAACCGAGACGAAGCAAGCGTGCCCGAATAGAGAAATTTTTTGGTGATGACTTTGTTACATTTTTGATTGAAAAGGAACCGCTCACTTATAACGAAGCAGTGAGCTCCGTGGACGGACCTTTATGGAAAGAAGCCATAAAAAGTGAGATTGATTCTATTTTGCAGAATCACACTTGGGAGTTAGTTGATCTTCCAAAGGGATGTAAACCTTTAGGATCAAAATGGATCTTTAAAAGGAAAATGAGACCAGATGGGTCTGTAGAAAAGTATAAAGCCAGACTTGTTATCAAAGGATACAAGCAACGCGAAGGCTTAGATTATTTTGACACATATTCTCCTGTGACGAGAATAAATTCGATAAGGATGATACTTGCTATCGCGTCCTTAAGAAATTTGGAAGTACATCAAATGGATGTCAAAACAGCTTTCTTAAACGGTGAATTAGACGAAGAAATATATATGGAGCAACCCGAGGGCTTTCGTGCTCCGGGAACCGAAACGAAAGTCTGTAGATTGATCAAATCTTTGTATGGTTTGAAACAAGCCCCTAAGAAGTGGCACGAAAAGTTTGATCACGCGATGATCAACTACGGCTTTAAAATCAATGAGAGCGATAAATGCGTTTACTCAAAGAAAACGGGCGATGACTATGTTATTTTATGTCTGTATGTAGACGACATACTCATTGTTGGTAGTAACGACAAAATGGTCAAGTCTACCAAGGATATGTTAAATTCGAAATTTGACATGAAAGATATGGGACTTGCGGACGTGATTTTAGGAATTAAAATCAAACGAACGAGTAACGGTCTTGTTTTGAGTCAAGCTCATTACGTAGACAAAATTCTCGACAAATTCTGCAAGGGTGATTCTGGTGTTGCTAGAACTCCATTAGATCGAAGCGTTCATTTGTCGAAAAATCGCGGGGAGGCTATTTCTCAAGTAGAATACTCCCGGATTATCGGAAGCTTGATGTATCTAATGAGCTGTACTAGGCCAAATATTGCTTATGCTATAAGTAAACTGAGTTCGTACACGAGCAATCCGAGTGCGGATCATTGGACCGCTATAATACGGGTTTTGAGATACTTACGGTATACTCGAGACTATGGATTACATTATGGTCGATATCCGGCTGTGTTAGAAGGCTACACAGATGCGAATTGGATATCTGACATGAAGGACTCTAAGAGCACAAGTGGCTATGTGTTTACACTCGCTGGAGCTGCTGTGTCGTGGAAATCCTCGAAACAAACGGTTATAGCGAGATCCACTATGGAATCCGAGTTCTTTGCCTTGGATAAATGTGGAGAAGAAGCTGAATGGTTACGCCATTTCTTGGAGGATATTCCTAAATGGGAAAAACCTGTGCCGCCTATATGCATACACTGCGATAGCCAATCGGCTATTGGACGAGCACAGAGTACTATGTATAATGGTAAGTCGAGACACATACGTCGTCGACATAATACCATTAGACAACTGCTCTCAACTGGAGTTATCTCGATTGATTACGTGAAATCGACGGATAACATTGCGGATCCACTAACCAAAGGGTTAAATAGAGATGCGGTTGAAAGGTTGACGAAAGGGATGGGCTTAAAGCCATAAAGTATAAAAGTACTAAGAAGGAAAACCCTACCTAAATGACTGGAGATCCCAAGATCTAGGTTCAAAGGGACAACCTAATCTTAGGACTTGGTATCACTGTGGGGGATAACCCTGCTCATTCCTGTCGAGAAACAGTGATGACGGAAAAAGGCTAGCATTATGATGCTTTAATGACTATCATAGAGTGTTGATGAAAATACTCGCGACGTGAGAAGTCACCTATGTTAGGGAGAAGTGGGGCCGCTTCAAAGGAGAACTGAAAGGCTTAGTTCTTTACAAACCCTCGCAGAATCAGGACGTGTCCATGGCCATACTGGACAAAACCATGAGAACGGAACAAGAGAAAATGGTCTCTGTGTATTGTACGTGGGTTCGTTTACACGAAAAGCGGGACAGTTCAAAGACATCGTGTTCTACTGGACTGCAGTAAACCAAGCGTGCATACAAGGAGGAAGTTCAAATGGTAAAACATACTATCCTCTATGCAGAGTATCATTAGATTAGCAGAAACATTAACCAAACAATTCTCATTCATGTGGGGGATTGTTAGATAATTTATATTATAGTTGATTTATAAATTATCTTTTGTGAATGAGAATTAATTAAAAAAAAAAATTATTTTTACTTATTGAAGTGGGCTTTGAAAATGTTATTGGGCTTCGGTTTTGGCCAAATAACGGCCCAACTTCTAGAAGGCCCAACTTCTAGAAGTTGGGATGGTGGCTTTGTGATTGGAGTGGTTTTTTAACCACTCCTCAACTCACAAACGTGTTCCACCATTTAATTAAAAAAAAAAATTAGTTATTTTTTATTACAAAATTTTGGCTATAAATAGGCCATTAATTCAAAGGAAAAAACACAAGAATTAAAAAGAAGATAAATAAGAAAATAATTCCCAAAATATTCTCTGCTATCGTTCTTATTCCGTTCGTAGTCGGTGTCGTTTTTGTGCTAAACGAACGCCGTGTGTTTTCGAAGTATCCTGGGAAATAGACGCTCGTGAACCTCTAGCACATACGTGAGGGAGCGAATCTATTTTAAGGAAATTGTGTACTACACAATCTTCGAATATTTTTATTTCCCAGCCAACATCTTGCGAGCAAAACTCCTCTGTCCGTGTCCGCAACCTGCTCGAGTAAAGTACAGATCAAAGGCGAGACGCTGGGAACAAGCGGAAAAAGAAAACACAGATGAAGATGAACAAACCTTTGATATAATTTCTCGAACCAAGCCTTCTGGCCTCGTCGGCGAAGGAGATACCGTTGACAGGGAAGCGGATACAAATACAACCCCGACCGAACCTTGGCGTCGCCGCCGTGCTAGATGAAGGTTACGACTCGCCGTCCGAGAAGAGGACAAGGGGAGCGACACTTTAGGAAAGGAATTGACGGCGGAAGAAGGAGTCGTGATGGTCGCCATTTTCATATGTTCGTCCAACAGTAGTCAGTCAGTCAGTATCCGCGAGCCGAGCTCAGCACACCAAGCTTGCTTTCGTTCGTAGGTGTTTGCATTGCAAATCTAAAAGCGGGACCCACTGTTGTTTAATTAGTGGGCAGGATTATGACACGTGGCAGATTCATTATCGCGTGTTGTTGGGCCTAATTCAAGTATCTTGGGCTCATTCTCGTAGGCCCAATTCGTGTATCTTGGGCTCATTCTCATTTTAATCCACCGTACTTTTCTACAAGGAAGAGGACAAAAGTTGGATACATACAAGGAAGGAGATTTCAACACACATTTCAGAGTGTACAACACAACTACAGTAATTTCCATATTATTTCATCTCAATAATTGAGAATAGCAGATTACTACGCTAACCTCCAAAGTAAACATGTCTATAAAGTATTACATATAAAACTTCAAGCAAAAGGCCAGCCAATCAATCAAATCCTTAGACTGTGTAGTGCTGTTGAATCGTGTCGATATCCAATCCCTTGAGCTTCACGACAGACTCCACGTGTCCCTTCAAAGTATGAAGCTCCCTAAGCCTCGCAACTTCAGCTCGCCGCTTAGCTTGCTCGGCGATCTCAGACAGCTCCCTATAACTGTTCTTGTCGGCAAATAGGGTAGCAGCCTCCGGCGGCTGAAGCCCATGCAGCGTCCTCTGTGCGGCGGCCCACTGCGCTTCTCTCTGCTCTTTCCCATAGTTTGACTTGGTCGTAAAAGCAGTCTGCATTCATTCATACGTACGTAAGAGGTTTGTATACAAATAGTGTAATAAGAATCTATCATCATCATCATTCACCTTGTTCTCCAAGAGATTGTCCCATGCCTTTCCGCTCAAGACGTAGCGAATGCAGAACTTGAGAACGTCGAGGGGAACGTACGTTACTACGCTGTAGAGCCATATAACGCCTGCCCAGCCCCATCCGCACCCTTTTATGCTCGCGAATTCCCAGTTTGCGTACACGGCGATCAGCGTGGCCACCTGCCAATTTAAATGTTTTCGTTGGTTAAATAAAATCGAATTTTTCGGTTTGCGTATTAGGCGTTGGTGACGCTGTGAGGACGCTTAGATTAAAGGGTTGCAATTTTGGGACAGGACGTTTCAAAAGAGGAGCAACTTGAGCACACTAAAAGGTTGGAATTTTGGGACTGTTAAGTTTCAAAATTGTTACCAGTTGAGCTACGACGAAAGCGCACATCAAGAACATTCCTGGGCGTTCGGCGTAGGACCAGCCTCGAGACCTCGTCACGAATATGAGCGCTTGGCTGACGATGCTCACTTGAAGGTACAAAGCCGCCATCATTTCTCTTGGGCTGTCTCTGATCGATCTTACGCCGAACTTGCGCTGCATTTTTTGTTTCGAAAAAGTTAAACTTCTAAGACGCACGCTCTTTTTTTTTTTTTTGCTTCGTGAAATAACGGAGACTTACCGAGAAGAAATCCGTGTCATGCATGGCCCAGAAGAAGAGAACGGTTCCCAACGCTAAGTATCCGCCTAACACGATGCCCGTGGCAAAGATCTCCTTCAGCTTCCAACTGTCTGGCATTGGCGAAGGCTTCACCCGATCCTTTGATATCGTCATAATAGTGCCTGGAGAATTTTTCCCATATGTTTTCCGTTATGGTGCGGTTGGCATGCAAAATTCAATGTGTTATGTAAGGACACGCGAAACGTAGTGTACAATGATCCGCTGCATATCATTACATTTTTCTTTTTTTTTTCGCGTTGGATTCCGCATACCAAACAGACCATGTCGAGAACATAGTTAAAATCCCATCAGTTTCGAATAAATGGAGGGAGGCTCACCGTCGTTTAGGATGGCTATGATCAGAATCATGAACGGAGCGAAGTCGAACTTCCATATCAAGGCGATGAGCATGAATCCAAACTGCGTCAAGAATAATATACAGATTCGTCAGCGCGATAATTTTCTTCCCGTATATGTAAATCCATCCCAACATGCGCACGTATCTTTATAGCTCGTACATACCACTATACGAATCGTAATCGAGACGGCGTATATCTGCATTGAGGAAAAAAAGAAGAAGAATAAAAGAAACGCCGATGAAATCGTGAGGCACGAAAAGTTCTGCACTGCAAAAAACGATTAGCGAACTGATCGACTAACCGTATAATTTTTCATCCTCTGGAAAATAGCGCGGCTCGTCAAAACGGCGCTTATTATGACGCTGAGCCCGGGCTCAGTCAGGACGATGTCCGATGCGCCCCTCGCGGCGTCGGTCGCGTCGGCCACGGCGATTCCGATGTCCGCTTTTTTAAGGGCCGGCGCGTCGTTTACGCCGTCGCCCGTCATTCCGCATATGTGGTTCCTCTCTTGCAGTCTCTTCACAATCTCGTACTTATGCTCTAGAAGAAGGGGGCGGAAAACGAATCATTGCCTATTTATAATAACCGAAAAAACGGCGCAAATTATTAATTAGCGAGCTATGAATTACCCGGGAAAACTCCGGCGAAGCCATCGGCCTTCTCGATGAGCTCGTCGACGGGCAGTCCAGCGATGGATTCGTCTTTGTCCTGGCCGAGAAGCGAGGAAGACGGATACATGTTCGTTCCCATCCCGAGCCTCCGCCCCGTTTCTTTTGCTATGGCAAGCTGATCGCCTGGAAAAAAACAGGATTAGCAAAAACTGACGAATATAGCTATTTAGAGGGGGAAAAAAGGCATCGGAAGGTAATTTTTTTACCGGTGATCATCTTTACATTGACTCCGAGGTTTAAGGCCTGTTTGATGGTTTCTGCACTGTCGTGCCTCGGCGGGTCGAACAGAGGCAGCAGTCCCACGAGCTGCCACGGTCCTCCTGGACTGTCTTTCGTCTTCTCGGGAATTTCCTGACAAGAGAGACGTATACATACCAAGAACAAATATGCCTCACAACGACGCCTGAACAACTACTCAAAATTGAGAGAGCAGCGAACAAACCTGTCTAGCTACTCCGAGGGAACGAAGGCCGCGCTCGGCAAACTTATCGATAACGGCGTGAACCTTCCTCCTCACGTCCTCTTTGCTATTGCACAGCGCCAATATCTGCGCCATAACAACAGCAAAAAGCAGTTTATATAGATAGTTACACACAGATCTACACACACACACATACACATACCTGCTCGGGCGCGCCTTTGCTTGCCCGATGCCAACCTCCCTCAGAATCCACGTACGTCAACGCCGTCCGCTTATCGACGGGGTTAAACGGCAGAAAATGAACCTCCCTCACGCCGGCCCTCGCCTTCAAGATATTAATTAATTTTAAAAAAAGTCATATATGCTTATCGTTAACGCTTGATTATTTTTTCACTCCCGTACGTTCAGTATTGCCACCAAAATCTCACAGCATCAATTTTAGGACAGTAACTTTCAAAATTGAGCCAGAAAGCGAACAAGATCACACACCTCCTTGGGATCGGCGAGCATCCCGACAATAGCAGCATCTATAGCGTCTTGATTCTCCGTCCTCGAAGCCCTAGCGGCCAGCAATATCACGTGCTCTTTATCCACTCCCCTGACGAAAACCTCGACGAGCCCTCGATCCACGGTGAGCTTATTCAGCGTCAGAGTCCCAGTCTTGTCGCTGCACAATACGTCCATCCCGGCCATCTCCTCGATGGCCGTCATCCTCTTCGTAATTGCGCCCTGCTGGGAAAGCCTGTGGGACCCGATGGCCATCGTAACCGACAAAACCGTCGGCATTGCGATGGGAATCCCTCCGATCAAGAGCACGAGGAGGTTGTCGATCCCGTCCCTGTACTTCCTGCGCTGTATGGGGTACATCACGACGAGCTCGACGACGATCCCTAAGAGGATGGAGCATATGCAGAAGTTTCCGATGGCGGTGAGGACTTTCTGGAAGTGGCCGACGTTCTGAGTGCTGTCGACGAGGTGGGCCGCCTTTCCGAAGAAGGTGTGCACGCCCGTGGCGATGACGACGGCCTCGATCTCGCCCTGCTTGCACGTCGATCCCGAGAAGACCTCGTCGGAGGGGTTTTTGGTCGCCGGGAGGGATTCGCCGGTGAGGGCCGACTGGTCGACTTTTAGTGGGTCGCCTTCTAAGAGGCGGGCGTCGGCCGGGATTATGTCGCCGAGCTTTATGCTGATTATGTCTCCCGGGACGAGGATGGAAGCGTCTCTTTCCGCCCAACGCCCGTCCCTCAGGACCTTTTAACGTAGAACACACGTTTTTTCTTTTCTAGGCGCGAAAAAAAAAAAAGGCGCATGGAGAGGGGCGACGGAAGGACGACGGGAGACTAGTAGTGTTGAAAATTTAGATTTTGAAAGTGTACAGTTTTTTCTGTCGGCTTAAACTTTTAGGTGAAATGGTCGTTCAGCAGCATATATTAGAGCTCGTGTGAAACCTTACGACCATTTCATTTAAGAAAAAAACTACACGTTTAAGGCTTGAGAATAAAGAAATCATGCTACATAACATGTGATTTTTAGGTGAAAGTGGTGGTTCAGCAAGCAAATAGAAGTGTGCATACCTTAGTTTTGGGGGCGAGGCCGGCCATGAGGGCGGCGGCGGCGTTGCCAGCGTTGTTCTCTTCGATGAAGCTGATGGTTGAGTTTATTAAGAGAAGCACGACGATTCCCACAAAGTCTTGCCAGTCGGGGGGTCGGCCACCGCCGTTGGCCAAGACGATGGCCATGAGAGCGGCGGCTTCCATGACCCACGAAAGTGGGTTCCACATGAACCCCAAGAACTTGAGAATCTTGCTCTCCTAATATAAGATTTAGGTGGAAAGAAATTATTACGGACGATCGACGAGGACGATGATCAGGTGGTTGGGTATTTTTTTTTTTTTACCTTTTTCTCTTCCAATTTGTTTGGACCGAAGATCTTGAGCCTGTTTTCTCCTTCCTCGGAGGTAAGGCCTTCCCTGGTGCACTTCAGCTGCTCGAAAACTTCGTCGACTGGAATTCTTTCCTATGTAATGAAGTTCGACAGAAACTGATAAGAAGCAAGGTAATCGAAAAGAGAGCAGTTATTAGCATGCAAAACTATGGAAGAAGGTCGAAGAAGAAACTAGCTAAATAACCAAATCAATGGCTTCATTCTTGATTTCTTCAAGGCTTATTGCTGTATTACTTCCCATATGATATATCAGCGCAGGGATGAAAGAAGAGGCTTATGTAAAAGAAGAAGTTTTTGCTATGAGAAGGCGAAGAGCAGAGCTACTGCTCAAGAATTAATGGCGGCGATTCATGAGAAATTGAGAATATTAAGGTTTTTGTCTACGAGCTTTAGGCTTATTGTATGGTGGGAGAGTGTTGTTCATACCAGTTATTCTTTTCTGGGGGAGGGACTATATATGTTTATATATATATATGTGTGTGTGTTGGTATATAGGTATGCTACGTGGCTGTTGTGTGTGTAAATACACGTCAAGTGTGTGAAGTTGTGTAATAAACATCATCCTCGCCACTTTGGATCGATGCCCTTTGAGCATTCTAATGGTTATTTTATTCCCACAATTGACTCTTTTTTTAGGTACTAATTTTTTGCAAGGCAAGAAAAAGGGGAATTATGTTACATATCGATATAATTTGATACGTTAAAATTTCAATGGATTTTGTTGATATTTTGATTTCGTTAGCTATTTTTAACATTTATGATATCACGAACGGCACTTCACAAAAATGTCAAATTGTCATATCTTATACGTAATTGCCATATTATTATTCCCACTACAGTGTATAACTATAAATGCTATATCTCTTTTCAAACTAGTGTCATCATCAAAGGTTTAGTTGGATACGATTCCTATGAAGAAAATCAAGGGTTTGTCAAAGTATAGATGAACATGATGATGATTTACTTGGATGGACTCAATTGAATGGATTCACATGCATGCACGCAAAAGATACCAGCGTGATCTCTTTATTCTATTCTATATTTTCTCGAGGAACAATAGTTGTTTTAGAAAAGAAAAATATATGTACATTATTTATATATTTGTTATTAATATTTGAAGAAGGAAAAAAAAGGGGTTCTTTGCATATCTCAGCTCTTCTGGTCTGTTCATGAGAGGCATTGGCCTCACCTTTAACACAAGTCGTCACAGACTAACAGCTTTATTTGACGATTCTTCACATGAAACTTACCATATCCAAATATCACAAACCATGTGATTGCTTTGCTTTATTTACCTAGCTGATGTCCCTCCAAAAAAAAAAAACGACCCTTCTTTCTTTTATATTATCTACCATAATTATTATCTTAAGAAGGAAAAGCGTGTACGAATTTTTATCAAGATAACTCCGAATTTTGTAGTCAACAGAAAGAATAGAATACATTACTGAAAATATGGATGTGGAATTTGAATTGTTCGATGCGTGCATGGAATTGGTTTGGTTGTAATAAGAACCCATTTTCACTGATAACTAGCTTTCGAACATCGTTTCTTTAATAGACAAGCAATAATTTGCCAATCAAAAGAATGAAGACACCAAGTCGTATATGTTCTGTACTGTATTGTGCCAAGAATCAAATTCTTTCCCACTACTGAGCAATCAGAGATTGCGATATATGGTCGAATAAAAATATTATTCAATCCAAGCTAAGCTACACATGAATAATTTATAACTTAGGGTTCAGTTCATCAGCCCCAGCCCCTTACAGAATCCCATAAGCATCTAAAGAACAAGAAACTGCGGAAAACAAAACAAGTTCGAAAACTAAACAATTACAGCAACTTAAGAAGAATTGGTCAGTGCTAGGGCCTAGTTACAAAATGCTTTAGTGAGACCTTAGCTAAAGGCCTCTTTTTGATCTACCTCTTCTAATAGGTCTATTACCAGGTTTCTTTCGATGCTGCCTACTGCTGCCCACAATTTCTAACTCCGAGGGAATAGCAACGTCATCAACGGATAATTCTTCCGTTTGAACTCCCAAATTGTTCTGCAAACCGCTTGCAATGCTGTCAGTTTCTGTAACGATTGGGACTTCTGTGCATGTTTCGCCTGCGTTTGCTTGTGTGTTGGTAACATTGATCGCTGGATTCTTCTCGGTAATAAATTCGTCTGAGATTTGATTTTCTTTGTATTGTTGCTCGTGGTTTTGTTTTGAGTCGATACCTGCGGAGGGACTGTACAAAGAGAGAAAAGGTCTATTTTAAAGAGTATCTGCAAAATAAAACGTTCTGAGAGAATACGAAATGTGTATCGAGCAGAACAGAAAGGAAATGATCATGGTTTTCCCTACTTTGGTGGTTGAGAGGATGAGACGCCATTTGCATGTTGCTGTATTCCCAGAAACTCGGAATTGGGATCTGCAAAGAAAGATTGAGATGTAATGGTTAAACACCATCAACAGATAGAGCAGATAATTACGATTTGACAGTGTTGATTGCAAATGTTTCTATCCAAGTACTTTTCTGTGGACTAATATCTTGTTTCCCAGCTTCTAGAATCTTCTCGCCAGGCGATGTATATGATGATGTTAAAGGATCGAGTTTCTTCGATGGCGTGCGTAACATCTCTTGGGTAGCTTTTGCGCGCACTCTCTGAAGTTCTTCCTGGATATTCCATGATCCCGAGGCAAGAGAACTCCTCTTCTGCGAAATTAAAATGACTGGTGATAGAGCGAAAATAAAATTAAATGACATTCAAAGAAAATGCCATTTTCTTTCATTCACAGCTTTGATGATTACTTATCAGATTTAAGCATGTCATTTTAAATCAATTCAAAATGCACCTTTGATAAAGAGGAAGAATTGAGACCAACTAAATGTGATGATCCTCCCTCCTCAAAAAGCTTCGACGAAAATGGGGTTATATCATCAAAATTCCGTGTGGGTGATGCCCAGCACGGCCTTTCTTTCATATAGGATCTGGCAACATCAACAGGTGAAGTACCCCCACTCTCTACCTGCGTAGTGGATGTCATATAACTTAAGTTCATCGTTACTGATCAAGAATTCTATTCCAAGCTAAAAATCAGCACGAAATTAAATGGTAGCAGATCATCCATACCCATGCTATGCCTAGGAATAATAAGCACAAAAATGGCAAAATGAGCCCTCATGAAATATAATATAGTAGGAAATAGGAAATAAGATGATGTCCAAGAGCAGTCCAATTGACCTTAGAGGTTCCAGGGCCCTTCTGTGTCGCTGATATAGATCCCACTTTCTTATCTCTAAACCATTTTTTCGCCTCCTGAGTAACTTCATTGTATATGTCAACATCCTCTGTCCATGCCAAACAAAAGTTTGGTCAATCGAGTTAAATATAGAAACAAAAGATTCGAGAAGGATTACAAACAATACCGCATTTCTTATCAGGAGTTCCAAAAAGTAAATTGCCTTCTGCTGATCTCATGGACGAGTCCGCAATCCGCGAATTAAGAAGTTTCACCATCCAATCACACTCTTCCCTGAAGATAAGCTTTAGCAGTGCTTTCATTCACAGTCAACATGAGCGACTTAATTATTAGCTGTTAATACATACTGTGGCAAAGGCATTGATGACAATGTACTAATAGATGTCAACATTAAGATATTTGTCAGGCAAGATAATAGGTATTTCTCCAGATATATCAACGAACTTAACATCGTGTCTGTTTACCTTGTGAAAGTCTCCTGCAAAATAAGCTTTTCAATTATCTCTTTGGTCTCGGTCCTCTTTACAGATTTTTCATATGGCATCAGAACTGAATGAATTCTGTTTTCCTAGCATAAGAATAGAAGAGTAAATCTTTGGTAAACAAACATAAAGCTAGAACAAATACACTAGAAACCAAGGAAACAAACCATGTGGTTAAGAGTATAAACATTATGCATTAACAGTAAATGCACAACATATGTGTACCTCGTCTATAGCATTAACTCCATTGGGGATTTCACTATAAATATCTTGCTCTGCATCGAAGTAGATGAACCACAAATGAGAAGAAAAAGCAAAAAAGGAAAAAAAAAATGTCCATACAATGTAATTCTTTAAATACAGTTCCAAGATGAAAGTCAGATATTCTAATTGAAGAATCACAGATCTAATAATTCCGTTGGTACAACGCAAGACAGCAATGCAAACGTCACACTAACAGCAAACAACCCCAAAATCATATTTTTCACACATCAAATTATTATATTTAAACACCGCATAGTTTACAACTAGTTCAATAAACCGCAAAAAAAAGCGCCAGAACAACCAAAAATAACAGAATTCAAAAGAAAAACGCAGCTCATAAACACCTGCGTCGAAATCCTCGTCTTCGGAAGAGGACGACTCGGACTCGGTGAATATTGAAGATATTATCTTCCCCGTGCCGGACGCAATCGCACGAGCGGACGGTACAATGACGCCAGAGAACCAATTATAGCTTCTTGACGGCGGCGGCGGAGGTCGGTCGTAGGGAGTCGCGAATATCCGCTGCTTGCGGCGGTTCGTAACCATTTTCCCGCCGGACGGTGTTGCCATTTCGGAGAGAAGATAAAATGAAACAAAAAGGGAATTTTTTGAAAGACGATACTTATTTTGGGGTTCGTTAAAACTATTAGTCCCTCCGTCCCGCTAATTTTATCACATTTTTCCATTTCGGGCGTCCCACTAATTTTATCACCTTTCCTTATTTAGCAAAAAACTATCACAAACAATCAATATAATAATATTAAATATTCTTAAAAGACGTGTCAAATATACACTTTTTTACCTTTTCATTGTACTATATTATTATAATAATGCCACCTTAATATCCGTGCCCACCAATATATGTGATAAAAGATAACGGGACGGAGGAAGTAAAATTTTCAGGTGGCGTTGAGTAGATTCTCCCCCCACCCCACCCCTCTCTCTCGTATATCGTAATCTCTTTGGGCTCAGTTGACAACGAAATACGAAGAGCCCATTTAAGACACAACCCAATAAAAATGAAATAGAGAAAAAGCAAAAACCAGTGTTTTCTTTCATCAAATACAACCAACCAAAAGATTGTAAAATCTTAATCTCATGCAAGAAACTACAGAATCATCACAAAGACGAAGATGGAGATTGTTCAACAGCCGAAGCCTTGCAAATGGGGCACCAGTTCTTATCTTGAAACCACCGAGCAATGCACGACATGTGAAATTCGTGCTTGCATTCGATCAATGTGCCCGTCTCATCCCCGACTTCGTACTCGTCCTGCAATAACAAGTCCCCATTTAATGGCATTGCTTAACTCTTTAAAGTGATATACACAAAATGTTTCGTTTTAGTTTCCAACCTGGCAAATACTGCAGTTTGCGCCATCTTCTGCGGCGAGTCGACCATCTGATGGAGTTTGCTTGTAGGTGCCTTTTTCGAGGCACTTTGACATCTCCTCTTCAGAAAGTGCTGTGCTCACCGTTCCCATCCTCTCTCCCAAAGCTAGTAATTCCTGCCGAATGGGAAAGTAAAAGCAGTTACAGATGAGTTTGCGGGAAAACTATAGAGTTCAAGACTCATTGCACTACCTCGTACGACATGTTATCGATGTCTAGTCTCATTTCTTGGTGCCGATCGTAGCTATTATTAAAGCTAGTGGGAATTGAACTTCTCTCCAGCAAACGAACTTGCTGCGAATGGTGAAGACAAATAAGAACCAAGATACTAAAGAATCATAATTTTGGGGATTAAGTAGGATCATATAAAGATTGAATACCTCAGGTGTTAGCTCCACCTTTTGCTCTAGCAGCTCGAGAGCAAGTAACACCTGCAAAAAGAAACAGATTATGTTATATCATGTCAGCTCCAATCCAAGGGAATAAACACTTGCAGTTATATATAATATGGGAACATAAGACGACGAGCTAGACCTCATCAGAATCGCTTCTGTTATGGCGGGGCGATAAATCGCGACTTTGTGACCATCCATGTTCAGAAGGAGAAGCACGAGGCTTTCTTTCAAAGGGACGATTTCTAGCTGCGCTCGAAAGGTTGCGAGATCTTGAACCAGTCCAAGAGAGATTTGAAGGGAATGGGCCTGAGGAGCACCGGCCACCAGCTATGAAAGGGGGTTTTCTGACAGACGATTCTCTAACAGTTCCCTTGTTCTTCGTAGAGTTGGCTCGGCGATTGCAAACTTCACCACTAACAGAACTGATCTGTCTCGAATCCGTGGCATGGCTCTTTACTACAGGAGAAGATGCTAAGCTTTTTTTCCTCTCTACTCGATGAGATATACCATTCGTTTCTTCCTCTTGACTTCTCTTTCTTCTCAAATTTGTAGCAGGTTTTGTGTCCGAGGATGAACTAGTGGATGGCAAATCATGAGGCGTTGAATTGCATGGCATACTACTCCTAATACAAGAATGACCACTAACGGATACAGAAGCGCTACGGTTAGGGAGTTTCGACTTATGATCAAGATCCTTACGAATATTCGGTGATCTGCCAGGAACCCTACCTTCTTTCACAGCAGTCCTTACCGATTTCTTCTTCGACTGATATCCGCTTGAACTACTACAAGGGGCATCCGAAGCAGCCGAGTCGACGGAGGGACTGCTTTCTGATGAATCGTCCTTAGGTTGAGAAGTTAACTTGCTCTTGCCATCAATGTAGCTCCTTTTCGTGCCGGTAATAATAATAGCAGAACGACTAGTTGAGGAATTACCAATTACTTCACCTTCAGTTTTCGCATTTTGACTGTATTTTACTCTTCCACAGCATCCTCTCCTGTAACAACATTGGAGAGTTTGATCCCTTCCACGAACCAAGCTCTTTGAAGCCACGCCATTGCCTTTCTTGGAGGACATGATACTGTCTGAACCGCTTCGAGTCGAAAGTCCTTCCATGAATAGGCGTGATCGGTTTTTTCAATCTGCTCGGACAACAATATAACATCACACAAGGTGTCAATTTCAGGAGTGATTAATCACCATCAAAGATTAAAAGAAGAGTGAGAATCAAACAAGCGGATATCAGATAAACAGAAAAACTTGGGAAACGAACACAAAAAAAGGCGCTAGAAATTGTGGCTGATCGACATGCTTCGATAAAGATTACAAAACCCCACCGAGCACGAAGCTATCAGAAACTTGGAGAAAATCGCAGAACTGCGAATCGTACAAGAGGGAACCAATAAAAGATAATATAGAAGACTTCAATTCCTCGGCTCGAAAGAATCGAGTAACCAAACACCCATCCCACGGGGAAACAATCAAGGAATCAGATAAACTTCAAACCGTATCAGACCATGAAAGATCACAATTCACGACGGAAAACTCCAACTTCGCGTAATCGAATAACCATTCGCAGCCGATTACCAATCGCACTTCTTTCGCGAATCGTTTTTCTTCCAGGAAAAAAAGAAGAGATAACGAGAAAAAGAAAAAAAAACAATCGACCACTCCTCACCCTTGTTGAGACGCCGTCTACGTGCGGGTAAAATAAATTCTTCTGCGTACTGCGTCTATCTATATATATATATATATATATATATATTATATGAACACTATATATACTCGCTAAATAAATATTCGACTACTGTATATAATAAGACTCAGCTTTGTCGAATATAGCAAGAGATTTTAACGCGTCAATATCTAAATATTGGTTTTATACTAAAATAAATTCTGGTTTAAAAAGTCAAATTATATGCAAGCTATTTGTAGATCGGTGCATATGTTGCCGTCCTATTCTTTTGATTGGTTAGTTAGTTGATTAGTTTGTTGTGGACTTATGAAGTTACACGCGTCGCTAAAAGTGTAGATAAAAGAGTAGTAACATGAAATGGAATATCATCGATGTCTCTATATGAAATAATCACCGTTTTCAGTTGGGATTATGTATCCGTCCAAATCCTTATGGACTATCATAGTAAAATAATGTGGTGAACCTATCCAACCTTTGATTTTACAACGAGAAAGAATATACTCCCATAATACTGTCACTCTATGATCGATTACACCAGCGTGATTATAATTAGTAGATCAGTCTAATTGTTTTATATATTTCGATGTGCTTCCATACGCAGATTATTCAACATACCAAACCGAATTCATCATTCCTGTTTTTTTCCTTTCGTCGTTCTTTGATGTTTTCAATATGACTCAAATCGAAAACAACCCATTTTTTGTTTGTCTACTATCTTATATTATAGTTCAACCGTAGTTAAAAAAACCGCTCAATTTGGTATATAAATCGGTCAATCAAAATTTTTCTCAAATTAATAATTAACAAAAATAAAAATAAGAGATCACCCACATATATTGTCACATTTACCCTTCTATTTTTAGTAATTTTTGTTTAATATTTAATAAACAATTTATATATTATGTACCACACGCTGACGCATATGATTGTGCAATTTAGACTAGTGGAGATTAATAATCCAATCGATCCAAATCAAGATGCCCAATATAATGATTGCTCACGCGGAATTCAATTATAAAGAGTACACATTTAATTAATGGGTATATTAAGTTTCACGTCCCAAAAATGTTTTAAAATAGGATTAAGATCCTTTTCGAAAAAACATTAGTTTAAAGGACCCAAAATTTAGAGATAAAGACCTAAAATATGAACTGTTATCGGATTATCGTTTTGTGTTATTTCAGAACAATGAAGTGTGACTGCAGAACAATGAAGTGTTACTGAACAAATCGAGTCCTTAAAACTGATTTTTTTTTTCCTGACAGGGTCTGAACGAAAATTGCCCCTTAATTAATTTTCCATGCATGCCTCGTCGTAAATGATTCCTTTTTCGATTATTACGTTAAGATGACTCAAAATCAAGCTCTCCTATATCCTAATCCTATATGCACACACACACACATAATGCATGCAGGCTTTACTATCAAGAAGTAGCATCCAATTACTAATTAGCCTGGGGTGTTTTGTTTTGGGGTTATCCTCCAAAACATCACCGTAATCCTCTCGTCGCTTTATCATCACTATGTTTGTTTAGCCTAGGTGATAAGTCATCACCGTAATGACAGATCACGTAGGTGATGAAAATGAGGTGATATTCTACCGTTTGGATCACCTCAAAAAAGCTAGAGGATCTTACATTACCGTGATGGGATAATCTTTCAAATTTATATTTGGACACATTACCCCTTAATGTAGCATTTATACCTAATATATCCTTATTCATATTTTAAATTATATAATTAGATTATTTAAATCTTTAAATAATATATTTAATGACAAATAATTATATTGATAACCATACGAAAAACTTATTATTATTTCTTAAAAATTAAACTCGATATTAAAATAGTAATCATTATTATGTAAATATCATATATATATATCATCCACATAATTTATGTAATATTCTTAGGGTTAAATATGATATTTATGCAATATCACCCCACACATCACTGTGATTAGACAAACACAATATTCTAATATCACATTGCAAAATGAAATTCACGCCAAGATAAACACAGTAATGATATATCACCTTGATCCACATCACGGTATATTCACATTACGGTGATGTTGGATCACTGGAAACAAACACACCCCAAATGTCGAAGAAGAAAGAAACATTGATTCAGGGTAATTAAGTAATTGTCCATCTCCTCGCGTGTAAGTCAAAACTGGCGTCCTTACACCGCCACAAAAGGCTCTAGCTTATTCTAGACGCGCAACTCCTTTCCTTTATAGCAGACACGCACCTATATAATCATAGATCATTCATCTCTTCCAAGATATTCGATCATCATCTGTTTATTTTATTATCATCAAATCAGTGAAAGGGTCCTATTTTTTTCCTTTCTTCGTTTCAATTGAGTGATCGTCATCGATAAGAAAGATGTGCCTGGTATTTGTCTGCGACGAAGATGAGAGGGTGGTGGGGAGGCAGCCGGCCGGCGGCGCGTGTCCTTACTGCGGCGGGACGGTTCAGGCGTTAGACGTTCAGAGCGAGTGGAGGATGTGCTTCGTCCCTTTCTATTTCAAGACCAAGCGCAAGCTCTACTGTACCATATGTAATAGGCGTTTGGTTGTACAATAGACAAAACATATGATTGACCGCTTGTGTGTGATACGGTTTTATTTAGTTACCATTAGAGCTTATGTAAATTAATTTGTAATTACAACAATAATAACTACTGTATACCTTATGTCTGATGGATTGATTACAAATTAATACAACTCCTTGCTCGTCAAAGATTGAGATCTCTCTGTTTCGTTGCATGCTCTGTTTTCTCAGCACTTTTTAGTAGGCTCTGTTTTGTGTCGTTTGGAATAAGGATTTCGGCGAGGAAGAGTTGAGGAAGGGACAACAATGGAAGTCTCACGTGAATCTTGATTCTTGAGAGAGATTAAATTGAAGATCAGTAAAAAAATGAAGTCTTTATTAATGGTAGAGACCTTTCAACATCTGATTGAAAAAAGCCATGTCAACAAACAAATTTCTCAAAGAAACATTCGTTACTCACATCGTCGTCTGTCTTTCTTTTCTTCATCTAGAAAGAATGAATTTTTATTAAACGTACATCTAAATTGGCATAACCAAAGAAAGCAGAAATAGCTTCTACTCAATAAGGAGACAAAATGGGTAGTGGAAAAGAAGCTCCCTCGTGTCATCGGTTGTTATTGCATGCTCTGATGTATCTAATTTAATTTCGAACCATCTTATTCTTCTTCTAATACGATTTTCCAGAACTAAAAAGAAAGAGGGTCAATGGGCCCTTCAAGTATGTAAAGCATCCTTTAAATTAAGGAGATATAAGGCAAGGTTGGCTGGCCTAAAAGATCAAGAATAATTCAGCTGAATGAATCTATTCTCATATTATTAGGCTCAACCACAAAGTCCAAGAAAGCCCAAAATCTAGAAGATCAATTATGTATGCAGTTTTTGTTGGGTAAATAAAGCAATGGGCTTTATTTTTGGGCTTGTGAATGTGAATTAATTGGAGGGAATTTAAAGTGAAGAGTTGTTGTCCCACATTAGAAAAACAACATGATCTCACCGACCTTATATATAGATGTGGATTTTATTAGTTTAAAATAAATAGCTAATATTATGCCACATGTAAGTCGCTCGCGTGCGCGCAGGGGGGTGCAAATCACGTATCTGTGGTGACACGTGAACGAAAAATATGTGGGCCTAGTTTTTCTATTCTATTTTATTTTATGAACCTTGAAGGACCATAAAAAGCCCATTTTGACGCAGGCCTATTTAGAGCTAGCCTTGTTTAAGAAAAGCCCATATTTAAAATTGAGTTGGGCTTATTATAACAATTATTTCGGTGCTTAGGTTAGGATATTCTTGGATTTTCACGTCACGTGCATGATGAAGTACAAATCAAGGATTTGGAATACTTATTTTGGATGATCACGGATTTTATTGCATCACGTGATCGAAAAGTACACTTCGAAAGTAGTAGTGGTTGGGTAGGTCTATCCACTTCCACGGCCTTACTTTTAATAATTTCCCTAAATAAAATTGATAAAGTTTAGATTTTTAACTTGTAAACTTATCATGATATAGGAGAGGATACACACTGCGTGCGAAGTAAGCCAGTATATGACAAGAACCTCTCTTTTATCTGCTCAATTATGCATTCAAAATTATCGCATATATATATGTATATAACGACACTCAATATCAAAGTGGAACCCCACGCAAACGAACATGGACCAAGTGTTGTGTGTGAATCATTAAGATCATTACAAAGTCTCCATAATTGTTTCCTTGTCATCATCATATCATCGTCATCATCAACAAAATTACGAAATCTATGAGGATTCTCACGCGTAGCCGTTTGCTCAATCGAATGTATAGCTTTACCTAAATGGCTTTATTTATGCCCTTTCCACGCCTCAAAGAGCCATTGATTCAAGATTGTTTTCCCACCCTCAACTCATCTATGCCTATATTCCCTCCCTTCAATTATTTAATTGGATATTTATAAGATAAAAATTTATTCATCAAGGATGTGAAAAATGCATTGAATGGACAATTCATACAGAATCGGATATGATCCGAGTTATCCGAATACTCCAAACCCGCCTTTGGCCCACAAACCAATCAATCAACAAAGCAAAGCCCTCCCTCCACCAAGGAATTTATTTATATTTATGTTTACCTCCACAATAATTATGATAATTGCAAATAATACCAAAACGTATCTTTTTCATTTGGCTAAGGCACATCCACATGTCATCCTTTGATTGGCTGTACGCTTGATCTTCTTGTCCCCAACCTCAACCACTGGTAATAAACTCTCTCCACCACAATTAATAAACACACACACTTGCAACTATTTGCATTCATCGCATCACATAAGAGATTTAGAGAGTTCTAGCAAAAGAACGAATTTTTATTATAAGCCTTTTCTTGGAATATTTTCGAGGAAAGGATAATATGGTATTAGGTTCGCCGTCGGACGCGTGGGGCGGCAGCCCTCTGACCGCCGCCGCGAAGGCGTGCGACTCGTGCAAGTCGGCGCCGTCGAGCGTCTTCTGCCGCGCCGACTCGGCCTTCCTCTGCCTCGGCTGCGACACCAAGATCCACGCGGCGAACAAGCTCGCGTCGCGACACGCGCGCGTGTGGGTCTGCGAGGTGTGCGAGCAGTCGCCGGCGGTCGTCACCTGCCGCGCCGACGCCGCTTCCCTCTGCGCCGCCTGCGACAGGGACATCCACTCGGCGAACCCGCTCGCGCGCCGGCACGACCGCGACCCCGTCGTGCCCTTCTACGACGCGGCCGCGGCCGCGGCGAAGCACGAGTCCGCGACGACGGAGTATTCTTCTCCGACGGGGGAGAAGTACTCCGCCGACGACGACGTCGGAGGGTACGGAGATCTCTTCGGAGACGTTGACTCGTACTTGGATTTGGATTTGATGGTGGGTGGCGGCGGTGATCAGAAGCTGCACGGACACGTGGCGGATGATGACGGCGTCGATAAGGTGGGCTCGGGCTACGGCGGGGGCGGCGGAGATGGGGTGGTGCCGGTGGGTAAGAGAGAAGATTTCGGGTCGGGTCAATACCACGGCCAAGTCGTGGATGGTTTTCCCACCTACGAAGTGGATTTCGGGTCAAAGGGTGGATATTTCTTCAACTTCGCAGCTCAATCCATGAGCCAAAGCGTATGTGATTAATAACTTAATTCAAAATCAAGAACTCTCCTAGTTATCTTTTCATTACATCATAGTAATGATTGTCTTCAAACATCTATAATTACTCTCCGAAATTGCAGGTGAATTCTTCCTCTCTAGACGTGGGAGTGGTGCCCGAACACAACCCTTTGCCCGAAATAGCTGACCCATTCGCAAAAACCGAACCTTTACCCGTCCCAGTTTCTGGGGTGGATCGAGAAGCTAGGGTTTTGAGGTACAGAGAAAAAGAAAGAATCGAAAATTCGAAAAAACCATTCGATACGCATCGAGGAAGGCATACGCGGAAACCCGACCAAGAATCAAGGGAAGGTTTGCGAAAAGATCGGAGCTTGACGTCGATTGTCTCCTCAACGCCGAACCATCTTATGGGGTTGTCCCGACTTTTTAATTGAAGCTTTTGAAATTTCGAGGATCGGTGGATCAATGATCATATGTAAATATGTTGTTGTTTGGAGACTTCTTATGTTATGTATAACTTGCCTTGTGATGCTTTTTTGATCCATGCTAGTATTATTACAAGCCATGGATTTGTTTTCTTGTATGTTGTAACGAAATGAACTACTTCTGCTTTTGGTGTTAAAATTCTACGTTTTCTTTGGAATTTTAGTCTTCTTCTTTTTATGAATGTATTCTCTAGCTTGTAAGTTCTGCAGATATCTTGACCATCATTTGCAGTTTTGATGGCTAAGAAAAGGTTTGTATTCATTGTAATGTTGAAAAGAAAGTAATGATATTGGTGGGACGGTGATGACATTTGCCCATACTTTATTACACACTGTTGAAAATTTGTAAGATGGTATCGTGAGCCATGTGCTTTGACTGTTGAATTATTTAATAGAAATCAAATTAATAGTTATTGTAATGTATATAGTTTTCACTTTTCGATGTGAAATCAAGAGTTATCTCGAATATGGTCATAAAAAGTTAATAAATTAATAAAAAATGGAAGACGGATAATATTGGTGGCCCACTACGAATCAAATTCTGAAATCTCATTGGCTGAGAAGATTTCCTCTAATCTCGTGAACCAAAGTGAGTTGCATGTCAGTGTCCGAAATTTGGACTTTGAAAAGTCATTTTGGTGCGCCAGTGCAGTGCCACATATTTATATCCATTTGCTGCGTTTAGTTACTAGTATAAGGCAAGATAAGGTTATTATTATCCGGTTTAATCTTGTTCAGTTGAGAAAATGTGTTATGTTGTAAGCCCGCTGCAATTAATAAGCCCGATATTATAATACAGGGAACGCAGGATAAATAAAACGAGGGATTGAGCTAAGATTATTTATCCAAATAAGACTATTCTTTAAAATGACCAAAACGCCCTCACTACACCAAGTTATAAAATCGTTGTTATTTCGTATGATTTATATGATAAAATAAAATAAACAACACTAATTTATTCCTTATTTTATGGTGATTAAAATGATATGCATATCTTATATTTTTCAATTTTAATAAGAATAGTTATTTTTGTAAACTACGTATTGATACAATAAGGTCACTTTCGTAATTTACCAAATAATACATTTTATTATGTTTGAAACCGAACGACATAACTATAAACACATTTTTGTCAAGTGAACATAAATCATCTAAAATGAAAGGATAATAATACTGTGATAAAATTATCTTTCATTCTCTTACATGGACAAGTAAACGTAGCCAATTATTACTGACAGCGACTCACTTAAAGATTGAATTATTGCGTAGAGAGTCAACTATTGGAATTGATATGGGCGTCTGAATAATTAATGGGCTGCTATTTAGGAATCTAATGGGCCAACAGATTCTGGCCCAAATAATGCTCAATCCTTATTTCATTTTGTAAAAATTGATAATATTTCGAAATGGAGGTTAAGTCAAATTATTCGATTCTTGAAAAGAAAAAGGAGAGAATGAAGCGAAGGAATGAGATGTTTTTTGTTTTTTTTTTTTATTTGTATGGGCCAATTAGAATATTTATTTATCGGTCCCGTTTGTTTATTTATGGGACATCTATAGATAAATACTCAATTGAGCAAAAAAAATTTACAAATGAGTACCTATGTCAGAAATTTTTACAGATAGGTACCCGTTTTATTGTTGTACCAGTTTTCTTAGTCTTGTCCTATCTTTTTATGTGTGTATTGCGTAAGCGTTTATACGGTACCCTATATTTATATGGTACCTTAATGTGTTATATATGACGTACCATTTTTTCAACAACGTATTACGTACCACAATACGTTGCTATATCATACCTAAATGTGTTATATGGCGTACCTGCGGCAGATCGGGTACCTATGTGCAAAAAATTTATTCTATTAGGTACCTTTATATAAAAAAAATACTGATGGGGTACTAAATTATAAGTTTTTATCCAAAATGAGTATTTATGTGTAAAGACCTCACTTTATTTATTACTACCTCTACCCCATTTAATACTTTCCAAAAATTAGTGGGCACGTAGATTAAGAAACCACAATTTTTTAATATTATAGTATACTTTTAAGGAATGAAGAGTGAAAACTAATTAGTGGGCACACAAATTAAGAATCATTTTTTTAAATATAAATGGTGTAGTTAGTTTAATGATTGGAATAATTTTTTACCAAAAGTAGAAATGGAAAGAATTATATAAGACACCCGAAATAGAAAGATGAAAGAAATAAGTGGGACGGAGGAATTACCTTTTTCAAATACCGGCCAACTTGGTCTTACTCTATAGAGCCCGAGAACGGAAGGAACTGTGAGAAGGAATACAGCAGAGGAAAGAAAGATGCAAATTTTCGTGAAAACCCTAACTGGGAAGACGATCACGCTCGAGGTTGAGGCCAGCGACACCATCGATAATGTCAAGGCTAAGATTCAGGTTCTCCCCTGATTTCCTTCGTTAATATGATCCTCTTAGTCGCAATTTCTTATCTAGTTTTTTCTTCTTTTTTTTCTATTTGATGTTGGTTGCTTCTGAAGAAATTGGGGGTTTAATTCTCTCTTTCTTTGGTCTAATTTCTGTTTATATTCACCCCAATCTGTGTTATTTGATCTTTAATCGTGCCAAGGGTAATTAATTCCCTTTTACCCTTTTTTTTATTCAAACGATAAAGAGCTTGGATTTCTTGAGCTGGAAAATATTCGTTGTTGGGTCTTCGTCACTGTTTATGTCTATCAATGATTCTTAGGACAAAGAAGGTATTCCACCTGATCAGCAGAGGCTGATATTTGCTGGGAAGCAGTTAGAAGATGGAAGAACCCTATCAGATTACAACATCCAAAAAGAATCGACTCTTCACCTTGTCTTGAGGCTCAGAGGAGGTACCATGATCAAAGTCAAAACCCTCACGGGCAAAGAAATTGAGATCGATATCGAGCCCAATGATACCATCGACCGTATCAAAGAACGGGTCGAGGAGAAAGAAGGGATCCCTCCAGTCCAACAAAGGTATATACGACTTATGCATGCTCTTTCTTTTGTAAGATCGAAACATGTCTGAATCCATAATTGAGGCATTTCACGACGCTATGACCATGAAGTTTTTATGTCTATTGCAGGCTCATCTATGCTGGTAAGCAACTTGCAGATGACAGAACTGCAAAAGATTACAACATCGAGGGAGGCTCTGTTCTTCACCTTGTTCTAGCTCTGAGGGGAGGTGCTTATTGAAAACATACCGATAATTCCAATAAGAGAATGGGTTTTGAATCATACTCGCTAACGCTCGTATTTGTGTTCGACAACCTGCTATGATGATTTGAGATTGGGAAACCTTATTTTGCTGTGTATGTGTGTGGCAATTCCATTGTAGTATCAAACTTGTTGCACTGTGCTTGAGAAGATAACATGTTAAAATGACCATTGAGTTGTACAACATAACCATGTCACACCATACGCTTATTAAGATAAAGAAAAAGTCGTACGTTTTCAAAGAAGAACGAAGACTTTATTGCCTATATTTCTACAGTTTCGGTATGTCTTGGGCCATTGATGCTGAGCTTGTACTAGGAGCACATTCGTCTCCGTTAGTCAAGAAACGAACCACGACGATAGTGATGTTATCTGCACTAAACCTTTGATTTGCTTCTTGCATGAGCCTCTTAGCTGCATCTTCAGGATCTTGAATCGGTTTTACCAGCGAAACTGCTTCCTGTAAGAAAAACGTAACATCGATCGAGGGAATAAAAAATTGTCCTAAAACGTGGAAAGCATCGACTTAATCGAAGTAAACGTTATGTTATACCTCGTTAGATACGACATCCCAAAGCCCATCACTTGCAAGGATGAGAAACTCTAGGGTTTCGTCGACTCTCTCCTCCTTCAACATAGCAGCACAAAAGAATACCAAAAAAGAAAGGACAAAAAGCAGGATTGAGATAATAATATCGAAGCGTTATTCTCAGTTCTTTCGTAATTTATACAAACCTGAATATCAGGGTTGGCAACTACGTACTGCTTCAAGAGTCTGTCGCCGAACGCTCGGGACACAGCTAGAACTCCTCCAACTCTCCAAGTCCCTGTAAAATGTATATTAATAATCGCTATTCGAAAAAAAAAAGAGTCCCAACTTCAGAAATAGCAAAAGATTTAAAAAAAAATAAACTCGAAAAATTTACCAGCCCACATGACAAAACCTCCCGCGTCCTCGATACGTTGCCTTTCGTCGGTTTGATCAGGTTTGTGGTCTCGAGAGACAGCAATAGCTTTATGAGACAAGAATATATATAAAAAAAAAGCCACAATGAGAATGAGAAGTTTAATGGTGCGATGATATGATTCATAAAGTATGTATATCGAATGTACTTTCCAAGAAAATATATGGGACGACAATCTTACCATTCCCGCCCCTGCAAATAACAGCTCTCGAATCTCCTACGTTGGCAACGAGCAAACGGTTCCCGACAAGAATAGCAGTAGAAGCCGTCGAGCCAGCGTCCCTATTTTGATTGTTCTCGGATTTCAGAAATTCTGAGTCTGTTTGACTGTATGCTTCGGCTACAAAGGGTAAGAAGGTCAAACTAAGATAGTGTTTTTTTTTCTTTTTTTGTAATATTGCTTTGTGTATCAGTTTTTAACTGCAAGGAGATACCTATAGCAGATTTAGTGTCTGAAATGAACTTTGGGTGCCTGATTAAATTGCTGAAAAGGTTTTGTTTGACATACTCTGCAGCTCGAGCCCCTCCGTGACCTATAAAGGAATAAGTTAAGAAAGAAGACTGCAAGTTTGAGAGAGAGAGAGAGAGAGAGAGAGAGAGAGAGAGAGAGAGAGAGAGAGAGAGAGAGAGAGAGAGAGAGAGAGAGAGAGAGAGAGAGAGTTACCATCAAATACGCCAAAGAGGCCAACGATTTTGCCATCTACGCCGTGGATTCTCGTCTCATAGAAATCTTCCATGGAAGACCTTTTACCAGGCGCACTTGCATATCCATAGCTGAATTTCCCATTCTGACTGAATTCCAAGATAGTTAATCATTTAGTCTCTATGGATTAACACCTCATTAATGAGAGATCTTAAGTCAAGACGCAAAATGCCTTTAATTCGAAATGGAGAGAGCACGATATCGGTTTATTTCAGGAAAAACAAAAAACATGACGTTATGCAACCACAAGACACAAACCGTAAGCAGATAAGGCAAACAAAAGTAAACAAGGAAAACTATTCTCATGCGACATTCGCCTCCTTTTTAAGCACAAATCATAGCCCGTGGCGCACGAATCATGAAGTCACTGCGAAAATCCTCCAACCACAACTCACAAGAAACAAAATTAATGAAACGACAACCAATTTAACAAGTCAAAAGCTACATACAGACTATGCTTGCATAAACTTAGTCATAATGAATTCGAAACAGAAATCAGCAAAAGAGTGAACAGTTGGCGTGCGAGTTCACCTAAGGCCACCGCCACTGACTGGAGCATCATCGACCCGAGATTCACTCACAGATTGAGACAAGACCGAGTCCAAATAACCCATGTCGTAAAGTAAGTCTCTTTTTCAATATTTCCCAACCTTTCTTCTACTTAGATCTGTAGATTCTTCCCAAGCTTCCTTATGCAACAGGTATAAGGCCACAAAGTATGAGGACAGCAAGCTGGACCTAAGCTCACATCATGAAAGAATCTATCAATGGACGATTTTTTGAAATCTCAATCAAACCTGCAAAGAGAAGCTACTACAACTGATGTGTTAGCATAATCCCCATACAATTAAACAGCCCAGGAATTAGATCTAAACTAACAGTTGTGGGCATGCATTATGATGACGCAGGAAAATTCGAAGACTCTCAAGAAACTCTTTCTCTGCTAATTGCGCGTCTTAATCTGTGGCACGTTTCGCCAAGTTTCACCCTTCTTCGTGGACTTCAACATCGAATCATACGAATCAAGGAGCTCTCTCAACAAATACGGCACTTAATTTCTATACGAACAATTACCGATTCATGGCCCAAAAAAGATCGTATTTTTACCGGTTATTTTTTTCTAAATCCGATCTTATATAACTATTTAAATTCATGAGGGTGGAAAAAACCAGAAATAAAAAGAGATGGGACAGACTGAAAATACCTCAAAGAGGAGGTGAAGGAAGCAAGGAAGGCGAAGGTGGAGGTGGAACTTGCATTACAATGGTAAATTAATAATTAAAAATCATTCAATCTAAATGAAATAAACAAAGTCAAAGATGCACACGTCATCATGGCTTACTTAATTGTCTTTATCCTTTTCTTAATAATATTTCTTCTTTTTCTTATTCAATCTTCATTTTCCTCTCCATATGCACATTTCGCTTATTTCTTTTAACTGAAATAAGTAATCAGAGACAACAAACTGTATTGACAATCGTAAAAAATCAATACACTTGGCACGCATGCCGCGTAGATGTTTCAGTTAGTTGGATTTCATGTATGAACATGTAATGCACTTCTTCAAGACTTGTCTCAACAGTTATAGTTTCCTGCAAATCGTCATACCATCTCCAATTGGAACCTACATATTTGTAAAGACGAAGAAGTTGATAGATATTTCACGTTCTCAAAAAGAAAAAAGAAAAGCATAGGTACTTCAAGTTCAAGAACATACCATGCTGATGCTCACGCGCTCATCTTGCAGCAGCCTTTTGTTGAAATTTCTAATGCTAACTGTCTTGGAATCGTTTATCTGTTACCAAGATTTCTATGCTCAGACAACATGGCTGTAATAGAAGAGGTTGTTGTCTAGCTAAAGAATATGCGCATTTTGATTCAATTCACCAGTGGATCTGCAACTTTTCCATGCCATAGAACATTGTCTATCACTATCAGACCTCCAACTCTCACCTGGGCAAGAAAAAAAGATAATGTTAAACCCGAGGGTTCCGAGAAGCACTCGCATTTGGTAGTTATCTGAGCAGAGTTTTGATATTTTCCAAACGCTGATATTGAATTCTCGACAGTCTTAGTTAAGCTGCTAAGGAGATTATGATACTGACCAGTTGCAGCAGCAATTCGAAGTAATCCTTGTACATTTTCTTGTCGGCATCAACAAAGGCAAAATCATAGCTGCCATTCAATTAAATCATAGCTCGGTCATAAGAAGGCGCCTCGAATGGTTCATGTATAGGAAACAGAACTAAACTGCACCGTTGTCGATCAATAAATCTCATACCTACCAACTTCCCCGTTCTGAATCATACTAGTAAGGGTATCAGCTGCTAGTCCATGTTTCACAACTACCTATGTAACGAACCCATAATTCATCAGAATTCAACTGTGAATCATAGACAGGTTATTTCTATTAGAACAGGCATTCATCACTACATTCTCCATGCAATCATCCATTTGAGAGTGAGAAAATCACCTTCTTTGAGACACCTGCACGTTCGTAATATCTTTGGGCAACCTCGAGCGCCCTTGCATCTCTCTCACAAGCTACAAGCTGACCTTCTTCGGGTAGGACTAGAGCCATCGCCAAAGACGAGTATCCCTGCAAAAGCACACAAAAGGATGATATTAAAAGTACCCAAAAAAGGTTTTTTTTTTTTAATTCGTCACAAGCTGAATATGCAAACAAATTTCTGAATGGTTGATCATGGGATTTTATATATAATCCCTCCGTCCCAAACCATTTTATATATTTTACTAAATCGGGCGTCCCACATCTTTTGTACATTTTCTTATTTAGCAAAAAAATTATCACAAACAATCAATATAATAATATTAAATATTCTTAAAAGACGTGTCAAAATATATAATTTTTTACCTTTTAATTATTAAAATATTCAGTTTCTTAATTCCCGTGCCAACTCCCAAATGTCCATAAACATTTGGAACAGAGGGAGTATTTTATTTTATTAAGAAGATTTTATTTTCCTTATTTAGTTGGTTGAGAGTCTTTAAATAAGTCGTAGGGCTTTACTTTTGGATTATTCTGGAGGATTTCTAGGGCTTAACCGATCGGGTTGTGATCGGGAGGTTTCTTCGTTCGGATATTTTGCTCGTCTTTTATCTAACTCATAGTAGCAAATCGTCTTAACTCTAACAGATTGTTAGTTGGAATGATGGATCAGATAAATGCAGGCAGATTACGGAAAGTGAACGTACAGTGTATACACCAATTTCGATACACCTTTTTGCTCCAACAATCTCAACAAGCAGCGCAAGAAGCTGTGCCTGGTCAGGGGAAACCTGTTCAAATGATATCAAAGCACATACAGTGAATAAGCTGTTGAACACAAGCAATAACATCATGGCTTTGGAGAATCTAGCAATTCAATAATAAAAAAAGTTCCAATCATTGCCTGCATTTGGCTACCACGCATAGCAGCAGTTTCCTCTCTAAGTTCACGCAATATCTGAGAAAGCAACGACAAAATCCCAATGAAGATGGAAACAACAGAAGCAGCAGAAACAAAACTAACCAATTTAAGCGGAATTTAGAACGGAGAAAAAGGAGCAATTGGTCCAAACCCAAACCTCGGGCTCTCGGACATTAGCTAGCAAGTAGTCGTAAAGCCCGGGATTGATGCTAATAACCTCTTTCCGCCCATATCTCTCATCGCTGGCAACGGCGGTGCTTGCATCTGCGACTGATTTCAACGCCCCTTCATTGCAGCAAACGCGCCGATTCAGCACCAACGCCCGCGGGAATTGGGTTGTAATAAGAAAACGATTGCAAGGCCTGAACGGAGTGGCTGGGCTCGCCCATTTATGTACTCTCCCCAAGCTGAAAGACATCACAAACAGTCAAGTTGCCCACAGTTCGCCGGCAAATTGCTCCCCGCCTATATAAATCGCCGTCACCCTTCCCGGGAGTTTCTCTTCGGTGGTAGAGATTTTGTAATGAACAAAAAAGATAAGGTTTTTGAAGTAATTTCGGTGTATAATCATTTTTGTAGAATGCTTTTTAATTGGTATATATTATGAATAAATCACGATTCATCAATGAAATATCAAAATTAAGACATGATTCATCATAATGAATCATCAAAATTTTGTGATTAAATATGGATGTTTTTGGAATATTAATGACTCATGAATTATGATAAGAGGTGTATAAAAAAGATTGTATTTTTGTATGAGTTGTATAGATGATTAAATTGTAGTGTATGATTTTAGTATAAATAGGTGTATTGAGTTGCATTGTAAATATATCACAAGTATAGAAAATATATTCTCTCCCTCTAAATTCTCTCTATATATTATCAAATAATCATAATATAAATTAAAATAATCTTAATATAATATAATAATAATAATAAAATTTCGTAACACGTTATCAGCACGAACGCTCTCTGGTAACGATCAACCTTCATCGAAGCTCTCCTGCAGAGATCAACCTCCGTTCAAGTTTTATAATCAAGGTATGGTAATTTTATTTTGTATACGGTAAATTTATTTATAATACTTGTACACGTGGCAAACCATTTAAAACTATATAAATTTAATACGTATACACCAAAACGCCTTAGCTCGACTGGTTTCGCGGAATATCGTCACTACAAGTGATGAGAGGTCCAGATTTCGAATCCCAGTGGTGGCGAGTTGAATTTTTTTTACAACATTTACAAAATATAAAATTCTTTTTATTTTATCAAATTTATAAATATATTATGATTTTTATTATAGAATCATATGCTAGAAGAACATTTGCTTATGTGTATTATTATGTGGACAGTGTTTATTTATTGTTCTTATTTTTTTTTATAGTAATATGCATATTTTGTATTTTATAATAGTATGGCAAATCTGCAAAACCTCGAATTTGTTGCCCTTGACACTTCTGGATCAAATTACTTAGCATGGGCACTAGATGCAGATATTCATCTGAAAGCAAAAGGTTTGGGTGACACTATTGTCGCCACACAAACAACGACGAATACAGGTGATACTGTTGTTGCCACACAAATACCAACAGATGCAGGTACCACCACTGATGCTGCAAAAGCCACACTTACTCAAAACAAGGCAAGAGCCTTGATAGTTCTCCGTCACCACATTCATGAAAATCTGAGAAACGAGTATGTACATGTAAAAGATCCTGCTGAATTGTGAAAAAATCTGAAAGATCGATTTGACCACGTGACCACAGTTATCCTTCCACGCGCAAGGTACGAATGGATGCATTTACGTCTACAAGATTTTAAATCTGTGACTGAATATAACTCGGCCGTCCATAAAGTTACATGCACACTAAAATTGTGTGGGAAAACGGTCACTGATGCTAGTATGCTTGAGAAAACATTCAGTACTTTTCATCCATCAAATATGGTATTGCAGCAACAATATAGAGAGAGGCAATTTACAAAGTACTCTGAATTAATCTCTTGTTTATTGTTGGCTGAACAAAACAATGAACTGTTGATGAAAAACCACGAATCCCGACCAACCGGTGCAGCTGCGCTCCCTGAAGCGAATGCAGTCAGAGGTAATAATGATAACAATCGAAACAATGATCGTGGACGTGGTCGTGGTGGATATCGTGGTCGTGGACGTGGACGTGGTCAAGGTCGTGGTCAAGGCCGTGGTAATGGCAGAGGATATTATGGTGGTCATTATCAACACTTCCGTGGTGGTTATAACAATCGTGGTGGACATCAAAATCTTCCCCAGAAGAGAAAATCTTATGATAATAAAGATGAGAAGAGGCCCATTGAACAAAAGGATAACGACGAACGATGCTATCGTTGCGGTGGTATGGCCATTGGTCGAAAAATTGTCGCACGCCCAAGTATCTTGTTGAGCTATATCAGCAATCTCAAAAGGAAAAAAGATTGAAACGAATTTTGTTCAAGGTGACATTGCATCTACTTCTGGTGTTGATAAAAATAATACGTATTTGGAGGCTGCAGATTTCGTCGCAGATGAGGAATGATGTGTTATGATGTTTTATATGTTACTATTGCGTGTTTATGTGTTTAAAGGTTGCTTAAACTTATATGTGTGCTTGTAATATATCGTTCTGTTTCTTAAATAAATGGTGACGATTATGATATGTTTATATTAAAAGGAGATTATTTGATGGATATGGGCATGCGCAATGGAGAATTATGTCTTGCAGACTGTGCAACGACTCATACGATTCTGAAGAATAAGAAATACTTTGATCATCTCGATATGAAAGAAGCTAGTGTTATCACTATATCGGGTAGCACAAATATAATTAAAGGCTCCGGAAGAGCTAGTATCTTATTACCCAGAGGAACCAAATTGGTTATTGAAAGTGCCTTATATTCTCCTGAATCACAAAGAAATCTATTAAGCTTTAAAGCTATTCGACATAACGGATATCATGTCGAGACAGCGATAAAATGTGGTGTCGAACATTTATACATCACAAAGATAATTTCGAATGATAAACGAATTGTGGAAATATTACCTTCATTCGAATCTGGGTTATATTATACATATCTGAGAACAATTGAATCGTATGTTATCATAAACCAGAAGTCTACCGATGATAGTATATTTAATGTTTGGCATGACCGGTTGGGCCATCCCGGTTCAACTATGATGCGAAAGATAATTGAAAATTCACATGGACATTCGATAAAGAATCAGAGGATTGTTGAATCTAATGAATTAGCATGTGCTGCTTGCTCTAAAGGGAAGCTAATTATTCGGCCATCACCAATGAAAGTAAAGAATGAATCCATTGTATTTTTGGAACGTATACATGGTGATATTTGTGGGCCGATACATCCATCATGTGGACCATTTAAATATTTCATGGTGTTAATTGCTGCTTCAAGTAGATGGTCCCATGTATGCTTATTATCTACAAGAAACGTGGCATTTGCGAGATTACTTGCTCAACTGATTCGTTTAAGAGCACATTTTCCAGATTATCCGATAAAGAAAATACGCCTTGATAATGCTGGTGAATTTACCTCAAAGGCATTTAATGATTATTGTATGTCTATCGGAATTGATGTTGAGCATCCCGTGCCACATGTTCATACGCAAAACGGTCTTGCAGAATCATTGATTAAACGTCTGCAGTTAATTGCGAGACCATTATTAATGAAAACGACTCTTCCCTCATCGTGTTGGGGACATGCAATATTACATGCAGCAGCACTAATTCGTATCAGGCCAACAAGTTACCATGATATCTCCCCGTTGCAAATGGTTTATGGTCAGGAACCAGATATTTCCCATCTAAGAATTTTTGGATGTGCGGTATATGTTCCAGTTGCGCCACCACAACGCACAAAGATGGGACCTCAAAGAAGGTTGGGAATATATGTCGGATTTGAATCTCCATCAATAATAAAATATTTAGAACCTTTAACTGTAGATTTATTCACGGCTAGATTTGCCGACTGTCACTTCGATGAAACAAATTTTTCGACATTAGGGGGAGAAAAGAAACAGCTGGAAATGAATATTAGTTGGAATGAATTATCACTAAATCATTATGATCCTCGAACGAAAGAATGTGAACTAGAAGTTCAGAAGATAATTCATTTACAAAGTTTAGCAAACCAATTGCCAGACAGCTTCACTGACCCAAAGAGAGTGACTAAGTCACATATACCAGCTGTTAATGCTCCTGTGAAAATTAATGTTCCTACCGAACATAATATTGAGCCTAAACCACAGCTAAAACGTGGTAGGTCCTCGGGTTCCAAAGATAAAAATCCTCGGAAAAGAAAAGGAGCAAATAATAAGAATGGTCCAATCGAGGATTTATCGACCAGAGAAGAGTCAATGGGCTTAAATGATGATAAGAATGAAACTCAGGTACCTGAAGAAATTGAAAATAATGATAATGAAGAGATCTCAATCAATTACGCCCAGAATGGAATTAGATGGAACCGAGATAAAGTCAACATTGACGATAAATTCTCATTTAACGTAGCGCTACATGACATGAATGAGATGAATGAGAATGAGGATCATGAACCAAGGTCGATAAATGAATGTAGACAACGAAAAGATTGGCCAAAATGGAAAGATGCAATCGAGACAGAATTAAAATCACTTGAGAAATGAAAAGTTTTCGGACCTGTAGTCCGCATACCAGAAAATGTAAAGCCGGTTGGATATAAATGGGTTTTTGTCAGAAAGAAAAATGAAAATGGCGAAATTGCGAGGTATAAAGCACGGCTTGTTGCACAAGGTTTCTCGCAGAGACCTGGCATTGATTATGAGGAGACTTATTCTCCTGTGGTGGACGCAACAACTTTTCGTTACATAATTTGTCTGGCAGTATGTGAAGGACTCGATCTGCGTCTAATGGATGTTGTTACTGCTTATCTATATGGCTCACTTGACAGTGACATTTATATGAAGCTTCCAGAAGGATTTCGTCTACCTGAAAATTCAGGGCCACGAAATGAATACTCAATTAAACTAAACAAGTCACTTTATGGGTTAAAGCAATCTGGGCGAATGTGGTATAATCGCCTAAGTGAATATTTAATGAAAGAGGGGTATAAAAATGATCAAATTTGTCCGTGTATATTTATGAGGAGATGTGAAAACGAGTTTGTCATTATAGCAGTATATGTTGACGACATCAATATAGTTGGAACTCCTAAAGAATTGTCGAAAGCGGTTATTTGTTTGAAAAGGAGTTCGAAATGAAATATCTCGGTAAAACAAACTATTGTCTCGGACTACAAATTGAATATTTAAAGAATGGGATATTTGTACATCAAGAGACTTACACTAAAAAGATATTGAAAAGATTTTATATGGATGAATCTCATCCATTAGATACTCCAATGATTGTTAGATCTTTAGATGTGAGTAAAGATCCGTTCAGACCACGCGAAAATGATGAAGAGCTACTTGGTCCTGAAGTACCATATCTTTGTGCTATTGGAGCGCTAATGTATCTTACAAGTCATACGCGACCTGATATAGCATTTTCTATAAATTTATTAGCAAGATACAGTTCTTCACCGACTCGTAGACATTGGAATGGAGTTAAACGAATATTTCGATACCTTCAAGGAACAACTGATATGGGATTGTTCTACTCTAATGAGATAAAAGCAAATTTAATTGGGTATGCAGATGCTGGATTCTTATCCGACCCACACAATGCACGATCACAAACGGGTTATTTATTTACATATGGTGGAACTGCTATTTCATGGCGGTTAGTTAAACAGAGTTTAATTGCCACTTCATCTAATCACGCTGAGATACTAGCAATTCATGAAGCTAGCAGAGAATGTGTCTGGTTGCGATCGATTATTTAGCATATACAACAAACTTGTGGATTATTATCGGAAAAGTTACTTCCGACAACATTATATGAAGATAATGCTGCATGCATTGCCCAATTAAAGGAGGGATATATCAAAGGTGATAGAACAAAACATATTTCACCAAAATTTTTCTTTACACACGAACTGGAGAAAAATGGTGATATTGATGTACAACAAGTGCGATCTAGCGAAAATTTCGCAGACTTATTTACAAAAGCACTTCCTCCTATAATTTTCAGAAAATTAGTATATTCAATTGGAGTTCGGAAACTTCGAGATTTAAAATGATGTTATCATCAGGGGGAGAAAAATACGTGTTGCACTCTTTTTCCCTTAACTGTGGTTTTTTCCCATGTGGTTTTCCCAGTAAGGTTTTAATGAGGCAACAAGCTAAACGTATTATTTGAAAACATCCAAGGGGAGTATTATGAATAAATCATGATTCATCAATGAATCATCAAAATTTTGATGATTCATCATAATGAATCATCAAAATTTTGTGATTAAATGTGGATGTTTTTGGAATATTAATGACTCATGAATTATGATAAGATGAGGTGTATAAAAAAGATTGTATTTTTGTATGAGTTGTATAGATGATTAAATTGTATTTTAGTGTATGATTTTAGTATAAATAGGTGTATTGAGTTGCATTGTAAATATATCACAAGTATAGAAAATATATTCTCTCCCTCTAAATTCTCTCTCTATATTATCAAATAATCATAATATAAATTAAAATAATCTTAATATAATATAATAATAATAATAAAATTTCGTAACAGTATATTAATTAAGATGCTCCGACGTTTAGACTATATTTTTCTTTTTTTTTTTTCGTAAAACTCCGTGTTATGCTAAACTTAGAATTACACCTCGTGTAGTCTAAAACCATTGGGATGTAAAAAATAAAAATATGATCATATAAATCGTGAGGAAATTCAATTCACTTTTCAACTATAGGAATTTTGACGCATTTTTTGTAGTTGAATTGAATTGAACCGCATGGGTTTTATGCAGGGATAAAACCTAAAATGGTCCCCGATGTTTACCCTGTGAACCAATTTAGTCCCCGATGTTTCGCGTGAACCAACTTAGTCCCCGATGTTATCGAAAATGAACCAAATTGGTCCATCCGTCAATCCGACCGTCAATTTAGACGGAGAAGGCATTTGCGACGGCTTTAGCGACGGAATATCCGTCGCTAAATGAAAAATTTTAAAAAAAGTAAATTAAATATTAAAAATGAGGAAAAAATGCAAAAAAAAAAAAAAAATTCAAAAAATTCAGAAAATAGTTAAAAAAAGAGAATATTACTAAAAAACTAAATAAAAAATAACTAATAATAAAAAATAAAAAATAACGAAAGTAAAATAAAAATAAAATTAAATAAAAATGATAAATTAAACATTAAAAGTGAGGAAAAATCCAAAAAAATAGGAAAAAATTCAAAAAATAGAGTAAAAATTCAAGAAAGCGAATATTACTAATAAATTAAAAAATAAATAGTAATATAAAACAAATAATAATAAAAAATAAAAAACTAAACTATATAAAAAAAAGATAAATATAAATTTAAGATTTAAAAAAAAAAAAAAGTAAAATATATTTATTTATTAAAAATTAAATAAAAAGGAAAACAAAATTAAGGACTGAGAATTATCGTCAATTACTCAATTGATTGGGACAAAGACGAGATCGGGAATAAAATTCGAGAACTGTGACGATTATGTCCTCATTAACTTGGCAACGACGGTCTTCGTAAACTTTTAGAGTCATTTTTATCCTTAATTTTGTTTTCCTTTTTATCTAATTTTTAATTAATAAATATATTTTATTTTTTACTTTTTTTAAATCTTAAATTTATATTTATCATTTTTTTTATATAATTTAGTTTTTTATTTTTTATTATTATTTGTTTTTTTATATCTATTTATTTTTTAGTTTATTAATGATATTCCCTTTTTTGAATTTTGACTCTATTTTTTGAATTGTTTCCCTATTTTTTGGATTTTCCTCACTTTTAATGTTTAATTTATCATTTTTTATTTAATTTTATTTTTTATTTTACTTTCGTTATTTTTTATTTTTATTATTAATTATTTTTTATTTAGTTTTTTAGTAATATTCTCTTTTTTTAATTGGTTACTCTATTTTTTGAATTTTTTTCTTTTTTTTGCATTTTTCCTCATTTTTAATATTTAATTTATTTTTTTTTAAATTTTTCATTTAGCGACGGATATTCCGTCGCTAAAGCCGTCGCAAATGTCTATTCCGTCTAAATTGACGGTCGGATTGACGGAGTGACCAATTTGGTTCATTTTCGATAACATCGGGGACTAAATTGGTTCACGCGAAACATCGGGGACTAAATTGGTTCACAGGGTAAACATCAGGGACCATTTTAGGTTTTATCCCGTTTTATGCATTTTAACCTTTTTAATTTACATCGGTTAATTATTTTCAGCCCAATTTACATGAGCTGAGCCCAAGTGTTATATACATCCAACGTTTGAGACAAACTCTGATTAGTTGCATCCACCAGCTGCAAACCCTAGTTTCCCGCCATTAACGTCGTAGGCAATCTCAAAGGTCTTCTGCTGTGTATTTCCATAGATTCCAACGTTGATTGATGATCCGTTGTTCGCCGCAAAAGCTAGGCAAGCTCGCGTCGCGCTGACGAAGAAGATTATCCCTGAAGGAGCCAGATCGACCTTCAAATTCCCGCCGAAAACAAAGGCTAAAAGATGCTTGGGATCGTAATGCTCGTCTCATTCCCAAAATCGTAGCACGTGTCAAGGAACGAAGTATCCGGGGCGCGCTGATATCTCTGCATCGATTGCTTGAAGGCCGAGCTCATGGCGCCGTAAGCTGCAGGTGGCAAACGCGTGATGACTGTCCCCGAGTCGATGATCGTGCCCGCGCTTGAAAATACCGATTGGTCTATCGGCAACTGTTGGCCACCGACGTATATCGATTGGATGTCGATGAAGTAAATTGATTCACCTGCGAGCTGTTGAAAGGCGTGAATTTGAGATCGTTCGAGGCTGCTGTTCCACCCTTGCCGAACGTTAGAAAGCCAGTGGAGCTCGAAGTCGACGGAAGGCAGTAAGAGAAGTATTTCCCATACTTCTGAGCCGTCTGTGACACTATGGATAGAGGGTCTCTGTCAAGTCCGAGTAGCCCTGCGGTTTTACCAAAAATCCCCTGATTGTTCTGCCCACAGCCAAAGTAGAAGCTGGGAAAGGCATCGGTCGATGTTAATGCGAGCGTATCAGTGCTGAGGAAGCCCAGGGAGAAGGATCCATCGCCGTACTGAATACCATAGACGCATGTGTCGGGCCTAGCGCATCGAGGCGAAACGCCAGTAGCAGATGATAGACGCCTGCACTGAGGCGAAGAGCAAGAAACCTTGGAGTAAGTGCTCGACTGGGCGGGATCGAAGATTTGGTCTTGCTGTTGGTAGCATGAACCTACGCAAGGCTGGCATTGGGTCCACGTCAAGCTGCTGCCCGTGTCGAAGATTAAGGTGAGGGTTGTTTGGGGAGTCCCGAGACCGACTGAGACTATGTAGTTTCCCGTGCTTAAGGACCTGCCCGATCGGGCGGGGAGATTCGCGACATCTTGTTGGTCGATGAGGTCAGTTTGCTTACTGTTATTACTGTTTGTGGATTTGGTTTGGCTCGGGTCGGGTTTGGCCCATGCTTGGATGTGTTCGACCCGAGCTTGGTCTCGGGAGAGGATTTCATCAATGGATGGTTCCTCTGCTGGTGTTAGTTTAGAGCATAGGCCATGCTTGTGTGTGACTTCTAAGGTCGTTGATTTGCTGCTGCTTTTGGTGCCTGAAAACAAGAATTTGAATAAATACTCTAGTAAATATAGGACAGCAGTTACATCTATATATACGCCTGTGTGTAGTATGTAATTTAGTTACCTTTGGTGACAGAATTGTAACTGCATGTTGAAGCTGGTAAGAGCGAGCTAACTTCAACTGTATGGTAATGCAGCTGATTAAGTTCGCCTACGTTCGCTTGCAGAGTCTCCAACAAGACACATAAGTGAAGTAGCAAAAGAATTAAAGGTTTGATGGAGGCGAAAGGACGCATTGTGAGTGTCTTAATAATCAGGTGCATTTTTTATTCATTTTCTGCAGTAGTCCTATGCTATTATATATAGAGAAAATTTCGTACTCCCAAACAAGCCGCGAGAATAACGTCCAGCGTCGAGCAGAAAGGGCTATCCAATGAATTAATAGTATTTCTTTTTACCAAATTGTTATTATAATTTTTTCCTAGATGCAAAATTGAGTGATCAGTTGGTGGGTTACTTCTAAGCATGCTTGTGAACAGATTAACCAATCATTTTCATCCAGATATAGAATCAACTTCGTCAATATGTATCTGTACATATATTGGCCGGTTACATTTTTCGTCGAAATCAAAATGCTTTAGGCATATGAGATTTTATAGAGCTGACATTATAAAACAATATGTCAACGCTAAAATGTCAAGAAATCAAAATTGACAGTTAAACGGCCGCAGTTTTATTTTCTAGAATGTTATTTTTGTTAAAATAAATACTTCGCAAAAAAAATTATACTAGAAGAGAGCATATTGTATTTTAATATATACCTTACAAAAGAACAAAGTTTGAAGGGTGATCAATGATCACCATATTATATCCGTTTATCTAACGTAATTCGTGGATCTTTTCATTTGATTTTGTATGTAAGAGAAAAATGATAAGGTCTCTTAAGCAATTCAAAGCGGTCTAAATGTTCTTTTAATTTTAATTATTTAAGCCCAATTCAAATAAGCCCAATAACATATTTGGGTTTGAGTTAAAGCCCAATGAATACATAAGACTCTAAAGTTAGTTGCATCCACCAGCGCCAAACCCTAATTTTCCTCCATCAACGTCATAGGCAACCTCAAACGTCTTCTGCTGCGTATTTCCGAAAATGCCCAAATCGGTTGATCCACTGTTGCCGGCGAAGGCGAGGCAAGCCTGCGTCGTGTTCACCAAGATCAGAATCCCCGAAGAATCCAAATCGACCTTCAAATTCCCATTGAACACGAAAGCTATGCTCGGAATCGAAATGGTCGTCGCAGTGCCGAAATCGAAGCAAGTGTCGAGGATCGAGAACGCGGGGGCGCTCTGATACTTCTGCAGCATCAGCTGCTTAAACGCCGAGCTCATTGCATTGTAGGCCGCCGGCGGCAGGCGCGTAATCACCGTCCCCGAGTCGATGATCGAGCCCGCGCTGGAGAAGACCGATTGGCTTATCGACAGCTGCTGGCCTCCGACGTATATCGATTCGATGTCGATGAAGTAGTATTGGTTCCCTTGGGAGCCGCTGAAAGGCGTGAACTGAAGATTATTCGACGATCCGCCGCCTTTGCCGAACGTCAGAAAGCCAGTGGAGCTCGAAGTCGACGGAAGGCAGTAGGAGAAGTATTTCCCATACCTCGGAGCCGTCTGAGACACTATAGACAAAGGGTCTCTTCCCAGTCCGATCAGCCCTGCGGTTTTACCAAAAAGCCCCTGATTGTTCTGCCCACAACCAAAGTAGAAGCTGGGGAAGGAATCGCTCGATGTTAATGCGAGCGTATCAGTGCTGAGGAATCCCACGGAGAATGATTGATCGCCGTACTGAATGCCATAGACGCAAGTGTCCGGCCTAGCACATCGTGGGTTAACGCCAGTCGTAGAGGAGAGCTGTTTGCACTGATTCGAAGAGCAAGAAACGTTGGAGTAAGTGCTCGACTTTGTGGGATCGAAGATTGGGTCTTGTTGTTGGTAGCATGAGCCAGCGCACGGCTGGCATTGGGTCCACGTCAGGTCGCTGCCCGTGTCGAAGATTAAGGAGAGGGTTGTTTTTGGAGTCCCGAGCCCGACTGAGACTATGTAGTTTCCCGAGCTTAGGGAACTGCCCGACCGGGCAGGGAGATTTGCGTCTTCTTGGTCGATGAGGTTATCAGTTTGCTTACTGTTATTAGGGTTTGTGGATTTGGTTGCTTTAAACGAGTTTTTGGAGTCGGGTTTGACCCGGCCTTGGATTTTGTCGACCCGGGCTTGATCTTGGGTGAGGATTTCGTCGAGGGATGGTTCGACCGTGGGCTTTCCTTGGGTTAGTTTGGAGCATAGGCCGTGCTTGTGTGTGACTTCTAAGGTTGTTGATTGGCTGCTGCTGCTTTTGGTGCCTGAAAACGAAGAATTTGAGTAACTCCTTCTCTGGTAAATTTAAGACAGTTGCATCTATATAGATTATATATATGTGTATGAGTAATTTTAATTACGTTTGGTGACAGAATTACTGCATGTTGAAGCTGGTAAGAGAGAGCTCAATTCAATTGTATGATAATGCTGATGTTCTTTACTCGCTTGCAGAGTCTCCGAGCAATATGAGGAGAAGACAACTAACAACAGAACCAAAGGTTTCGTGGAGGGGAAAGAACTCATTGTAAAGTAAGTGTGTGTGTGTGTGTTTCACTCTTTAATCAATTGGATTCATTTTAGAGAATAGTTCTATCCTACATATAGAGAATTTTCACAGTACCCGTCAAACCAACCACAAGAAATTCAAATTTTCACACTGGGAAAGATCCTTTATTATATATATAATTATGTAACGATTAGAAGAACTCGTGATTTTGTATATCGTGTTTCAACAGAAGACAAAAGTTAAAATCATTTTCTTCCATTAATGTATGCATAATTATTTTCATTAAGATGCATATGAGATTGTTTTTTTATAGAGCATGTCACAGTCAAGCTAGAAGCTGACGATTTAAGCCATTATACTAAATGCTTCAAGGTCAAGAAATCTAAATTGACAGCTTAACTACTGTACATAATATAATATTAATGCTTCTATGGCATTTAGAATACGATATTATTATTATTATTACATAATACCTAAATTATGTACACGCATAGAAATAGATATAGGCCGTTAACTCTGATCCGTAAGCTTGCTAATTATCTTTAAGGGTCGTATTATTCACAACTCCCTCTACTATTTACACCCCAAACACTTGAAATTTGTTACCTAATCACATGAATTTAGCAATAATTATTATTTTTATTATTTTTATAGAATTCAACAACATTAATTGCTAAGTTATTCAACAATATTAATTAACTTATTTTACCCAATGATATAACAATAGGATATTTAATTTAGTTCTTATTGTATCTTGTATTAATAGCCTCATACTTTTATCTTAAGTTAAAAATATTAATTTTTTTAAATAAATTATCAATACTGATATTTAATGTAGTTTAAATAAAAATATTCATATAGAATAAATATTACTTATTATTTATGCAAAATTAAATAACTGCATTAACAATACCAATTAACTAAATGTTATCTTTTTTAATCAATTCAATATAACATAATCTTAAGGTAATTTTTCTTGTTGAATCTTAAGTAAATAATGATTATCTTCACAATTATTTTTTTAGTTATCCAGTTTATATATGTGACCTCCGAACGTGGTGATTACACATAAATTGAATATGCAATTGTATCACTTAACGGGAGAATGGAGCGGCTGGTAAAGCTACGACGTAATCGTTAAGGCATTAGTGGCAATACTTGTGGTTAGTTTTCAATTAGATCCATATTTAGGAGTATGGTTTACTTTAATGGTAATTATTTAATAGTTTAAACTTTAAAGTTGGTAAGCATTTAATGATTTTAAAATAATTACTTTGGTAAGTATTTGACAATTTACTTACACATTAATTTTAAGGGGTGCAAATAGAAAATAGGAGGGTGCCAATAGAATTACCATGTCTTTAATTTATGCTTGACTACACTAAGCTCATCATTTACACGTTTTGTCCTCAATAACTACCAATGGGTAGTTATAGACTTTTCCTACATTATATACAAACATAAATATCTACCCCCGAGTTAAAGTATTCACGTATTCTAAATCTATTTTTATTTCTTATTTTAATAATCGTGGTTGGAGAAATATTCAAATCTCTGGAAGATATGAAGTGTGGACCTTCGACGGATTCATGTATGGTTTTATGTTAAACGCCTAAAGTTGCAGGAAAATAAATATACACAATAAGGTCCTACGAGAAAACCTCTCTACATAGAAAATTAGGTGAAGGCCTTTTAAAGAACGATTTGCAATAGGTTGTCTCAACTAAATTGACGGGCAAACAAAATGACAGCAAGTATGCGAACGTTAGAAATTGTTTTCTTTCTTCCACACTAAAACTAAATTGTTGCTTTCAATGGCTTATAAGAAATATTCTCTTTCGTACACTCAATGACGACTTGATCCATTTTTCCACACGGCAACACTATTCATAGGAACAACCCTAAGTGCACGCTTCAATCTTATAAACTCCCATAATAAATGTTTAATTACACATATTCCTTCTCTTCCAATAGACTTACCATTTTAGTATCAGTGACTGCAATGGAGAACTAATCATGTATTATAAAAATATATTAATTGAAAAAAAAAATCCCTTTTTTATCCATAGCTTCAAAAATTAAGAAATCTCTATGTAATGCCAAATGCAAGCCATAGAAATTTCTGCATAGAAATGACGTCCAAGTCAATGCCCTTCACTGACTTCTCCCCTTGAAATAAAAATGTAAGAAAAAAGACAAATGCTTGCTCACATATCAATACTATTAAATGGCAAGAAAAGGACATTGCAGTTTTGTGGAGGACACGATATTACGAGTCAACAAAGTGACGATAATAAGTCTTTCATTTAGTGAACGTATTTTGTCCAGGCTAGGCATTCCATGGCTATGGCCTCCCAGGGGGTATTTAAGGAAGAAGAACAATGAAGCCCATCGATAAAGCCCATAGGATGACCGAGAGCCCATTGTGTTGTTTTGCTCAAAAACTCGAATTTGACCGTCCAAATTCGAAATTCGAAAGCCGAGCTGATCATCTGTGTGCGCGCGCGAGTGTGAAGGAAGATGGAGCATAATCACGCAGTTGATGGGCTTGTAACTCTCTTCGCAAAAGCAAGTAGGGATCTTTCCATGGTGCACTACAAGCTTGAGAAGGAGTTCCAGCAACTGTATCCTGACCATGTAAGATGTCTCTCTGTTCCCCTTGGAGTTATGGGTTGGGAAGCAATTTTGATTTTCTTCTTCTTCTTTTTGTTTTTGGCCCCTCAGGCGAATCCGATGAAGCTCCTGGGCAGGTTGAAGAAGATGGAAGATGAGATGTCTTCTTTGAAAGAGCAATGCTGTCAGCTTTTTATCAGCTAAGCAGGTCAGTGTGATTCTGTTTGTTTGTGTCCATCAATTTTGGGGCGAGTGTGCGGAATTTGAACAAGTCCTTCTTATTTGCTGCGAAGTTGAGGTTTCTTTTGAGATAGTTTGGACATTCTTGTTATGAGATTCGTGTGATTTTTCCTTCTCTTTCTAATTTGCAGGAGTTGATCGACAAAGCAAAGACGATCTTAGTTGGAAACAGGGCACAGATTCAGAGACTGCAATCATCAATTGGGGGCTACTGTTATTAGTGATGCCGATGATTCTGCGTATGCAAGCTTCAATCAGGTAAAATTAAATTATATGATAGGGCTTGCTCTGTTCTTTGTTCGTGGATGTTGATCATGATTAGAGATTAGGGTTTGTGCCGCGGCTGATGTTTTCCAAATGGTGTTTGAAGTATTCACATCATTTGCCAGCAAACAGCCAACATAGAACAAGCAGCAAGGCTAATAATTGCATCTTCATTTCCCGCCTTGGTCGAACGCAGAAAATAGCCTTTCTACAAAAATTTCACCATAGTTGTTCTGTTCTATATGGCATTTGCAGTGATTGAATTTCTTCGCCTGCTGTATCCAATTTGTTTTTTCGACTTGCAGGTTATCGACGAGTGGGAGGGTCAAGTCAAATCCATACCAGGTAATCTGAAATATCTAATTCGAAAGTTTCGATCCACCACATTGAGCTCTACCTTGTTTCAGTCTCCGAGTAGCATATAAGCACTATATCATGGGATATTCTGATCTTTAGTTAGATGTCTCTTATTCATATCTATCGTTATAAACTCCATAGAATGTTTCAGTTCTTATTCAGCGTTATTGGCTGTGATTAATTCGAACGTTTTCTCTACTATTTAGGCGGCGAGAATGAAGAGCCAAACTCTGATGACATCAACCAATTGTTATTCTCTACAATCGTCCAAGATAATTGAACAACTCTAATTTCTTCCGTGATGCACTCGCTAAGTACTTTCCTTCTTTCTAATTTCTTTACCTTATCTTTCTGGGCAAAAAAATTACTTTTATCGCACATGTAAAGAAATTGTTCGGCCAATCTCCATTTAGAGAAAAATCACATTTTTGAAGTCAACCCATGTTTTAAAAAGGGAGAACTTTTAGTCCCAATAACTTGTCGGCGGCGGCTGACCACCGTGACACCGTCCACCGTCCAAAAGCATGGCACATGTAAAAGCTGCAAAATTCAATTTATTTCTTCCTCTATATAACTATATGGTATATAGGTTCTATAATATTGTGAGTGTTGTAAAAAGGACAGTAAAAATAAAGGGGACACCGGTAATTTACGTGGAAAACCCCAAAACTCGGGGTGAAAAACCACGGACAAGGTAAGGATATTTTACTGTGGTAATTTAGGAGTTACAACTCTCTACCGTAAGGAGAACACTAGCTCTATCTCTCTTACAATAGGAGACTCACCAACTCTCTAAATATTTTTCCTTACAATACTTGTATATACTGAATATAAGAAGAAGTTATTGTTTTCGATGATTTGCAATGACTTAGAGCTAGCCTATTTATAGCTGAAGGTTTTAAGCTCGGACGAATCAGAAGTAGTCGTGTATCAGGACACTTGGACGAACCGGAATGAGCCGCGTAGCTGCATACGTGGACGAACCAGAATCTGCCGTATAGCTATATTACGTGGACGAATCAGAACGAGCCACTTAGCTATGCTAAGTGGCCCAGTAAAATTATTACAACATTTCTCCCACTTGAAGATTTGATTGAAACTCAATCAATCTTCACTTATGATCGGTTAAACCACAGGAGGAACGGCACCACATGAATTTGTCACGTTGATTGATTTGGTCATGAAGTCGGCCAGATTATCCGCAGTGTGAACTTTTTGCATATCCACTGTTCCCTCTTCCACTTGTTCACGAACGAAGTGGTATTGAACCCGGATGTGTTTGGTTCTTGAATGAAATGCTGGATTCCTTGCAAGATGCAATGCACTCTGGCTATCACAATAGAGAACAATATTCTCTTGTTTGTGGCCGAGTTCTTCCAGCAATCTCTTCAACCATATCGCCTCTTTACTGGCTTGCGTAGCTGCTACATATTCTGCTTCCGTCGTTGACGTCACAACAATCGACTGCAGTTTTGAGACCCAGCTTACCGCACCGCCAGCAAGATTAAACACATATCCGGTTGTGGATCTGCTTTTATCAAGTTCACCTGCATAATCAGCATCAACATAACCGTGGACAATAAAATCCGTACCTCCATAACATAACGCATGATTAGAGGTTCCTTTTATGTATCTGAGAATCCTCTTGACAGCACTCCAGTGCTCCCGACCGGGGTTGGACATGTATCGGCTCACCACTCCCACTGCATGGGCAATGACCGGTCTTGTACACACCATGGCAAACATCAAACTTCCAATCGCGGATGCGTACGGCACTCGAGACATCTCCATTTTCTCATCTTCATTAGATGGACACATATCGACAGATAACTTGAAGTTAGCAGCAAGAGGAGTGGATATTGGCTTGCTTTCTTGCATGTTGAACCTTCGCAAGACTTTCTTCAAGTAGTTCTTTTGAGAAAGCCAAATCTTCCTATTGCTTCTGTCTCGAGAGATTTGTACGCCAAGAATTTTGTTTGCCTGTCCCAAGTCCTTCATTTCGAATTCACCAGCGAGTTGAATCTTCAGATCATTGATACGATCTTTGTTGGGTCCTGTTACCAGCATATCGTCAACGTACAACAGCAGCATGATATAATCTTCAGAGTGAAATCTCTTGAAATACGCGCAAGGATCTGAATAAAGCCTGGTGTAGCCGAGACTCAATATGAATGAATCAAATCTCTTGTACCAGCATCGTGGTGCTTGCTTGAGCCCGTAAAGAGATTTGATTAGCTTGCAAACCAGATCTTCTTTCCCTTTTTCTTGAAAGCCTTCTGGTTGAAGCATATATATTTCTTCCTTCAGGTCGCCATGGAGAAAGGCCGTTTTGACGTCAAGTTGCTCAAGATGCAGGTCAAATGTGGCACACATTGACAAGACAACCCTGACTGTTGTAAGTCGAACCACCGGTGAGAATATCTCATTGAAGTCGATTCCTTCTTTCTGAGCGTATCCCTTTACAACCAGTCTTGCACGATATCGCTCTATCTGGTCATCACCATTCCGCTTGATCTTGTACACCCATTTGTTTCCAATAGGTCTCCTTCCTTGCGGTAATGGCACCAATTCCCATGTCTTATTTTTACTGAGAGCTTCCATTTCTTCTTGCATTGCTGAAATCCACTGACTCGCATCTGAACTCTTCAGTGCTTCTTGGAAAGTCGTTGGCTCTCCATCCTCAGTTAGAAAACAGTATGCAATGTTGCTCTCAGTATCATAATCTGAGTACCAAATAGGCGTCTTACGAATTCGTTTTGATCGCCCGAGGTCCGGTACTTCAGTTTCGACTGGGTTGAGCTCTTCGTGTGCTGGTTCGGCTTCAGAAGAATCATCTTGCTCCAATTTTCTCTTCACCGGTGTTGATGTAGTCTTTGTCATATTGCCATCATGGTTGACTTGCTCCTGGTTGCTATTTTCGAGAAAAATAACATCTCTGCTGATAACAACTTTGTGGTCAGTGAGATCCCACAAACGGTAACCCTTTACTCCTTCAGCGTACCCCAGAAATAGACATCTTCTGGACTTTGGATCCAACTTCGTCGTTTCTTGATTATGGTACATCACATATGCAGGGCTTCCAAATATATGGAGTTTGAATAATCAGCAGGCTTGCCAGTCCACATTTCCATCGGTGTCCTCATCTCTATAGCAGTAGATGGGGACCGATTCACCACATAGCAGGCAGTGCAGACCGCTTCCGCCCAAAATTCCTTGTCTAGGCTTGCAGTTCTCAGCATAGCCCTCGTTCTTTCCAACAAGGTCCTATTCAGCCGCTCTGCCACCCCATTTTGTTGTGGAGTATATGCCGTTGTGAACTGTCTTTTAATACCGCACCTTTGCAGAATTCATTGAATTCTCTGCCAGTATATTCTCCTCCATTGTCGGACCGCAGGCATTTGATCTTCTTACTGGATTCAAGTTCGACCCGCGCTTTGTATGTTTTGAAGGTAGGAAACACATCGTCCTTCTTCTTGATTGGATACGCCCAGCATCTCCTGGAATAGTCGTCGATGAATGAGACGAAGTAGTTTGCTCCCCCCAGAGATGTGACCGGTGCTTGCCAAACGTCAGAGTGCAGCAGTTCCAGAATTTCTTTACTTCTGAATTTTGACGGGATGAACTTCGGGCGATGCTGCTTACTTACTATGCAGTTCTCACAAAATGGTAGTGACACGATTGTGAGATCAGGAAGTAGATTCTTCTGGACAAGATTTTTCATGCCTTGCTCAGACATATGACCAAGCTTCTTGTGCCAAGTCATCGAAGACTTCTCGATTGAATTTGTAGTGGCCACAGAAGCTTGCCCTTCCTGCAGAGTTTCCCCCTTCAGCATGTATAAGTTTGCAGCGATCTTTTCTCCCTTCATTATTATTTGCGCTCCTTGAAAGATTTCCATGACCTTGTTCTCCAGTTTAATTGTAAGACCAAGATCATCTAGCTGCCCCACAGACAATAGATTTTTCTTCAGACTCTCAACGTGTCGCACAGCTTGAATGGTACGGATGGTGCCATCATACATCTTTAATTTGATGCTACCGATCCCGACAATCTTCAGAGGTTGATCATTACAGCTGTACACGAACCCTTCAGATGTTGGTTTGTACTGATGAAACCATTCCCTTCTTGAGGTCATGTGGAAAGTAGCTGCGGAGTCGAGAAGCCACATATCGTCAAATCTTCCCTTTTCTCCGATGATGGATGCAACTTCACATACTAGAACAAATCCATTGTCTGGAGCATTGGCCACGTTTCCTTGAGCATTGGGGTTTCTGTTTAGACCCCAACAATCTTTCTTCATATGACCCTTCTTGCCACAGTGATAACATTTGATAGCCTTCTTATTTTGCGGGACCAATTTTTGACTTCCACTAGGACCACGTTCTTCATATCTGATCCGCTTTCGGCTCCCACTTGGACCACGTTCTCCAGATCTTACCTTCGTCACAGTCAGCGCCTCTGCTTGATGGGGTGTAATCACCTTCTTCTCCGTGTTACTGCGCCGATTTTCTTCTTCCAGAACAGCAGCAGCAACGTCATCATAGATAAGTTGCTCTGCAGTTTGGTTGTTGGTAAGACTGATGACAAGATGAGCATAAGAATCTGGCAGACTTGCGAGTAGGAGTTCAGCACAATCGCTTGACTCTATGTTGCAGTCCAAGTCTTTGAGTTGGCCAAACAGAGTAACCATTTTGTTGATGTGCTCTGTTGCTGAAGAATATTCATCCATCTTTAGAGCATATAATTTCTTCTTCAAGAAAATTCGGCTATGAAGCGACTTGGCTTGATATAGCTTATCAAGGTGATCCCAGATTTCTTTTGCACTAGTTTTCTCTACGACGCTTGACAATATATCATCTGCTAATGCGAGATGAATTTTGGCAGTAGCCTTTCCATCAATCTTCTTCCATTTGGCATCACTTGTAATTCTTTCCGGCCTGCCAGTGATAGCTTCCAGACAATTTTCTTTGAGCAAAATTGCATTGACTTTTACCTTCCATAGGGAGTAATTTTTCCCGTTGAATTTCTCAATCTCATGCTTAGCTGCCATTTTTTTTTCTCTCCTTTTTTTTTCCCTCCCCAGAAACTTTAATGGATGAATAGTAATAATCTAACAAACTTTCTGATGTGGAGGATCCAATATTATTGGCAACCACAGAGCATACGGTAAGTAGACATTATAAACACCCAGCCAAAGCTCTGATACCACTTGTTGTAAAAAGGACAGTAAAAATAAAGGGGACACCGGTAATTTACGTGGAAAACCCCAAAACTCGGGGTGAAAAACCACGGACAAGGTAAGGATATTTTACTGTGGTAATTTAGGAGTTACAACTCTCTACCGTAAGGAGAACACTAGCTCTATCTCTCTTACAATAGGAGACTCACCAACTCTCTAAATATTTTTCCTTACAATACTTGTATATACTGAATATAAGAAGAAGTTATTGTTTTCGATGATTTGCAATGACTTAGAGCTAGCCTATTTATAGCTGAAGGTTTTAAGCTCGGACGAATCAGAAGTAGTCGTGTATCAGGACACTTGGACGAACCGGAATGAGCCGCGTAGCTGTATACGTGGGCGAACCAGAATGAGCCGCGTAGCTGCATACGTGGACGAACCAGAATCTGCCGTATAGCTATATTACGTGGACGAATCAGAACGAGCCACTTAGCTATGCTAAGTGGCCCAGTAAAATTATTACAACAGTGAGAAACTGAAAATCATTGATCTCCTCCACTCCATAGAGCCTTAATACCCAAACCGTTCACCTCAATCTCTGCCAATTAGGTGTCGTCGTCGTCGTTTGTTTTCTTGTCCAATTAGGACACTGAGTTGTATCATGTCTTTTATGTGGTAATAACAAGGAAGATTTAATTTCTAACCAATCCAATATCGTGAAGAATATGTCCCATAATATTCCTTATAATATAAACACGAAATTTATACATAAAAATCCAATCTTTATGAATACCCAATCCCATCGATAATCGTCTTCCTCTTTTTAAGATTTTCGCCTATATACACAGTCACATGTTTATGACCACAAACTCGCACGCAGACATCACACTCTTTTTTCTTCTCTGTCCCCGTCCATGAACGGTACTTCTGCCACTTTAATGAAAGCCCATTTGTCGACGCGTGATTAAGCTGCGAAAACCTTATCCAATTCAAGAAAAGAGTCGAATTTTCAAGTTTTTCGAAGGGAAGAACTGGGAAAATGCAGCCTTCGACTGTTAGCCAAGATCGGGTGAATCCCTTTGGCTTTGTATCAAGATTGGGCTCTCTAGTGCTGAATTATTCCTGGCACGGCGTTGATGGGCAGCTCACATTTCCGTCTAACTACTTGTATTTTGTCGCCAAGAAGCAGCCAAAGGCCGTGGCTTCACTGAGTCTGAGCTCCGAAGGTTCTGCTTATCGAGTTAGGAGATTGTTTGTTCAGTTCAATAGAGCTATTAGGTTTCACTGTGAGAGAATCCCGCTAGGTTTTGCATCAGTTGGGGCCGATCCTTCGGAGGGTAATGGGTGTGGAAACGATGGGAGTGGTGCATTGGAGGAAACTGAAGGAGCTACTGTTAATGGTTTAGCAGCTGATTCTCCTAAAAAAGTGTTGATTCTGATGAGTGATACAGGCGGTGGTCATAGAGCTTCTGCAGAGGCCATTAGGGCAGCTTTTAATGAAGAGTTTGGAGATTATTACCAGGTATATTAACTGTTGTGTGTGTGTGCAAGTGTTCTTTGTAGTGGCTGTTCGATTATGAAGATTGAAGTGATTCTTTTTAAACTAATATGCCAATATGCAACAGTTTTTGTTTGTAGATTATGTTTCTGGCGTTGAAGAGTTCCTTTTTATTACAGGTTTTCATCACTGACTTGTGGACTGATCACACACCATGGCCCTTCAATCAATTACCAAAGAGTTATAACTTTCTCGTGAAGCATGGCACGCTATGGAAGCTGACATACTATGGGACTGCTCCACGTCTTATACATCGAACAAATTTCGCTGCTACCTCAACTTTTATAGCTCGGTGAGCGTACTCTTCTATATTTGATATAACTGAATGCAATAAGTATATTGTACTTCATTAGTTTAGCTGGCCATTTTTTGCAGGGAGGTAGCTAAAGGACTGATGAAGTACCAACCAGATATTATCATCAGCGTACATCCTCTGATGCAACACGTCCCTCTTCGTATTTTGAGGTCGAAAGGTCTCTTGAAGAAGATCGTTTTCACCACAGTGGTGACAGACCTTTCAACTTGTCATCCTACATGGTATCATCTTACATCATTTTTTTTTCTTTTAATCTTTAAAAGGAACCTAACTTACTTATTACCTTCATCACCTTATTTTAGGTTTCACAAGCTCGTGACTAGATGCTATTGCCCCTCCGAAGAGGTAGCAAAACGTGCACTTAGAGCTGGCCTACAGCGTTCCCAAACCAAGGTTTACGGTCTCCCTGTTAGGCCCTCCTTTGTGAAGCCCGTCCGCCCAAAGGTTGGCTTATGCTCTGTTTTTCGATCTTATTTTTCATACGATACCAAAATGTAACGATTATCTGAGGACCAACGATCGATCAACTGCTTGAGATTATACATTCATTCTGGGAACAGAGAGGCATTTTAAATTCTTGCATGCATGATTTTTTGTAGGTTGAGCTGAGGAGAGACTTAGGCATGGACGAAAACCTTCCCGCCGTGTTGTTAATGGGCGGGGGAGAAGGTATGGGCCCCATGGAATCAACTGCTCGGGCCCTTGGAAAGGCATTATACGATGAGATCAACGACGAGCCCATCGGTCAGGTTCTTGTGATCTGCGGAAGGAATAGGAAACTAGCGAGCAAATTGCAATCCATATCCTGGAAAATCCCAGTCGAGGTTGAACTCAACTGAACAAAAGATCGATGATTACGCAGTAAAATCCTAAAACTTGCCTCTCAGATCAAGATTGAACCTTTCTAGCCTTTTCTTATTTCAGGTGAAGGGCTTTGTCACCAAAATGGAGGAGTGTATGGGTGCCTGTGATTGCATCATCACTAAGGTATGCACAAAATGCCATCTTTTCTTCTTTCTCTGATGGTGTTTCTTCACCCCGAAAATGCTCAAGAAAACGCAAACTATGTTCGCTCTTACCTCTCTTACAGGCTGGTCCAGGCACAATAGCTGAAGCTATGATTCGCGGGCTTCCTATCATCCTCAACGATTACATTGCTGGGCAGGTAATAAAAACAAAATCTCTCAACTCTCTCAACATTACCTTTACCATTACAACTTCAGTTGACATCATAATCATTAGTATCAAACAGAGCTCAAGTACATAAGGCTAGAAATTAGTTTTACGATCGAAAACAAACATAGGCATGATTCTTGTTTATTTGCAGGAAGCTGGGAATGTTCCATATGTGGTCCAAAATGGTTTCGGTAAGTTCTCAAAGTCGCCGAAAAAGATAGCACATATCGTATCACAGTGGTTCGGCCCAAATCAAGACGAGCTTTTGACTATGTCGAGAAATGCGCTGAGGCTTTCTCGGCCAGAAGCCGTCTTTAAGATTGTCCACGACCTTCACGAATTGGTTAGGGAGAGAAGCTTTGTACCTCACTATTCTACTGCTTCTTGAGAATTTTCTTTCTCATTCGAATCAAATAAGGTTATTTGTTGCGCCTGAATCTTTCTGGTTTTTTAGGTTCATTTTTTTAAAAGAGAGCATTATATACTCACACAGCTCTTTTATATATTTATTTTATGTTTTCAACTTCTACTTTAAAATACTATTCAAACGCAATGTTCTGATCTAATGTAATGACCCTTCTGATGAGATTATTAGAATGACCATTGATGATAACAAAAGGTGGTCGTATAAAAGCTTATAATTATTGCTTGGATTAAACTATAACATAAAATAGACATGTATGGGAATGAGAGATGTTCCACGATTTGAAGTCTTTCTTTATCGAAATTATTGCATGGAGAATTTTATAATAAACTGTAATTAGTCGCCAAAGTGCAGACAGCAAAGGTAGACCAAGGAGACGTATTCGTATCTGTACAAAACATCTGCATTTATGTAAGTACTAATTTATACAATATATTACGGAGGCTATGTAAGTTGTTGAATCTAAATGTAATGTAATCAAATCGTTATCTGGTCGCCTTTTTCTTTTCAATTCAAAATTGTTTTGCTAATAAGATTTCATCAAGAAAAAAGTCCGATTCAATGCATTCAGAGAGGTAAACGAAAATTTAAATATGTAAAGATCATCAGCAACATGTTTACGACGAGCTTCATAAAATATTGATTTCGCAAGTTGACATCGGATTGCTGTTTTCTTATAATAAATTCGTTTCTGATATATTTCGCCATTTTTAATATAATATTTCATATGATAAACTTATACTTGATAATGCTCAAGACTCAAAGAGGATCATCTGTCGTAATATATGGCTTTATATTACTATTATATTTGTACACGTATGGTTGCTTCAAATATAAGCCATCCTTGTTATTCCAGGGATTTCTTTTCTTATAGACGTTTAAAAATTTTAGTATTGTCGTCGTGTTAATAGTAACATATAGTTATTAAAAGGAACGGAAAAAATGAAAATCACGAAACGTTACATCGGAAAGTTATTTTTTGTATCTTATCACAATTCCATCCTTATCTCTTACTGTAGTACATGAGATTAGTTCATCGGATAGAAATAAAGAACTATACCTGATCGTGACGAAGTTTCCTATTTATTGACCAAAGAATCAAATTCGAAAATGTCCCTTTAAATACGCACTTCCATATCCTCAAACGCATACAAATCATTCAATAAACTAACACATTCGAAATTCCTTCCGAACTATATTATATTGAATTTATTTGAATGACGGCGTTATCATCGTCTTTCACTAAAATCTTACCTCCAACTTATGGAAGATTAGTTACCATTCTGAGCATAGATGGCGGTGGCATTAAAGGCATCATACCAGCTAAAATTCTTGAATTTCTTGAATCAGAGCTTCAGGTTTTTGTGTGTATCCGTGTGTGTAGTCTGAGATATGATGATATAAACATATATACTAATGCCGTATGCATCCGCGATTGGAAGTTTGTTGTTTGCCATGGTGTGTACGAGACCGGACATTGCCCATGCAGTGGGAGTGGTGAGTCGATACATGTCCAACCCGGTCGGGAGCACTGGAGTGCTGTCAAGAGGATTCTCATATACATAAAAGGAACCTCTGATCATGCGTTATGTTATGGAGGTACGGATTTTACTGTCCATGATTATGTTGATGCTGATTATGCAGGTGAACTTGATATAAGCAGATCCACAACCGGATATGTGTTTAATCTTGCTGGCGGTGCGGTAAGCTGGGTCTCAAAACTGCAGTCGATTGTTGTGACGTCAACGACGGAAGCAGAATATGTAGCAGCTACGCAAACCAGTAAAGAGGCGATATGGTTGAAGAGATTGCTGGAAGAACTCGGCCACAAACAAGAGAATATTGTTCTCTATTGTGATAGCCAGAGTGCATTGCATCTTGCAAGGAATCCAGCATTTCATTCAAGAACCAAACACATCCCGGTCCAATACCACTTCGTTCGTGAACAAGTGGAAGAGGGAACAGTGGATATGCAAAAAGTTCACACTGCGGATAATCTGGCTGACTTCATGACCAAATCAATCAACGTGGACAAGTTTATGTGGTGTCGTTCCTCCTGTGGTTTAACCGATCATAAGTGAAGATTGATTGAGTTTCAATCAGATCTTCAAGTGGGAGAAATGTTGTATGGCTAGGATTTGTCCACGTAGGTAGCTACGTGGACGGTTGTGATTTAGCCACGTATACAGCTACACGGCTGATTCTGGTTCGTCCACTTATATAGCTACACGGCTGATTCTGGTTCGTCCACTTATATAGCTACACGGCTGATTCTGGTTCGTCCAAGTTCTGATTCGTCCACGTGTCCTGATACACGGCTACTTCTGATTCGTCCGAGCTTAAAACCTTCAGCTATAAATAGGCTAGCTCTAAGTCATTGTAAATCATCGAAAACAATAACTTCTTCTTATATTCAGTATATATAAGTGTTTGTGAGGAAAATATTTAGAGAGTTTATGAGTCTCCTATTGTAAGAGAGATAGAGCTAGTTTTCTCCTTATGATAGAGAGTTGTAACTCCAAATTACCACAGTAAAATATCCTTACCTTGTCCGTGGTTTTTCATCCCGAGTTTTGGGGTTTTCCACGTAAATTACCGGTGTCCCCTTTATTTTTACTGTCCTTTTTACAACAAGTGGTAGGGCGGGCTCGTAACTGCCATGTTAACAGCTCCAAACCCTAATAACAGACCATTGTATGCTGCTAAGGATATTACTCCGTTTTATGTGAAGAATGGCCCTAAAATATTTCCTCAACTAGGGTAAATTGTTCGAACATGTTATATTGTCTGATCTCTTCTTTTGGTAGACTTATTGTAATGATGATGGATGTGTTTTGAATGACTTTGAAGGGGTGTCCTGGGATCTGTTGCTAGCACACTTGTTCAGTTAGTAGGGCCAAAGTACAATGGAAAGTACCTTCATAAGCTTATAAGAGATAACTTAGGGCAAACTCGTCTCCATCAAACCCTAACAAATGTCGTTATACCAACCTTTGATGTCAAGAATTTGCAGCCCACTGTCTTCTCTTCATATGAGGTCCCTCTCTCTCTCTCTCTCTCTCTCTCTCTCTCTCTCTCAATAATTATCGTCTTTCGATGGATATGCAGATAAAGAATTCGCCTTACATGGACACGCTGTTATCCGATATATGCATCAGCACATCAGCCGCGCCAACGTTTTTTCCAGCGCATCACTTCATAAACACCGATGAAACTGGAAAATCTTGGGACTTCAATCTAATCGACTGAGGAGTTGCAGCCAACAATCCAGTAATAATAATCATATATGTTATCTAAATAGATATATGTATGTGAATGTGACAGAATAAGCTTAATAATACTTTGATTGATTGAATTGCAGACGTTGGTTGCAATAAGGGAAGTCACAAAACAAGTGTTTGCGAAGAATTCAGACTACCTTAATATTCCTCCACTAGACTGTGATAGGTTATTGGTGATCTCATTGGGCACAGGCTCTGCTAAACAAGAACAGAAATACACAGCTGAAATGGCAGCAAATTGGGGGATTTTTCAATGGTTGATTCATGGACACTCAACGCCTATGCTCGATGTTTTTAATCAAGCTAGCAAAGACATGGTCGACTATTTCTTGTCTGTGATCTTCCAAGGGCTTAACAGTTCGGACAATTATCTTCGTGTGCAAGTATGTTAAGACATCAAGAAAACATCTTTCAGTTCGATATAGTTGAGGATGCAGCAAATTGTTGACTTTCTTTTTTTTTTTTTAAATCATTTTAAATCTTGGCAGTATGATTCATTAACTGGGAATGCTTCATCGGTGGATGTTACGACTGAGAAGAACTTGAACGATCTTATTCGAATCGGTGATAGTTTATTGAAGGCTCAGGTTACAAGGGTTGATCTGCAAACTGGAAATTCATTGCCTGTGGTTAATGGAGGCACAAATGAGGATGCTTTAAAGAGGTATTTTTTGCTTTTGACCAATTTGGCTCGAATTTACGTCAGCAGTTTTCAGTTTGAGAATAATGTAGCTGTATTTTTTTTCTTACATTAATTTTTCTTCTGCCCTACGTTTTGCAGATTTGCAGTATTGTTATCTGATGAACAGAAACTCAGGTGGTCAAACTCGTCCCAGCAAAATAGCAAATGATGGCGTAGGATTTACCGAATTGTTTCTGAATAAATGTGTTTTCTTTCCCATATATATTACAGCAAGATTCATATCAAATTACATGAATTTATTGTTCTTGTACCCGTTGTAATACATGTTTCAGATTATGCCATTTATTATTATTTTATTATTATTATTATTATTATTATTTTATTGGTCTTTTTTTAGAGGATGAAGGGCTTGAGGATAATCATATATCAAATATTCAAAAAAGAATATATCTTCCCTTGATAACGTAAAGTACCTTCATTAATTTAAGGATAGTACGAGATATAAAGCGAAAGTTATATTCAGTGTCATAAACAAGAGATAAACAAGACAAAATGATAAGATAAATCCTTAAGTTTCGACTTGCACGTCAAGTATGTCCTTATCGTCTGATTCTCTGTATTATTATATAACTGGTAAATTGTCATTGATTATAATAATCATCATCTTTGATTATAAGAAGTTAAGGAATAGGGATGCATTTACTCGAAGGGCACGATTTGGGATCAATCGTCGTTGACTTTTAATAATATAGAGAGAATCAGATTGCTGTGCGTTATATATATATATATATATATCGATGGGATAAAAGGGTTTCTTGGTCATTTATATTTCTCTGATATATTGGTCGTCTGTGAAGGTCACTTGCTTATACAAAAATGTATATGAGGTATAATAAAAGAGCAGATGCTGTGATTGTGCTCCACGTTTGCTTCTGAAGTCAACTAAACATTCTGTAAGAACATATACACAGAAAAATCTCCTGTAGTTACTTGAGGAAAGTTTATACGAACTTGTAAGAATGAAAGATCGAATTGAACATTTCAGAAAGACATTTTTAATTAATTATAGGACTATCTCATCTAAATGTCAAATTCCTTTCTTTCCTTCTAAATACAGCTTATAGCTAGCTGCACATATCTCATCTCATCATTGGGAACAAGTAGTATATCAGTCCTACACAAAGAATTCAAGGGTTTTAATTTGTATCGAAATCGAATGGCTTCTTTTTCGTCGTCGCCGTCGTCCCTTAAGAAAATCCAACCTCCAAGTAACGGAAGATTGATAACCGTCCTAAGCATCGATGGAGGTGGGATCAGAGGAATCATACCTGCTAAAATTCTTGAATTTATTGAATCTGAACTCCAGGTAATTGTTAATTAATCTTGTGTGTTGTTTCTATATTCTTTTACATGGTACTAAAATAAGCAAACCCTTGTGTCTTAATTAACGATAATCTTCAGAAACTGGATGGAGAAAGCGCTCGAATCGCAGACTATTTTGATGTTATTGCAGGAACGAGCACGGGCGGGCTCGTAACTGCCATGCTAACTGCTCCAAACCCTAACAACCGACCGCTGTACGCTGCTAAGGATATCACTCCATTTTATGTGAACAATGGACCTAGTATATTCCCACAAAAGGGGTAAAATTATTTCACTAAATCAATCATCAAATATTACTAATCCCATGATAAAGTGGTTTGATATTACAGTAGGCCGATTATTCATCTTTCTCGCAGGGGTTTAATAGGGTCAGTTAAGAGCACAGCAGTTCAGTTGAATGGGCCAAAGTACGATGGAAAGTACCTTCATAAGCTGATAAGGGATAACTTAGGGCAGACTAGGTTGCATGAGACCTTAACCAACGTTGTCATTCCCACGTTTGATATAAAAAACTTACAGCCTACTGTCTTCTCTTCATACGAGGTACCATATTATATAGTCATTTTGTCTATATCTACACATTGGTTCTTTGGTAGAATAATTAATATATATGCAGTAGAGCTAGTCAGACCACACTTCATTAATGAACAAGGTTTAAGATCTAGATCTACTGTCACTTAGCAGTATTTTTTATCTCCCAATTAATCAAGAATTTTTCGAACTAGGGTTTAATTCATCGCAAGTTTTTTCAGGTGAAAAACTCGCCGTACATGGACGCACTACTGTCGGATATATGCATCAGCACATCTGCTGCACCTACGTATCTTCCCGCCCATCACTTCACAAACGCCGACCATTCAGAAAATTCTACTACTTGGAACTTCAATCTAATCGATGGAGGCGTAGCTGCTAATAATCCAGTAAATATCTCATCAAGAACCTTAGCTACCATTACAACATTCATAAAACACATCTGTAGAGATCATATATATATCTGTACATTTATGTCATTCATTTCATTTGGTTTGTTACTACAGACCTTGGTTGCAATAGGGGAAGTTACGAAACAAGTTTTCGCTAAACACTCAGACTACTTATCCATCCCACCGCTGGATTTCGGTAGGCTTTTGGTGATCTCGCTGGGGACGGGATCGGCTAAACAAGAGCAGAAATACTCAGCAGAAATGGCGGGTAAATGGGGAATCTTTGGATGGCTCATTCAAGGAAGTTTGACGCCTATCGTTGATGTCTTCTCCCAAGCTAGCCAAGACATGGTGGATTACTTCTTGTCTGTGATCTTCCAAGGAGTTAATAATCCTGATAATTACTTGCGTATACAAGTAAAATCCTGAAGACCCTATAATTTTCATTCGCATATATATATGGCTTTCTTATTCGTATCATGGCAATGCATGTATATGAATATTTATCTGTATATAATCAATAAAAAAATAGGATGATACGTTGACTGGTGAAAATTCATCGGTGGATGTTACGACGACGAAGAATCTGAACGACCTCGTTCGAATCGGTGAGAGTTTATTGAAGGCTCAAGTCACTAGGGTCGATCTAAGAACTGGTCATGCATTGCCTGTTGCTAATGGTGGAACAAATGAGGATGCTTTAAAGAGGTTTGTTGATAAAAATATAAACAAACATCTCTTGCATAAAAGCGTACGATTTATTTTAAATTGACTTTTATCATGATTTCTCTCTACCAAGGTTTGCCAAACGATTATCGGACGAGCTGAAACTGCGAAAGTACAAGAGCTCCCAGCAGCAGTAGCTAGAGCACCTACTGAGGATTTGTGCTTTATTATACTTGTGCTTTGTATAGTTGCTGATGATATGTGTTTGTGACTAAATAAATTGCATGTCTAAACAGAAAAGAGAATCGAACTTCTTCACTTGTTTGTACATTAATGATCTGCAGTTATAACTGTGGGACGACTTGGCTTCTCTTTGAATTTAAGACAGTTCGATTCAATCGACAAGAATAATATTGCACATAGACAACACAGAGACTGAGACTTCCTAGGCAAATCTTAAGACCTCTATTCTATAGAAGAGAAAGAAAAGAAAAGAAAGGAAAAAGCAGACAATAATAGAAAACTATGCGAACTCCGTTACCGAAGAATTATTTCTCATTGTGATACAGATTGAAAGGCTCTTCATAACTTCAAAGACGGTTCTCCTGGGAATTGTCTGAGAGTAGTAAAGAGACCATTGAATCATGAGAATCTCGGTCATGGTTGTTGACACTTGGGATGATGTTCTTCACTGGCGACAACATCCTTACGAACTCCTTCAGCTCTGTAAAGCTACTATGCTCGCTGTACGGCACTTCATACCTGGGTAAGCATTTGGAAAAAGATAGCTTAGGACAAAATTCAGAAAGAAAAAAAAAAAAAAAGAACTTGTACGTTTGATGAGGTTCACCTTATAATAGTTCCCTGTTGCCACCTTCTTCCTGCGGATTTCTTTCCCTTTCCAAATGTCAAAGCAGAAGGTGAAAAGGCGACGATCAGACTGAATCGATCCTGACAAAATATTTCTAATATCGGTATGTGCTGAAGTGATGACAGATAAATTTCTAGGTAATAAGACAGAGATCTGACATGTTAGTACCATGTATATGTTAGACATGTGCTTCAAGCGTTTGAAACTCGATATGGACCACATGGGAACGACGTGAATGTGGCTCTCTTCTTCCTTCGTGGTGAGCCATTGGGCGTCTTCGGTTTGCAAGCCGATGCACTCCAAGAGACGCAGCTTTGCTGAAGTTACGTAGACCTTCTTACGCAGCGCTCTACCTACGTCTATGAACAGCTTTTCTTTTCCTGTTCTTGGACGTAAAGTAGGGCAGAAAATATTGTGAAGGATTTCATTTTCAGGAAAGGAAAAAAAGGAGCTTATTCATGTAAATTGTTCAAGTTTATTACCAATGGTGTAGCTGCCTATCAAAAACAGAGTTTTCGGGTTGAATGCTTCTGCTTGAATCGCATCGATGACGAACTGGATTACAGCCTCTTGCTTTGGAAAATCATACTGCAAGATTGTGACGAAAAAAAGACTTTTTATTCAATCAGTTCAGTAGAGAGCAAAGAGTCAAACTGCTAATAATTATATTATTACCATGGGATTGCAGTATGTTGTGTCAAGGATGAGGGTATCTATAGTGCAAGATTGCAAAACCGAGAGTTGCGCCATTCCCTCACTGAAACGGAAATCTCCAGTGTGTAATACAGGCTGCAAATATCATTCTAATTAACAGTTTACGAAGAGAGATGGATGGGGAAAGGCGAAACGTGATTTTTAGTCTCTTACACACCTTACCATTTGCCGGTTCAAACAAGATCATTATGGCACCAGGGCAGTGATTTGCGTCGAAGCAGGTCACATCAGTTCCTGCAATATTGATCTTATGATTGAGAGGCAAAACTTGAATATCATCCATTGGGATTCCAATTTTCAGATTCACGAGCTTTGCAGTAATAGAGGAACAGTATATCTTTCCATGAGAGAATGATCTTGTGAGGCCTTGATAATCTGAAGGGAGAAAGATTGACATGTCGTTAGATAGTATGAACTTGTGATGTGAATGATTACAGCAATTCGACTTACGATCTAAGTGGAAGTGAGTGAGGAACCAATGAGAACAATCTCTTCTCAGATATTTGAAAGCATCCTGCCAAGTGTATGGATGTCAGAGTATTAGAATAGGCAGGATAGTTTGGACAGATGGAACAGACTTTGACATGCAAAAAGTAGCGATGTAAGAGTTGTTATTATATGTTAAGAAAACTGTACCACTCGAAAAGGTGTTCCTGGTACGCAGCACCACGATGGGACGTCTTTCAGTTTCGCATTCATCGCGCGACTTTTTCTCACTGCATTTTTACGTGTAGAAATCGTCTGACTTCTGCTAACATTGTTCTGAATGTCGTTAAGCAAAACTCTTTTTCTCTCCGACTGAGGACATGAGAAAAAATCAGTGATCTTTTTGCACGTTCCTTGCCTTTTGTCATCAGCCGAACCTTTTGAGACTGATGATGCTGTTTTATCAATTCTTGCTGTGCTGTTCCTCATATCACTGAGAGCATGCAGTATCTTCTTCCTTGGACCTAGAGCTGTAATGCCGATGCTACATAAATCCTGTTACAGTTCACTCATGATCAGGTCAATCCATGGAAAATAGTATAAGCACAACAGTCAGTCATCTGAGAACGAAGATGTACTCAGATCCATGTGCAAAATCCACATAAAGCTCCGTAATGAATTTAGACACAATCATAAAGACCCGCATGATAGAGAATTGAGATAAATAAAGCATAATAAGCAATGCAGACCTCTTCTGTCAGCCAATGCAATGCCTCCCAGTCAATTTCATTGCTAACAAAAACTTGTTCATACTTCGAAAGGCCTAATTGGCGCAGCCATTCAATAACAGGAGAAGTATCCGCATCCTCCTTCTTGTTGTGTTTGAGAGGAGAACCCTCAACCACTTGCCCAGGGCATTCATCTGCTTCGGCATCCTCATCTCTAGCACCCACCTGGAAAATTTTAAAAAACATGTGCGTATGGCTGATTCTTGACAAAGCTCAGCACTAATTCAACTCAAGAAATCGCATACATATCTAAAATTTCAAACACTCAAATCACGGCTGCCAAATCGTCATTACAGCACAATATATAGATTAAACACGTGAAATCCAACCAGAATCCAAAACTGGAAAAAAAAAAAAAAAAAAGTCTGCTTACATCATCCGAGCCACGAAATCCATCCAGGCACCCATTCGTATGAACCTGCCTCTTATCATCCGTCAAATCCGACAAATCAGCTCCACAAACAGGACATTGAATCAAAACCGCCTCATCGCACAGCTTGAGCAACATGTCAATCTGCGTGCTTCCTCCCTCGTCATCACCAACACTTTCCTCTTCCGTCAAATCCCTCTCCGCCGAATTGATACCTGAGGTATCATCAGCTACCGCCGCACAATGGTTCAAAAGCTCGAGAGACGGCTGTATCGAGTCTAACCCGCTGCATACTTCGTCGCAGCGAGCTACCGAGTACTCCTCTGATTTCGGGGTCTCTGTTTTGAACTTTTTGCTGGGAGCTGCCGATGTAGAAGATAGAGGATGAAAACACTGGAAATCGTCATCGTCTTCCATGAACGGAGATGCAGTAGCTCTGAATTTTGGATTGCGATTCGATTGTGCCATTGCAGAGGTAACAAATGTCAGTGAAGGTTGGCCTTGGCCTTTGCGTGATTTTAGTGATGGAGGGAAACCAATGTTTAAACGAAGAGTCGGAAATAAATATTAATTTTTAAAATAATCCATCAACAAAATGGGCCGATGGGCCTCACAGAGGGTTAATAATGGGCCCGATAAGTAGTACGGGCCTATCTTTCCAACGTCGACTGGCCCAATCCAGCTATGCTTAATTTCCCTCGAGTGCTATGTAATTTGAAAATAATAATAATGGTAATAGTAAACTTTTGTAGGTGGAAAGAAAAGGAAAGAATAAAACTTAAAAGCAATCTTTTCATCGCACTGAGAAATGCTGGATTAAAGTCTCTCTTAAATTTTTATTATTTTTCGCCACCACATTGACCGTCACAGTATCGCACAAAACTCCAAGACTTGAAGTGACATGTTTTTATAGCTTTTGGGGCCAATATGGTATGATATACGACAAAAGGGGCCTTCGTGAAAATTACGAGCTGTGCATGAATTACGTGACAATGATCTTAATCGACTGACTCTGAATTATGAGGTGAATGAAAGATTTAATAATTCAAGTGCTTTTGATTAATCTTAATTAATGTTGGATTAAATTCCATGCAAATAAACGAAATGCTATACACGTCACCTAAATTTGCTTGGAGTTCCCCGCAACACTTTCTTTACTTCACATTTTCCTAAATATACTCTGACACGACATATTTCAGGAAATTTACTTTATATTTATATTTTTTATTCATTAAAGTCGCTTAAGTCGATCATGATTCATGAATCGGATATATGAACCGTGAACAATCAAATAACTCCAAAGCCAACGAGGGTTTCGATGTGGATTATATGAATAAGCGAAAGTGTAATTTACACGAAACATTACACCAAACCCTTTCTAATATTTATTAATGTAATTGACAAGTGTAACAAAACCCTAGCTATATATATATGACATGAGGGCAGGGCACGACGTAAGAAAGCTAAATAATGGAGTGTAGTAGCAGACATTTAATCAATGAATGTTGTGCTTACTTTTTGACCAATATATATGCATATATATAAGTATATCCTCAATCTCCTTTATTATTTGATTAAGCCATAAAATGCAATGCACTACGAGGACGATAGGTCAATGGAAAAACTCTAAAGGCGTTAATATCTCAAAAGCTTAGCGAATCCTATGTGAACTATACGATTTTTTAAATTCAGTTTTGTGTGTGTGTTTACAAGAACAACGTATGTATGCATGTGCATGTTGCTTTGACATTTTTTGTAGTGAATTGACTTATCACAGGCAAAGTGTCTAACATATACATAAAGACTGTCAAATTAAAGCGATGCTTGCGACGTTAAAGATGCTTTAGAAATGATATAAAAGTACAAATTAATTGATGAATAACGTCTTTAATTAATTTAGCATGCATGCATGAGCCTTTACCTTTACTACTTGATAAATCTGCAAAGGCTATATGCAGCAAAGCAATCCTTTTTCCATTAGTATTGTTATTAGTTTCACGTACCCATTAACATTGTAGCTGATGATATGCGTATATTCATATATGTCAAATGGCCTAATAATAATAAATCAAAAAAGTAGAACTTTATTATCTAAAGGCAAAGCTGCAAAAGGAGTATATAATAAAGTATAAGCGAAAGTTAATTTACCAAACGGGACAAAAAGGCCAACAAAACTAGCATTTTTTAAAAGTAAATACGTATATTCAAATAGGTTCTTAACTCTCGTGACTTAATTTTTTACTAAAGAAATTAAATTATTTTCGAAATTAAGTCCAATCGGAGTACAGATATTTCTCGCCATATTATATTTTCATGAGCCAACCGATCTTTTGAATATAATTACGAGCAAACACGGACAATATATTACTTTGATCGATAATACGAAAAATAACATGAAAATACAAAAGCATGCATCAGAGAATCTCATCACTACTACTCAACGCTCTCATAAACAAAAGAAAAACAAAAAACAAAGAGAAAAAACATCTGCTACGATAACATAAGTATATAATCGCGATCAACATAACAAGTAATCATACCAAACAAAAATAGCCTAACTAAAGTTTGTAATAAAACTAGGCAACGTCCAACATCATCAGAATTGTCTGCTTGCCCTCAATCTCTCAACCCGCGCGCCTTAAAACGATTCTCGTCAAACTCCAGTTTTTTGTTGCTCTGTAATAAATAAATCAGAATCAAGGACTTCATAAGGATATTAATTTAAGGATTAATTAACTTTTCGTTAATCGTTTTATTTATTACCCAGAAATAATTCACATCAAAAGAGAGATTTGCTGCTTGATTCCCTAGGTGCATTGCACCTGAAGCACTCCATCCTACTCGCAAAGTTGTGCTCGTTGCATCCCAACCTATAATATAAATATATATAAATATATATATATATGCTCATTACAATAGTAAGTAATTAATTTCTTGCATGGATTAGATGACGGACCATACGATCGATATAACTTTACTTGGTATAATAAGAAAGTTATCGCACAAATAGAACAGTAAGAAAAGATAAGATGTTTATTATTACCTAGTACAAATCCAATCGCCTGATTTCCAGCCAGACCTGCCCGACCCGAACCCAAACCCGCGGGCCCGGCCCGCATCACCGTCGAACCCTCCGCCCGTCGCCGGGCCCGCTTCGTCCTTGACGGCCCCACACTTGAAGCAGCTCGAGCGGCTAGCAAAGTTGTGGGCCCCACAGTTGCCTATCGAGCAGTACCAATCTCCGGGCCTAACATCCGGGCCGGGCATGCTGTTGAACCCAAACGAAGAGAGAAAACCACGGCCCGCTCCGCCGCCCAATATGTAGTGATCGCCGGGCCTCGGGTCTCCGGGCCTCGGGTCGCCGCACCTCTGACAAGAATCGCGCCTTTGAAAATTGAGGTGCTGGCATGATCTGCAGTTCCAATCTCCTGGCCTATTCATTTTTCTTCTTTTTTGTTTCCCTAATAATAGATTTCCAAGAAGAAAATAAAACAATAAAATGCGTAAAAACTAGGGTTTTCTCAAATACAAAAGTATTCATTGATTGATTTATTCCACTCGATACACAACATATTGTAAACATATTTATGCATATGAACACTGCGGATATATGTAAACTTCAATTACCTGAGATTTCAGATTTTGTTGGGTATGAGAATTAGGGTTAAGTGAATGTTTTTGCTGGGAGTGTGGAGGGTTTATATACAGGCGAAGAATGCCTCGGTATTCGAGAAGATACAATAAATAATGCAATATTGTTATTATTTTTAATATTGCGACGTCTGAGAATGGCTTGGAAGTAGGGTTGCAAATGAACCGAATATTTTCGGTTCGGTTCGAGATTCGATTCGAAATTTAAGATTCGAATTCGAAATAAATGAATACGAATACGAATACAAATACTTTTTATGATTCGAATAATTTCGAATACGAATAAGAATATGTCTGTATTCGATTCGAAAAATTAACGAATATTCGATTCGTTTAATGTAATATATATTTAAATAATATATATTATATATATACTTGTAAGCCGAAATAAAATATTAGACCCAAATTATTTATTTGTTTTGACCCATAAAGGAAATAAAGCAAACCCTTCATCTATTTAACTCACGCTCCAAGTGTAAAAATAAAAGCAAATATGAACATTGAGTTGTTTCTTAGATTTTGTAATTTTTCGGAATTATTTTGTAATTCTAACAGGTTTTATGGGGAAAAAATTGAAATTTTCTTTCGAATATTCGAATATTCGAATATTCGCGAATATATTCGAATACCTTATCGAATCGAATCGAATCGATTTTTAGGATTCGAATACGAATCGAATCGAATACGAATACTTGGAAAAATTAACGAATACAAATTGAATATTATGATATTCGATTCGATTCGGTTCGTTTGCAACCCTACTTGGAAGGATTAAATAAAAACTAAAGATATAAAGAGGAATCTAAATTGTGGGAGTCATTATGTAAAGGAAAAAAAATAAAATGGGATGGGATTCTAACAATTAAAGATAAGCGGTCATGTGTCTGAAATATTTTGATTAAAGCTCAATTTCATATCTGCTTTTAAGGCTGGAATGTTATTATTAGAGATTTTGGGGAAGTGGATGAACACAGTCCAACATATTCTCTGTTCGGATTCCTATAATGCTCTTCTTTTAATTTAATTAATTTCTTTCATTATTAATATTCGTCATAGCCCATTTTAGGGAATTATTTCAATTGGATTGGATAAGCAGGAACATATTTGACAGTATCCGTTGCTTGGGACAAGACATTTTGAATATTCTATATGTTAATTTTAATCTTTTGACCAAAGTCGTAAATATTAAATATTCTTCGAGTTATATGTCTAACACTTTCATGTAATATCCCCGACACACATTCTTCATCAGTCACTATAATGCTAGGTTAAAAATGAGACTCCTTTTCCTTTATTTCTTTTCTAGTGTTGTATTTGGTCAATTTTTTCATTATATTGAAGCGTGAGGTTATCTTGATATGCTGACTCACCAAAATTGCGAACGTATTTTAATATATAATAAATATGTATATTTATATAATTCATCACAACACTGAGAAACGTGTTATTTTCACTCGTGTGAGATTTCAATAAAATATGGTATCCAAGTGAACCTAAAATCGAAGCCGTGGGTAAAGTTGCATGGATGGAATTCCCAAGGATGAAAACTATTTGAAATTATTATTATTAATATTTTACTTTCATTATAATTATTACATGAGATTATTTTCTCTTTCTATTAAAACTTGATGTCTTCTTTAGTAAAGGTGAGGAGCAATGCTACTTGTTAAGGAAAACAAATTTAAATGGAACGTATTCGAAATTAAAGAAAGTGAATAAATGGTAAGATTTTCGATAAAGAAAGAGAATTTTGAAGTAGTCTTCGAGGATTAATTTGACTATCTTTTCTTTTACACCTCTCTCTATACTGTCATCGCTTTTTTCCTGTCACGTTTTTCTCTTTTCTTTTCCATTACCTTTTTTTTTTTAAAATTTGAATCATCTTATATATGTAAAACAGTCATAGAAAAGAAACACGAATCTGAGGTTAAGTTGTTTGAAGTGCTACTAATCTTTATGTCATGTTCACGGTTGAGTAAATATTTAACGGGTTAGTTAAATTACTTAAAAGGAAAAAAAAAATTACAGGAATCGAAAGTGAAATTTATTTTTTATTTTTTTATTTTTAAAAGTAACTAGTAGCAAAAGGAAAGGCTACTTAGTTAGATATGCATGAGCTTATTTATTACCACCCACCATTTTCTTGGGGAATGGTAAAGATAGAGAGAAAGATGTATAGTATATAGCAATCTGCAATAAAAATAATAAAGCAGAAAAAGGAAAGAGGGCGGGGACTGACTGAATCGATTCCATTCCACTCCTCCTTTAAGAAATATGCTTATTATATTACACCATAACCCTAATAAAATATATCTCAAGAGAAGAGATGCTCAATAATATTTGATATAAGAACATTCATAAGCATATTATAATCACGTTATCGGGTCAAATATCATTGCACTACTCCCTGTTTGTTTACGTTCGCAAGAAGAAATGAATATCAACTTTTATACATATTCAGCAATTATGCTTAATGCGTATCAATCTTGTTTTAAACAATTCAACTTTGTGGGATTTCCGATTTTCTAGTATGATAATTCGTGAAGCCGTGAATGGAGCCATGGTTTCTAATAAGTTTCATGCATGCGCATTATATAATTGATTGAAACGCAAATGGTTTACGAATTGTAAGATTCTAAAAGCCCAATATTTTAAATATATAACATCAAGGAAATAATTGAAGTTTATAGATGGGCCAACTGATCTCTTCCCTAAAATAGTGATCCAATACAAAGAATCATCATCACAGATTGAACATCAGAGGATACCCTCAATCAAGGTTGATGGAAAAAATTGAGAAGATAAATATCATGTTACAGCAAGACCCAATTCAGAACATAATCCTAAAAAGTTGGGAACTTTTTAACATCGAAGCTTCAACCACAATCCCAGAGGAAACGAAGACAAGAAAACTGTTGAGACCATCAAATGGCGCCATGCAAAATTTCATAGGTTTCCGTCACATGTCAAATGATTCATCGTCATCGTCGGGAAGTGGCTGATTAAGGGCATGTTCGAGCTCAGCTTCATGCCTGCAAAAAGCAAACAAGATTGAGTCTTGGTCCATGAAATTATTACAAGAGAACATCTTCGTGTTGTAGAGTTTTATTCCTCCAAAAAAAAAGTTGACTTTAGCGGTGGAGACAAACAGTTTCTGTTGGGCCAAATCGATTTGAACTTCAGGTGGGGCGAGAGCTGGAGACTCGACAAAGTGCAGATTAGGATCATTGATGCAAAGAAAATATAAGCAAAAACAGTTTGTTTATGCAATTCACTTACTAATATCCATCCCTAAGACCACCAAATTTCTCTTGACCAGCTGTGTCTAGTACTGTCAAAAAAGGGGCCGGCGGGGCGGGCCGGCACGTAGCCCGCCAAAGCCCGCCAGTGGCGGGGCGGGTGCGGGTAAGCCTGCCTCCTGGCGGGCCTGGAAATTTAAGGCCCGCCCCGCCTGTGGGCGGGTAGCGGGCCTGGCGGGCTTAGCCCGCCAATTTCATAAAAAAAATAAAATAAGAAAAAAAAAATAAAAAATAAGAAAAGTAAGAGAAAGTAATAAAAAATAGGAAAAAATAATATAAAAATAGTAAAAAATAAACAAAAATAAAGAATTTAAGTTGGAAAAAATATCTAATTTTATAAACTTTTTTAATATTAATTTATTTATGTTATTAATTACCAATTATAGCTAAAAAATATAAAAATCATCATAATTTATTTATAAATCTTATATTTTAAAATGATAATATTATATTTAATTTTTCGGCGGGCTTGCCCGCGGCCCGCGCAGGCATGCCCACCCTCAGACGGGCCTAAAAAATTAGAGCCCGCCCCGCGGGCCCGTTTGACAGCTCTGGGTCTGTGTCCCAGCAGTAAAATCTGATTTTGTCCGCAGTTGGTGAAGAAATCGAATGGATGAACCTCCACACACCAATAGTAGCTGTAAAAAATTAGACTATTTAGTACAGAAAAGAGACAGACAGTCCGTCTAGCACCATTCAGAAGCCCATAATATTTGCTGTACTTGCGTTCATATTTCTTCTCGAATCGACCAGTGAAGAATTATCAATCAAACCATGAGCAACAAGATTCAGAAGATGACACCCATGACCCAGGACCTTAGCTAGCTATTCTCTGCTTCGTCTTTGTTATGCATAGTTAGCTAAATTAAGGATACTTCTGTCTTTTTACCTTTACTTACACGTATGTAAGCTGTACGTAGAACTCTTTTATTCTTTGATCCATTAATGAAAAATTACAACAGAATCTCTCTCAGATTTTTCTCCCGCCAAAAAAAAACAATCGATTCATCTAACCAAATTCTCAAATTAACAACCAGTGAGATGCCTCTTTACAAAAGTGGTCTTCCCTGCATATAAATTCCACAGTAAATCCACCATTTTCATGATAACCGGTCAAAATTAAGCTAAACTCAGAAGAGCTTCATCACAGTAAACCATAAACCCTAGATCCACATCAAAACAACGTATACCAAATAAAGAAACAAATGGAAACATTAGAGAAGCTCTGTTAAACAACCACAAATTATCAACGACCAGAATGAACCAAAATTCAATTTTTTTTTTTAAAAAGTTTACCAGTTCCACCATCACCAACAATCACAAGCTTGAAGTTTGGGTAATCCACAGTCTGCTGATTCGGCAACGCCTGAAGACACAAAAAAAATGTAAAATAAAAAACCTATCAGTAGACAAGCTCAACCACATCGTAAAATCAAAGGCTTAAGAAATCAATAATTACCATCTGATCTTAAAATCCTAGTACGAGAGTGCCATATATATATATATATATATATATATATATATATATAGGTTTCCCTAAAGAGAACTTAGCAGTAATGTTTATTCTGAGGTTGTTTTAAAATCGTCGCTTTAGATTAACGCGGTGATTCTCCACCGTTGGATCGGTGATCTCGTGCTTCCCACGCGATTAATTCATGAGTAATACGTTAGGCCATCCCTGGATGGGCTTAAGCCCATTCAAATCTTAAGCCCAATTATAGCATAAGCCCACGAATACATTATTTCAACATAAGGTAATTTATAGCCCAATATAATAGGCCACATGAGACCATTACGGCCCGAATTTAGAAAATTGCTTTTTGTATCTTATATATACAATCAAACGTAGTTTTGTTCTCCATGCGTCACGTGTCCATTTTTATTATATTAAACAAATAAAAAAAAATGAAAAACCACCCACTAACAAAGTGAAAAATACTGAATTGTATTAATTACACATATTTCACGCCCGTGAAATTCACGGGCATAAAACTAGTATTATAGATTGAAAAGTAAAGAAGAAAAGACATGTATAAGAAAAATTAATTTCCGTTAATTTCCTAACTAATGCAGTTGATTCAAAATAAAAATTGAAAAAATGAGAAAAAGCTAATTCACCAGCTCGTTTAGGTTTTCTTTCTTTTTGATGTTTTTTCCTCGTCACCAGCAACGACAAACAAAAGGGAGGACTCATCATGTAAAGAAACTGACCCTCAGCTTCTTTTCATCAAAGCTCTTCAAAAATTAACAAAAATAATAACACTCATCATCCGTTTTTTCCTCGTCTTTTTTGTTTCCGGTGACACACTCCGACGTAATAGCACGCCGACCATTCTTTTTGCACCGTTCATTCCCTTACAACTCCTCCTCCTCCTCCTTGTCGGATTCTTCCGGGAAAACCTGAAACAAGACAACGATTCATGTAATGATATTACGTATGCTTCGGCTCGGCTCGATCGCATTAACGAAACAGTTATGGTGCGTCTGGTTTGCAGGAATTAGTACGAAAAAGAAAATGAAAAATTCGCTTTCATGTCTGGTCGATCAGAGAAATAAATAAATGAAAAGAAAACAAAAGAAAATCTAGTTTAATTTTGACTCAAAATAAAAAAAAAATCGATTTACTCACTAGAGAGAAAAACGAAAGAAAAACTTATCGAAAACATTTTGTCTCACGTTTTCTTTTCCACCCTACTTTCCTCAAACCGGTGTTAAAGAAACGGATAAATGGGATGGAATAATGTATACCTGAAGCTGCCTGTCGTTAAAGCTCACCGATCTGTGCTTCAGCTCGCCTCTCCGAGTCGTCATCTCGTCCAAAATCTCCGCCGAAGATACGTCGGGAGAACCTTCTTCCCTGTCGTCTTCGCACGGCATGTCTCTATCCTGTTTTTTTTTAAAAAAAATAAATCAATCTCAAAGACGACCGACTTTTTGAAGAAGACGAAAAAGACGAGCAAGAAACGTACGTACCCTTATCGACATGCTCCGAGTCCTCACTCCAATGATCTCCTCGTACTCGTCGGCGTCGAGCTCTTGGAGATGCGAGGGCGGGAAAATCCTCGGAAGGATGTGCTCTCTGACTCCTATGAGTACGAAGAACGGAAGGGGGAATAATATCCCGGCGATGGGTATCCACGTGATTCCAAAGCAGAGCATTAGATACGCCAGCTGGAAGATCGTGAACATGAAGGTGTACTTGAACGGCACCGTCTCCACGAACGAGGCGTGGAATCCCTCGAGCACCCTTTTTTTTTAAGACGACAACAAAAAACGAACCATGTAAGAAGAATCTCACCGAGTAATGGATAGATGGTAATCGAACTCGTTAAAGAGTGTTGGGTGTCAAATCAAAGTCACGCATCGGATAATTAGAAGGATTATGAGCGGCTTATAAGCTTGTGTACTAACTCTCTATATTGTCAATTGGCTTTAGAGAGGAACCCCACAAGCTTATATGGGACGAGGCTTGTGATGGTATTGTGTGAAAAAATCCCTACAAAGACCAATTGGATCTCTACGGCAATGGGTGGTCTAAGTGGGTCCACACTAAGATCCACTTGGAAATGAATATTTAATGGGTCTGATTGGCATCCCTATAGCTAAGACTTACTTGAAACGACGGCGGGGAGGGACGAAGAGTAGCTGTATCCTCTCCCAGAATTGATTCCCGGGGAGGCTATCGATGGCCATGTAGGCGAAGTACCCCCACAGCACGGAAGTAGGGATCATCTTTATAACGGGCATGATGCATATGGATAGCCCGACGAGCATCGATTGGACCAAATTGCTGACCCGCTGCTCGTTGACCCGAACCGGCAAGTGCAGGTCTATGTACTTCTCAAGGTCGATCTTTGCGTTGAGGTCTTCGTCGTCGTGCCTCAATACTGCTTCCTTCAGGTTCGCCAGTTCTTTCTCCGTAGTATGCTTCCGAAACGGAAAAAAAAAAATCAGTTTTTTTTTGTCAAATTTTCGAAGGCGAAGATTTCAAAGGAGACTTACGGAGTTAGGAGCCTTTTCCATCTCGATGAAGACGGCGTGCATACGACCGTAGATCTCCGAGTTGGTCGCCTGTTGCTGGATGGCTTCCTTTGCATTCTTCACCATTTTCTTTCGAATGATCTGCTTCTTTAACACCGCGAGGCTACGAGTGTGCATCGGAGATTGGGGGAGGACGCCGTTCGACGGAGGAAGACCGAGCAATCCGCAAATCAGCGTCTGAAAAGAAACAAACGTTATAAGTTTATTTTTTCCAAAAAAAAAATAACAATAAGAAAGCTCACGATACCATGACGCCGAGCAAGAGAATGTCGTAGTGATAGGCCGACGGATTCTTGAGATTGAACTCCTTCTGCTGAGCCAACTGCGAAGCCACGCTGTGGTCGAAGAAGTAGAGCCCAGCGATCATCACCGCGGGTATGAAGGCGGCGAATATATACCCCAAAGGTATCTTCGCCATGTCCTGCGCAAAAAGAAAAACATAAAGAAAACGATCGACGAACATATTCATCGCCTGACGTCCGAATATTCGATGATTACCTTAACCACGGTCCAATGATGCAATGACCCAGACTCCCAAGGAAGGGGACAAAAGAGCCGCCGAGGAACGCCCGAGGGAACGCCTGAAGGCACGCCGTAGGACAACGCAGTCCATACGATGACCATCATTGGAACTCCGTAATCCGCAATAAAACTCCTAAACCACCCTGCAAAAACAATATACATATATATAAGCCTTGTGGGGTTCCAGTCTAAAATCAGTTGGCAATAGAGAGAGTAGCCCACGAGCTTATATAAAAGTCATATATATATTTTTTATTATTCGAGCGAAATCTTATCCTACTTACCAGTGCCATAACGCCACGAGCGGGCCGATCGGCTCTTTAGGGCGGTGAGGAGCAAACCGAAGGAGAATATGATCGCCAGAAGGCCGTTGGCGTAGAGCCAGTGAAATTGGTACTTTTCCTCCGACGGGTTTTGGCCCATGGGAACATCGAACTCGCTCGCTATCCCCTGCAAGAAGAAAAAAAGCGAAGATCAAATTTGCGTATAAACGGCGAGAATTTATTTATTTATTTATTTCGTTTTTTTTTTGCGGTAGTACCTTGATCGCCTCTTGGATGAAGAGGACGGTGATGAGCATGCCGAAGAGTTCGCCGGCGACCCTCGTAAACCGCGTTATTATCGTGCATGCGTTGAATATTGCGAGGAGAAACAAGAGAAGGGACGTCCAAACGCATACCCTGTCGTTTTTTTTTTCGCGCAAGAGGAAAATAAGTATGTCGGCGAAGAACATATAGAAACTACGCTTCGATTTTTCGAAAATGGATTTTACCATCCCGCCCAGGCTAAGTAGTACTCGGCTCCTATGCTCTTCTTGGCGAAGTTATACAAATATGTGTACATAATAATTGTCGGCTCGGCGACTCCTAAGATCAGAAGGGGCTGCCCGCCGAAGATCGAATGAATCACTCCGCAAATTGCGGTCGAGGCGAGCGTCTCCGTCGTGCTCAACCTCCCATCTTTTTCGAGCGCAAACGCAAAATAAAAAAAAGAAAGCGAAATTCGTCGTTATCGCAAGCACTCATTCGTCTATCGTATTGAAATCGAGGCGTTGTTATTACTTTACCTGTTTCTCTGCTCAGCTGCTCGCCGAAGGCGATCACTGGGAGGGCCGAGGCGAAGAATATGTACGCCGTTGGGGCGAGAATTCTGAGGAAAACGAACGGTGTAAAAAACGAAAAAAATCGAATCATTTTCGTCGGGAATTTAGGAGTAAATTGAGGAAATCGAAAAACCTTGCGCCCGAGCCACATGTGTCTACCCAGTCCTTCTTGTAGCAAGTTAGCCTGCCTTTGACATCACTCACAACTCCCTTGAATGGAGTTTTGAGATGATCCATGGTGTGTTTTTTCTTAGCTGAGCTGAAGGCAGGTTAAGATATGAGTTAAAACTACTGAGTCATTACATTAACCTTGCAATGAAGAACACTGTAAAAAGGCATAAAGAATACAGACGACCATGAAACTTAAACATGGCGTCCGAAAAATGTATTCTGAAAGATGAATTCAATGGAAAAATAGTAGTGTTCTTTACCAGATCCTAAAACCCTCTGCGAAAAGATAAATAAATAAAGAAACATAGATGAAGAGAAATTTAATGATGTTAGAATCGCAGGTGAATAGGGGATCTTTTTACAAGCCAATCCGTGTTCATGAAGAAAGTTGTTGTCCCATAAATATTAAAGGGAAAAAAGGGGCATTAAATTCATTGAAGAAAAAGCCGGGGAAAATAATGGGTAAAGCTACAAGCTTGGCACGATTCTATCGAATCAATGCATCAACCTAGATAGACCTTCAATTCTATTACAGAGAAAAAATTCAGACATAAATAAGGGAAAACATATATCAGCCCAGGCATATACGAAAAAAGAAAGAAGGAAAAAAAGAAAAACTACATTAAAGAACTCACTCAATGCGCGATGTTTTTGGATCAAAACTTCACAACCAAAAATAAAAAAAGTGGGCTGTTGTGATGATCTTTTTTTTTTTTTATTTTATTTCCCGGCAGGCAAACACGCCGCCGAGAAACAAAAGGTGCAGACGAAATATGAAGGACGAAAGGGAAAGAAAGAGTCTTACCGCCTATTTTTTCTCTCTTAAATTTTATCTTTTGTTCAATTATTTAAATTTCCGATCCTTGTTTTTCTCTTTGCCAACTATTGATAGAATTGCTTCACTCGTCTCGTTCCTTCAAAGCGAAGCCAAATGTGTGTTATGGTGTGTGGGCTTAAAATCAACTATTTATATATCCAAATATAAAAAGTAGGTCCCACATAAAGCTAGTCTGTCAAGCAATGTAAAACTGGTCACGGTAAAAAGGTGCATATTTTGACACGTCTTTTAAGAATATTTACTATTATTATATTGATTGTTTGTGATAGTTTTTTTGCTAAATAATAAAATGTGATAAAATTATTAGGACGCCCGGAATGAAAAAGTGTGATAAAATTAACGCGACGGAGGGAGTAATACAACACAACCTATGTACTTTAGGCTTGGACAGCTCACAATCACCGTGTCTTCGTATCCTTATTGTTGGGAGGTTGATTTTCATTTTCAATATAAAGATTGGATTCAAATTAATTAATAGCCAATTTAAACTTTGAAATCTCATGAATCGTTCATGCACGGAAACACCCTTCGAGAAATGATGCTCTGTTCCAATGAACGGTTATTAAATGCGAATTATATGAAGAGGAAGGAAGAAAGAACAAGAAACGTAACTAAAAAAGCAAACTTGCACAAGGCTATATTGGTACACATTGTCATCTCCCAACACGGAAATTACACCTTATTTGATGACACACACATTCATCGTAATAATTTTATTGACGCGTTTGGTGATTTTTTTGTCTACTACCATAACGACAACATTCAAAGAATCCACCGGCAAAACATATTACATGACTTTTTTTAAAAAAAAATAAATAAAGAACTTCTTTGAACATGTGAAGGTAAGGTAAGGTGTTTCATCCATTTATTGGGCTTGTTAATTTGAAATATGGGCCTAAATGGACCTTTCATGACATAAACGAGCCAATTAAATTGTGCTAATAAAGCCTAAAAAGGCCTAGTATTTCCCCGAATATAAAAGAAGGGTTAACAAATGGGCCCCACACTTCTTTTTTGACTACAGTATTATCTACGAATCCACATGATTCTCATTATTGCATTGAAACCAATGTACTAAACCTTTTTTCTTCCTTTTCATTTATGGACAGCTTTATTACTCGTTGACTTCCAACTCCAAGTGCATATATTATATATGCAGGCACAACATAGATATCTTAAATCAAGCTATTATCTGTATGCCTTCGCTTCTAACATATTAATACATATGATGTTAAAGCACAAAGAGTTTATAAGCATCTTCCTCGTCATCTTCGCAGAGCTTATCCATATTTCTCTCTCAGATATTGGCACCGCCACACAATATCTCCCTCCTTACACTCGTAAGCTTCATCTATATATGTATATATTACATATCAGATTCTTATTCGATGTCTGAAAATATTGCAGCGACGGCGTGCTACGGCGGCGACCTGTCTCAGTTCCCCATCAGCAACCACTTCGCGGCGGCGGGAGAGAGCATATGGGACAACGGCGCCGCCTGTGGGAGGGAGTACCTAGTGCGGTGCATCAGCGCCGACTCGCCGGACGTCTGCAAAGCCGACCAGGTGATCAAAGTCAAGGTGGTGGATAGGGCGGAGACGGCGGCGTCGCCGCCGTTGCAGGGCGGAGCCAGCCTCGTCTTGTCTAACACGGCGTTCGAGGCCATCGCCGATGTCACCACTAGTGGCGTGCTTGTCTACAACGTCGAGTTCAGAGAGTAAGTTAAAAAATTACCTGTTCTTTTTTATTCTTACCATTTGAAACGGTCTACTTTCTTTTCTTTTGCTGTCTTGTTTAATCTCTTTCATTTTCTTAATTTTCTAATCAATATATATATATATATACGTATATATATATGTAGGGCTTGAGCTCAATCAATGGTTATTGGGTAACTTTCGAATGAACTCTTAGGCGGCGACGACATGGCCAATGACAAGGACAAGGAAATTTCTTCGTTAAAAGAAAAAAAGAATAGTCGAAGTCCATTTGCGTTGCTAATTACATTGCAAAATTTTTAATTTGATTATTTGGTGTAAAGTTTGGTTTATTAATTAAATGTTAAACGTTCTCTTTGCATATGCGTGTGACCTATAAAAGCCTGTAATTATTGCAAAATGATAGAAGAGCACCTAGCGAATTTCACACCGATTAACGTTGATTTCCATTCTATGCACAATAATTGACAGTTAATAATATTATGGCGTCTAATGTGTATTCACACGCAATAGTTTCGGCTGGGGACCCTTTGCATTTCTTTCATGTATATTACGTCCACATGTGATGTCGGAAAAAGATTGAAAAGCACAGATTAATATATATATATATATATATATATCTATATATACATTCCAGAAACTGAAGACCGTGTCAACGTCTCTCTCCGTGGGTCGACGTCCGTATTTTCATGCATGAAATTACATTTGATTTAGGTAGGAATTTATGATCTTTTACGTCCTTTAATTTATTTTCGAAAGTCAAAACACCATAAATTGGGTCTAGAAGAAAGATATCTGCTCCAACTGCATATTGGTCGTGACGGAGTTAAATACGAGATATTTTTTCCTTCATATATATATATATATATATATATATATTCTATGTTCGAGAAGGCCATGAAAAGTTGTGAGGGCGGTCGTAAAACAATCCATAAAGAGTCAACTCATGTGAAGCTCTATAGGGGTCCTAATTAGGGGTGGAGAAATATACCGATATACCGTCCTTATCGTATCGAAACGTACCGAAAATATCGAAAATTTTGGTATACCGAAGTTTTTGGTAAGGTATGATATCGTACCGAAAATTTTCGGTACGGTAATGGTACAAAATTTTTAAAATTTAGGTATACCGATTATACCGAAATACCGAAATACTAAAATTTATAATATTATATATATATATATATAGACACACACATGTACATATATTATATTATTTCAAAAAAATATAAAATGGATAAAAATATTATAAGGAACTACATAAATTTATTTAGCCCATAAATTATTAACTATACCAACTTTCTAAGATTATTAAGGTCCACCATATTTATGTAAAGTTCTTTGTCTTACTAAGGAGACTGACTAAAATACGTAAATTATTTAAGGTCACTTTATGAATTAAAAATCTTTTTATTTTGGAAATTTGATACTAATAATCCATCTTATTGGGGCCTAAGGAGTTTGAATTGACTAAAACTTCAAAAACAACGAATTAACGAGTTACGAGACACGACTGGTAAAAAACCCTCCGTGTGAATGGTATAGAAGGTATGATACCGATACCATACCGAAATTTCGGTATCATACCGTATCGAAATTTAAGGTATACCGAAATTTTGGTATGATATTGATATGATTTTCTCCGATACCGAAATTTCGGTACGGTATACGGTATCACAGTTTCGATACGGTATACCGTACCGAACCACCCCTAGTCCTAATTCCTATAGATAAGTATAAAAAGTAACCATGTACTCCCTCCGTCCCATGATTTTTATCACATTTCTTGGTTGGCATGGATATTAAGGTGGCATTATTATAATAATATAGTATAATAAAAAGGTAAAAAGTGTATATTTTGACACGTCTTTTAAGAATATTTAATATTATTATATTGATTATTTGTGATAATTTTTTACCCAAAAAGGAAATGTGATAAAACGCGTGGGACGCCCGGAATGGAAAAATGTGATAAAGTTAGCGGGACGGAGGGATTATTAATTATTATTATATGGTTGACGCATGGAACCTTCGAAATCAACGTACGACAAGTCAAATTTATTCAAGTTGCTGAGCTGATTTCGTTAATTACAACTTACAAGTTGTAGATTTAGAATAAGCTTGTAATAATAACACGACAAAGTTTGAAAAATCAACGAAATATATTATATTTTATAACTATGTTGGGCCTAAATAATATTAACGGGCCAGTTTCAATTTAAGGCCCAACCCGATAATCAACTCAGACGTAGATAATTCAGAGAGAGAGAGAGAGAGAAAGAGTTGATAATCTCCATCGTCGGCGTCGCTAGTAAATATTCTATTGAATTCGTTGGATCAGTTGGACGATCGAGCGCTAGAGATGTCTGGAAAAGGAGCGAAGGGTCTGTTGACTGGGAAAACCCCGGCGGCAAAGGATAAAGACAAGGATAAGAAGAAACCCACCTCTCGTTCTTCTAGAGCTGGCCTTCAGGTGGATTTTCTTTTTTCCTTTGTTTCTGCTTCGGAAAGTTTCCAATTTTCGACCATCCGTGTTTTTTGAATTGATCCGTAGATTCACGTATTCTTTAGCAGTCCTCTTTTCTGGCAATTTTGCTCTTGTTTTTGTGTGGGAACGATATACGCAATTTATGCCGTGTTAATGATTGTGCTCGCTCTTTTGCTTCTCGGCACACTCCGAGCTGTAAAAATGGGAAGATGAATTTAATGGAAAATGTATATATTCATTCACTGATTTCAGTTGCATTCCTGAATATTTCATGGATTCCCTTTTTTGACCTATGCCTATCTCATAACTCGATTATATGAAATCCCCAACTCTTCTGTTATATGACCTTGTAAAGACTCATTGATTCTCTAACCTCTGTAGTATAGTATCTATGCAGCATAGTTTTATTTTCTTTGTCTGAAAGAGACGCTTATCACCGTCACTCTTCTCTAATGCAGTTCCCCGTTGGGCGAATCCACCGTCTATTGAAAGAACGAGTCACTGCCCATGGAAGAGTAGGCGCCACAGCAGCCGTCTACTCAGCAGCCATTTTAGAGTACTTAACCGCCGAAGTCTTAGAGTTGGCTGGAAATGCAAGTAAAGATCTAAAGGTGAAGCGTATAACTCCTCGCCATCTTCAGTTAGCCATTCGCGGCGACGAAGAACTCGATACCCTAATCAAAGGAACCATCGCCGGCGGCGGCGTAATCCCTCACATACACAAGTCTCTCATCAACAAATCTTCCAAGGAATGAAATCCATTATCATTATCACATTTAGTGCTGCTGCTTTAAACGTTTAAGATGGGCTTTAAAGTACGTGACTATGTTTAGGCTGTTTAGTTCTGTATATGGTTGTAATATGTTGTTTGGAGTTTGGACACAGTTGTATGTATCTTCGTGTTTGTGACGAATTAATAGTTTGTTAATTGCAAAGATCTCTTACAACCTAAGAACGACTCACGGGCGTTTTTCTTTTTTCAGGACAAACAACAAAGTTCTCATCCGAAAAACATCATAAAACAAGAGCAGAAACTGCATAAGTTAAAGAGAAGTAGAGCAGCGAAGAGATCAAAGAGCAGAGAATTTAGGAACTTCGACGGGGAAGTTGTGAATCTCGTCGATCCATGGATTCTTCTCCTTCGAAGGGTTAACAGTCCTCAGAGCTTTCCACACAGCGCTGTTACACTTAAAGCCCGACCCGAACGCTATCTGCCACACCCTATCTCCTCTCCCGATCCTTCCCTTAGCTTCAGAATAGGCGAGCTCATACCAAAGGGAACTGCTCGACGTATTCCCAAACCTATAAAGGCTCATCCTCGAAGGCTCCATATGCCAGTCAGAAAGCTGTAGATTCTTCTCAAGCTCGTCGAGCACAGCCCTGCCGCCGGCGTGGATGCAGAAATGCTCGAAGGCAAGCTTGAAATCAGGGATGTAAGGCTTGAGCTTCATCTTCAGCAGCTTTTTACCCACCAAAGTGGCGAAGAAGAGTAGCTGTTCAGACATGGGAAGCACTAAAGGTCCCAAGGTTGTAATATTTGTCTTTAGGGCTTCGCCGGCGACTGCCATCAAGTCCTTGGACAGAGAAACGCCGACCTTACCGTTCGAATCTTCCCTCTGTGTTATACAGTCGTAGCACCTATCGTCTGAGCCCTTGTGTGTCCTAACGGTGTGGACCAGCCTATACTTCGACCTACGCCGATCAGAGCCTTTGTTAGAGAGGAGAATCGCAGCCCCGCCCATTCGAAATAGGCAGTTGGGCAAAAGCATGGACCTTTCGTTTCCAAAGTACCAATTCAGCGTGATGTTCTCCATGCTCAGGACAAGGGCGTATGTGTTGGGATGGACCTGTAAGAGATCCTTGGCTAAGTCTATGGATATGAGGCCAGCGCTGCAACCCATCCCGCCGAGGTTGTAGCTGATTATGTTCCCTCGAAGCTTGTAATGGTTGACGATCATCGCCGAGAGAGAAGGTGTGGGGTTGAAAAGGCTGCAGTTTACAACCAAGATTCCTATGTCCTTGGACTTCAGGCGAGTCTTCTCAAGAAGCTCATCTATGGCGCCGAACATGACTGTCTCGGCCTCCTTCCTCGCCTCGGCCATGGAAGGGTTAGGTGGGACCCGCAAAACGGCGTCTGGGAGGTAAGTGGATTCGCCAAGGCCTGACCTTTCGAGGATCTTCCTCTGAAATTCGAGGTTTTCTTGGGTGAAGGTGCCAGTGAGGTTTGACCTTTCCATGAACATCTTACGAGTGCATTTTCTTTCTTCGTCGGGCTTGTAGCAGGCGAAGTTGACGAGGTAGACTGGGCGGGGGCGCGTGAGGAAGTAGACGGTGGAGAGGAAGACGAATAGGGCGGAGCAGAGGATTACTGATACGAGGTTGAATCTTAGGTGGTCCCATAGGACAGTGAAGTCTCTGAGGGAGAAGGTGGAGAGCTGGGCGGCGACGACGACGGCGAGGGGAGATAAGAAGAGGTACATACCGTGCGTTATGAGGTGGTGGTAGCCGAGCTTTACGTACTTCAGCTTCACTGATTGCTTGAAATCGGGGAGCTTTTGCGAAGAGGAAGTCGTCGCCGGCGGCGGCGGCGGTGGTGGATTCAAGGGACCGGCGGCTTTTCTTTCGCTCATCTTTCCTTTTCTGCCTTGGATTTTCTGGGAAATTTTTGGAAGAATAAGGCGTTAGTATGTTTGAGCAAATCTGCAGACACAGATCTATCCTCGCTGGATCTGAGGATTAACGAGCAGAAATTGAAGGAGAATCATCAGCAGTGGGAGAAAAATGATCTTTCTTTTTTTCTTTTTACCTTATCAGAAAGAGAACCTTTATCAGTGGCGTTAGAAGGTTTCGCCGAATCCCTGCAAAAAAAGAAGGCCCTTTATCAGCTAAACATGCAAAGATCCGAGTGAAGCAGAAAGGTTTGAGCTTTATCATCAAAATCTCAAAAAGATTAAGGAGAATGGTAAGGAAACAGATGGCCTTAATCTTTCTGAAAAGGGATAAACAGAGGGAGGTGTAAAGATCATTCTTTTTCATACCTTGTTTCCTTTATTCTCAGAGATTTGCCGGAGAAAACTATGTAAAGGAATGTTTTGAGAGAGAGAGAGAGAGAGAGAGAGAGAGATGGAATTGGGCACTTGGCTAAAAAAGAAATGAGGTATTTATGTATACAATATTCGCATCAATGATGCGACAAATCAATAAGAGAAGAGAACGTGAACCAAACTAAAACAAGTGCATGTTGTGCTTGTGTCAATTAATAGTTTATCATTTCTGTCGATTCCATCTTATGTAATAATCCCATAGTCCATATTATTGAAGCTCTCACAAGTGTAACTAAGGAGCGGTGGAAGTCAATGACTTGAATACAATTTGGTGATTCGGAAAAGATGATTTATAATTAACTATGTCAAAAAAAATCACATGTAATCTTAACTTAGCTTCGGGGGATAAACCGAAGTTACTATTCGAAATACTTCAAATTTTTATGCATCTCAAACTGCCACGTGCGATCTTTATTGGCTCGGTCAAATTTAATAGGAGAGGAAGAGATTAAAGTCAACATCTGCTGGCAGTAGATGACACCATAGATTAGATACGTTTCGTGGAAAGTTACTCAGTCGTGTTGGACATGGTCCCCTGTTTCTTGAATGATCAATCGAACATCTTTATATTTACATTTTACAAATACAAAAAATATGTAACAGATGTTTGATATATGGTGGGTTTCCTTCCCCTACAGACAATAAAGACAAGGCCACACAGCTGTTGTTGACGAGGAATGGCTTTGTCTGTATAGTAGCAAATCTGTTTCAAGTTTAGAGACCCATGTAACTTTTCACATGTCATGTCCAAAGCTTGACAGGGAAATAGAAGCTCATGTTGGGGAGGAAATATGTCCTAAAACCTCACCTTTGGGCTGCGTTTGATGTAATTAATCTTTTGCAGTTGCATATAATGCAATAGTTGCTAGTCACTGAAAAGACAAAACCTGAAACAAAGAGATGGCTGATCATGTATACAAGCCTGAGTTGAAACGATCCCTTCGATGGCTTAACTTCAAGTACTTGAACGCTATACTTCACGTTCACACCGTTCAAAACATATGCAGAAAGTACACAGTTAACCAAAGGCATCGCTGGCATACCTAAATCGGGCCATGAAACACACAAACTCCCTTTGATCTCCTTCAACTGACATCTACTGAGTAAAGCAGCGCCCAAACCTAGCACAACACTCCCCGAAGGATAATAATCCAACCCTTTTAACAGTGGCGAATCTCCAGCGTCTGAACTCTTCTTTTCCAGCCATGTTTCGAGCTTAAAAGCAATAGTGTAGTCAGGTTTACCTCGAAAGTTGCAGCTTTTAATAGAGTCCAAGATAAGAACCCTTTGAGGAGAGATCTTTTCGCCGATGAGCAGCTTCGCCAATGCCTGAGATCTCTCTGGGGCGACGGAGAACTGGACTAGAACGATTATGATCGATTTGTCGCCGTCGTTTAGGGCATATATGTTGCAAGATTTATCATTGAGTGAGGGTCCCAACGAGGGTTGTAGAGAGTTTCCGGCGAAATGAACCTCGGGAAGTATAAGGGTCCCAACGAGGGTCTTGGAAGATAAGTGGTGAAGGAAGGAGAGAAGGGGAAGATATTGCTATCACTAGAAGTGCGGGATTTAAGCTTTTGTTCGGTTACGAGGACGAGAATACTAGGAATGGGTGTGGAAGAGAAGGCGGTGGAGTTGTGAAGTTGTTGAGATCTTCGAGCAAGAATCTTGATGGTGGTGGAATGTCTGTTATTACATCGTCCATTTCTTGATGATGGTGATTGAATACGCTAAAAAAGGCATCAGAATTGGGAAACAACAAACTATTCGAGCACCACATCACAAAGGAGTTAGATCTGTGACCTCAGACTCAGCGCAAACAATGAAGTCAGACTAAGAAGTGCCATGTTAATGATGCAAGCAGAAGGTCATGAATATCAAGCTTCATAATCTAATTCGATAGCAAGTAAATCGTAAGAAAAGTTAGACGAGAAAAAACACAAAAGAAATCAAAGGATCAGATTTTTCAATAGAAACACAAAATTGGGCGGCAAAATCATTTCTTTGCTTGGTCTCAAATGAATACATCATCCTTGACTTCTAAAGACTGATTGGACAGCTTTAGTTCGACTTATAAGCGAGCCTTTAGAGAAGACAGACAGATAACGGAAATGCATAAACACAAATAAGTGTAAAGAAAAACAATTACAATCGCAGCCGACGTGAAGCGACGGCGACGGCGGCGAAGCGGGAGCTGCGATCTTCTCAATATCCGGCGCACAACGGCTTTTGCAGCAACGTTGGTTAGCTAAAAACACCACTCATCACTTCTCCTCAGACTCAGACACATATTCATCGTATATCCCTGCAATTTGCAGACACAAACCAAATCCCCTTCTCCTTCATATCTACGTGCAACATATTAACGGGCCAAAGAAGCCCATTTATTCTGTAATCGGAGCCCATAAGCCCAAGTGTTTGGGCCGGGCGATCAGTTTAGACAATATAAAATAATAATTAACAAATATTTTGAGTTTGATAAGGCTAGGCTCATTGATATTTGGAATAATTCTTTTACGTGAAGTAAAAGCGACTTTATAGAAAAGACTTTACTTGGTCAACCATTTCCAAGAACGTCCATTGATTCGTAGATCTTGAAGAATGATCCAATATTTGATTAAATATTTAAGAATGAAAAAAGAATAGAAAAAAAAAACTAGTAGAACAACATAACGTGTCTTGCTAGGAAAAAAAATAGGACAAACCAATAATGGTAATAAAAAATGGAGATTTGATTTGAAATTCAAAGTCCCATCTTGAATTTCCTTTTTGTAAATGAAAGAAGTTGGATCACGTATATCATTCCAACTTTCTGCATACAATGGGCAATTATGATGATCGAATTCGAGTAATTGTCCATTTTTACATTCGTATTTATATTGGATTAAATGTCCAGTCAGAAACAGAGTAACAAAAAAACTAAGAAAGAAACTAATATCAGGCCATTTTCCAGCCAAATTATATCCCTTTGAATACTAAATATACCAAAATTGTATATTAACGAACCTAATCCTATGTGATTTGAACACTCAACTCAAGCCCGCTCTCAACGCTCCTCTGCTCACTATATAAAGCAGACAATGTGCTTGAGGAGAGTGTATATGAACAACGAATCATCTGAGCATACACTGTCCTTTGCATCTTCCGTTGTTAGGTTTGAATGATCGATCGGTGCAATTCTATACTGTAGCTCTAGCAGTTGGAGCTTCACAGAGTGAGGGAACTTGTGCATTTATGGTGTTTGAGCTAATGTTCAGCTTGGGATAATTATCGTGCTTGTTCTTCTGTTTTTTTTTTTTTATTTTCCCTTGATGGTTTTAGCTGATCTACGAAGCTTAGAGAATTTGCTTTTTGAGATCTGCGTAATGTAGCTTATTTGATGTGTTTGGATGACAGCTATCTGAACTTCATCTTGGAGTTAATAGCTTGTCGTTTGTTTACAGGGACAAGGGACGAAGAATGCAGTAATGAAGGACGAAAATAGACGAAATCAGACCAATATGCGAATCACTCGAGCTAGCGTAAAAGCCTTTGGCGTATTGCAATCGGTACATCCCTTAGCAGATCAGGAAAACACGCGGGACTTGCCTGTAAAGCCAAAACGAACGGCGGCTGATAATGAAGAACGAGCAATGGAATCAGGGCATTGTCTTCAACTAAAGAACAGGATTGTTCTTAAGGATGTTACCAATGTAGCATTTGAGCCATTGCACATCGAGTGCAATAATGCTGCCAGGCGCCAGGTAAAGTTGAGGAAGAAAATGTATAACCTGCTCTTGAGTCTTGACCAATCTCATGATCGACCCTTCTAATCGTTGATATAGGCCATGCTTGCTGTTGTTTCAGTAGAAGTCTTTTCCTTCTTGATTCAGGTTTAGTAGGCGTAGTTGATGTCTCTTTCCTTGCCCGGGAACTAACTTGAAAAGTTTCCTTACAGAAGAAGGGAGGAACAAAGCCTGCTTGTGTTGCAAAAAGATGTAAGCTGATTGGAGCTACAAGAGAGAGCATAATGGAAGAAGCAAACATGGAAAAAGAAGCACAAGTAACTAGTGCCTCAATGAACTTGACGACCAAACAAGCTGAACCGATCAATGCAAACACGCTAAATGCCGCAGCTCCTGCTCCTGCATACGTTTTGCAGCCGCGTTCACTTAGTAAAGGTTGGAGTATATGCTTATATTTTTGAGAGGCAAAGTCACTGTTTCATATGCAATTCAACTGCATCCTGCATTTTGCTCTGCTGTACCAGAAATTGGTGATATAATTGATGAATTGTTGTTTTTCAGTTGGTCTTCGAGCTGCTAAATCTAATATTTTTCAGCTAATACCGCAGACAGTGGGATTCTACGGCAACCAGAAAGCTTGAAAGATCATGGCATTATGGATGTCGACTCAAACAAGGATCCATTGATGTGCAGCCCCTATGCAGCTGACATCTATTTTAATTTTCATACAGCAGAGGTTTTTGGCTAGCTTTTTATCCATGACTTGACTATTCGTTCCGACATCATATTATCTTATCAACCATTTTCATTCAAAACCATGCGTGCATACACTCTCCATGATGAGAGCATAAAACTTCATAGGCAACTGTGATTTATTTCTTTGTATAAATAAAAAAAAAAAAACCATCTCTTGTTTCTCAGGACATCTGCACAAACTTTTGCTGTCTTAAAAACTGGATCCTTCTCTGTGTCTCAGAATAACCCGTTTTTCTGTCAGGTATGCTGGAGGCCTAAATCATATTACATGGATCAGCTGCAGCAAGACATCACTCAGAGCATGCGAGGGATTCTAATCGATTGGCTCGTGGAGGTTAGTTCACTCAAATGGCAGAATCATTGTGTGTTTCCAGCTATATTTGCTGCTGTACCTTTTCTTATGACAATTATATCTGGTAGAGCTTGCTATGCAAATTCTAGATTTAGACTTCTACATGGTTTCACTGATGCAAGATGCCATTTTTCACAGGTTTGCGAGGAATATAAGTTGGTTCCCGACACACTCTACCTCACTGTACACCTTATCGATAGATTCCTATCAGAGAATCAGGTCGAGAAGCAAAAGCTGCAACTCCTCGGAGTTACATGCATGCTGATAGCCTCGTAAGTCATTGCAGCAAAACAACAGTCTTGTCAAGCCCGTTCAAGACGCACAAAGCCGCTTCTGTTTGCATTTTGTGCAACTTCCCTTCTATCCCTATTGAGTTGCTGGTCAATTAACACTGTTATCATTATCTTCCTGGTGTATTATTTGAAGGAAGTACGAAGAGATGTTCGTGCCTTGCGTCGAAGATTTCTGTTATATTACAGATAGCACCTACACAAGAGAAGAGGTATGGATGGCCTAATCACCCGAGCATTCCCATTGCCTTTCGTTTTCTTTCTCCTGATATTTCTTCTGGTAAGAGAAGTTGACTTCTATTCTACAACGTAAAAGGTACTGGAAATGGAAAGTCGAGTTCTGAATTCCGTGGGCTATCGACTGTCTTTTCCCACTACAAAGAAGTTTCTCAGGAGGTTCATTCAAGCAGCACAAGTTTCTCACGAGGTAAATAAAATAGAAAATATAGTTGCCAATTTTTCATTTTATCTTCTGGTAAATACTAGGCTTAGTTAGTATATCCAACAAATATAAGAGCTTCTTCGATTTAAACAGGTTCCTTCGGTTGAGTTCGAATTCTTGGCGAACTATCTAGCAGAACTAACTCTAGTCGACTACAGTTTCCTCGAGTTTCTTCCATCTCTAATAGCTGCATCTGCTGTATTCTTAGCCAGATGGACAATGGACCAACTACAACATCCATGGGTTGGTTGTTTTCTCTCATGCACTACTATATATCTTCTCTCCAATTTCTCCGAGTAAAATTAGCAAACTTTTGCCAGAATCAAACGCTGGAGTTCTACACAAGATACAAACCCTCAGACCTGCGAGCAACTGTTCTCAAGTTAAGCGACCTGCAACTAAACACAAACGGCTGCACCCTACGTACCATACGCGAGAAATACAAGCAACCTAAGGTAAAACGGTCAAAACCATCTTTGCAAGTTTCCACAATCATGTATTGTGCGATGGTTCTTGAAACTTTTTGTTTGTTTCTCTAATTGCAGTTCAAGAGCGTAGCAGCACTCCGTTCTGTGACCTCTGTAGAATCAATTTTCGAAGCGTAATTCAAACTCTTAGGCCGACATCAACTAAACAATCGACCCAATTCAGCTTCGGAGATCAACTGAACATAGGTAACCCCGACTGACAACTACTCGTTGGAAGATCTCATTATTCCTTCGACTCTTCCGTAGAATCAGTTCCAAAGTTAATCTGTGGCTGTCTTTGTTTTAGAAAGATGTAATTGAGAAAAAGGGTCAATGGTTCAATATGTGTAAGAACAGAAGAAGCTATTTCTGTAATGATAAGTTAATGTCAACATAAGCTAATTTCTTCGTTACATGGGACACAAGCAAAGCTCATTAGAAGAATCTAACATTCATACAAAACAACAACAGCGCAAGTTCATCATCATAATCAAGATCTAAAACACGGCCAAAAATAGACAAAGAAAAGATGCTAAGTAAAATACAACACACAGAAGCAGCGTTTAAGCTGCTGTATAATTTACCAAAACGGGCGTGTTCCCAACTATTGGCTGTAGGCTAGCGGCATTTTCCAGACGTTCCCACATTTCTTTCCTCTTCTGAACTTCAAACGCCTTTTGTTCTTCCTCTTCTTCGTACTTGTCAACGCAAGACGAGAAAAGGGCTTCATCCATGTCGGCGTGAATCTTCCTTACGTTTAGCGTAAGGTTTAGGACAGCTTGGTTCCAATGGCTTTGCACGTTGGCTTCAAGCGCTGGTAATACTATGGGAAGGATTTCTTGACGGTTTTGAACGATTAGATCGATGATTTGATCATTGTTCCAAAGGAAGAGAGCTCTTTCAGCTACCTATATATGACGGAAGAGAAGAATAAGATCGTGCGAAAAAGCTCCTATTTTTATGAGAAAGTATAAAATCGAAATAGTGGTTGGCCCGTTGATCATGTATGTAATCAATGAAAAAATGTTACTGTAAGAGCGACGAAAAGTACCTGAAAATGAGAGCTATTAATGCAGCGGCTTATGCGCGAAAATAACGGTACCATAACCTCTTTGAACTCAGCCAAGTTAATGACGTCGAGAATTTCCTCTAATTCGCCCAAAAACATAACTTCTTTCTGGCAATTCATGATTGGCCAATACTTCAGAAGCCCCGAAATTACACTGCTCGCCAACCTTAGATCCTTCTCAATGAACTGACTCACGCAATAAGACAACTGCTGAAAATAAGAGCCCAAAGACTTTGGCTTGTGAAGTGGAACGATTATCCTCGAAAGGAAGATTTTGTGCTCCTCTTTCAGAGGAAGCGCAAAGCCCGTGATAACGCTCCCAAAGATCTCCAACAGCTCGGCGATCCCATTATGCTTCTCCGTTTCAAACATGAATCTGTAGAAAACGTTGCTTACACTTTTCCTTATAAATGGTCGGTGAACCATGAACCTTCCATATATCCTATGCAGAATGGCCTTCAAGCAATCCCTTTCTCTGGGATCTTCAGAGTCAAACAAGTCGACGATTTTCCCGATAAAGGCATGGTTCAGATATTTCTTGGCCGATTTTGCTTCCAAGGAAGGTGAAGTAATAAACTTCAGCAGAAAGTCATAGACTAGCTGCAAGTGTGGCCAAGAAGGATCGAACGAGGGCTCATCCTCGCTTTCATTTCCGCCCGAACTAGTAATTCCTGACCGATTATTGGGTGCAAAGACACGGAACAAGTTAATGGAACACATTTTGCAAGAAGCCAAGATAGCTGGCTCGGTGAACTTTGGAGGGTTCTGTGATAAGAAATCGATAAGCTCATAAAGCGTAGCTCTTTTGAGCTCCTTTTCTTGGACATTCTTGGAAGGGTCTGAGAAATCGAAGACCACACTGCATAGGCTCAGCTTACTGATGAAAAGATTCATCTTTTCTGCACTTGGGACGTCTTTGAAAGCTAGCAGAGGCTCAATTCCAGCAATCACGCTAGATGGGAAAACTGCAGCTGAAGCTCTTTTAACCACTTGCCCAGAATTAGAATGTGATGAGCTAAACGCTAAATTAGGGTTTCTCGCAGCATCTTGATTTGATTTCTGGGATTTGCGAGGGAGTTTGCTGATAATCTGCTTCCACATTTCGGCTTCGCTCAAATTCAGAAAAAGGGCCAGAAAAAGTGGGCAACTTTCTGTTGCCTTGGGTAGATTTAACACGCTTTTGAAGCGAAGAAGATGATGGGAAACCTAGCCCAGATAAAATTAAAATGCATGGAGGTTCAATTTGGGGATCTGGGAAAAGGCAAGTGCTTGGATGAAATGGCTCACAAATTCATCGTACATAAGTTATAAAAATCTGAGATCTTTCAACAATTGAAGTAAAAGAAAAGAAAGAGAGCTTAAACAGGTAACAGAAATATAAATGAGAAGAAAACCTGGAAAAAAGATATCAACTGTGTGAATCCATATGAACATTGATTGTACAATTATAGTTAAGAGCTACGAAGGACTTGCAATGAGTGTCAGAGAGGAAAACCTAGGATTCTCTAAATAAAGATATAAAAAAAACAAAACTTGAAGACACACACATGCAGATTTACAGAGAAAGGTTGGATCTTCAATTACAAAATACAAATATGTTATCATATATGTCAAGAATTAAGATATGAACTTGTCATTTGATGGGTTGGAGGTTGGCTTGAAATATACAAATGAATTCAACATAAAGAACTGCTTCTTTTTTCCTTAAACAAATGCAGAAAATTATTGTACTTTTCACATCATGTCATGTGTTGCAGATCCATCATCCATGTCATCATATATGGGGTTTTTTGGTAAGTTTTAGCTTATGGGCCTTTTATTCTTACAACGAAATTTAGTATCAAATGGGCCATTTATTCAAGTGTAATACACAAATACCTACTTGAATAAAAACTTACAAATCAGTACCTATGTCAGAAATTTTTACAGATAGGTACCCGACTTACTGTTTGTACCAGTTTATCTGTAAATACCGTACCTTGCTATGTGTGCATAGCGTACCATGTCACGCCTTTATACGGTACCATATACGGTTTCTATATGATACCTAAATGTGCTAATACGGCGTATCATTTTCTAAGCGTATTACGTATCACAATACGTTGCTATATGGTACCTAAATGTGCTAATACAGCGTAGAGATCGGGTACCTATGTGCAAAAAATTATTCTGTTAGGTATCTACATATAGAAAAATGCTGACAGTGTACTAAATTACAAGTTTTTTTTATAAAGGGGTATTTATGTGTAAAGACTAAAGACCCTTTATTCAAACATATGTCAACTAATAGAGTGTGATCTATGTGGACCTCATTTACATTTCATGTGGACCTAATTCGCTATACGTAATATAATTTTTTTCTTCACAAAAAATCATATCTTTTTTTTAGGAAAAGACAAAAAAAATTACTCCCTCTGTCCCAAATGTTTATGAACATTTGGGAGTTTTGGTACGAGAAATTAAGAAACTGAATATTTTAATAATATAGTACAATTAAAAGGTAAAAAAGTATATATTTTGACACGTCTTTTAAGAATATTTAATATTATTATATTGATTGTTTGTGTAGTTTTTTGCTAAATAAGGAAATGTATAAAAGATATGGGACGTCCAATTTAGTCAAAAGTATAAAATGGTTTGGGACGTAGGGAGTATATAATATAACACATTTTCGGCAATTATTATTTTAAATATATCATTCATGAATGACGTGTACAAGGTCGAAATTATAATTAAAAAATGCTTCATTATTAGAATATTCCAATGTGAGTGGATGAAGCCAAGCATAACACATAGACCTCTTCTTTGTGTGACAGGGCAATTACTTATCTTATAAAATAAAACTGCAAAAAAGTAAATGGTTACTACAGTGTCTATAATATTTAATAATAAATAAACAAAATATTTGAGGAAGTAGAATTCTATTCGGATTTGTTTGATAAAAAAGATTTTCAGAGCTTTCATCAGTGGAAAGGAAACCACAAACAATTGGAAAGGGGGAAATCTGGGAAAAGCTCGTTGGAACTCGTAATTTGCTAGCCATAGCTATACTATTGTTGTCTAGTGGCATGGCATAATCGTTTGGGCTTTAGGTTTGTGATTACTTTGCATTGTCGGTTTTCCATTTGCTGAGTTATTTTCCTTTCGGTGATGTGATACTTTTTGATCTTCCTTTAAATCGTGATGATTGTCAACTATCTAATGAAGCTATTGATCTACGTTCCTCTTCATTCCTGTAGTTTTTTTTTTTCAATCTTCAGCTTGAGGCAGATTAGCTGCTATGATTTATTGGGATGTAGTTGAATACTTGTCAAAAAATAGATATTGTATTTTCCTAGCAGTGAGTTCTGAACGATATTTCACTGACAGTTTGCATTTTGGCATCAAGTAGTTACTGAAGGATTAGCAGAGAAAATTGTCCCATGGTTTCAGAACTTGGTATTCGGTTTGTGGATTTGGATGGCTTTTCCTGTTCTTGGACTTCATCGTAAGAGCCAAGATATAATCCCTTTGCTAATGGAGCGCCCAGAGACCCGTAATGACAATGAACACGTTATTGACATCACAAATAACAGCGATGCATCATCATCGTCTAATTCATCGCACGAAAGAAGGTCCAGCATTTTGGACCAGCAACGTGGCCAAGATCCCCAACCTAATAGTTCTAGGGGTCCTAATTACCAACCTCCAGTCTTCTCAGGTGGTGGATCTTCCAACACAAGGAGCTCGTCCTTAATCCGAAGAGCAAACAGTCGAAACCGTCAGAGAAGCCCAATTAATTCTGTTTTGTGGATATCTGTGGAGCTACTGTTGACAGTCGGTCAAATTATTGCAGCTATTATCGTGTTGTCATTGTCTAAGCACGAAAAGCCACGGGCTCCTTTGAGAGCGTGGGTTGTGGGCTATGCGTCTGGCTGTGTATCGATCCTTCCACTTCTATATTGGCGCTTTAGATATCGAAACCTGGGAACTGAACAGGACCCATCTCAGCACCGTCAGGATTCTTCATTCGGCAACAATTCTTCTGGCCATTTGACTCGGAGAGCCGTGGAAGAGGAAGATGGTAGGCCTTCTAGTGCAACAACCAGAGGGAGTCAAAACAATAGACCTCACCCTAGGTATTCATCAATTTCAAGTCTGCTTTGTAAATATTGGGATGGAATACATGTGTTGTCTTGTGTGTTCGATTGAGAAACATACTTGCTTGGTCTTTAGGGTATGCTTCTAATATTTTAGAATGCTAAGAACTTCGGCTTTTGCTGCAGGCTGAAAGCCTTTGCGGAATATTTGAAGATGGCTCTAGATTGCTTCTTTGCTGTTTGGTTTGTGGTTGGAAATGTGTGGATTTTCGGAGGCCATTCACCGGCAGATGGAGCGCCTCAGTTGTACAGGTTGCTTTAGAACTTAAACCTCAGTAAAGTTAACTTTTTTACTTATCTCCAGATTTTGTGTGCTAATGCATTTATTATCTACTTAAAACAGGTTATGCATCGTATTCCTCACTTTTAGTTGCATTGGATACGCAATGCCTTTCATTTTGTGCGCGACAATCTGCTGCTGCCTACCATGTATCATCTCTGTCTTGGGCTTCAGAGAAGATCTGTCTCACAACAGAGGAGCCACGCAAGATTCGATCAATTCTCTGCCCACTTACAAATTTAAGGCGAAGAAAAACAAAACCAAGAGCGATAAGGAGAGTGGCTCGAGCTCTGGCGAAGGGGGGGTAATAGCTTCTGGGACTGAGAAAGAACGAGCAATATCGGGAGAGGATGCAGTAAGCACACAGTTTATCTGTCCTTTTAACGTCGAAATAATCATCATTAACCTATTAGTTTAATTCCAATACGCTCGACTAGATTGACGTTGTTGCGCATCATCGCAGGTCTGTTGTATCTGCTTGGCAAAATACGTGAACAACGACGAACTCAAGGAGCTTCCATGCTGTCATTTCTTCCACAAGGATTGCGTGGATAAATGGCTGAAAATTAACGCCACTTGTCCGCTGTGCAAAACAGAGGTCGGCGAAACGCTCTTCGGTTCGTTAACGGAGACAACTGCAAATCTCCGAAATAGCACTATGTTATGACTTATGTATGACCTTTACTACAGCAAATATTGATCGATTTGAGGCGACTGTGTATGTTATCACTCCTTTTTTATTTTTATTCGGTGCCGTCTTAATAGCTTATCGGTCTCCATTTAAGCTTTGTGTAAGGTGCTAAATGTATGCCATACTTCTGAAACTTCAGAAAAGCGAAGCTTGGAACATACGAAAGACCTGAAAAAAATTAAATTTTTTTGGTATATATTCTTTTATGTGAATTTGTCAGTCCTCAAGTGGTATGTCAAGTGGTTGGGTCATGAAATGAGTTTCAAATCCACTTGAACATTTTGATTGAGATGAAATGCAAACCTTTTTATAAAAGAAATTAAAAAGATTTTCATATTTATATTATGTATTTTGTACTTTATAATTGGGCTTGTTGGAAAATTTATTTATAACCCCCGTTGGGCTAGAAAGGTCTGGCGTGCTATGAACAAAGCCCTAGCTTAGCCTCACCTTAGGCGAGCTTCGTTATCGTTTTCGAGTCTCCACTCTTCCGCCGCTTCGTCGCAATGGTAATGATTTTCTGGGATTTCGTTTGAATGCTCGATCTAACTTTGTATGGTATGAATTAATTTCGTTTTCTGTTTTTTGATTTTTCGTATTAATTTTATGTAATAAGGCTTCGGAGAAGAAATTATCGAACCCAATGAGGGAGATCAAAGTGCAGAAGCTGGTCCTCAACATCTCCGTCGGTGAGAGCGGCGATCGCCTCACCAGAGCTGCTAAGGTGTTGGAGCAACTCAGTGGTCAAACCCCTGTTTTCTCCAAGGGTGAAATTTTGTTTAATGTTGTCTCTCTTTCATCTGTTGTTCATTTTGCCACCAAGTCTATAATCATGGGAGCTGCAGTGGAGCAGTGTGATTTTTTGGTGGCTTAGGAAGCTCTAAGACTTATTTTAGTATCATTTTTTGCTCTGCAAATCCCTCTATAGTAATGATCAATCGGTGAATCTAGTTAGGCAAATGAATTCCCAGCATGGATTGTGTAAAATGCCAATTCTTATATCTTCTCCTCTCTATCAACTGCTTCAGCTCGATACACCGTGAGGTCATTTGGGATAAGGCGTAACGAAAAAATCGCCTGCTACGTTATGGTTAGAGGGGAAAAGGCCATGCAGCTTCTCGAGAGCGGCCTGAAAGTGAAGGAGTACGAGCTTTTGAGGCGTAACTTCAGTGACACGGGCTGCTTTGGTTTTGGCATTCAAGAGCATATCGATCTTGGCTTCATAGCATCTTCCAGACACATTTCTAACCTGGGATTTTAGCAAAAAAACATGACCCAATTTGGTGAATTGCAGATATGATCCTTCAACTGGGATATACGGTATGGACTTCTACGTCGTCTTGGAACGCCCTTGCTATCGCGTTGGAAGGCGTCGAAGGTGCAAGTCTCGGGTTGGAATCCAGCATAGGGTCACCAAGGAAGATGCTATGAAGTGGTTCCAAGTCAAGTACGAAGGCGTCATCCTCAACAAGGCTTCTAACATCGGAGCTTAGGGTTCGTTTCGAGTTGAGGCTGTCTCGCCTTTTTTTCTTCGATTTGATCGTTGGGTTATCGTTTTTTGCTTTTAGGGTCTTGTAGAATCATTCGTGTTCGATTCGACCTATGGTTAATTTCATGGTTTATTACTATCTATGATGTGTTTGTCTTCAGGTGATCAAGATATTGTCCCTTGGCGGGAAGATCAGTCAGAGAATTCTTAGCTAAGATTTTCTTAACTATCAATATTGTATATTACAAGATACCAATTAATTCCAAACCATTTTATACATTTTACTAACTCTGGCATCCCACATCTTTTGTACATTTTCTTATTTAGCAAAAAAACTATCACAAACAATCAATATAATAATATTAAATATCTTAAAAGATATGTCAAAATATATACTTTTTTACCTTTTAATTGTACTATATTATTAAAATATTCAGTTTCTTAATTTCCGTGCCAACTTTCAAATGTCCATAAACATTTGGGACAGATTGGAGTAATATTAGTAAAAAAGAGTTTTTGTTACAAGATTTGGACTAAAAGCCTAAAAGATTGTAATGATCGATTTGAGAATAAAATGGGGCCCATAAAATGGAAGGCCCATCCTGGGTCTAGTTGGGCCACAGCTGATGGCCCAATAAGGATAATAGGGTAATTCGTAATTCAGCGTTGCGTTCTCTCTCCCCTGGCTGACGCACAACAAACGTTTTCCTCATTTTTCTTGTCTCCAATCTTTGTTATCTTAGTCTTGAATGATGTCGATTTACGTTATCCACCGTTTTCGTTTGATTTACGGACTTCCGATGCATTTCTGGCGCTGATAAAGAGGCTGCGGATGTTCGTGCGACGTGTTCTGTATCTGCTAATCGGGACACGGTTGTTTTATTAGCTCATTGAAGGCAGGTCACTCGATTCCAATTTTTTGCTTCAGTGATATTCCTTTCTCGATTTTATTGTTGTTTTTTCCTCCATCAAACGTGTTTTTCCAGCTTCCGATCGTGATAGTGGATGCTTGGTGCGATATTGTTTAAATATGTATGCATTTTTTTTTTCTCTTTGCGTGGGTCGTTGTTTGGTTTGTCTCCTTGCAGCACTGCACCACTTTTCGTTGGCTTAGGGTTAAGATTCCAGGCATTTGTTGAGTACAACCACTCTGGGTTCGTGAAATTATATTGGGTGTCAGCTACGGCTGATTATTTTTTTCTTCAATTTCTAAAAGGTTGCATGTCTGGGATGATTTCAAACAAGCGGCATCTGGAAAATGGAGGTGTGTTCAAGTATAAGACAAGGAAAGTGTCTGCCACCCGAGATTTTCCACCTAATTGTGGCCCAAATGCACTGCGAGTTGATTCAAAACCGGATGAAACTGCCCCTACTGGAGTTTTTATATTGGAGGGTATTGGTGCTGAAAGTTCTCAGGTGACTAAAGGTGTTTCGGGAGATGATGCTCTGAATCCTATAACTATTTCCGAGATAGAAAATGGCGTGGGTTTTGAGATTGGGGGTCAATCACGTCAAGTGCTGAACAGTCCTGACAATGGAGCTGGGTTGTTAGAGATTCTGGGGGAAAAGATTGTGGTAGATCCCAATTCCATAGAGAATTTGGTTGTAGAAGCTGGACCACTTGAAGGAGCAGTAAGTAAACCTGTTATTGAAGGAAGGGTTCGGTCATCTGATGCGTTGGTTGGCATTACAGCACTGGAAATGGATGGTTTTCCAAAAGATATTGATGACTTAATGACCGCAAATGAACTCGTCGAGCTTATGAGGTTTGATGACAAGAAGAGTGATTTCCCTAAGAAAGACATTGACAGTAAAGGTGAGACGGTGGCCGAAGAATCAGATAACACGGGTGATTTGGCTTTGGCAAAATCAACATCAGATGCAAATGCATCTGCTCATAAAGAGCTCGTTGCTGGTATTCCCCAATCTTTACCTTCAGCGTCTGGTTGTGTGAGGCCAAAAGAAAAATTCCGTAAGAGAAGAGTTTCTGCTATTCGCGACTTCCCTCCTCATTGTGGGCCCAATGCTGTATTACCAACTGAAGAAAATGAACAGGCGCCGACTTTAGGAACAGATTGTTCTGTTGAACGGCCTCGACAACAAATGGTTGGAGAAAAGGAAGAAGATGTTGAGCATGCATCAGTGACCATGTCCAAGAAAGTTATGGATCAAAGCGTTGATGATGCCCAAGAAACAGTTGAAAGAGAGAGTGTTCTTGAATCGCCGAAAAGGAATGATCAAGAAGGGTCTCAGCAGACAAGCTCTACCTTGGGGAACGAACCACACAGGGAGGTTGTACATGGGTTGATGGCTGCACCCAATTGTCCACACAGGAAAGAAATAGCCAAGTCAAGTTCAGACGATACAGTGTGTGGATCCGAAGCAAGGCAGAAGAATTTATCTCGTAAAAAAAAATCGAAATCTGTCGAAACGAAAACTACAGCTGCAGCAGATTCTTCAGGAGGAACGCATACAGATAAAACCACATTTTCTGATTCCCGTGAAGTCGATTCAAATCTCATCTCATCAGAGTTCACCCACGAGGAACACCACAGTGTGTGCGACCAGCAGCCCCTTGCAATCATTCCCCTTTCTGTGTATGATCCAAATGATGAGGAACCCAATGAAAAGGCCATCATCGTCGCTCCCCCGCGAAATGTATCCAACAGCAGAACGAGCGCAACAAAAGAGACGAAGAGATCATATCGGCGACAGAAGGGCAAGGTTGTGGCCAAAAAAAGTAAACCCCCATCATTCCCAGAATCTAATAACACTTCCTACGATGAAGAGGGTGTAGATACAGGCGATGCAGCGTACCAAGAAAACTCATCTGCGAACAACATGCAAGACATAGACGTCAGCTTGCCTCCCTTCGGCCCTTCTTCAAGCTCAGGCCACAACGACGCTCGCCACAAAGTTCGAGAAACGCTCAGGCTCTTCAACACCATATGCAGAAAGCTCTTGCAGAGGGAAGAATCGAAATCAGCCCAGGTCGCCCCGTCCTCCAACGCGAAAAAAGTGGCCAGCAGATTCGACCTCATGACGGCGAAGATCATCAAGCAGAAGAAGAAGGAAGTCAACACTGAGAAGAAAATCATTGGGAAAGTCCCAGGCGTCGAAGTAGGCGACGAGTTTCAGTACAGAGTCGAGCTCGCCCTCGTGGGGATTCACAGCCCTTACCAAGGAGGCATAGATCGCACGACGTACGAAGGCGTCCCAGTCGCCACTAGCATCGTCGCCTCGGGCGCCTACGAAGACGACGTAGAGCACGCCGAGGAGCTCTACTACTGTGGCTCGGGCGGGCAAACGGTTGGGGGAAAGAAAAAGATGCCCGAGGATCAAAAGCTCGAGCGCGGGAATCTCGCCCTGAGTAACAGCATAGACAAGCGCACCCCAGTTCGAGTCGTACGAGGCTGGAAGGAGACGAGGCTTGCGGACCCACAAGACACTAGGCCGAAAGTAGTCACCACGTACGTCTACGACGGCCTGTATACAGTGGTCGAGTGCACGACCCAAGAACGCGATAATCGAAGGATTTTCATGTTCAAGCTCGTGAGGAACCCGGGTCAACCCGAGCTCGCCTGGAAGGAGCTTAAGAAGGCGAACCGCTCCAAGACCCGACCCGGGACCTGCGTCAGCGATATCTCGCAGGGAAAAGAGCTGACAGCAATAGCAGCCGTGAACACTGTGGACAACGAAAAACCGCCCACTTTCATCTATACGGCTAAGATGATGTACCCAAATTGGCTAAAGCTGAACCCACCCCATGGCTGCAGCTGCTCGGGGAGGTGCTCAGATTCAAGGAAATGTCGGTGTGCGGCTAAGAACGGGGGAGAGATTCCCTACAACCATAACGGGGCGATCGTCGAGAGCAAGCCCATCGTTTACGAATGCGGGCCCCACTGCAAGTGCCCGCCTTCTTGCTACAACAGAGTGAGCCAGCGTGGGGTTAGGCTTCAGCTCGAGATTTTCAAGACTGAGAAGAGAGGTTGGGGACTGAGGGCGCTCGCCTCGGTACCTTCTGGAAGCTTCATATGCGAGTATTCGGGGGAGCTTCTCCAGGACAAGGAAGCTGAGGAGAGGATAGGGAACGACGAGTACCTCTTTGATATCGGCCATAACTACCAAGAAAACACTCTGAATTCCGAGGAGCAGGCGAGCTTGGCCGAAGAAGGTGGGTATACGATCGACGCTGCTCAGTACGGTAACGTTGGGAGGTTTATTAACCATAGCTGTTCGCCTAATGTTTACGCCCAGTATGTGATTTACGATCACGATGATAAGAAGATGCCTCATGTGATGCTTTTCGCCATGGAGAACATTCCTCCTCTCCAGGAATTGACTTATCATTATAATTACTCGGTGGATCAGATTAGGGACGCCGATGGGAATATTAAGGTTAAGAAGTGTTATTGTGGTAGCGCTGTTTGTAATGGCAGGTTGTACTGAGGCGTTCGCCGGGCGGGCGGGTGGGACGATGTTTTTCGTCTGAAGGAGAACTGTTGAGATATATAATGTTTTGAGATGTTTTAGTGTTCGGATAATTTTTCAAGTTAAATTATACAGAATGGGTTGGGCGTGACGTGAGCAAATAAATGATTGTTATCAAATGGATTTGTCAATTGGGTTATTTAATCGATCATTTTAGAAAAAGAATGGTGAATTGTGTTACGCAAATAAAGTAAATTGAGGGAGGATTCTGAAGAAAAGCGCTCTGAAATGAAATTAGTGACAACGTTTTAGGCGGGAAAGAGCTTATTTACTCGAGGTAAACCATCGAGTTATCACTGCAACGCAATCGACTATTCGCGCCCTGATAGTTCCCAATTTTATCGCCGTAAAAAAATCGTAAAGTATCTTGGGCGGGCATATGTCTGCAATCGGAACCATGACTGAAGCTCACCAAGCGACGGAGCTAGACGCAGACGTTACGTTGATCTCCAACTCGCCATCAGCAGATGTCGAGCAGTTCCGTACGATGCTACGCCAGCGTTGGGAGTTGGCTTCTGTTCTCAATTTCATCCGCGTAATTTTAGCTTTCATTTCGCTGTTCTTTCTTTTTTTTTTTGTGTTAAGCAGGTAATAAATGGTTGGTTGCACGGTGAAAATGCAGGTGTTTCAGCCGCTTATTGGTGGGGAATTGAAGATGTCAGCCGAGGACATTGAAACGGCACTGATTGAGCAGAACGATGCACTTGCCAAGCTTCACATAGCGATTTTAAAGGTTTTCCTCTCGTTTGATTGGTTTCTCTCGTGTTACGTGAGAGCAGGTCTTTGGGTTTAACTGTTTGAGATGAGAGTTTTCTTCACGTTGCGAGTTTGAGTTATTATTTTATTTTTGCCCCGTATTGTTGGGGGACGTTTTTTCTGGAAACTTTGAGCTTTTGATCAACTCGCTCATCCTGTTGCTTAAATCAGAATAATCCTAGTGAATTTTTGTATGCATGAAACTATGACTATTTACTTCAATAACAGATAAGGCTATGAGGTTGATTGATCAATTTTTTGCTTCTTGAACTTCGTTGATTCTACAATGCACTCCTGGAATTTTCTGTTTATCTCACTCATATTTGTTGCTCGTCTTTATATGTACCATTGTGCACCTGAGATATGATGTACTCTTGAAATCGTGTCTCTCAGATTTACATCAGTAAAAACGTAAATACGTGTGAAATTCATAGTTGATCTTAAATAGTTGGTGAATCTAATAATAGCATAGTGATTATTCTCACATGGTTGCTTGAATTGATTTAGTGATACTGCTTTTACAGGGAGTTGTTCGAGATAGTAGAACTCTAAAGGAACCTGATGCTTGGATGGTTGCTCTCGCGAAGACACTAGCAAAATGGTGGCGTTGGGTGAGTCTGACAGTAAACTTTTGTGATATGTCATATATAGGAAACTGCCGCAGGCATTGATGCAAATGTTTCTTATTTGCAGGTCGGTGAAGGGAATTTCCCTTTAACAGGAGCAAAAGGGTATGCATTAGATGATTTTCCAGTACTATAGTTTCTAGCATCACGGTTCTTCTCGCCCCTCTGATAGTGCTATCTAACATGCACAGGAATGAAATATCTATATATAAGGAACTTGATCGATCCAACAACTCGTCTACAAATTCTTAAAGCCCTTTGTGAAGTTCGCGTTGATGTACTTATCTGGAATCTTTCCTCCTTTATTTTCTATAATTTTTGGTGCACATATCAAGCTTTCTACCGTATTTGTGGTTGGTCTTTATTTTCCGATAGTTGCCTTACTATCCAGTGCTGCACTTCGAAGTTCAGGAGTGGTTCAATTTTTCTATAATATTGATTGTTTATGATGTTTTTGTGTGCAGCAATATGATGCCATTGACTTTATCAATGAAGAAACTAGAAATAGCGGTGGAGACTCTAAGTTCAAAAAAGACAAGCTTGTAGATGATGGAAATGGAATTGCATTCTGGTATATGATTCTACGTGTATATGCAGTTGTTTGAGCTTATTGCTAATGTTTGTAACTTCGTATCATTTAGGTACGATGGAGATGAAGTTATTGGCCACAGACTGTACAAGGAGGTTAAATCATTGAAAAATGAGAGTCTCAGTTGTACCCCTCCAGCTATCATCTCTCAATGGTACACTCTTGCTACTAATCTTGAAGAATTCAGAAAAATCAAGGTATGCTCTATCATATTCTTATTTGTGTTTTTTTTTTTGCATCTAGAATGTATTAACTTCAATTCTTGGGATATTAGGACGATTATTCGTCCAGCAAATTTAGATGGGAGGTTGCTGTCAGTGAGTCTCTGGAAGCTAATATCATTCCAGTTCTTGAAAAACAATGGAAGGTCAATAATATTTATTTTAAGTTGTTACATCTGCGTGTCGCTTTGACTTCATAGGAGTTGAATGATCTTGAATTACTGCATTTAACAGAAAAAACAAAAAGCAAAGATGCAGAAGGAGAGAGAACTGATGATGATGAATGGTTTCCGTAATCCAGGGATAACTAGGTCTCGCCGTGGGGTCAAGGATGTTGATTATAAATTTGGTAATGGTAGTTTTTAGTTTGTTCTGTTTGCTGCAATAGGAAGGCATTTCTTGCTGCTAATTGTCACGGTTAAAAGATTACAGGATATGCAATTGCAAACTTACTAGTTGAAATCAGACAAAATTTTCACAATATACTGTGATTAAGTGGTTTTATGTCCACTATGTACCAAATCTCCACGCTTACTACTATCTGACTTTTGTAACCTTCAACCATGTTGCAGATGACTATGACAGAGCCATTACTGAGGCCATTCGATATACTAAGTAAGTATTGCCAACTTTGCATGTCTTTCCTTCTTTGATAGAAGATGATTGAAAAATAGTCATGGAAGACTATCAGACTCATGTTGGTTTATATTGGTGCTATGTTTGTTGTTTCTTTCGCTGGTCTCCGTTAGGAAGATGACAACCAAGTGAAAAATGAAAAGCACCATCACTGTCTGAATTTTCGTATCTTTTTTAACACAAGCTATGTTTATTTCCCCAGTCACCACTGACCTACATATACGATTCATCTCTGTTTGGTGTGAACTTGATTTATGCAATCAATTTCTTTCGTGCTACAGCAAAAGAAAGACTGGCGAGGAACAAAATCTAGAAGGGAAAGAGAGCCAAGGTGGAAAGAAGACTGTAACCACCTCAAGTGGATCAGATTATTCGAAGACTAGCTCGCGTAATAGTGAATCCACTGATAGTGATACCGAGCACAACAGTCATGCAGAAAATGAAAATGCAAGCAAAAAACGAGAGCAAGGTAACGTCAAAGATAATGCTAAGTTAATCCACAGGCCGAGAGGTTCGCGCTTTAGTAAGAGGCTAGCTGGAATTCCCGGACATACCGTACCAGAAAGCATGAACTTGGGAGCCAAAAACAGGCTAAGACAAAGGCCTTCCGTAAATACTGCTGCTGAAACAGAAGTGGTTCCTGATTCAGAGGACGAAAATCCACAGGAAAATTAGCTAACGAGGCGGCGTCGAAGGGACTCACTACTTTCGAAATTCTCAAAACGTGGTTGAATTTGAAATGGGCGTTTTTTATGTGCAGAATTTTTAGGATCTCAGGCGATGATGCCTCACAAGTTTTGGCTGGCTGACAACAGTACGGTATCATTATCCGCAGTACTTTCTATATAGTGGATAACTGCTGGTTTAGTTCATTAAAGCTTTCTTCAGATATTATTTTAGTAGCATTTCCTAACATAGCTAGAACGCAACGAGCCATGTGCGTGTGTGCTTTCACTAGGCAAATACTTGATTCAAATATGCTGACAGATATCCATCAAATTGCTTCTGTGCGAAAGTCTCGAGCCCTGTAAAGGTTATCGGGCTCGACACTCCCCGACCCTTGGTCGAAGTTCTGCATATAGCTCTCAGCATCGTACACCTTCTTCAATCCAAGTTTCAATTTCTTATTCGTCTTCCTAATTCCCTTTATTTTCTGCCATAACGTTAGAAGCCATATCGCGATCTTTGCACCAATCATTATCATCGCTCGTCTGCCCTAAACGGACACTTCTGCTTTGCGAGCTTTTCCAGTTGGGAGGGAAAGGCATTGCCATTGATAATAGAATCAATCCAAGAATAGGATTAATGAATCTTTTTTTTTTGTTGATAAGTAAGTAACGTGCATGATGGTGTTTGGGCTTTATATATAAGAGAATATATGAAAGCGAAGTAATTCCTTGTTTTGTTCGTTTGTTGCTGCCATTACTGACCCGTTCGATGCATGTACGTATGCACCATCTCCATAATAGGTAAATGCTTCATTTTCTCCTGAAGTTGTCAGAATTATTTGCAATAAGATATTGGCTACAATTGAAAAGGTCTTTATCAATAAAATTTCACTTGGTAGTTTATGGATGCAAAGGCTATTATTTTGCGTGGTTGTAAAGGATAAGGTTTGCCCCACCTAATGATTCATTTATCGGATGTGTGAGTTGGATATTTCAAACGCAATCAACCAATTCCGACGGAGGCGTACTTTCTGCAGACTACACTTTGCATTTATTTACTATGGGGACAATTTTATAAGTAATTTGGGGACCATTAATTGATTCGACCAGTAATTTGGGGACCAATAATAACTCGTAGTGTGATATAATGCCTTTCTCGCCTCAATCTTCACTTGATTAAAAACAGATGGAAAAAAAATAAGAAGATATAAGACGCCATTCACGAACAAGACTAGAAAGAAAAAAGTCTGTGATGTGTGTGATCTCATGGAAGGAATCGATCGATCACCTCACCTCGTTGCTTGCAAGGCATCGGTTAGTTGACTTTTGAACAAGTCAAGAAAGAAACACAGCGAATCACAGTTGTTTTGATATACATCTAAGTTAATGACAATAATAATCCATCACTGTCTACGACAACACAATCACCAAAGCTTGAATGTAAGAAAAACAAGGAAGGAAAAAAGTTCAGTCCTCTCTTTGTCCATAGACTATGAACACATCAAGCGTCGTACTTGCAGAGATTCTCGAACCCCATGTATTCGTGTCGGTGTATTTTCCCAATCATGTTCGAAATCCCAACTCCGCCTATTTCAATCGACATGAAAAGAAAAAAAGAAAGAAAGAAAACCAATCATCGCATCAAAAATTCTTTCTGTTAATCGAATGGAATGGACAAAGCTTAGCTTTACCTAGAGAAATGGCGCTGACAAAGATGGTGAAGGATAGAATGAATATGATAATGGACGCCCGTCCCATGACAATGATCACCCTTCTCACGACGTGTTGCCCGACGAAAGCAGCAAAAGTCGCAACAGCGACAAAGTACAGAGCTGTAATGAGAGAATTCACAGAATTACTTGAGCTTTTCTTTTTTCTAATACAACAAAAAAAAAAATCAAGAAATGCTCTTTTGATCTGAGTGTGCACCCACCGTAGGGGACGGGGAAACGTTTGAGGAGGTAATATTCCACCACGGACATCGAAGAGGAGAACATCATTGCAAACGTAGCCGTGGCGCTCGACACCTAACCATATAACAAAAATCCCATAAAAGTCATATTTTTATAGGTTGAAAACGGTTTAATTTGTTTCAAGGGAACTAACCTGAGGAGGAACGCCTAATTCAAGAAACAGAGGGCCCATAATAAATCCACCTCCGAGGCCTAAAAGACCCCCGACTACACCAGCGAGCAAGCCGAAGAAACAGTATGTAAGAAGCTGTGAGACTTTGAAGTTAGTCCCAGTGTCTCCCTTCGATGAGATCTTTCGCAGTCCTTTGTAGAGGCTAATTGCTTCGAAACCCGATACAGCCAAAGATATTGGAATCTGATAGAAATGAAAATTAAGTATTATTGCTCAAAACTTTTTGAATTGACGAATAGACAGTGGATATATACCTGAAGCAAGTTTACGACCCAGTATACAGCAGAACAAGTAGAGGCGTAGTTCTGTTTCGATTTAAGCGATTGAAAGTTAGTTCAACGTAGTGAATTAGATGGAAAACACGAATAAATCGTCGAAATGTAATGAAAGAAATGATAAGAGAAGAGATGAATAAAACCTTGCCGAGCTGAAGACCAAGATACGAGACCCAAACAAAACAGAGAAGTCCAAACTCCTTCCAACATACGTTCTTGAGAATACTGACCTGACAATTTCAGATATGCATATTATGAGGAAAATTAGTCTCTATTCACAAGAAAATGCTATCGATATTAATAATAAAAAAGAACTTCCATCACCTTTGCTTCTTTTGTGTCATTAGCTTCCGTTACAGCACCATTGCTGGGTTCGCCAGGCAGGAGCTTATATTCTGCTTCATCTTTGCCATCGTCTGAAATAGCCAACGAATAACATCGTTAAGCAGCTGTAAAAGTCTCCTTTTCCACGTTAAAATTATATATTTTTTTTTTAACCCACCGTTTACCACCAGCCGTTTTGCAGCCTCCTGATACATAGAGAAATAGAGCAATATTTAGCATGGAATAATAAGCGGTTAACGTTTTCCAAATCACAAAAAACACATGATGTAAAGAGCTGAAACCTAGCCATCTCTGTGTTCAATACCTTCTTGGCTATGGTCTCTTTCTTCCAAGTCTCAACTCCTTTAAGAAAGGCCTTTGTCGATGTAACTGCAAAACCATAAACATACATATACACAAAATTATCAGAAACATCTACGGAGAATAAGAACGTAATAAAACTGAAATGCACTGTAGCTTATGACGGACCAATAAAAAGAACAATGAGGAGAACCGTAACCATCCAATCAGCGAATATCACATTGAAAGTGACTCCGATACTAATGCCGAGCATGAGCATTGGCTGGATTAAAACAGCCAAGTCATAATCAATGATGGGCATGTCCAAAGTGGGATGCCTCAGCTCGAGGTTGTAATAAACAGTCGAAACAGCAGCTCCCATGATCATACCTTCCAAGATCACCAAAAAGGAATTGTTACACAAGTGTCTCAAGAATTCTAACATTTTGCTCAAGAAATACCAAATGAGTTAAAATAGGTCTCACATTTTGAGATGGCGGTGGCAGATTTCGGGTCGAAGCCTATGATCAGCGTGAGCATAGGCACAAAAATGCCACCACCACCAACGCCACCTACGCTCCCAAAAGCAGCTCCTAAGAATCCAATTATGCTACCAACAACAATTTTCCAGTTGAACTCAAGATCCTGTGCAATAACAACGATATGTTAAGAAATTATTTTGAATTTGGACAGTTAATCAGTAAGTTAATTATTAGTTCATCATAGGATCATAGTTGGGCCATGAGTGATTATCACCATCTCTATCAACCCTATCACCATCACTAACCAATTAAATTACCGTGGGTCACATACCACCACCAACCCCAAACCAAAGCAATAAATAAGTAAGCACCTAACATCAGATATTATTAAGATAAGAATAACATGTAAAGATAATAAACAAACAACTTAAAGATTATAAAGGACGAAAATGAAATAGAATAAAATAGGTAGGTATGATTTCAGATGAAGCCAATGGAAGGAAAACTTACCGGCCAAACATGCTGGTAACCTGATTTATTAGCTTGCCAGACGAAATTCACAAAAGACGACAAAAGCTCAGATGATTCTGAATCATCGTTCGAAACCTCGGAAGATTCTCTCTTTAAGCTTCTCTCGGCAGAAACGAAGATGGAGGCCAACAAAAAGCTCCACAGAACTGTAAAGAACGGCCTAAAAGCATTCCACTTCTCTTGGATTCTCGCCATTAAGAGAATAAAACAACAATTCCAACTTTACGATTAAAAATAATACTAAAACACGATCCCAACTTTTGATGTCGCTAAAATGATCTCAGCTCAAAAGGGGCCCGTCTCCTTGTTGACTCAATCGAGCTCCGCGAAAGAAAAGGGAAAAGAATAACAAAAAATGGAAGAAGAAACACGTTACCCCGAAAATGGAAATCCTACGTGTGTAGATAACGAGAGAATATCGATTTTGAAGGGAAGGAAGCAGAGTTGGAATGGTTGATTGATTGATAGTGAATGATCAAAGGCGCACATTCATAACGATGGTGCCAATTTATAAATAAGAAACACAGATGGGGTTAGAGGACAAAAGACAATCAGAAAACATGCCGCACTAAACGACATCGTTTTGGGCTATTTGAAAAAGCTAAGCAAAGCAAAGAACAAAGCTCGGATTCTCTGTGTGTGGGGGCTCACATGTGAGCTTCCTGACTATGCGTTGACACGTTAGAATTTATTTTTATTTTATATCCATGTTACTGATAGATTGGCTATTCATTTCTAAATATATCAATGGCTTAATCGGATTTAGCTATTTTTCATGAATTAATTTATTTTTCTAATACTTGAAATTCCGATTCAGCTAATGTGAACTGGCGGGTAGCAAATCGCTTAGTCAACTTCTTTGATTTAATCTTCTCATTTATTGTTAGTTGTATTCGAAATAAAACATTAGTAGTGAACTTATCTCAACTTAATTCTGCAATTCACTAAATTTAAAGAAGATAAGAAAAGTCGCCAAATGTTGAAGAAAATAAGTTAAGGGATGCTTTGATTTAAACCCCGAAAGAACATGTTATGATTATTCAGCAGCAGTAGATGTCGTTGTCGCTTTGCAATGCAACTATGTGTAGGCTACATCATGATATTAATTAATAATTAGAATGATGAGAAAGAAGATATATTTCATAAATATTATTTGATTACCTTTCTTTCCAAAGTATTATATAAATTGTAAATAAGTAATTCACTGCTCGGCCACTATGGGAATTAAATAGCGGATGGGCTTAGCTGGAGTTGGAGACCAAAGTAAATGACGTGTAAGCAATAACTATTGCACGTTAAGTTTTCTAAATCTACACATTTTATTTTATTATATGAAATGAATGGCGTCCCTACGTTGTAATTAGTAATTACGCAGCCTCTTATTCGTTCCGAAATTGTAAGATTAATAATATGATAAAGATTAAATACGATGATTAAGCTAACCACGTGAATGGATGGATGGGCATATGTTGTAATATTACGGGACCCTATATTGAGGAGCAATCAAGTGGTCGTGATCGTGAATAATAATACTATGGTAATAATAGCATGCTCACATCACATCTTAGATGGGATCAAATAACTTGTTGAATTGGTATTTTAATAAGGTCCTTACTACAATAAAGTATGTTTGACTATCTCTTTTGGCAAACTGCAAGTTGATGTATATTATTACAGATTTACAGATCAATTACGAAAGAGTATATGATTTCTTGTGTTAGTATATTCGACGTTGAGATTTATAATGTCTTTGAAGAGTTCATACGGATCAAATCTTCCTTATATCAAATATCTTGAGTGGGTCGGTCATGCTATAGTGTGATTTGTGTATATTAAAAGTCGGATATCTACACATAAATACCTATTTTAATAAAAACTTACAGATCAGTACCTATGTCAGAAATTTTTACAGATAGGTACCCGATTTAATTTGTACCAGTCTCTTCAGTCATGCCGTAGCCGTACCTTCCTGTGTGTGTATTGCGTACCATAACACGTTGATATAAGGTACCTAAATGTGTTTGTACGGCGTACCTAATGTGTAAATAGGGCGTACCTAAATGTGCTATTACGGCGTACCATTTTCTAAACATATTACGTTCCACAATGAGTTGATATAGGGTACCCAAATGTGTTGTATGGCGTACTTGCGGCGGATCGGGTACCTATCTGCAAAAAATTTATACGGTTAGGTACCTATATATAAGAAAATGCTGACACGGTACTAAATTACAACTTTTTTTTTTACAGAGGGGGTATTTATGTGTAGTTGGTTTGATAGAACATTTTTGTTTTAGTCATTGCAAAAGAATTGTTTCTTGATAAAAGAAAAGAAAAAGAAAACATAAACAAACGATCGTGGGCTAAAATCTCCAATGTATGGGTTTTGACTCACATCCATAGGCCACCAAGAGAAAGCCCAAATCAGTTTTTTTTTTTTTTTTCTTTTAAGAAGAATAGGGAATTCATAGTGAAATGTGGCATTATTAATTATATTGCGATCTATATAGCTTTTTATTTTCGTTTTTTATCACTTCACTTTATGGGCGAATTTTTCAAAAGTTAATTGACTAAACGTCAAGTCCCCATCCCTTGACTTTTCGACCTTATTTACCCATAAAAGGTTTTCAAGAAAACGATTGTTCGGATGGGAAAATTGTATGGTGAAAATATAAAATTAACCCGCAAACGAACAAATAATTTAAATTCAAATTCGGAAATCCCACCTAACATCTTGCCATACTAGGTTAAAAAACTTGGCAAAAGGATATAATATATTTATTAATTCAGCCGTATTTATAGCATAATAATAAATATATATAACAAAATAATATTGCCCCATCAACCACAACACAAGTCAAATCTTCAGTGACAAGAGTTGCATTGCAACTCGAAGATATATATTCAAAAAGGAAATACTATGTTCTGACATTTAAAAAAAAAGGTGACACGGTTTTTTCTCATTCGGTTTCTATTTGTCCAAATAACGTTAGGACAACATGAGCTTTGTCTTATAGCCCTTTGTTTGGTATATTGTAAGGAGTTTGAAATGCGCAAACGTTGCAAGTTCCATGTGCGTGTGCGTCGTTAGATAAAATACAAAATGCTAACACATGCACAACAGTGCGAGATATATAAAAATAATAATCGGAAATTTAAAAATATTTTTTTAATATCCTCCATAATGATGACGTTGATGGTATTGGGAAAACTGCAGCGTATGCTGCGGCGCATTATCTCTGGAGAGAATGTCAATATGCTAATGTCGTCTAATCTAAATTCTCTCGTATATTTTAAAATACATATATGTGAGCTAGACATGACATATATAGTTTTATTTGGCCAAGATAATGAATGATAAGATAGGCATAGATAGATGCATTCAATTCAATGTGTGGTGTGGGCTCCTATCACCTATGTAGAGCTGACTCTTCCACTCTTTGTTCGTCTAGTAATTATTATTATATAATATAATTAAATAGAATGAGCATCTCTATTAGTTCAGAAGCTTCCAAACAGCTCAAAAACACATAAACACAGTTATGTGTTGTGAATTTCAAACTCAAACTTCAAGTCCAACAAATGCAAAACGACATAGTTTTGCCTCAGCTTTTTCAATGCAAATTTATCAGTTATTGTGAGAGGTCAATGAAGGCTTATTACACGTAGTAGTAGTAAAAGTGTACGTGTGACTCATCAAACCTTGTGTTATAAACTTATAAATCTGAGTTCAACGGCTAAATTGAGGAGAAAAGTCGTACTAGTTAGGTAATTTTCTTTTGGACATTTTATAGTCCGTGAAAACAAAAAGCTAGTAAGTCTACGATGTAATAAAATTAAACATACAAAATAAAAGTGAAATAATGAGCCATGCATGGCTATCCAAAAAGGAAGGATAACGTTGAAAATAGGTGGGGAAAGCCATATTATTACAAAGAGTCATACGTAAGCTTGCAATACAAACCAAACCCTAATGACGCAAGCCATATTCTACCTCTATATATATAAAAAATTCAACTTGTATCTCATTTCAAAATCCACCAAAACCTAAAGCAATTTAAAAAAAAAAAGAATGGAAAATCAAAACATCATCCTTAAGCTCTCACGCCTCTTTCCTTCTTCTTTCTCATCTTGTCATCAGCTCAGAGCAGTCACTGCAGACGTAGCAGAAAGCTCCATTTCCATTGCCAAGACCAAGAAAATACCTCATAACGATGATATCGACCGATCGAAGCCCACGAAAGGACCGAAATGCCCTCGTCCGCCGCCGCCATTTTCGAGCGTAGAGCTGAAGAAAAAGCATCTAACTTCTGCTTCAGTAAAGAGCTGTAATAACAACAATAATAATAGCCAGCAGCACGTCAGTTCTTCCTCGAACAGTGGATTCTTCAGCAGCAGTACTGACGACGATGAGAAAGTGAAGAAAGACGACGCTTCCTTTAGCTTGTCTTCAAATTCTGGAGACTCTTTTCGGTTGAAAAGTAGTACGAGCCGCAGGTTATTTAGAGAAGAGATGACGGTGAATAAGATGAAAACAATCAAGGAAAAGGAGCGTTGTTCTTCGTTCTCCTCTGCGAAAACCTCGTTCGATCTCACTAACACAGCTTCGAGCAAGAAAGAAGGAGACGCGAAGAAGAAGAAGAACTACTGCTGTAATAATAATGCTGCCAAGAAATTAGGGCAAGGGGTCATCAGCGCAAGCGATGATCACCACGATTATTACTACGGCAACAAAAAAGCCTCCAACATTGTTAGCGCAAGGAACCGAAAAACGAGGAAAACGAGGGTTAAGAAAAGGATCAGTTCATTAGGGTCTTCGATGGGCTCGGTGTTGATCGAAGAGAGCCGTGCGGTGGAGAAGAAGTCTATGGATCCGAGGAGTGATTTCAGGGCATCAATGGTGGAGATGATCGTTGAGAAACAGATGGTTTCTGCAAGAGATTTGGAGAGGCTACTGCTGTGTTTCTTGTCTCTGAATGATGTTTCTTACCATGAAATGATATTTGAGGTCTTCTCAGAGATATGTGAGACGTTGTTCAGCAACTGAAATTAGCTACTACTGATTTCTTCTTTCTTGTTCTAGCTAGGATTTGAGGGTTTTCTGTAATCGTTTTTGGAAATTTTAATCTTTAATTAATGATGCGTTGTTTGGTTTATGGTTCGCTTTCAACTGCTATGCATTATACTTAAAAAACTGGGATTGGGAATGTGAACAGTTCATTCCATAAATAACAGTTCAATTCAAATTAAATTAAATTGAAGTCCAGTCTATACTGACAAAACTGTACTATAGAACATCATGGATTAAAGACGAGGCTTGCTTGATGGTGTAAGAAGATTCTTGGCCCATCGACTAATGGGCTTTCAACTATATGTTATAAATAACTATATTTATAAATAATTTCAAATGCGGGGATAGCTCAGTTGGGAGAGCGTCAGACTGAAGATCTGAAGGTCGCGTGTTCGATCCACGCTCACCGCAAGTTAAATTTTTAACTTAAACTTTTAATTTCCGAAAATTACAGCTACAACGTATCATCGGTCAGCACGCTTACGCATAACCTTTTTTGGCCCTTTCTTTGCGTGCTATGTTAATGTTTCTAAATTTCCGTTAGAGATCTTTTTTCTTGGATTCTTCGTGCTATATATGTGATAATCCAACATTCTTAAACCTTATCGTCATGCAATAAATGATGGTGGTAATATAAAAATCATGTTTATTCATAGGAAAATATACACTAAACTTGGTCAAATGGAACTATACTTTATATTGAAGTGAAATCAAGAAATGTTCGAAAAGAAGCACATTAGCAAATTTTAGTATAAGATCATGAAAAATCTTGTGGCCATTAAAATTTATTGGATGCGTTCTCTCATTTCGGAAAAATACAATTTCATTATGCGATTAAGTGCTTTTCAGATGCCATGCTTAATTAAGTCATCAAATCTTAATGATATGGCATCTAAAGATTCTCGATTTTTTTTTAACTTACTTAATATGTTTTTCAATGGAAGTGAAGCACAAGGAGGACTTTATTAAAATTTTGGTGTGCTTTGACATTTATGGTGGGATTAACCACATGGCTATATTTAAAAAGTAAAAATAAAAAAATGGAGTCCAAGACAAGTGTTCAAAAGCTAAGTGGAAGCCATGTGAAGCTACTTCAAACAACATAGACAGTCTTTGTTCTTAATGCACGACTCTTTGGGGACAAAGCAAAGATGATAAACAAGATAATAACTTTGTGAGAGATATTACGCATACTCTCTTGATAACAAAGCAAGCATTTAAACCTAAGATAACATCCCAAGAAATATGAAATGTTTGTTTATGGGCCAGACAGCCCTTCTTAAAGCAAGAAGTTGATAATAATCTCTATGTTTACATCAAATTAGAACGTACTTTTTCCTATATTTTCCAATAAAGTTTTATTTCTTTTCAATCCCTTATTTGATTTATATTCATATAAATATTTTCAGGTTTTGGCAATTATTCTTAGTGCTTTCCAGAGATACCCAGATTCCAATATCTTTCCATGTCAAAGATTTTCGCTTGGCCTTTTGCTGTTCTTGGCAAAAAAGGGCCAAGTGGAAAGAAAAAGTACTGTAAGATAAGAATATTTTCAAATGACATTTAAAAAAAAAATTAATAATAAAAGATAGATCCTCCACTCCAAAATCTAGTGAGCTATGAAACACTCACACGTCACACCCATGGAACCACAAAAGCACATGTACACTGCACCCCACGCACACAAACACACAGTTGTAGTGTTTTTTTTCTTTCAAGTTTCTCATATGATATAATTAACTTCGTGACACAAACACACGACATAAGAATAATCTAGTGGAGCTTAGGGTCCCTATTTGATATTTTTAATATTTACTTTCACACAGTGAGTGGGAGATTTTTGAGAAACTTTTGATCTGATATGATTTATTTGCAACCGACGATGAAGATTCAACGACTATAGTGAATCTTTACGAAGAGTCGTTTCTTGAATTTACATATATGCGCTTGCAATGTATTGATCCTTTCATGCATGTTAAAGTTATAAGAGGCCTTTTTTCCACCACGCCATGCACCCAAAGATGCTGGAATTATTTACATATAAATAATATAAGCATATTGTAAGTTTTTATCGATCGTAAATGCCTCTTTTATGACTCGTAAATTACGATATTTGATCAAGCATCTGTCGAAGCTTATAAATTTAATGTTTCTTGATTTGCTCTTTTCGTGTAAGATTGTTTTGGTCCAAGAAAGTGTGTCACAGTCTTTCACAAGACATATAATGGAAGGATTAGGTTGATCGATGGGGTACGCAAAAGTCATGTTAATTTTCTATACATATATATATATCTTGAGAGAGGGAGAGGCAAAATGGGAGAGAGACACTTCCTTAAATTTATTATTCCATTCCCTACTCAAGTGATAGTCAATCCAACTTCATTTGATTTTTAACACACCATTATTACTTCAATATAGTCATGCAAGTTTTCAAACTTAAATTCCATGGATGGGACGCGAGAGTGGACCTTAAAATACAGAAACTCTTTTTTGTGGGCTTGAATTGAATTTACGTTTCTTTTGATTGGATGTATGATAGAGAAAGTTTAGGAAAATATTTAACGTGGGGTATATGAGTAATCAAAATTTCTCTTTAATATTAAATTTGAAAATATGCAATATGAATATACACACAAATAAGTAAATATGGCATATAAACTTAGGAAGACTAGGGGTAAATTTAAGATAAAACCGGCCAAACCGAAAAGAACCGAACCGAAAAGACCGGAACCGAAAAAATCCGAACCGAATTGTAAAAAAACGAACCGAACCAAATTAAAATGGTTCGGATATCGGATTAAGCATACGTAAAACCGAAAAAACCGAAAAATCGAACCGAAATTATCATACTACTTTAAAAATAGAAAAAATATTAAAAATCATTTGTTTTTTCTCTCCGTAAACAACACAGTAAATATAATTTCATTGTTATACTTTTTTCCACTTTTAGGTGAAGGTTTTCCTCACCAATCAAATACTATTTTTCTCCCAAATAATTTGTATTTATCGTTTTTATATTTTGGTTAGATTTTGTTCCATTTTCATGTTTTTTTTTACCTTTGAATTGTTTTTGCTACACGGCACGTTTCATAAATCTTCTTTGTTTCTTAATAAACATAAATTGTTTTATGTATTTTAGCTCATAATATTTTTTTTTGTTGATATTAAATCCTAACCGAAAAACCGAACCGAACCAAATTAAAACGGTTCGGATATCGGATTAAGCATGCGTAAAACTGAAAACCGAACCGAAATTTGAAAAAACCGAACCGAACGGACCGATGAACACCCCTAAATAAGACAACTCACACATATGGACAAATAAACCCTTGATCAGTGGCGGAGGCAGACTTTCAATTCTGTGGGGTCAAATTACCCACTATGTCTAGATAATTTACAGTAAATTATTAATAAAATTTTTTTCGAGTGGGGTCCAGTGACCCCACTGGACCTCACGTGGCTCCACCACTGCCCTTGATCATCGTCTGAGACAGACATTCCTCACGACGACCGATCATTTTATTTATGCTATTCCATTCTATAATATATATAAATATATATTATTGATCTATAACCTACACATGGGATTAGTGAACCCGTCGGGGGTTGATTTGGCATGTTGACGTAGCAAAAAAAAAATGCCATACAACATGTGCCCACGGATGGTGCTCACGCAAGGTGAATACCATAACATTTCTATATATATATATATATATATATATATATATTTGCATAATTGATGATGGCTTATCCAATACAAGATTATGGTTTAGTCCCACCCACACACACATATATATAACAGTTCAGAGTATTAAATTCTACAGGACAGTTAATCAAATGAAAATTATAAATCTCAATATAATTATTAGTATTTATGAAATTTGGATGGTCTGATGGCTTTGCATGTGCAGCATGTGTGCGCGTACGTAAAGAATATAAATACAGGACCACTATACGTGGTTTACATTCTTCATTTCATAAGTATATATATTTGAAGTACCTGAATGTGTGTATATATATACATATAGTTAGGTTATAATTGATAAAATGCACGTTCTCAGTAGTGATGATGGTTATATGTATGGCCTTTAGTTACCTTTTAAGTTCCAAAATAAAAGCCTGCATGTGACTCAAAAGCACGCCTCCACGAATTTTATAATGTTTATATATACGTACACCAAATCATAGATTGGGCCTGCAAATTAATAAAATCATATCCGAATTATTATTAAATCACAAACGTCGTGTTGAAGAAAAGGTGTTAGAATTATGTTTAAGTGGTTCCGTTAGAACATATATTTAGACGAATGAAATGAAGCATGGCGATTAGGTCAATCGGTTTCTCGAATTAATAAATGAATAATCGAGAAGCATGCACCGTCATAGGAAATATTTAATAGATAGTGAATATTGATAATTATCACCTAATAGTTACTCCTTCGATATATCTATATATGTGCAATGATTTCATGCATTAATGGTTACGGCTACAGCGATAAAATGTATGCACATCATTGGCGAAGGTACTTATATACAATTGGCAGAGGACCATTTAAATTTAAATAAATATTCCCAAGATGAAAGTCAAGCATACCAACTTACTGGGGCAAAATGAGAAATATATTTAATTTTTGCTAAGTGGTCCAATCTCCGACTTGTGATTGTAATAAAATTGCACTAAATGTGCTGGTGATCATATACAACTTTGGTACCAATTTGTTCGCTATCATGTTTTAATTGTCACATCCACCATATTATTGTGACAACTCGTACCATATATTCCAATTGTCTACAATCACAACCCGAGAGCCAAAAGTGAAATAAAATCAAATCATATTAGTACATTGGAAGAAATATTAAGTTCGCTTATCAATACCAAACTGTGACATATGTAAGATAAACATACTCAAGCTACTAACAGTTACAGATTATATACTAATTTCAAAAATTAAATACCCTAATAGACTAGTTAAAGACCTATGACCCTATAGAAGATTGTTAATGTACATAAATAACCCTAACCTCTAGACAAATAATATGTGTGATAAAAATAAAATTATAATACCAAAATCCAACATTAAAAATATTATTATTAGTTTATAGATGCCTTGCTTGTGATTTCCAACACCGTTCAATGTCTTCTGAAATGTTCTTGGCATCCATGGAAGCCCCAAGAAGGCCACGTTTGGTGAACCCCACAGCGTAAAGACCATTCTGCCCTTTCCAACCATTCGGAAATGGCCTCTTTGGAAAGCCATCTTTCTCGGAAAACATCTCACTCTCCTAATATGTAAGGAAAGAAAATGACAATTATCATTAAATTATTGTTAAGCCTATGCCTACTAATTACATGTGTATTTTCTCCAACATATTATTGCAAGAGAATCAAGAATTGAGACATTATACCTTGAGCCAACATGGTACGTTGCTTTTGTAACCAGTTGCTAATATTATCGCATCGATAGTCTCTTCTCTTCCATCTTCGAATTCAACCGAGTGGTAATTTACTCTCGAAACTGCAGGGAATACCTATAAATCAAATAGTAATTTTAATTAAATAAATACGCTCCAAGACAGCAAAAAATAGCAAGAAAAAAAAGAACCAAATCAACAAAAGATTTAGTGCTATTATCACAAAGCACTTCTTCTAAAAATGACTAAGCAAAGATTAGAATTCCCTCTTTACACGACTTTGGTGCATGTTTGAATAAATATAGGTGGATCTTGTCGTATTTAAAATTGGAAACTAAAAATTTGCGCGACATCTATAACAAAAATGGACTAGTTTCTCGTACACCCTTTATTTCAAGACACATTTCATTAACAAAGATTCAATTTTTTTTTTAAATACATACCTTGATGTCTCCACTTTTGATCTTTTCAAGTGTGCCAACGTCTAATACGGGCGTTTTACCCGTAAGATTCTTGAGCTCGAGCGGGCCCATTTTTGGACGGTCCAACCCATGGCGGCTCGTGTCGCCTAACCTTAGCCACGAAATGGCTAGTAAGAGTCGGTCCACGGCTCGCAATGGCAGCCATTTGAGCAACCACATGGACAAGGCAAAGGTTGATGTTCCAAGCATTTCTCTTGGTAAAATATGCAGCTGAAAAAAATAATATGATGATGATGATCATCATCTTCGTCATGCATGTTCTTACGAAGACTTATTATCTCAATTCAAGAATGCAATGCTAGAAACGGATACATGTAGGGGAAAAAAAGAGAGCATAAAGGTGTATAAGTGATCAGAAATCTTAAAATATATAGTTGGAAACTTGGCGCACGCTTTGAGTATTTCAAGAAAGTGCTAATTTTGAATTAGGGTTTTCTTAATATAATCGTTATAATTATTATTATTATTACCGTATCTCTGACGACAAGCGAAGGCATGGCGCCATGATTGCAGAGATCCAAGCAAACTTCCATCCCTGAGTTTCCACAGCCCACGACCAACACCTTCTTACCCTCGAACAACGAGCCACTCTTGTACTGACACGTGTGCACCACCTCGCCTCGGAATTCCCCCAGCCCTTCGATCTCCGGCACCACCGCCTCCGCGTTCTCGCCGGTGGCAGCCACCACCCATCGGCTGACGTACTCCACGGTGGTTGTAATACCACCAACAACAACAACCTCGACTCTCACCCTCCAAAAGCCAACGCTGCGATCGAATTCTGCGCTCACCACTCTATGATTGAACGCTGGTTTTATCTCGAACCTCTCTGCGTAGTCGCTGAGGTACTGTAAGAACTGCTGCTTCGAAGGGTAGGTGGGGAAATTCCTCGGCGAGGGCATTAAGGGTAATTCGCAGAACTGCTTTGGGAGGTGGAGTTTGAGCCTATCGTAGGTTTTGGACTGCCATAGAGAAGCTATGCAGTTCGATCTTTCGAGGATGAGTGAAGGTACGCCTTTTGATTTCAGGCAAGCTGACACGGCCAAGCCCGACGGGCCGGCGCCTATGATCACAGGCCCGGGGACCCACACGCACAGTTTTGAAGACGATGCGTGTAAGAAGTTTATGGGGTTGTTGTATGGGTCGTGGGATGTTTTGCCTCGAATCTCTAAGAGGTGATGATCATCAGTATCATCATCCATCATAACGGGATTTTTTTCTTCTTTCTTCTCTTTATCTTGGGTTCAAGAAAGGATTTGGATTTATATGTGATGACTGTATCGATCAATATGGTTAATTTCGTGTACGCTCTTTATCAGTAGATATTGGGCTGCTGAGACGAGAAAAATGAGAAGGAATAACGAAGGTTATAATATGTGTTGAAGAAACTGGATTATAGTGACATCGTAAGCCACTAACACTCGTTGGATGATGCAAGTGTTATTTCTGTGGTTGCGTCTGGTCGGCGGCAGAGAGCTTTGGCAATAGATAAACTTCGGCAGTAGATAGTCGGAAGATGGAGTGTTCTTCAAACGCAGGTGCAGTTCGCCAGTACCCAAATAATGATTAGGACATATGTGATAACTATAGTACACAGCATGAAGAATAAATACGCCTGGAGTTGATGAAGACTATCCATAACAGTAGACGTAGTCGAGGCGTGTGTTGGACACACTGTCCGTAAGACGAAATCGCCCCGATATCAGTGCTTTCGGTTAGCAGCGATCGTCCCCAAGATACAACGACCTTTTTTCTTAATTCATAATCGCAGCACAACGACTAGAATTTCTGACGAATTATACTCGAAACCGAGTTATTTCTTGCTACGGGATTTTAGAGAGTGGGAGTGAATTATGTAAATATGAGTGGGTTTTTCTGAATGAATTTTTTCAATTCATGAGGGGTCTATTTATAGACTTTTTCACGCAGGGACTTATTAGCAAATTCCAGAACTTACTGGACTGCTTCTGTCATTTACCAGGGGTCAGAATGAGATACTTCGAAACTTATGGACTGTCGGTTTATTTACTGGCCCGCCACAAGCCCGATTCTCGGGCCGACAGCCCGAATCTTTGGCATGTCCCACCGGCGGCGGCCCGACTCTCCAACCGACGGCCCGAGGCGGCTACCGACGCCTCTCCTTGGGCCGACCGACAATTCTAGTTGGGCCGGATCAGCCCAACAGCCCACTGCTTCCATTTGATCCAATGGATCATACCTCTGGGCTGCCCAATCAGCTTCACCTCGACTGCCATGTCACCGGCACCGTCGCCATCGCCGCCTACCGGAGGAAAAATTTAAGTAGCTCCTCAATGCTCCTCGCTCCGATGCGTCGTGCGAAGTGCAAAGTGCGCGCCTCAAAGTGCCCATTGCGCACTTTGGCACGGCACGGCTCGGCTCGGCTCGGCCTCGGCCTCGGCCTCGGCCACGGCCACGGCCACGGGCACGGGCTCGGGCACGGGCTCGGGCTCGGTGCTCGGTGCTCGGTGCTCGGTGCTCGTCGGTGCGAGGCACCGACTCGCACCGAGCTGTTATTTGGCCCAAAACTCACCCAAGTTTCTCAAGCCCACTTAAACCCACTTAAGCCCACAAGCCCATTTAAGCTATACACATGGCAAGCCCTTTTGAATAAACCCACATGGGTTTCTATATATATAGTGAAGATTTTCTTAGTGTCTAACCAATGTGGGACACTTGATTCCCCACTTAAACACTACCAATCATTTTTTAATGATTATTGGGCCAACTTCGAAAATTAATTTCTCATTCACCCGATATCGGTTTTGAGCGTATTAATACTCGTTAGAATCCCCGTGAAACATAGATTCGAAATCTTTCAACGATTTCTCGTTTAGACATTCGATAGCTTTCCGATTTAATTAAAACCGAAACGGAATTTTATTAATGGGTTAATACCCATTTGGGCCCAAAGCCCACTTGGTTTAATAAAATCCAACAATCCCCCACATGAATGGAAATTAATGCAAATGCTATGCATGCTGACTCTTGCAAGAAAAACTCGACAACTCGTCACTGCATCGGGATAGGTAGCTTGTGGCTTTGAACCTTCCCTAGTGAAAACGCAATCGAATTTACTCGCTGTTCAGTGAACATGATGTCTTGAACTGACAGCTTTTGTGTAAATTAAGACAACAGCGTACACACAGTGACGAATCTTATTTCTTTCGATTCTCACGTTGTGTCCATTTCGGCCTTGGACCATATCTTGGTTTCATAAGTGTTATATTAAAGCGGCCCCACTTCTCACTTATATAGGTGATCGACTATTAGGACTTTAATCCTAGAGTATCCCGAAATACTCCACCATCAGGTATAGCCATCATTAAAAACAACATTGCTTACCCTTTACCACACATCATCGGGTAATTACTTGAGCAGCTTATGAGAATGAGCTTCTTAAAAAAAATCAAGTAAGCTACTGAACTACACTCAGCTTAGTTGTCTCATTGAACCAAGTTTGTGGGATCTCCACTCATCATGGTTGAGTTACCACCGAGCTTGTTCTTGGGTGTGTGGTTTTTAAGCCCCATTCCCCTTACTGCGTTATAGTGCTGATCTCTAGCAATGCCTTTCGTCAAAGGATCTGCTATGTTCTCTTTAGACTTCACATAGTCAATAGAGATTATTCCACTAGAGATCAGTTGTCGTACGGTATTATGTCTTCGACGTATGTGTCGAGACTTACCGTTATACATACTATTCTGTGCCCTACCAATTGCGGCCATGCTGTCGCAATGTATCATAATAGGCGGTACAGGCTTATTCCAACAAGGAATGTCCTCCAAAAAATTCCGAAGCCATTCTGCTTCTTCACCGGCTTTGTCTAGTGCAATAAACTCCGATTCCATCGTAGATCGAGCTATGCACGTTTGTTTTGAGGATTTCCAAGAGATTGCTCCACCACCGATGGTAAATACATAACCACTCGTGGATTTGGAGTCTTTGCTGTCAGATATCCAGTTAGCATCGCAGTATCCTTCAAGAACTGCTGGATACCTCGTATAGAGTATGCCATGATTAATAGTGTGCTTCAGATATCTCAGCACCCTTCTCAAGGCTATCCAATGATTACTCCCAGGATTACTCGTAAACCTGCTAAGTTTACTAATTGAATATGCTATATCAGGTCGAGTGCAGTTAGTTAGGTACATTAAACTGCCAATCACTCGAGCATATTCTTGTTGTGATATGGGTTCTCCTCTGTTTTTGGCCAGATGTAGATTTATATCTACAGGAGTCTTAGCCGGAGGATCATCGAAGACATTAAATTTCTTCAACACTTTCTCAATATAATGAGATTGTGTCAGCATAATTCCATCGGGCGTCCTATAGACATTTATCCCTAAAATGACATTAGCCAAACCCATATCCTTCATACTGAAATTATTTTTCAGCATAATCTTCGTGTTTACAATCATTTTATGATTGCTTCCCGTGATTAACATATCGTCTACATAAAGACAGACAATCACGAATTCATCGGGTGTGCCCTTAATGTAAACACATTTGTCACACTCATTGATTTTGAACCCATTCGATAGCATAGTCATATCGAATTTTTCGTGCCATTGTTTCGGTGCTTGTTTAAGCCCGTAAAGCGACTTCACGAGTCGGCACACTTTGTTTTCCTGTCCAGGTATTACAAACCCTTCAGGCTGATTCATGTAGATTTCTTCTTCGAGGTCTCCATTTAGGAATGCCGTTTTTACATCCATTTGATGTACCTCGAGATCATGCAATGCTGCAATAGCAAATAGAACCCGTATTGACGTAATTCTCGTCACGGGCGAATAGGTATCGAAGAAATCATATCCTTCCTTTTGGGAATATCCCTTGGCTACTAAACGAGCCTTATATTTTTCAATTGATCCATCGGTTTTATATTTCCTTTTAAGGACCCACTTGCATCCTAAAGGTTTACACCCTTTTGGGAGATCTACCAACTCCCAAGTGTGGTTCTGCATTATGGACTCAATTTCGCTGTTTACAGCTTCTTTCCAGAATGGAGCTTCTGGAGTCGACAGAGCTTCTTGCACTGTCCTAGGTTCATCATCTAACATGTATGTTAGGAAGTCAGGCCCAAATGATTTGGCCACCTTTTTACGCTTACTTTGCCGTGGTTCCTCCACTTCTGGAGGAGAACCTTTAACGGATTCATAATTTCTTTTACAACTTATTTCATTTCTTTCCTTCGTTGGAAAGATGTTCTCAAAGAAAACAGCATTTCTCGATTCAATAATCATCCCAGAATTCATATCTGGAATTTCGGACTTATGCACTAGAAATCTGTACGCATTACTATTTTCTGCATATCCAATGAAAATACAATCAACCGTTTTCGGTCCTATCTTGACCTGTTTTGGTTTAGGTACTTCGACCTTTGCTAGACACCCCCACACTTTAAGATATCCATAGGAAGGTTGTCTACCTTTCCACAATTCGTACGGTGTTTTATCCCGTTTCTTGTGTGGCAACATATTTAGAATGCGATTTGATGACAATATGGCTTCCCCCCACAAATTCTGAGGTAACCCTGAACTGATTAGCATCGCATTCATCATATCCTTGAGAGTTCTATTTTTTCGTTCAGCAACGCCATTTGATTGAGGTGAATATGGCGCCGTCGTCTGATGAATAATACCATGTTCTTGGCAAAATTCCACAAACGGTGCCACGTATTCTCCTCCTCTGTCACTTCTTATTATTTTGATCTTAGAGTTAAGTTGATTCTCAACTTCATTCTTATATCTTTTGAAGATATCAAGAGCTTCGTCTTTACCACTTAAAAGATACACGTGACAGTACTTCGTGCAATCGTCGATAAATGTTATAAAGTATTTCTTTCCACCTCTAGTTTGCACGAATTTCAGATCACATATATCAGTATGGATCAATTCTAATGGTGAACTATTTCTTTCGACAGATAAAAATGGTGCCTTGGCCATTTTTGCTTCTACACAGATTTCACACTTGTGTTGTGAATCAATTTCCATTTGTGGAAGTAAGTTTAAACTTATTAACTTTTTCAGTTTGTTTAAACTCACGTGTCCTAATCTACCATGCCATAAATTAGACAACTCAACCAAGTAAGAAGAACTGGCTTTATTATTATCAGCGATCTTAATATCGCGTTTTACAGGCATTACAGATAACTTAAAAAGGCCCTTCTCGAGGTAACCTTTGCCAATAAAATGACCATTCTTGGTCAGTACATATTTTCCAGCTTCAAACACTTGTCTAAATCCAGCGTTACTAAGCAGAGCGCCGGACACCAAATTCTTGCGGATGTCTGGGACATGCAGCACGTCCACAAGCGTCACTTCCTTGCCTGAAGTCATCTTCAACACCACCCGTCCCAATCCTACGATGTTGGACGTCGCCGCGTTCCCCATATAGAGCGTCCTACCCGAAATAGGCGTGTAGGTGGAGAACATTTCTTTGTCGGAGCAGATGTGGCGCGTTGCTCCGCTGTCGATGTACCAGTAGTTCGGATTTTCCACGACGTTTGCCTCGTACACGACTGCAGTCAGATCTAGCTCCGACGTGTCTGTCGCCAGCTGCTTCTCTTCAGTGAGATGCGCCCGAGTCTTATTAACTCTCTTTTTCTTACGACAATCCTTGGCCATATGCCCAGGTTTATCGCAGTTATAGCAGTTGCCTTTAATCCTCTTCTGATTCGGATCTTGTTTCTTTAGAGGCATACTGGCCTTTTACGCTTATTGCCAAAACCCGGCTCGGCCAGGTTCGCTCCCGCCTCCATACTGCCCCTCTTGTTCTTGGCTTCGCTTTTTCGGTTATCTTCCTCGATCCGAAGTCGCACAATCAGGTCCTCAAGCCCCATCTCCTTTCGTTTGTGCTTGAGGTAATTTTTGAAATCCTTCCACAGAGGTGGCAGCTTCTCGATAATTGCAGCTACTTGGAAGGTTTCGCTGATCTGCATATTTTCAGCATGAATATCGTGAATGATTAGCTGCAGATCACGGACTTGGTCCAGCACCGGCTTAGTGTCGGTCATCTTGTAATCCAGAAATTTGCCGACGATGAACTTCTTTAGTCCGGCATCGTCGGTCTTATACTTCTTGTCCAACGAATCCCACAACTCTTTCGCAGTCGTGGCCACTGCATAGACGTTGTATAGGGAATCGTCTAGGGCGTTCAGAATATAGTTGCGGCACATGAAATCATTATGATTCCATGCGTCTAACGCAGCCTTTTCTTGCTCAAACTGAGCGACACGAGCAGCATAGTCTGCATCGTCAGGGTTTTCACCCTCAGCTAGTGGGGCGACTTCTGTCACCGTAGGGGCAGTTTCTTTCAGAAAACGGACGAGGTGGAGAGTAGTGAGATAGAACATCATCTTTTGTTGCCAGCGTTTGAACTCCGTCCCGTTGAATTTGGCAGGACGTTCGACATGGTTGCCGGTAGGGATCGTTGGTGCGTTGGTTGCCATCGATCAGATCACGAACAAAGATTTCGTCTTACGATTGTTATTTCTGTGGTTGCGTCTGGTCGGCGGCAGAGAGCTTTGGCAATAGATAAACTTCGGCAGTAGATAGTCGGAAGATGGAGTGTTCTTCAAACGCAGGTGCAGTTCGCCAGTACCCAAATAATGATTAGGACATATGTGATAACTATAGTACACAGCATGAAGAATAAATACGCCTGGAGTTGATGAAGACTATCCATAACAGTAGACGTAGTCGAGGCGTGTGTTGGACACACTGTCCGTAAGACGAAATCGCCCCGATATCAGTGCTTTCGGTTAGCAGCGATCGTCCCCAAGATACAACGACCTTTTTTCTTAATTCATAATCGCAGCACAACGACTAGAATTTCTGACGAATTATACTCGAAACCGAGTTATTTCTTGCTACGGGATTTTAGAGAGTGGGAGTGAATTATGTAAATATGAGTGGGTTTTTCTGAATGAATTTTTTCAATTCATGAGGGGTCTATTTATAGACTTTTTCACGCAGGGACTTATTAGCAAATTCCAGAACTTACTGGACTGCTTCTGTCATTTACCAGGGGTCAGAATGAGATACTTCGAAACTTATGGACTGTCGGTTTATTTACTGGCCCGCCACAAGCCCGATTCTCGGGCCGACACTCTCCAACCGACGGCCCGAGGCGGCTACCGACGCCTCTCCTTGGGCCGACCGACAATTCTAGTTGGGCCGGATCAGCCCAACAGCCCACTGCTTCCATTTGATCCAATGGATCATACCTCTGGGCTGCCCAATCAGCTTCACCTCGACTGCCATGTCACCGGCACCGTCGCCATCGCCGCCTACCGGAGGAAAAATTTAAGTAGCTCCTCAATGCTCCGATGCTCCGATGCGTCGTGCGAAGTGCGCGCCTCAAAGCGCCCATTGCGCACTTTGGCACGGCACGGCTCGGCCTCGGCCTCGGCCTCGGCCTCGGCCTCGGCCACGGGCACGGGCACGGGCTCGGGCTCGGTGCTCGGTGCTCGGTGCTCGTCGTGCGAGGCACCGACTCGCACCGAGCTGTTATTTGGCCCAAAACTCACCCAAGTTTCTCAAGCCCACTTAAACCCACTTAAGCCCACAAGCCCATTTAAGCTATACACATGGCAAGCCCTTTTGAATAAACCCACATGGGTTTCTATATATATAGTGAAGATTTTCTTAGTGTCTAACCAATGTGGGACACTTGATTCCCCACTTAAACACTACCAATCATTTTTTAATGATTATTGGGCCAACTTCGAAAATTAATTTCTCATTCACCCGATATCGGTTTTGAGCGTATTAATACTCGTTAGAATCCCCGTGAAACATAGATTCGAAATCTTTCAACGATTTCTCGTTTAGACATTCGATAGCTTTCCGATTTAATTAAAACCGAAACGGAATTTTATTAATGGGTAATACCCATTTGGGCCCAAAGCCCACTTGGTTTAATAAAATCCAACAGCAAGTAGGAGAAAAGGGACTACAAAATTTTGTGAAAATTATTATTTTTCTCATCCACTCTGTCAATGAACGAAAGAGAGAGAGAAAGAGAGCGAAGGGGTTATGCTATATGACGCTGAGGATGAGAGTGATAGGTTTTTCTGTGTGTTTTAACTGTGTTTTCTTTCATGGGATTGAGAGTGTTTTTAAGACATCTTCGGTGTAAGGGAAGTGAAAAAATATTGAAGAGTTAAATGGCAGTAAGTGATGATGAATATGTAGCAGGGCATATTTATAAGCTAGAGAGTGAGAGATTGCTGAAAGCGAGTTTACTAAGTGCGTTTTTTTTTTTTGTTTTAAATTAGTTCTGAATGTTTGCTTCATCGAGAGTATGAGCCGTTGCTATTACATTGCTAAATGAATATTAATTTGAAATATATCGAACTCAGACTTCAGGGAAGTGTTCGACACGTATCTTTAGTTACAACTTACAAGTAAGTAGTGCATAGTTTATTTAGATAAAGTCGGTGGATTTGAAGTAATATTCTGTTGGGAATGTAAACCTTAATATTAGTAATAGCGTCTGCCCTTTTATGTATGTTATGCATGCAGACAAACAATGTCAATTGTAATTGATATTATAGATATCTATATGTATTTGTAGCGATCAAAATGTTTATTAAACCATTATATATTAACCGTGCGTACAGTTCTCATACACGGTTTGTGTACCTTCAATTGTTAAAACTTCATTGTAACAAAACTACGGAATTTCAATAGAAAAATCATATTACTGACTATATAAATTTCAATAGAATGTTAAAGAAACTTATTTTGTGGAGAATCTAGCTAGCTAGATGCTATAGGCTGATCCTACCATCCTACCATATTTATTAGCGCGTAGTGTATGTAGTATGTCTCTAACGTCCACTGTTTTAGTTTTAAATGTATGATGTATATTAAATATATTGACTGCTCCTTAAATCTAATCAAGAATTGTATTATTTTTATATTTTTATTGGGGACCTAAGACTGAAGGCTCCTTCAACCAACCAAATCAGAAAATATTCACGTGACGGTCCCATTCTGTGTTAAAATTTGGATTTTCAACTTGGGATGGAAATATAATACAGATATTTGTTTGAAGCTTGAACAGCAACGCTTGATTTTCTTTTACATAGAAATTATTGAATTTAACTAATGGTATTGATTTTACATATATGTCTCGAATAATCATGGAAGATATTAAGCATAGCATGGCATGGCATGACGGAGGAATGAGGATTACAAGTAGGGCCTCAATCAAAATGCCTTTCAATTTGAAGAATAAAGTTAAAATACAAAGCGAACACTTGCTAAACGATTTAGTAAGTCCATTCGTATATTGGGTTATAATAAGGATGTTTTAGGTTAGATATATATATATATATATATATATATATATATCACACCAATCTTTAAATAACCCAACAAAAAAATCCTAATAAGTTTCTCGGCAGGTGGGGGCAAGCCCGGCCCGCATCCGTTCCTCTACTATTTATGCAGCCATGGAAACTCTCGGCTGCAGCACGAATATGTACCATAGGAAGAAGATGAACTTGCATTTCCCCTATAATGAGGTTTCTTAAAATTGCCTGAGATTTTTCTGACAGGTTCTTGGTCCAGCCCAGTTCGTATCAAGCTGAGGAGATGAAGAAAACCATCAAACTTCAAAGAGAAGAGACGTTTTGTGCTGCTACTTCTCTCTCTTTCTGAAGTCAACGGTTGATCTCAGCATTTCCAAAGATTGGGAAGAAAGAACGTTGAAGCAATGATCTCTACAAAGTGCAGAGCAGGGAGAGGGACACAGATAAAACACAATTGCTTACAAAGTAAATCTGTTGGCAGCAAATGATGTGAAGCCGAAGCAGTTGCCACTTGGACACAGCTGCGTAGCAACTTCAGTTTATGGGGTTGTAGCAAAGCGTTGGAAAATTGCAATTGTTAGTTACACTGAAAAGGCACGGACAAAGGCAAATCATAAATAAGATGCAGAAGAAGATACTCCGTTATTACCTCATCATAACGGTCGTATTTTCTTCATTGGTGCTTAAAACCTAAGAATTAGGATCAAAGGGTTCCAAAGATCCCCAGGTTTTACCAATTTTCAGCTTCACCGGCAACGGAACTGCAAGAGGGAAAAACGTTAAAGATGCAAAGACCTGAATACATTCAGAAATATAAAAAGGAAAAGATACCCTACGCTTAAGTCACTGAATATAAAAGCAAAAGATACGTGTAAAATCAAGCGGGTGCATAGGTTTGCATAATAACTGTTCATTCGGCATGCAAGAATAGGTCGACCTTTGACTAACTCTAAGTCATTAGATTAGTTCTTGAAAGCCTTACCATGAAGTGAGATCGCTTTTTCCATGCACATCTGAAGCAACAGCGCAGCTTCTTTCACAAACTGAGGATCAGCTTCCATAACTAGCTCATCGTGTACCTTGTGAGAAATAATAAAGGGTTGCATTGTGTTAAACTTAATACATCCTTACATGAAGAAGAATAAAGAGACCGACCACAACAAGTCGTTAAAATGCTTGAACCTTAATTACCTGCAAGAGGATTCGACAGCAACCTTTAAGCATTTGAAATTTGCCAGCATCTATGAAGGTAGGGCAGGCTGCATCGACATCCTCACTAATCACATCGTGCAAACATATCATTGCAATTTTTACGATATCAGCAGCAGACCCCTGCACAAACAATAAATTACATACACCAAAGCTAATGAGCATCATTGTCTTCATAAAAGAAACAAGCAGAGGAAGCACTTAAGACTTCAGTTTCAAAATAAGTTGATTTTATCAAATAATCAGTTAAGCAAAGATGAACATTGAAAATCTACCTGACATATGGAATTCACAGCTTGTCTTTGAGCTTTGGATTTTTCTTTGTTGTTCCCAAATTTAATTTTTGCTAAATACCGCTTTCGACCCTTGAGGGTCTCCACATACCTGCAGCAAGACACCATTACTGTTAATCTAGAACAAACTTTTGTCTGTAAAATGATCGGCATTTGAAATTACAGAAAAGATTTTTCCTTTTCAGATAAGTAAAGTATCCCATCTGAGTATCTCACCCTTTCTTTTCACAAGAAATAACTGCGTCTTGTAACCATTGAGCAACACCAGGGAAGGATTTATTGAAAGAACAAATTCTATCGGCTGCTTCCTGTTTACTACACTCCAATTGGTCCGCCAGCGAGCTTGGTCCCATCCCATAAAGAATTCCATAAACTAATCTCTTCGTTTGATCGCGATCTGCTGCGCTCACATTTGACTCGTCTTTGCCACTCCATTTAGCAGCAATCATAGTAAAGACGTCACCTTGGGGACTACTCAACAGCTCAATCAATGATCTATCATTTGAGAAGTGCGCCATGAGTCTCAGTTCTATCTGAGAATAATCGGCAGTGACCATCAACCAACCATCCTGTAGAAAAAGACAAGGAAAAGAAGAAAATTTTAGAACAATGCAAATTTTAATGTTCAAGGAGATAGAACCTTGAAGATCTTACACTATCTTTACCTGAGTGGATGAGAAGATATCACGGGCGTTAATCTTGTGTAACACAGCACTTGGTTCTCCATCATCTTTATCTATTTTAACCTCAACCACATGCTCAACACACTACATGCCACTCACATAAGCATAAGATTTAGTTATGCAAGTGAAGAGAACATCACCAAAATAGAAGTAGAAGCACAACAACAGAAACTGAACTAGCGATGACATTTGTTTAGAAAATGGTAAACCTGGAGATTTGGCTCTTCCATTGCAAGTCGTCCAGTTGCTGTCGATGTTTGCAGCCAATGACCATGGAGGGTATACTTTTGAGATTTCCTAGATAGTTTGGAAAGGGAACAAATTGAACCCAAAGTAGAATTCAAAAGCTTTGCTAATGTCCGGTGCTCTTTAATCAATGGGATGATAGGATGCTCATTCCTGGAGAAGTTTATCGAATCGTCATAAACGTCACAGTCATTCCAGAAAATAATTATTTAACGACGGTTTTTTTGCACACAAGGCAGATCATTGTTAAATCAAAATTCCGGGTGTAATACCTGAGGATATCCAGACAATGCTTGTCAGTGCTAGGGTGCTGTTTCCCTTTGTTTCCTTCTGGCATAGGCAGTTTCAAGTGTTCGTAGAGAATATTCGCTATATCAGCCGGCATTGATAACGAAAATGCTTTTCCAGCTAATTCGTATGCCTCCTTTTCGAGGTACTTAAGCTTTTTCCCAAGGATATGCCTGGCTCTAAGGCAACCTTCCATGTCAACTCCAATTCCGGAGATCTCCATTTCGGCAAGAATATTGACCTACGACGAAACTCCGATTTTAATTCAAATTGTAGATTTTTCTAAAAAATCAACATATAACTCAAAGAACTTTGAACCAGAAATCAAGGCCAAATGAACTATGGATGGTGAAAATAACAACATTCTCACCAATCGAATTTCGATAGTCATGAATGGTGTAACTAACTCTTCAGCTTCCAGCAGCCTCCATAGAACCGAAACTAATGCTCGAATGTGCGCAACTCTACGGCAACAACCATTATGTGCAGCTTTTCGTGTCTGATCCTTCCATCTACCACTTCGGTTAGCAGAACCAGCAGCTTCACTGGATAATCTCTTCTTGACTTCCTGCCAGAACTATAAAATTGAGGAGAGAAAAACAAAAACTAGCCAGATACAAAAATATTACATGAAAATTATCTTTCTCCAAAATATAATTGTAAATGGACGAGTATAACTTGGTTATTTTAGTCACTCATACTGGTCGGTTCATCAGTTTCAGTTTGTTATATCACGGCATCGAAGCAGATCTTCCGAATATAAACAGGCTTTACTTATTAGGGATTACCTTTTCGAGATTAGGGAATGAACTTTTCTCCTCATCAGGTGAAAGGATCCATGCTACAACGGACAAATCAATTGCATTGCTTACACGGACAGGGCAAAACATGTAATATGAATTATCAACAAGATCCAGACCCAAACTTTTGATTCCACCATGCAGGCTGCTGAATCTGTTAACAGTCACAGCAGGAATCTTAAGCACCTGAAGCTGAACTTTTAGGTTCCAAGTGAATTTTTTTACATTCTTTCTCCCCATTATGATCCCAATTCTATTCCATCTGTTTTTAGCCGTTTCGACCTGAAGGTCTGGTGTTGGAGCATCCTTGCTGGATGTTGTCTGAACTTCTTGGCTGCAGCAGCGGAATAAGTCCCTTCGAAAGTCGAAGTAATACACAGGAGAATTATCCCAGCAAATGGCTATCCCGTGTAGTTCAAATGGAGCAATAGAATTCAAGTCAGATTTTCTATCAAAATGGATATCAAAAGAGAACTCTTCAATTTTATCCCAGAGATCCAAGAAAGAATCGATGCCACCAAGAACACTGGCTACACGAATAGGGCTCTTTTCAGAAGTGTTTTCCCCTCTTCCAATAGGAACAGGTTTCGATGTAGATTCCTTGCTTTGATTGATTGCATCCATACCATCGGGCTGGTACTGCCCAAGCCGATCAGCAAGCTCAACTGACTGAATTTTAGCATCAATAACTGTAAACGGACAAAACCGATACCATCTCGGTTATTCCTGTAATTAGGAATCACTGAATAAGGATAATAGTTCAATCCTCAAGAAATACTTAACCTGCAGCAATTTCAACAGATTTGTCTTCCTCGTTTTCTTGAATCATCTCAGGGATCTTTCCTCTCTCGAGATTTGACGGCATTTCAACATCTTGCGGTAATGGCATGAGAAGGTCATGGCTGCTTGTGGACTCCTCTCCTGGAGACAATGAATCTTTATGGGGGCCATTTCCAGCACCAACAGATAGTAGCGGACGAGAGAACTGTGGCATGTCGAGTCCAAGAGATTTGAAGGCTGAGAACGCAGCAACTCTCGCTTCCTCAGCTTTTTCAAGAACAATCTTACGAGCACCATTTTTTATCTTTTTGGCAACTCCCATATGCAGTTTCCTCTGTGCTACGCCTACCAGGAAAATAGGTAAATATCAACAAGTCTGAGTAAGTGCGCCCACAATCAGTAAATAAAATTAAAGTCTAACTAAATGAGTGTATGTTAAAAAAAATGAGGCTACAAGTTCTGTAGGAAAAAAACGGTTTAGCATTGCAAAGCCAGTTGCTAGGTTGCAAAGCAGTAAGATAACATGAAAAGGGTATTTGCGAGAATCAATATTATCTGAACCAACTAGACTGGTGTTTATGTGCCAGTGTATCAACAACACATAGAAGCTAATGAGCAGAGAATCTCAAGACCAAAAAGCCACAGCACTTTAATGCCTTTTATAACCATCGCCACAAATAGAAACAGCAACATATAGGATATGAATCATAGGGGGGGAATGGTCCTGCCAGTTAAAAAAGCGGGAGGGGGGAGAATGAAACACACAACAAATTAAGAAAGAAGATAGCATAATCATACTGTGTGCACTCCATGCAGTGGTGTCAAACAAAGCTTTCACAATTTCGGGAACTGATGCTTCTGCAATCCCTTGAGGAGTTCTCAAACCAGCCTTGTACAGCGCCCGAGCTCGAGAACCCTAAATGGTACAGAAACCACTAAATATATGATGCATGTTATTATTGAACGCAGCATATTTACATACCTTAACATAAGGGATAGAAGTAAGTTCCACGATTTCGGCTCTAACACCAAAAGAAACACGATTTTGAAATTTGGCTACCAAACTTTCAAGGTCGTGCCAACCAAGCCTCTCGCAAAACACTGAAACCATAGATGCAAACCTTCCAGCGTTTTCTTGTAAAGCCTGAACCATGCCTCTAGCAACTTTAAATCCCTCACATACCTCGCACACTGGTACTTCCTATATTACAGCATCACAAAATTATTCAAACTAACAGTAAGCAAAAAAAGAAACCAATCAACAAAAAGAATCACATGGAAGTTTAATTTATGAGCCAAACGTAACTGTTAAATCATAATAGTTACTTGATATTTTTATGGCATTCGACAATTTTACCTGCACGAGACGTGACAAGATAAGAGCAACATAGAATCGTTTACACACTCTAAGCATTTGTTCTTCGGACAGCATGCCTTGGTTAGGTACCCCAATTTTGCGGTCAAGTTTTTGCTGAAAGCCCTTGGATTTGAATGTTCTTGGGGCGCCATGTGCCATTCGCATCAAAAAGGGCTCTTGCACTCCAACACGATTGCCAACAGACTGCAGCCATAAGAAAGATCAAAGCACAATTATTCACCCAATTGAGATGATATATCAATAGACTTTGATGGCTGAAGAATTATTTCATATAGAAATGCAACAATCACCCATAAATGTATCTTTGATGCATCATAATAGCCATGCATAGATCAAGTACCTGGTCTAGCGAAGACAGCTGCATGAATCTCTCGTAATATAATTCCCAGTCTGGTTCCACGTCAACATTAATAGGAGTTACCAAGTATACCAAATGCAAATCTGATGCGAGGACAAATCCTTCTCTTGCCCTAACAAGATCATCAAGCACAATCTGAACAATAACGAAAATCATTAGTAACACGAGAAAATTGAAATATATTAAAGCTTGAGTGAGTAAGTAGTGAGTTAAACTAGAGTTCATTGTTAGTGGTCGCAGAGGTACGGATATGAAAGGATCATAACACACAATCAGGAACGAGGTGAGTTACTCACTAGTGATTCCTCCGGACAAAGAGAACTACCAAAAGACGCACGGCCAAGGGGAGTGGTATTATACAACTTAGTGTCTTCATTCCATTCCAAAAATCTTTTATGGCACAACCATCGCAGCGAATCTTGGGCTGATTTTACAACATCTTCAAAAGGTTTTGTCGAATTGAGAAGAGTACATCTAACATATCGGTTAATGTCACTAGCAGTTTGGACAACTCCTCCAGCAACAACCTCTAGTATTGCATGGGTCATTCCGTTCCTATCTTCAGATAAACAAGAATTAAGAGGAGGACAACAGTCATTAAGCAGTGTCATAATCCTTTTTACTTCCTCAGGCTTGCAGATTAGAACCTGTTAAGACAATTAATACTTGTTAGTTTAGTGGACATTGCGACTTTCTTTGCATTCTCTTGGCTGAAAGTGCATTGAGCAGCAAAGCGATCTTCCAAAAAATGAACAAAAGCCAAAGTGTCAGAGAAGCAAGTATGAAACTACGCAGGATAAATAAGAAAACAAAAAGACTTACGCTCTCCCCTTTTGTGTCTATGCCTGTCCGTCCCGCCCTTCCCGCCATCTGCCTATACCTGGTACCATCTAAAAAATCACGGCCAATGCGAGGTTGTCTGAATATCACCCTACGAGCAGGCAGATTAACTCCAGCTGCTAGTGTAGAAGTAGCAGTCAAGACACGTACGAGTCCTTTACGGTAGCATGTCTCAACAGTTTCCCTTTCCTCGACCTTATGGTAAAAAATAAACTCTAAAAAGTGATCATGAACGACTTCGAAATTCAATACAAGGTGAACAAAAAATTAAAAAACAAAACGTTTTAAACCCAACCCACCGTGAGTCCAGCATGATGATAGGCGACTCCCCTGGGAAGAGTTTCTTCTAGTATCGGATCCAACCCTGCAGGTGATCTTCGCAATGAATCCACAGCAGATGCCACATCAAACGATTCGCTCTTCTCACTGCAAGGGCTTACAGAAAATGCTTTGAGATACTTTGCAATATGCCGAGCTGTTGATTCACAACCTTTCCGACTCGAACAAAAGATAAGCACTGAGTGGCCCTCTTGGACAACCTAATCCAATTTTGAAGATTTCAGTCTTAAGCTCTACCCACAAAAGAACTTAACGAAAACCAGGTAGCAGAAAAAACCTCATTGCATAATTCCACTACATGATCTGGGTCTTTGCCACCAATATCAGCAGATTTCGGAAGTGCTCTGATCATTTCCATTTCTTTGTTGTATATTGCGCTACCAATTTTGATGTATTCCTCCAATGGAACAGGCCGAAAGTTAGTTTCATAAAGGGCTGCCTGCAGAATTATCAATAAATAAATCAAATATACGTTTCCACAATATCACGATGATATTCTCAAAACGGGACACAAACTTGAAGCCAATCAGCAACTGCAGTAACATTCGGCAACGTGGCACTCATGCCAACTATCTGGAGGCCACGTGCTGGGTCATACTTCCCACTACTCGAACCAGAACTTTCTCCACTAGAAGACTCTTCATTGCCTTCACCAGCTGCATAACGTAGCTTTGTCAACAAAAGTTCCAATAGATAGCCCCTGCTCTGGTCACCAACCTGATACAGCCCAGATAATCATGTCAAAAACAAGAACCAGAAGTCGGAAAGAGAATGACCCAAAAGGTAACAAGGAGCAACGCGTACTACGTGACAAAAATTAAAGTGAATACCATGTGCAACTCATCAATCACAATGGTGCCAAGTTCCGACAATCGACCCTCTTCTAGTAGCCTGTTAATCAAAGAATTTGCTTTCTCAATAGTGCATACAGCTACTGATGTATCTTTGGGAAGTGTGCCTCCTCCTTGGTTTCCATAATAACTACGGACATGTTTATCTAATGGTTCTAAAAGTACTTCAAGGTGTTCTGCCTGCGTGAAAGTAGATCAGTAAGGAATTGCAATAAGACATCAAACCTTCCTCCTAAAACCGAAAGACCAAATCACCTTTTCTGCACAGAGAGATACATAAGGAAGAACAAGCAGTGCAATTTTCCCAGTTCCTAGGACTCGTCGCAGCATTAGTATTTCCGCGACGAAACTTTTGCCAGCACTGTGAAAAAGAGAGGAAAGATATGTTAAGGCTAACTGGTAAATAGTGTTAACAACTGTATCAGATATCTAAAGGAAAAGAAGTATCTTAAATCATCAGTCGGAAGTTGGAACTAATCATGAGAGCCAAGTTACAAGCCTAATCAATATGATGCTTCTGTACCAGATATTGATCGAAAACATCCAGTGTTTCCCAAAAAAACAAAAGAAAAGCGCGAGCACCAAAAAAGAGTCAACAGCCTAACTCTTAAAAAAAAATTGATTCAGTTCACGCGCGATATATTATTAAGTTGATACAAAATCATGGCAAGGGAGTTCCGGAAACGCAAACAATTTTGACTTTGCAATTGGAATCCCTACCTTGTAGAAGCACAATAAACAAGATTCCGATCGTCCAAGACACCATCAACCTGAAGACACTCAACCTGTATAGAGAGCATATTTTATTACAAGTAAAAATATCAAGCCCGAAATATGAGGGATTAAAAGAAGGTGTGCTTCGTTGAGGGATGGATAAAAGATGATCGATCAACATTAACGTTGAGCTAGATTGTATGAGGAAATAAAAAAGACGACAACTCTATTAGCTTGAACAAAATAGAATATACATCAAAATTGTAAACGAACCTGCCATGGATACAACTTTGATATTCCTTTTCTCACGTAGACTTTACATATTTCAGGAGGAAGCCAATAAATGAGATCCAAACTATTCATCAACGAAGATGAACTTGCAGGAGTATGGTTGCTCTTCGAGACATTATTAACAGTAACCGTATTACATGGTGTACCAGATGGCATAACGTGTGTCATTTCTTCTTTTATCGAAGTATTTCTTCCATCTACTTCTACAACGGGCAGATCTTTGTTCATCTTATCTTTGTGCGGCATTGGCAGGATAAAATTTCTTCGAAGACCAGGATCATGAGTAGGGGCGACCATAGTCTCTTTGAATTTCATATTCCTTGTTTCGCTATCACCACCAGGGTGAGCCTCCTGAACCAAATCTTTACCCTCAAAGAAGTCAAAATGCTTCACAGGTAAAGGTGACACTTCTTTGTCTAAATTTTTTCGGTGTTTCCCATGTGCGCCAACAACAGAACAATCTGACTGTAATCCATTCTTTAAATCCTTGGTGAATGAAACAACAGATCCTCCAATCGTCGCATTGTTTATGTTGTGTTTCTCAAAGTTTGACGATTCACAACGTTCAGTAGCACTTGACAAAAGATTACTTGGAACAACCAATCCATCAGCCACCTGAAATGCTTCATTCCAGAAAGCTTCTCCAGGAGAAACCAAAGAGCTTCCTCGTATTGAAGAATGAGGTGATTCTTGAACTCGAGGTTTGGTGGGCGAACGAGGAGTTTCACGTTGCTCAGGGTTACTGCACCTTTGCAAACTAGCTAGTGATGTAGAGGGATTCTTGGGCACAATCTCCTGTAAATATTTATCAATATATCATGGCATCTGATAGTTAATACTTAAGTCAGTCATTCAAGAGTATTCATCTGTGTAAGCTTACCTCTGAATTTCCAAAATTAGTAACATGTGCAATAGGGATGGGTTTAGGGGATGCAGTGAAGTTGCCACAACGGCCAGAATATTGAATTTTGTCCTCTTCATAATGCCTTCTCTTCGTCGATTTCTCCTCTAGCAGAAGTGAAGAAGGGCTAGGATGCCTCTTATCTAGAGTCATCTTTGCTTCCGATGCCAAGCTTGCGCCAGACTGCAGCTCACTGGACATTAGAAGATACACCAGATATAGTCAATAAACAGGACCAAACAGATGGACTGCCAACATACAACAATATAATGTTAGAGTTCTTTACCATGGAAGTACGAGATCAATAAAAGAATGGATAACACACGAACCATACCTGCAATATAATGAGAGAAAACCAGTTGCAAACTCCTTGAGTTCAGAATTCTGTGCAACTTCCGTTGCACTTCTACAAATATCTGACAACAATTTGGAATCTGTCTTCTGAGCATCAGAACAAGTTTCAATAGCCTGTAATTGCTCTTGCTTCAGGAGTGAAGCATTTGTATTCTCATTGCCACACAATAAACCAGCAACTTCAGAAGTCAAGTTTCTCTTGGCTGGAACGCATGCTTCCTTTACATGACAATCAGAATTTGACAATTTAATAGGGGAACCATTGCATTCTGAAGTCTCCAAATAGCGCTGCAGCGAAACTTTGTTGCTCGGAGACCCATCAATCTGGTTTCTTGTTTTCTCTTTTCTCCCAGATTTGGAAACTGGTGACAGAAACTTCCTCTTCTTTCTAGAAGCAAAGAACTGTTTTTGCCACCGAGTAAAGTTGCAATAGGGTTTGTCAGTATCTTATTATAACTCAAGCGACCAGTTCAAAACCAAGAATCCCAAAAAAAAGGAACCATTCAAGGGGAAAAAAACGTTCTTCACTGATTTTAACGAAATAACTCCAGTAAATATTCACGACAATAGATTCAAAACAGTAGCGAGTTGAACATTCTTCCCAAAGACGACACGAAACGAATTTAACCACTTGAAGCGGAGTAACAAAGTGAAAATGCCAGAATGAACCAATTCGCAATCCATGGCATTTAACACCTCGCCCGAAATTAACAATTCCATAGACGAGACAAAAAAGCGATGAGTTCAAACAAAAAACCTGATCGACGCGGCCACGAGGAGATTCAGAGCCCATCCAATCGACTCCGTAAGTGCCCCTGTGGCGACCTTCCGAGGATGCGTGAAAGTGAACGTTCGTGTTTTGAGACGTTCAATCGAATTTCAAGACCACCAAAGCATTTGAATCGAAATGCAAGTTGGCGACTGTGCCGTGCGTGCCTATCTTCTGAAATTAGAAATACAAATGGAACAGCGAACCGTAGTTTGAATTTTAAAGAATTGGCCAAGCAGTCATTTTTATTTAAGAGAAAAATACGACACAAGAATTTCCTTATTTGCCCTTTCTTGATTCTAAACCAAGTATAAGTAATCAATCATCCATGAGTCCTTCCATTACAGTTCATTTTACCCTTTCTTGACACTGAAATGCCACAAGAAAAACCACAGTGTCGAATTTGAGTTCATGGCCATATTTACCCACAACTACACATATTGAGTTTGACTACAGATAAAAAAATATATTATAAAAATATTGTATCCTTCACAATTTGTTTGGAGCTTCATATAGAGCTATCTCATTCTCATACCCCATCAACACCAAGTTCATTACATTACAGTAATCAGAGAATCCACTTGTAACTTCATCCGTACATATATATACTCTTGTACACTCATTACATTGCGTGGTCAGAGTCCCTAACTAAACCCGAATTGCGAAAAACAGTTTCTTCACACTCTCTGACGGGCAATACTCGAATGATTCCCAATCGGAGCTTCTCGATAATCATCAGACTCAACATCGTCTTCATCATCAGAGGAAAGAAACGACGGGCCCATCCAAGCTTTGAAGCCCTCAGTGACACGCCTCTCCATGTCAGGCGTGACTTCAATGGGGTCGTTTGCTGCTTCGAGCATCTCAAGCCCCATGTTCCTGCTTGAAAACTCGCCCTCGTCGGGGACTGAAGCTGCTTTTCTCCTGAGGAAGAAGGCGGTTCCTCCATGGAGGACGACGAAGCCCCACGCCGCTATTTCGTAGCACCAAAACAGAGGCAGAGAGCAGCTGCTGCCGAGGGTGAGGAGTGTTGAGCCGAGGAGCAGTGAGAGGAGACCGAAGATGAGGGCAAACACGACGTTGAGTATGAATAAACAGCGGGCACCGCCTAGAAGTGATGAAGAGAAGAGAAATTGAACCCAAATGAAAAAACTGCATCTCGTTGGGAAGATGCCATGAATGAAGTACTCACAGGCTAAAGACTTGTACAATATCGAAACGGAGCATACCTCTTTTAGAAGAGCAGTAGTTGTTCTCTACCACTTTCAGGCATCCATGTCTTGCTGGAGCAGCATATGCAACTAGAATCCCTGCAGGACAAGGGTTTCGTCATGCTAATAACAACCAAAGATACCAAATCTAAAGTTCATCATTTTTGCTCTCGTCTCATTAAACCTCTTTTGATCATGAGAAGCAATAGTCACAAGCTACTACTTGAACAATCTGACCGACAAACACAATCAAGGCAACAAAACAGACATCAAACTGATTCATTTGAGAGGCCACGCATATTTTCCAACAAGAAATTGAGAAGGCAATCGACGATAATTTCAGAACAAATCTCACGGAATTCATACCAGCAACCAAGTACACAGACGCAGCAACACCAACCATCGCCGAAGGAAGAAACACCACCATCCAGTAATAATCCACCGTCTCTTGATCTGTCAACGCGAAAGCTCCAGACAATGAGTCCGAATCAGCCCCACCACTTCCCGTGAAATTAACTGACAGAGGTTGAATCCTCGGATCGCGACAAAATGGACGGTGAAGATTATCCGTCGAGAACACTATCTTCAAGCTGATCACAGTCGAAACAGCGACGGCGAGCACTATTACGGTTAGGGAAAACGCGATCAAAGGCTTCTGTAGCTTATTGAACGCCTTGTCCTCGTCTCTGAGCGTCGAGTACTCGTGCTTCGGCATGAATGCCTGACGCAAGGCGTCGCCTATTATCGCCATTTTTTTGCCGTTTTGAGCTTGAATTCACATGCGAGGTCTCTGAGTGATTATGCTTGTAGAAGATTTGCAGGTTTCTTCTGTCTATTGAGATTGAAGACTCAGAGTGAAAGCTTCGGTTAGGGTTGTTCAACTTCAACCGTTGGGTTGCTCGGTGAAAATATACAGTCATCAGATAAAAGCTGGAAAAGAAACGGGAAAATTTATCCATTTGTGCGGATTATTACATAAGTTCCCATGTACTTTTTTAAATTTCAAATAGACCTCCCTAGTTATGTAATGTATATATTTACTTCTCATCAAGCCAACGATCTCCACCGTCCGATCACAATGATTGGCCTCCATAAATAAGCCATACTTAAATTTATTTTCCGAAATTTCCCCAAACAATCTTAAAAAGAGCTGATTGGTATAGATTACAATAGAAACTATCGATCCGCTCCCCCGAGAGAGAGAGAGAGAGGGAAACTATCGATCCGCCCCTTTCCTCTCTCCCACCTGAATCAGTCAATTATTCAATTAAAGATCGGTTTTTATTAATCATTGATCCAATCAGTTTCTGATTAGAGTTGTCAAGATGGTGAATTCGATGGTGGAAAGGGCGACTAGCGATATGCTGATCGGTCCTGATTGGGCTATGAATTTAGAGATCTGTGATATCTGCAATCACGATCCTGCGTAATTGATTTTTCTATCTACTTTTCTCATACCTCTATTGATTTTAGTAACGCGGATTGTTCGATATACGTTTGATCGATTGTTTTAAATCATTCAACTTCATACTTTCTTCTGTTGTTGCTTGTTCGTTAGCTTTAAATATTTGGTGATGATTATGATTGTTGTGGTGTATTAGGGTTTATGAGTAAGCAATGGTTCCGATCTTATGCCGCCATACCAGATTCTATATTTACGTTAGACTCCAAGTGAAGTATGTCATTTGTAATGGATTAAGCAGAATTGAATAAACACATATTCACTTGAAAAAGATGGATTAAGCCAATTTTTGCCATTTTATCAATCTTTTTATGTAAATATGGTTGCTTTATGTATGATCCCCTATGTTTTGTATATTGGACCTCGCATTCAATTTTTTCATTTGGGTCAGGCAAGCCAAGGATGTTGTGAAAGGTATAAAGAAGCGTCTTGGTAGCAAGAATTCGAAAGTTCAGCTTCTAGCCTTAACAGTAAGCTTTGCCGAACTACGCTAACACCACATTTTCCCAATCACCGCATACTATTTTGATTTCAATTTCAGCAAGATACATTCTTTTTTAAGGGCTCATCATATTTCTTGACCATGGAGTTCAATATCTTCTTATTTCCTTATGGATTAGTTTTCTAGTCTAACTTTTTAAGTATATTTCTAGCTTTTGGAGACCATTGTGAAGAACTGCGGTGACATAGTCCACATGCATGTTGCTGAAAAAGAGCTTCCCCATGAGATGGTTCGTATAGTGAGGAAGAAGGTACTCTCCTTTGTATAATGCCATAACCATTTAATGTGTTTCGTTTGATATATTCTATAATGAACAACTTTGTGGCTGCAGCCTGATGTTCATGTAAAGGAGAAGATACTGATTCTCATAGATACTTGGCAAGAAGCTTTCGGAGGACCAAGGGGAAGATATCCTCAGTTTTTCGTCGCATATCAGGATTTACTGGTACGATGCTACTTATCTTTATCATTTCATTGACATTGATCTTCTTCTTTGATTTTCCGTTTTATATGCATATCACAGCCGTTATCTGCAATCTTTTTCTTTCGTTTCTTCAGCGTCTTGGGGCAGTTTTTCCTCAGAGAACTGAAAGGTCGGCGCCAGTATTAACTCCACCACAGTCACAACCTTTGTCCTCCTATCCTCCAAATATCCCCAATGCTCAAGCCAGACCCAATGGAGCTGAATCTTCTGCAGAAGCTGAATTTCCAACTTTGAGGTGTGCATTAATATATTATGCAGCCTTAGTGGTTTGAACTCATACCTCGATACTTTCTGAATGGGAAGCTGTAATTTTTGCCAGCTTGACTGAACTGCAAAACGCACGTGGGATCATGGATGTTCTCGCTGAAATGCTGAATGTTATAGACCCTGGTAACAAAGAGGTATGGGTCTTCTCATAAGAAGATTAATATTCAGTGGCTTGATTTGACAAGATACTTATCTCTCTATGTATATTATATATATAATGCGTGTGTGTGTTTTTGTGACAGGGAGTCAAGCAGGAGGTTATTGTCGACCTGGTTGAACAATGCCGTACATATAAGCAGAGAGTCGTACACCTTGTCAACTCAACTTCGTAAGGCCTTCTTTTTTTTGCTTTTACTCACCTCGCCTGCTTGAATTAACCCATTCATTCGTAATTTCTATGTTTCTAACCTTACCTTTTGTTTACGATTAAATACAATTTCTGATCTTCTCTCTTTTTTTCTGTTTCAGGGATGAATCATTATTATGCCAAGGATTAGCTTTAAACGACGACTTGCAGCGAGTGCTGGCTAAGCACGAATCACTTGCCTCTGGAACTACTCCCCGCCAAGTAGAGAAACCGAAACCTGAGCCAGGCCAAACCTCGGCTTCCGTCGACGCCCCTCTCATCGACACTGGCGATAGCAAACAGTCAGACATAGGGTACGTCGACGTAGATAAATACTACTCTACTTTAAAACCATGGTAATCCTTCTAAGAAAATTGCTAATGTCATCAAATCTTAATCGATGTGTTTAATGTTACATCCGTAGTTCTTCATCAAGTCCCAGTTTATACACCCAATTAGCTCTCCCTGCTCCTCCATTGGTCAATGGTAATTCGACAACTTCAACCAAGATTGATCTCTTGAGTGGAGACGATCTCAACGCATTGGCGCTCGTTCCCACGAGCCAGGCCCAGCCACCTAACCCAGCTGTTTCAGAGCAGAACGCCCTCGCCCTCATCGATGCCTTTCCCCAAAGCAACAACCTCGGGCAGATAAACACTACACCAACTCAATTTCCCCAACCAAACGTTCCTTCGCCGTCGCAGCCTTCTCCCTGGAATGGTCAAGTAAACCACGAACAACATCCCGCCTCGCCAGTTTACCGTACATCCTCCATACATTCCCTTTCTTTCCTGTCGTTTTTTCAGTTCAAAATCGTTCATTTGCTGTCTCTGAAATCTTTCTTGAGCAAGGTTTTTGGATGTGCGACTTACGTTTTTCTGTTGTCTACTCTTCTTATAGCTGCTGATCAAAGCAACGAAGCTCTGCCTCCTCCACCGTGGGAAGCTGAGCTCGACAACGCCCAATCTTCCATGCCCACTCAGTCCCAGCCGTCGCCGAGCAGCTTCTATACGCCAGGCTATCAAATGACTCCTAACGAGCAAATGGCGAACAGTTCGGGTTTTTATCCCAATCATCCCATGCATAATTCATACGCCGGCGCTATGTATCCTCAGGCAATGCAACAGCAGATGGGGTATGCTTATCCTCCTCAACAGATATACGGAAACCAAGTTTCTGGGTATGGCTATGGCTATGGGTACGGTCAAACGCCTGCGCAAAATGCGCAAGCGAGCATCTCTGCTTTGTCGATTAGGGATGACGGTGCCTTGAAGAACTCGTCGTCTTCTATGGTGGCAAAGCCTTCGAAGCCTGAGGATAAACTCTTTGGGGATCTTGTTGACATTTCGAAATTCAAAACTGGGAAAGCTACTACTCCAGGGAATATATGAAGTGTGAAGCTTAGCTTGTTTAGACACTCCCTTTTCGATTTTATTTTTTTTTATTGTGGGTGTTTGCTGTTTTAGACTTTTGTTATGTGTTTGTGTCGCTTGATCCTTCCTTCATCTTGCTGATTTTTATATACTACTGACTTTTTTGCTTTTGATTGTATATCTGATTGGTGTAAATTTTCCCTCGAAAATAAAAGGAAGGTAGCGAGCGACGACAGACTTTAGAGCAACATTCGATTTATACTAAAATTAGTATTAGTTTGGAGTGTTGAAAGTTTAATATTATATCTTCTATTTAGCTGACGCATGGAACTTTTGCTGACCGAGAGAATAATTAAATCGAATTATTTTACCAAACAATAGCAAGTGACAACCAGTTAAGTTTCTGATATTTTGCTTAGTATATATATGTGTGAAATCATCAGTTACCTCAGCCACCGGCCTAAAATAAGCCGACTTGGCCCACCAATTGTCCTAAACCACGTAACCTTTATTTATTTATATATATATTTATTTTATTTGTCACATATGAAACAATACTCGGAATCTCTTGTTTATTATCTTTATACTAGAAAATACCCGAATTTTTTCCAAAAATATTTCCAAACCATTCGATCGGACAACCCCAAGAGAGTTGGTTGAAGCCTTTCGTCATTTCTCACCTGAGTAATCATCCAACAACGGCGTAAAGTTCTGTGGTCAGTATTTGCTGCTATTGGTTTCTGATAGAAAGTCATCAAGATGGTGAATTCCATGGTGGAAAGAGCGACTAGCGATATGCTGATCGGTCCTGATTGGGCTATGAACTTGGAGATCTGTGATATCTGCAACCGCGATCCTGCGTAAGTAGCCTGTTCGAATAATTGTTGAGTATAACTTCTTGTAGCAATAGATGGTTTTTTAGAACTTAGTTTGAACTTCATCTTTTCTTCTATTGCTGCTTGCTTCTGTAGTAAGTTTTTTTTTTTAATTGAAGAGACTCGTGGTCGTGATTCTCGAGCTGCATCGGGGTTTATTACTGAGGAAAGGTTCTGCTTGGGTGTAGTACTGCGGTATTGCAGTTTCAGTTGGATAATGTACTAATTTTGGTATTTGTTATCAATTGATTATAAAACGACTTTTAACGTAATTATTCTCTGTTTATAGGGGAGTGCTTTCGTAAGCTGTATTTATTGGTCACCGTGTTTTGCATTAGATTGGAGCTCTACTTGATAATTCGTTATGATTTTGATCTTCTCACATTCATTTGTTCTTTGGACCAGACAAGCGAAGGATGTTGTGAAAGGTATAAAGAAGCGTCTTGGTAGCAGAAATTCGAAAGTCCAGCTTCTAGCATTAACGGTAAGCTTTACAAGCAGCTATTGTAACACTCTGCTCTTATCACGTAATATTTTGATTTAAATTCGTACATAAGATCAACTATTCTCACTGGGTTACTAGTCTCATTTGGGTTACTAATAGGACGATTATTTTTTTGGATGTTTACCTTCCTCGAAGCTCTCTTCTTATTGCCTGAATGTGGAGCTCCCATTCATCTGATTGAAAGCATTTTGTCTGGATTAGTTCCCAATTGAGTTTTTAATCATCTATTTAGCTTTTAGAGACCATTGTGAAGAACTGTGGAGATATGGTCCACTTTCATGTTGCTGAGAAAGATCTACCTCGTGCCATGGTTCGAATTGTGAAAAAGAAGGTGCTATATTCTGTACGATGCTATAACAACCATTCGATTTATTTCTTTCATATGTTTAATAATGCAGCAGTTTATTGGTGCAGCCTGATGTTCATGTAAAGGAGAAGATACTGATTCTAATTGATACTTGGCAAGAAGCTTTCGGAGGACCAAGGGGCAGATGTCCTCAATTTTTCGCTGCATATCAGGATTTGTTGGTATAATAACATATCACTTCTTTCATTTTCTTGGCATTGATCTTCTTCTTTGATGTTCAGTTTTATGCATATCACACCCATTATCTGTAATCTATTTCTTTTGTTTTCTCAGCGTCTTGGGGTAGTTTTTCCTCAGAGATCTGAATCGTCGGCACCAGTTTTAACTCCACCACAATCACAACCTTTGCCCTCCTATCCTCCAAATATTCCCAATCCTGAAGCCAGATCCAATGGAGCTGAATCTTCTGCAGAAGCTGAATTTCCAACTTTGAGGTGTGCATTTACGACATGCTTAATAGTTTTGCAGTCATACATCTGATCATGTTTTTCTTGATGGCTGAATTTTTCGTCAGCTTGACTGAGCTCGAAAATGCACGTGGATTAGTGGATGTCCTCACTGAAATGCTTAATGCTATAGATCCTGGTAATAAAGAGGTACGATCATATCATAAGGAACTTGCATTGAGTGGCTTGATTTTCTAAAACACATCTCTCTGTCTCCCTTTCTATTTCTCTATCTATCGAACTGTATATATAACGTGCATGCTTTTCTGTTCTGGTTTTCCTTTCGTTTGGTGGTGGTGGCTGTTGTAGCAGGGAGTCAAGCAGGATGTTATTGTCGATCTGGTGGAACAGTGTCGTACTTACAAGCAAAGAGTCGTACATCTTGTCAACTCAACTTCGTAAGGCCTTCTTATGCTTTCATTAGTCATTTCTGGCTTCTCTCAAGTCCCCGTTTTTATGCTAACCTGTCCACAACTCAGATTTTGCTTCATATCATAACTATAATTCGTGGTCTTTGACGTAGGGATGAATCATTGTTATGCCAAGGATTATCTCTAAACGATGACTTGCAGCGTGTGCTAGCTAAGCACGATTCGCTCGCCACTACTACTGCTTCCGTTCTAGTAGAGAAATCAAAACCCGAACCAGCTCAATCCTCTGTTGCTCCCCCTGCCCCTCTCATCGACACTGCTGATAACAAACAGTCAGACAAAGGGTATATATATATATATATATATATATATAACATCACTCCAGTCTTAAATCAACGTGTATTTTGTCCTCACCGATGTTATGCTTACAGGTCTTCATCAACTCCCAGCTTATACACGCAATTATCTCTCCCTGCCCCTCCATTAGCTAACGGTCACTCAACAACTTCCACGAATCCTAACCCTAATATCGATCTCTTGAGTGGAGACGATCTCAACGCATTGGCCCTCGTCCCCGTGAGCCAGGCTCAGCAACCAAGTCCCGTCCCATCTGAGCAGAACACCCTCGCTCTCATCGATATGTTTCCTCAAAGCAACAACAATCAACCGTCAAATCCCCTTGGGCAGACCAACACTACGCCAACTCAACTTCCCCAACCAAACATTTTCCCACCGCAGCCTTCTTCCTGGAATGGCCAAGCTAACCACCACCAGGAGCAGCAGCTCCCGCCTTCGCCAGTTTACTGTACGCTCTTCTCCTATACCCTTTCATTTCGGTTAAATACAGTTTGTAATCTGTCTCTAAAATCTTCCCTGAGCAATGACTTTAATGTTCTGCTTTTTTTCCTACAGCTGCCCAAAGCAACGACGCACTACCTCCTCCACCGTGGGAAGCTGAGCTCGACAACGCCCAATCTTCCATGATCACTCAGGCCCAGCCATCGCCAAACGGCATATATAACCCGGGATTATACTCACAACCAAATAATAACGGTGCCCATATGATGGCATTGAACAATTCAGCCTTTCCAAGCAACCAAATGGCTGGGTTTTATCCTAATCATCATCAGCCCATGCAAAATTCATTTCCCGGCGCTATGTATCCTCAAATGATGCAACATGGGCAAATGGGATATGCTTATCCTCCTCAGCAGATGTATGGAAATCAAATGCTTGGGTATGGCTATGGCTATGGTTATGGTCAAACGCCTGCGCAAAATGCACAAGCGAGCATCTCTGCGTTGTCGATTAGGGACGATGGTACTTCGAAGAATTCTTCGTATTCTATGGCTCAGCAGAAGCCTGAGGATAAGCTGTTTGGAGATCTTGTTGACATTTCTAAGTTCAAGGGAGGAAAAGCTACTACTACTCCAGGGAATATTTGAAGATCTTCACCTGCTAATTTAAATGCATATTTCATATCCTTGTATTGTAATTAGTGTGTGTACACTACGCACTCTTATTTTGTAACCTTATGTCGAGCAAACATTTATTTTTCCAATAGTTTTATCTACTTTTTCCGTGCAAAAAAATAAAATGTATAATTACGATGAGAAGGTAATAAATATCTTGAAAAATGAAACGGAACTACATATATCTGCGCTGGTCCGCACAAAATTCGTTGACAGGTAAAAAAAAAAGGAGCTGAAGGATTGGAAAAGTAAACAAGAGAACGGTGCTACAAAATTGCCATCTAATCAATTGAGCAACTGATTGCAGGTGAGGCGAGCTTGTTGCTCTTGTGATCTCTGAATAAAAAAAAGGTTATAAATTTCTTTCGATTTAGTTCTCCTGGTTTTCTGTTTTTGAGGATCAGGATCTAAGATGTTGCTGACTGCAGGTTTTTGCTGTTCTTAGCTGATCATTTGACGTCGATTATTGTCGCTGCTGGGAGAAATGCAGGTTAGTGTTTTTTTTTTTCTCGTGGATTTTATTTTTCGATGATTTGTTCTGCGAGCTTAGCAGCCATATGTCGGCATCGGCTTGTAGAGGAACTTTACTGTTCAGTCCGTATTTATTGGGATTTCGTTCTAATTAAAATTGATGCTATGGAAATAGGCGTCGAGAGCTAGACTTTTCAAAGAATACAAGGAAGTGCAAAGAGAGAAAGTTGCCGACCCAGATATTCAGCTGGTTTGTGATGAATCAAACATATTCAAGTGGACTGCCCTTATAAAAGTAAAATTTTAGGTTTCGATATGCTATTTCAAATCAGATTTCTTGAAAGGCATCTTCATTTGGTTGTTCGTTTCTGTAAATGTATCCAGGGACCATCAGAGACCCCCTATGAAGGTGGGGTTTTCCAGCTTGCTTTTTCTGTCCCCGAGCAATACCCTCTGCAGCCTCCTCAAGTTCGGTTCTTAACCAGAATCTTCCATCCAAATGTGCATTTCAAGGTAAACCTCAAATTACATGATTATCATGCAGTGATCCGTCTTAAAATGCAGTCTTTACTACCTTTCCACTGACATACTTCGTGCGGCAATACATTTATAGCATGAATCCCTTCATAAACACCTTTTGAGGTTGAAGCTGAAATATATGATCATTTTTCATTAAGATTTGCATGATGAGTGTTGATTGCCGTAGTTTGAGGTGCCTGCTACATATATGCAGACGGGTGAGATCTGCCTTGACATCTTGAAGAATGCTTGGAGCCCAGCTTGGACATTGCAATCAGTTTGCAGGGCTATAATTGCATTGATGGGTCATCCCGAGCCTGATAGCCCATTGAACTGCGATTCAGGTACGTACAGTTGTTTCATTACAACAAATGCCCTCTCCCTTTCCTTCTGTGATTGTAATTAAGACACACACTCTCTCAGTCTCAATGTCTCCACTGTTACAGAAACACTTTATCACATATCTGTATGTTTACAAATGTTTTATATGACGTATGAAGGTTTTATCTTCTGTGTAGGCAATCTTCTCAGGTCGGGTGATACGAGGGGTTACCAATCCATGGCCAGAATGTACACAAGACTTGCAGCCACGCCCAAGAAAGGATAAAGACTTAGCAGAACTGAGTTTGCATTATGATATATCCATCATCTCATGCCGTTAGATCTTTTTAATTTCTCTGCTTATTGGGTTTATATATTGTAATTGTTCATAGTCAGAAGGATAAGAAAAATGCATTGGAGATGGTAGTCCTCTCTTTTGCTCTGTTCTGTTGTATCCTGCATATCGTGTCTTCTTTCTAACATTTCATGACTGCAATTAATCTTTGGATAGAAGTGTTAATTTAGTATTAGCGTTATCAGTTTCAGCCTCGTTCTTCGAAATGGTTCAGTTTTTCCTTTTTTTTTTTTCTAACTATAGTATCGGTGGATAAAATTTGATAGGCTTCTCTTTCTTGGAATAAATTGTATATGAGACCAAAGAAGGGAGCCAATTAAAGGATCAATATACCCCCAGAATCCCTTTTTGATTTAGCAAACTAAATATTTTGCATTCCGACGTACAAACTCATCTGATAACATTCACTTGCATATAAAGAATGTCAACCCATATTAGGTTTTAGGGTTTATGTTAGGTTATAACAACATCCTACCTATATCATTATCGTATCGTTAGATTTTATTCGTGATTTAGTGAATCCCATTGTCCGTATTATCAACTCATTGTTACTAACTACCATTAAAATGTAAATTTCAAGCGAGCGAAGCGCTTACAACAATTTATCGATATATATAGATACAATTTTACATTGACGTGATCTAATTATAACTGAGTTATGCTAAAGTCAGTTTCCGTGCAAGTGAAGCAAATGAATATATCGCCGCGGGTGGGTCCCACATTGTCCTGCGGGTCGGCCCCTTGTGTGGGACCCACCCGTTCAACGCCTCGTGGAAATTGTAATATATTCGTCAACCACAACCACCATTCATAAGCTATCCATGGAATAGTTGCATTTAGGATTGCTGTGTTTTGCAATTTTATGTGATCTTGGATATTAGATGCATAAACACGGATTTTTATCAACTTAGAATAATGCTCACAAAATTAAGTAGAATGCAAAATTTCGATTTTCTCATAACAAAGGAATTGGATCCATAAAAATGGAAATCAATTGAATGGAATGAATTTGGAAAAAATATTTACTGACCCAGTAATTGCATTGTTATCCATATTTGAACCTCATTAATCACACACTTTCAGGGTTTTCTCCTTTCTCAAACTCTCAAATTCCATCACAATAAAAAACCCGCGCGTGCTGAACACGCATTGACCTTCATTTGGCTAGGGTTTGAGAAAATAGGTAATAATCCTCGTTGGCGTGATATGATTGGGTTACACTTTCTCTCATAAAATTCAGACAAAGTAGCTTCAATTGTATAAAAAGGAAACCAACCCCACCCTGCTCCTCGTTATAACATTTCGTAGCCTCTCTCTCTCTCTCTCTCTCTCTCTCTCTCTCTCTCTCTCTCTCATCATCTTATTCTCAAATTTTCCTCTAGCACAGCGGCGGATCACCCCACAAATAGATCAGAAAAACGTATTCTCAAGCTGGTTTTCTATCGATTAAGAGCTGTTTCAAAGTGAGGCGTGGACGTATCTTTCTTGGGTTGGTTGGTCTTTGATAAGAGAGATAATCTACCGATTGGAATAAAGGTTTATTTTTTTTCATGAGAATCCTCATCCTATTTGTTTTTTGCTTGCTGGTGTTTGTGTGGTTATCAGATGTGAGTTTTCTCCTTGGTTTTGTGGGTTTATTTTTCTCTTTCACTTCAGCTGACACTCAAACTAATACTTTCGCCTTGCACTTCATCTCTATCAGGTGGGTTTTCAATGCTGTTTTTTCTCGAAGAAAATAACTCAACAATTAGGAAACCCTAGCTGTTGGACTGAACTATGAATTGATTAAATAATTGCTTCGTTGCTTTTATAATCTGCAAATGGAATGTCTTTTATAACCTCCAAAGGCTCTTTTAGGTCCTAAAATTTTTGTAGTTTGTTGTTCCCCTTACCCTTTCACTTCATTTTCGTTTTCCATGTCCTTGCTTGAGCCTCAATTATATATTATACTCCGATATATGTTAGTTACATCATTGACTTTTGTCGCGCTTTTGAGTTAGGGTTTTAATTTTGTGATCTTTTGTAATAAAGACCTAGCACTAACAAGCACCTCCTCTTAGTTTACACCTATCATTTAGCTCTAGAAAGGTTTTAGATTATCTATATTCTGTCCATTGCACTTTGAACACTCTCAACTACAAGGGTCGAGCATCTTATTTATAGATTCTTTTTGTGTATATTTGGACTATATATGTTCTGATATGCTGTAACTTTATCAAATGGTATATTTAGGTTTACTTCTTTAAATCGGACAAGATTGTGGCGGCAGCTGAAGAAAGTCAACAGAGATCACTTGTTCAGATCGATTCGATAGCAATTGATCTCAGCGGTGCAATGTTAGAGATTCACTCGCCAGTGCACGAATATTACTTCTCTATTCGGTAGATCTTTTTCTTCTTACAATAAATTGCTTTTAGCCTATCTTCGTAAACTTTACAAGCACAATCAAGCAAGAACAGTATTGCAAAGAAGGTTTTTCTTAACTAGGTCGATCATTAGGCCTTGCGAATCGACGAATATGGAGGTCTTCTATAGGAAGATCTTGAGGAAAATAACTATTCATTTAGTGTCTTTCTGATAATATCTATATATATTGAACATAAATTACTCCATTGTGCAGTGGATATGTTGCGGAAAAAGATGGAAGTATATGCTCGCCGTTTACTACATCAGAAGGCGGCGATGATAATAACAATAATAATAATAATAATGGCACGCGCAATCTACCTCCACTAGCCGTTCCCAGCAGACTATGTAAAGGCGCAAGAAGTAAGTCTTTATTACATGATAAAGAATATCCAAGTGATTTGAGAATTTTCTTCTATATCATGTCATAACACTCATATAATAACTTCCTTTTTCTCATCGCCGTGTTTGCGGATATGTAATAATATCCATCGCTGCATAGGCAAGAGAGCTAGAAAACATTTCTCGAATGTGGTGCGAGAAGCTAATCCTCCTCCTCTTCAGAGGAGCGAAAACCCTAATAACCCTGGTAACTAATTTTTTGGTTGAAAATTTTAGGCACTTGTATATAGTCGCCGAACTATGTGAAAGAAAATATTTATTCCATTTCCGTAACAGACGCTTGCGATGATAATGCGCGCCTTCCGCGGAACGATGAGGCGCTACTTCCGCGCAAGAGAAAGCCGAAAGTGCCTTTCCTAGCCCATTTAACGGCTAAATTGAAGAAATTGGCTATTGGCGATTCTCCCAAATTGGCTGCAGAAAATAAAGCTCATCCTGGAAAGAAGAAAGCGCCCGCCCGCAGAAAGCTGACCGAAGCTGAAGAGAGAATGGCTCGCGAATGAGATCTCGAACGCTTATTGCGCCAAAATTTTAGGGGGGTGCGCCGCCTTTATGGAGAGTGGTGCGGCGAAAATGCCACATTTTTTGGGTCGTACGTCGAAGAGCTTGTCGTCATCCAAAGTTGGCGATAATAACGCAGAAGGGAAAAAGGCGGCTTTGGAGCTTTCGCTAAACAGCCTAACAAATAATTCCGACGATCAAGTCTCCTCCAACCCTAAAAAACGTGAACTGTCGCTAATAAAGACTTCAAAGAAACGGCGCATGATCGAAGATAAAAGCAATTCAGCGAGCGCTTATCCTCCACTCTACAGCCATGGAAGCCAAAGCACAACGCGCTTTCCTTCTGCTGATCGAAGCGCTGCGAATAATACGCCAAAGCGCATTTTAATTAGGAACAAGCAATGACGACCCTATATTATTAGGTTCATTCGACCCTTCTTCGATCGTTACCATCCCAGCCATGCAATTGCTGTATTTGATGGAAGCAAAAGCATATCTCTGAGGATGAAAGAAAAGAAGGAGGTGACCGATGTTTTAGAACTCAAACTGCGCACTGAATTAGGCTTATTTAAAATGAAGTCCAATAATTTTGGACTCCTTTGTTGTTGTTTTAGTGAACATATTGGCTTGAGAAAAACAATAAAGGGTTTCTTCTATAATTCCATATCCCATCATAGCGCTATAACGTATTTTTACACAAAAACGAAAAAACTCTAAACCGCAAGAATAGTTTTTGTCTCCGATGCACGACTATATGCAATTTAGAGCGTTATTTCGGCTATTGCGAATCTACAGAAAAATGCACATTTAGTCTATTACCGAACTGTCAACTTTTTAAATTGAACAAAATACTTTGCGCATATTTATACTACAAGTACATCGGAACTAAGAACGCGGTACAGTTACCGTACAACACATTTTAAAACATTGGCCAAGATCACTCACTTCAAGTTAAAATAAAATATATCTCACCTTTCGGCATACTTATCCCAACCCAAGCAGTTTTCTAATCATAGCCCGACAAGCGCCGTCTTATGTGTACATTTATTGGCATTTAGTTCAGGTCTATCACCCATTCACCTAAATTAATCCCGTCCAATTCCAACGAAATAAAAATCTTCAACCGACGACATGATCAATTATCTTCATAGATTCTATTAGTTTTCATATTTTTTTTTTTGGTGTTTAATATGGGTTCTTGTAAAAAATCCGAAGGTATATGGCGATGCTCCTTAGGTACTTATTCGGTCAGCTGATAAAGCTACGATCTGCTCGCCGCAAAACTCTAACGGCGGGTGGAACGGTCGTCGGAAACCCTGCCACGTGTCGGCCGTCGTGGCCGGGCCGGCGACCGAGCCACGAGCTCATCTCCGTGGTGTCCAAGGCGGTAATAAGATAAGAGACAAACAATCTCAAGATCAAAGCTGTTGTCCAAATTCTCACACACCATACCCAAATTCGCCTGCCCCATGTCCAAGAAGGCAAGAACCATCCTCATAAGCACCGAAAGGTACTTTTTTTCAATCAATTTTTGGTCCGATGATCGCTACAAAAAGTGGGCTTAAAAGGGGCTTTTATTTTTCTTTTTCGTTTCCTTTTCCCAATCCGTAATCAAGCTGATATTTGCAATTTTTCTTTTGCAAATAATCCAATGATTAATGGAAGAGCTTCATAAGCAAAAAGTTTTTATCTTTACAAAAGATTAATCTCTCAAGAGCATGGAGCTACTAGCTTTTGCCTCATTGGGACCAAAAAACAGGCGAAAAACTGCCCTTTCTTTTGATGATAGTAAAAGAAACACCCAAAATTTCGACAAGTTTGTCGAGCCCGAGAATGCGTTCTCAGGCGAATGGCACGACGATTTAACGCTCGGCAATAACAACGTAAAGGGAATCGGAACCTATGATGGCCATGCGCTCGAAACGACTTTGTGTGTGTTCTGAGGAAAGTGCATTGCATTGCAGACATAAAAAAAAACCCACCTTTTTCAACAATATATATATACCGTATAAATCGAAACCCTAAAAAAACACGAATCTTCAACCATCCCCATTCTCCTGACCCGAACCCTTACCTTCGCGCCTAATAACAGACCCATAATAACCCTTACAGCATGCGAAAAAATAAACCATGTTCGCCAAGCTCAAGCCGGCGAGAACCAAGTAGTAATAATCGTATCGTCCCCTATTAATATCCGTCGAAATCCAACTAACACTTCCTCCCTTCTTCGAAACGCCGTCGACCAAATTCATAAGCAAACTCGCGATCAGATTCGCCAGCGCCAGCCCAACCCCGAACATGCAAGTCGCTATGCTCGACATGCGCCTCGGAAACTCCGATATGTAAAACTCGTTCTGCGCAACTGCGCTCGCGCCCTCGGCGAATCCCGTGAGGCAGTACTGAGGCACGAGCCACATGGCCGACATTACATGGACTTTGCCCCCTTTCATGGCTAAATTTCGGCGCATATACTCAACGAACGAAGAAACGGTTACGGCCAAGAACGACAGGAATATTCCCAGGCCCATGCGCTGCGTTGGGATTAGGTTGAACGGCCTTCTGAGGAGTTGGGAGGCGAGTGGGACGATGGCGCATTCATAGAGTGAGATCCATATTATGACGGAGATGAACGTGAATGTGCCGAAGGAAGCTGCCGGGATTTCGAACTTTGAAGTTATGCGTCGATTCATGGACGACGCTTGGAGGATTGGGAATGACGTTTGGCAGACGTTTACGTTCATGATTATCCCCGAGGACCATATTGGGATGACCCTCAGCAGAGATTTGAGGTCCTCGACTTGATCGACCGTGCACAGACGCCATGGATTCGAAGCTTTGCCGTCTGGGCTCAGATCGCTTTGAGGATCTTGGACGATGCAAGCCTTGTTTAGAAACCTGGTAAAATGGCCAGAGATCCTCGCTTAAAAAGGTGCTTTTTATGAGTCTAGAGTTTAGCTTTTTTTTTTTAGTCATGTAAGTAGGGGCGTGAAATTTAGGGAGTTACATTATACTGGCAAAAAGTTTTTAAATTAAGCAATTTTGGGAACATTATACGCTGAAACCTCATATTTGCCCAAAAATTGATTAATTTGAAAATTATTGTCCGTATAAAGTCAGCCCAAAATTTGCAGGAACGTTAGAATTTTGGGCAAAAGCGTGTAATATCCCTAAATTGCTTAATCTTGGAGTAGTTGTTGTGTGCTCCTTAGTTCACAGTTCCTATAATACCACCCCCAAAATTACAGGACTGAAAACACAATTAAACCTTAATAAGAAATCTCACCTGAGATTTGGGCTAGGATAGGCAAGTTCAGAGTCGATCTTCGAGTGATATACTACGGTGGCGCCATTTTCTGGGATTTTAAGGTTTCTGTTCTTGTAAGAAGCTACTATGACCTGAAGAAAGCCCCTGATAAGGCTCGTCCCGCCCTTCGACTTGGCGTAAAAGGGAGAAGCTGCATGAAAAGAAACGACTCCGAGCATCATAAGGACGACTGGGACGGCGAACCCTATTCGCCATCCCAAGTTTTCTTGAATGTAAACTACGCAAGTGAGGCCAATGAGTATACACAGTGTGCATATGCCATAGTACCATTGAACATAGCTTCCCTTCATATCGATCTTTCCATTCTTGGCGATTTGTTTCGCTCCGAAGGATAAAGAGCACGATCTAATCCCGCCCGAGCCTATCGATATGAGCCCTAGCGCGGTGCAGAGAAAGAGCAGCTGAAGAAACGTCGTCGTCTGAGAACTGAAAGTTGGCCTCGCTTCTTCGACTACGGTTGTTAGCCAAAGGCAAATCATCCCCTTCAGAATTAAGCTGAGTCAGTTGAAGTGTTTGCACAGAAGAGGGAGTGGGAAATTGAAGTCGAAAAGGCGAAGAAAAGGGTACCGTAAGGCAGATGATTGATCCAAAACCAATGGTACGAAATTGCCCGAGAAAAGAATCTGCTGAGATGGCGCCGATTAGAGGCATCAAGCTCGTAGCTGAAGACCATAAGAAGATCACATTGGAAGCAGAGGTCATCTGTAAGTGATACTCTTTCATTAGATAAAGCGTCATCACTGTTGATAGGCCGTTTGTGGCGATCTTCTCTAATCCCTCATTTGCTTTGCAACGAAGTAGGAAGGATGAAAAACAGAGCAAGTCAATACACACAGTACATTGAACTGAGATAGGAACTGACAAGAAAATCATTGAACTGATAATATCTGAGACAATAAAACGAGACATTAAGCTAAAAATCCGACAACCCAATTCATATTCAGCAGAGACACAATGAAAACAGAGCAAGTAGGCTACCAATTATGAAAGGCAGAGTTCTGTAGCCACCCTTTACACGAGTGGTTTTTTCAAGGAGAGGCTTTACTTCGTCTTCCATTGTCACACACACACACACACACACACACACACACTCACACTCACTCACTCACAAACGCACACACACAGACACAGAGAGAGCAGAAAAGAAAAACATTAAAAGACGGTGGAAAAAGTACACGCAGCTAAGTGTGTGTGGGAACGATGCTTTCAAGTGATTTCTCGAACAAAATCTAATTTTGACGCGTGTTGCTCATGCCATTCTTTATTGGGTCGTAATCGTTGCCCATGCCATTCTTTATTGGGTCGTAATCGTTGTCTTGAAGACAAACAAAAGGTCCAAGGACGGTGAGCTCGTGTTCACTGCTGTTTTGTCCGCGTGGTAAAGAACACTTTTTTTAATGCTCATTCCTCTCCAATCTCACTCAATTCGAAAAGGGAATCAACGAATCGAAGAACACCACCTGAAATTTCTGGTGGGTTGTGGCAATTTTCTTGAAATATTCTTTTGACTGTACACGGTCTTCACATGGAGCCCACTATTGAAATAGAAAGAACAATCAGTGATATGTTATCAGACTTATACTCAATCAAGGATTTAATAACTGAAGGAATGTTCCATGGAATCCATAAGGTACTCTCCTTGGAAGTTCTATCTTGGCCACTGCTTCGCCCGTGAAGTTCTTCGCATCGACAACGTACACCTGTAAAGATTCGGCGGTAAAAGATGCCACAGTAAATTCGAAAAAGAAAAAAAAAAAGAAAATTTTACATGAGATTTGTTGCTGTCTTCATCATGAACATATGTAATAATCCATCCATCATCCTCAGTTACGCCGCCTGGCTTGGCAACGAAAGCCGCCCCAGTGCAGAAAGTATTGCTCGGAAACTCATGGTGCTCCACTTTGATCAAGTCTTCTTCGTCGCACTAAACGTTAGCGCGAATAATCTCAGGCGATTTGCGAAAAACAGAGAAACGTAAAGGTTATATAGCATTATTACGCTTTCTTGCCGTCGCCGTTCTTCGAAGTGGAGCTTTGCTAGCCCGCCGAATTTCGACATGCCTGCACCGAGATTTATAATTAATTTTCCGCCCGCTTTTTACGCAGTGATTTTTTTTATACATTACCCGCTTTTGAGCTTGCTATGGGGTCTGCAATTTGAGTGTAAGCGAAACTGTTCATTCGCCCGCAGTATTCCTCGTTGATCATAGGAAAATCCATGCTGTGTTGATTTCCAGTGAGATTAGCCTCTAATACATCGCCTGTTTTCGTGTTCAGCCTCCATTCGTATACGCGCGCTAGAAACGATTCTTTCTGCGATTTTTCGTCGAGGATATTCTCGAATCTTTCGGAGAACCATTCGAATTTGTTCAGACCAAAGTCGGGCCCTGGTAAGATCGAACATTCTGATCTACAGGCCAAGACTACTACCTTGAGTTGACCATGAAGAACTATAATCCATCAGCCTAAGAGTAAACGAAAGACGAGGAAAAGGAATTTTTTTCAAGTTTTCGATAGATTCGTTTAGTTGTTAATACCTCAACGCCTTGCTCGTAGCAGTTCAGAATATGAAAAGCACAGCTTGGCTTCACTTGAAACCACTTGACTGACTGCGTTTCGCCGTAGCGAGGCATTATACCTATCCTAGCGTTTGAGCCTTTTTCGTATTTAAGTAATCTGCATTTTGAGGAATCATTTTTAAGACGAGGACTCGAATGATTCATGAGAATACGGGTCGAGGATAGTCGAGCTTACGGCCCGCCACTCATAAGCCTGCGAATATCTAACGTGGGAGGAAAGTCCAAGATCACATTGTGCCTGAAAATACGATATATATACGTCAGAAACGAAAGAGGAAATTTTGGTCGAATCTCGGCCTGAGAAAACGACTAAGTACCTCGTCGTAATCCCCATTTCGTGGCCCAAGCAGCATCTATCCAAGTTCACGTCCACTTTGTGGATCAATTTCTTACCATCGGCTGAACGAAAATGTTTCCCAAATTACTTAGAAGATACGATATAATATATGTGTGTGTGTGTATACTGCTTCTGATCATAATTCGAATATCATACCTGAGATTACTCCGACCTGAAAGTAAGGTTTCAGAGGATAAACGCCCATTATTACAAGCTCGCCAGTACCTGGAACTTTCTGAGTAGCACGTCAAAGGTGGTTGTAATGATTTGTTTTTTTTTTTCACTTGCCTATGTTTTACGAAGAACTAAACTAACTTTACCTTGGGATGGCTGGTAAAAGGCCCGGCCCAAGCTCCATCTACGTCCCAATATCGCTTCGTTTCGAGCGTGTGAATATTGATCTCTTGTGGCAAATGGTTCTCCGCCGTAGAGTAGAACTTTCCCGAGTGCTCAAATACGCTCGTGTTGCTCAGATCTTTGTTCGCCGACCCGAATCTCAACTGTCGTAGCAAGAAAAATCATTACAGTTTGAAAAGCCCAACGAAGAAAGAACAAACATATCATACGCACCCAATTGAGTAGATAAGCTGATAGAACAGCAGCAGAATCTCCTTCCACGGCGGGGAGAAAGGAAGGTTTGTTTCTTCGCTTCTCTATTTCGAGGGTATCAGTTTCGACTTGCTTGTTCTTGTAAGAAATATTCCACTGGCCATCTTTGTCTTTGGTGAAGTACAAGGCGTGAAGCATGCCTTCGCCTTCGATCCATAAATGGCTCGACTGGCCGAAGATAGACTTCGCCGATTTCAAACCTCCAAATAGAGGATTCGGCCCTAAATTTGATTCCAGTGTTATTGAATAAGTCAGTGTAATAAGAAACAAATAAACCAAGAAATGACACTTTCTTCTGCTATTTGATTCTTGGTGTCTATATACACCACTAAACAAATGGTAAGGTTGAAGAAATACTGTAACTTTGTTATTACCGTTCCTGATGTATACGCCCTCGGGAAAATCGTTGGGGATCGACCCATGGACGAAGCTGCTCACATCGATCGCCTCGCCAGCCTCTTCAATCGGCGCAAAGTTGCTCTTTAATGATTCATAAAATTAGGTCGAGTACTATATTTCTTTATTTATAATCCGATTTTCTTCAGAAGCATTTTTACGAATACCTGAGATGGGATCAACGGCTGATCGGCGAACTCGAAATTCTGATCGACGAAAGAATCCACCAAGCTCGCTGAGGCGTCCTTTATCTTCTCAGAAAAATGGCGGAAAATGGGATTTGCAAGAAATTCCTTCCATGGCTGCTGCTGATACACATACAAGAGATCAAGATACGATTGAAGAAGTATTGGAATGAATTCAATATATATATAATAGCTTCTTCACCTTTAAACTGATCGAAGGTCGAATCGAAGCTTTTGCGAACAATCTCGGCAACACTGAAGGCCTCTGTGATGAACAACAGCTCACTTGTAATGCATAACCAAGACCAGCCATCACTTATCTTCAGCACTAATCAGAAATGCACAGCACACTGTCACAAACACAGAAACACAAGCCCACAGTTTTTATAGGATGAATTCAGATTAATGATGCGTTTTGGAGGATCTTTTTTGCTGCTAGAAGGAGAGCTAGTCTTGCGTGAGTATATATAAGCAGATGATGTTTGTGTTGCCATGCAACATATACACAAGGAAAACAAGAATGAGAAGAACTACCGCATGTTTAAATTTCTTTTGGTTTAACACTGCTTGACTTGTCGCAACTCCTAACTCAAGATTGAAGCCGACCACATTATTATCGTCATCTCATCGTAACCTTGTAATTAAGAATTCGTGGAGTGGAGACAACGTAAAACGGGCCACACCTGTCGAGCTTAGCCGTCGACCCTAATCAACAAAGGTAGGCCCGAACATTGACAATGGCGAAGACTTATCTCGTTTCTTCAGCCATTTGTGTGAATGAGTTTTCCGACGTATTATTACCACGTGATGAATGTGAGTTTCATGACGAAGGTTTGTTGTCTTCACTGAGATATTTCTTAGAGCTTCTGATTGTCGCATGCCCATTATTCGATATTTATCCGCAGATATTTAATGATAATTATTTTTTAATTGCTTCTATGATTAATTAATGTAATAATTTACTGCATAACGAGAATTCTTCTTGTGCCAAATTATGCAGAGGCCAAGGCATGGATATAAATTATAAACCTATGCAAAAAGACAATAAGCCGTCCCAACAATGAATGTAATTACTATTCTATTCTACTAACTACCTAAAATCCTTCGCTAACCTAGTTCCATCTCAGGTGTAGCGATGCGAAGACAAATATTTGCCAGGCAACTAGTTCTTCTGAGTCGATAAAACTAAGAAATGAATTCAATACAATACAAAGAAGACTCAGATTGTTTCAGCTGTCCACACTCCATCCATGATAATGTATGTAGTAATAACGTCCAGCCAAGAAAACAGATCACCTGCCAAAGATCACAGAAAACAATGGCCTCTACCTCAAATTTCAACTTCGCTTTGTCGATCGTTCTAACAATAATCTCTATGTGCTCGACAAGAACAGTAGTTGCAGACAACTACACTCACCTATTTTCCCGCACTTCCTTGGACCTCGGCCCAGTAATAACAAAACCGGGCTGCCCGGCCAAGTGCGGCAACCTAACCGTTCCCTACCCTTTTGGCATTGGGGCGGGTTGCTCGGTTGACCCACTCTTCGAAATAATCTGCAACTCTTCCTTCCACCCTCCAAAGGCTCTCCTTGGCTTCAACGACGAACTTGAAGTCCTCAGCATATCTGAGAAAAGACTTAGCATCAGAAACAGATTAGCATACGGCTGCTACAATGGAACTGCTCACACCAGCGGAGATCTCAATTCTGAGATCGATCTCAGAGGATCTCCATTCAGCTTCTCCATCTCAAACAAGCTTACGCTCGTGGGCTGCGATGATCTCTGCATAATTTCTCGGGCAAAAGATGAGTCGAGCCCTTACATCAGTTCTTGCGTGGCCATCTGCTCGAGGGCCCAAGAGCTTGGGAATGGTTCCTGCTCGGGCATTGGGTGCTGTGAGGCTTCCATTCCAAAGGGTCTTCAGTACGTATATTTCAAAATGTACACTTGGAAGATGCATAGGGAAGTTGGAGGCTTTAATCCCTGTGGTTACTCCTTCCTTGCAGAAAAGAATAGCTATGTCTTCCGTATAAATGATGTCTTGGATGTATCTTTCGCAAACCGAACTGTAGAGAATGTTCCTATTGCGATAGACTGGGAGATTGGGAACAGTGGCTGCAAAGGGGATCATATGCTTGGTAGAAGCTTGTGCCAAGAAAATAGCATCTGCGTCGATTCTGAGACGAGTCTTGGCGGGATGAGATGCAACTGCACAGAGGGGTACGAGGGAAACCCTTATCTTAGTCCCGGCTGCAAAGGTTAGTTAAATTCTTGTTTAAAAAATCTTTGAAATGAATGCTAAATCAAGCTGATGAATGATGATTGTTATCTTTACCAGATATAGATGAATGTCGATACAATCCTTGCGATCCAATGGCCCTATGCAAGAACCTGCCAGGCTCGTACAACTGCTCATGCCCTGAGAATTACTTCGGCGACGGCAGCTTAGATGGCAATGGTTGCATATACATTCCACCTCCCAAGAAAATCGCTCTATACGCAGGTTCTATAGCTTGATATCAGACCACACGATACTATATCCATCCACGAATGTTATGAGTCATTTACAGGCCGGGCTTTCAGGTTTATCGTCTGGGTTCGGGCTATTTTTAGTACCGGCGATCGGTTTTTGGCTGTACAAGGCAGCAAAGAGGAGGAGATCAAATCAGCTGAAGCAGTCCAACTTCAAAAGGAACGGCGGCCTTCTCCTTCTGCAGCAACAACAATCCACAGGCGACGAGCATGTCCTGGAGAAAATGAGAGTATTCTCAGCCAAAGAATTGGATAAGGCCACCGATAAGTTCAGCCAAGATAGAGTCCTCGGGCAAGGAGCTCAAGGCACTGTGTACAAAGGCATGATCTCTGATGGGCGAATCGTTGCTGTCAAGAAATCCAAGCGAGTCGATCAAGATCAGCTTCAGCTGTTCATCAACGAGGTGGTGATTCTGTCACAGATTAACCACAGAAACGTCGTCAAGTTACTAGGATGCTGCCTTGAGACCGAAGTACCCATGCTCGTTTACGAATTCATACCCAATGGGACATTATATGACCTCATACACGACGATGGTGCTGGCTTTCCTTTCACCTGGGACTTGCGGCTGAGAATCGCCGTCGAAATAGCCAACGCTCTGTCCTACCTCCACTACGCAACTTCGATCCCCATATACCACAGGGATATGAAGTCTAACAACATACTATTGGACGAAAAGTTTAGGGCAAAGCTGTCCGATTTTGGGATTTCGAAATCTGTCTCCATTGATCAGACCCATCTAACCACAAAAGTGAAGGGGACGATAGGATATTTAGACCCAGAGTATTTCAGGACGGGAAAATTTACCGAAAAGAGCGACGTTTACAGCTTTGGAGTGGTCCTCGTTGAGCTTCTGACCGGGAAAAAGCCCATTTCGACTGGCGACGATTCTGAGGAGGAGGAGGAGGAGGAGGAGAAGAGCTTAGTAACGCGCTTTCTTGAGTCCTTGCAGGAGGGAAGGCTTAGGGCTATCCTTGATCCTCGGTTAACGGAGCAAGGGGTTAGAGAAGAGCACGTCGCTGTCTCCGATCTGGCCAAGCGGTGCCTGAACTTGAACGGCCGGAGGAGGCCGAGCGTGAGAGAGGTGGCGGTGGAACTTGAGAATATTAGGATGAGTGATAATCCGTCGCACGTCGAATCGAACGGTCATGATTTGAGCTACGTCGGATCGGAGATCATGGAGCTGCCCGACGATGATCTGCTGTGGGCTGAGCTTATTGCTGGTTGTGAAGCTAATGGAACTGAGTCGATCTAATGAGAAGAGCCACATCATATCATACCTATCTCAGAGCTTGATCAAATCAAAAGTTAATTGAATTGAAGTGCATTTTTTCCATTGAATTGAAGTGCATTTTGTTCATTCATTGTTCGTTTCTTTCACTGAAACATCGCTGCACTGCGCTTTGGAGGAAGAAGAGACAGTAAAGTAGGCTTCGGCCCATCTAATACCACCACTGATGGGCCTAAGGCCCAAACAAGCCCAACTAATATAAATCTATCTATCTATGTAAATCGTAAACGCAGCAGCATTTGCCAATTTCAAAATCTCAAAACCCTAATTCTCAGCAAGAGAGGATCTTCGAGAATTGGAGAAAAATGTCGATGTCAAGGTCTTCGAAGATGCTTCAGTACATCAACTATCGCATGCGCGTCACGATCCAAGACGGGCGACAGCTGATAGGCAAGTTCATGGCGTTCGACCGCCACATGAACCTCGTCCTCGGCGACTGCGAGGAGTTTCGCAAGCTGCCTCCCACCAAGGGATCCAAGGAAGAGCGTGAGGATCGCCGGACGCTTGGGCTCGTCCTCCTCCGTGGAGAGGAGGTCATTTCCCTCACCGTCGAGGGTCCACCGCCGCCGGATGAATCCAGGCTCAAGACTACCTCGGCAACGGCCGTCCCTGGACCGGGATTAGGACGAGCCGCCGGGAGAGGGGTCGTCACCCCTTCACTGATGGCTCAGCCAGGTTTGGCCGGTCCCGTTCGCGGCGTCGGAGGTCCGTCGCCGGGAATGATGCAGCCTCAGATCTCTCGCCCGCCACAGATCGCCGTGCCGCCTGTTTCCTACCCTCCTCAGGTGGCTAGGCCTCCGCCACCTCAGGCTGGGTTTCCTCCTAGGCCGGGGATGCCAATGCCTCCGCCACCTCAGTTCAGGCCTCCGCCTGGTCCTGGGGGATTCGTTCCACCGCCTGGGCCGGGACAGTTTGGCCAAAGAGGCCCACCACCGCCACATATGATGCAACCTCCTCCTCAGATGATGAGGGGCCCACCTCCGCCTGGTGGGCCAGGAATGCCTCCGCCAAGGCCTGGGATGCCACCTCCTCCTCCAGGTGGACAGCAGCACATGTTTGGGCCACCAAGGCCGGGAATGCCGCCACCGCCAAATTCTCAGTAGTGGTGAGGATGGCATGTGTTTGATTTTGTTTGCAATTGCATGGATTTGGCGTTTCATTTTGCTTTGTCATTGTTTTTTACTTGCTAGGAGATGTTGATCTTGAGCATTCTGGTTTCGGTAATTAAGTAGCTACTTTGATCGACTGATATAGTTCCTGTTTCTCCTCTAGCTATGCGATTTTCATTAATTATCTCTGTTTGCTTGCGTAACCCAGGGTATTGTATCCTTTATTAACTATGTGATGATGCAATGACGTGCTTGGTTTAGTTCCCTGAGGAGCAAGGATGGAGCAAAACTAGTTTGATCAATGATTCTTAATCTTTGTACGAGTGGAATTGATTGGGTTGACTTTGTGAAGGTGGTAAAGATTACAATTTTCTTTGTTCTTGAAATCTAAATCTGAACTAGAGTACAATTTTCCCAACTTCCCAGTGCCAAACATAAACCGAGGAATATTTCGATTCCATCACAACATTAAATATAAGGCTGTTTGAAACTTCATGTTTAAGGGTCAACATGGGACTTTGAGTGAGGTGATAACAAAACTTTCTTCAAGTAAAAACTATCAATCACTACCATAACAAAATATATCTAATGAATAGACAATGAAAACACATTGAAAAGTGAAGCAAACATAAATCACTCACAATGGCTCGCTCCCTGTTACCAACTTGTGTTCTTTTCATCCTCATGCTCGCCCGTGCCGTTGCGCAGCCAAACAAACGCCACAAAATCGCATGTCTAGACTACCCACAGTGAAGACCTTCACTGCCCAGAATCTTGCCCAAATCGCTGCATTGTGTTTTGCCCTTCATGCGAAACATTATGCCCATGGCGGTATACTCCACCACCACCATCTCCGGCGATTGCTGGTGGTAAGAGAGTTCGTTGCAAAAACAGAACTTATGGGCATTGCTACCTAGTCGAGGTTGTCTGCCCAGCTGATTGCCCTCGTACTTGCAAGATTGATTGCGAGATTTGCAGCCCTGTCTGCGGTGAGTACGTACAACTCATCAACTGTAAACTGTCTTCTCTTCATCTTTTCGTTTCTCAACTGTATTTTTTTTTCGTGGAAAACGATAAAGAGTGCAACAAGCCTGGCTCGGTGTGTCAAGATCCAAGGTTCGTAGGCGCTGATGGGATCGCATTTTATTTCCATGGGGAAAAGGACAGAGACTTCTGTATAGTTTCAGACCAAAACCTCCACATCAACGCCCACTTCATAGGAAGGAGAAACGGGGAAATGGGAAGGGACTTCACTTGGGTTCAGTCTCTCGGGATTCTATTCGACAACCACCGAATCTTTCTGGGCACCAAAAAAACCTCATCTTGGGACGATTCCATCGACCGTTTGGAGATTTCCTACGATGGAGAAGCCTTGCTCTTACCCCAAGGAGAAGGCTCGAAATGGCAGGCCAACAACGGGCGTGGAATAACCATCGCAAGATCGAGCGATTCCAACTCAGTTGTAATCGAAGTCGAAGGGAATTTCAAGATTAAGTCTACGGTTGTGCCCATCACTGAACAAGACTCGAAGATTCATAACTATGGCGTAACGGATGAAGACTGCTTCGCCCATCTTGATTTGGGATTTAACTTCTATTCTTTGAGCGGCCAAGTGAGTGGAATTCTTGGACAGACTTACACTGGCAACTATGTCAGTAAAGTAAAGATGGGAGTCGACGTGCCAGTTCTTGGTGGGAAGAGAGAGTTTGCTTCTTCGAGTATTTTCTTGACGGACTGCGATGTGGCTAGGTTTAACAAGACGACTCAGATGATGACTTCTTACAAGGATTTTCGGCGTGTGAGTTTGGAGTGTAGCAGTGGAATCGAGGGCCAAGGAGTTATCTGCAGGAAATAGATATATACTTCTCTTCTTCCTTAAATGCTGAAAAAATGTGGAGCCATATGTAATAGAATTGCTATAAATCTCTGAATCTTCTGACATGTTTATGTTCGACAGAACTCTTCTTTGCTGTAAAAAACCAAGCAGATTTATCTGTATAGCGGTTATTACAGAATACACATACCATCTCAGAGTTGTCTGGTTCATAGCCTTATAATCATGGCTCATTTATCTGCTCTGGTTAAAGAATCATTGCTGCTAACATTAGACTGTAAGCACTCTTTCACAATCTCTTGTATCTTCCTCTTCATCAGCTTATCCTTTACGCCAGAAAGCATGTCTCGGTAGAACATCTCCAGGCGTCTCAGTTTGTTGCTGTCCGAAGATTCGAGCATATTCTCCCATTCTCGCGCCACATCAAACGAATCAGAACCCTCCATCGAAGTCAAGATTTCACGATCTTGAAATGGTTTCCCGAAAATAGCGCCGTGAAGTAAATTAGCATATCTTTCCATTACAGCAAGTCTTGATCTTATCAGCTTCATCTCCTCCATAGCATCAGATAGCCTCTTATCTGTCTCCACGGTAGTATCATCTGCATTACTTTCCCCGCCATCATCATCCCTCGATTCGTTTTCCCCCAAATCACGGTCGAGCAATGGCCATAAAACCCTAGTTGGCTCGTAGCAATCGATCGCCTGACCATTCCCAAGAACACCACTTCGACCCCTGCCCCACGACCACAGTTTGTGCCCAGAATCTCCTACAAGAACCGTATGGGCAGCGCCGCATTGTACCTGCAAAGGTTCTTGAAATTTGTCATCCTTCGATCCATTGTAAGGAAATCGAACTGGCAAAAGAGCATCTCCACTGTCATTCCCTGCAAATCTAGCATCAGGGCATAGGCCAAGACCATTTTCCATTCCCCAAGACCACAGTTCGCCTGAAGAAGACACTACGCTCGTATGAAACAGACCACAGTCAATAGATACCAAGAACAAATTATTGGGCAATCCTTTAACAATCTCTGGGGTTTGTAGGCTCTGAGTGGTTCCATGTCCTAACTGCCCATTTTCTCCCAAGCCAAATGTCCAGCAAATGCTTTTTAAGGCATCACTCGGTCTCTTCTCATGGGTGATTATAGCTGTGTGGAAAGCTCCACACGCAATTTCGTCGACTTCCCAAGGAGACTCAATGTTTAACGTTTCTATTACATGAGGTTTCGATCTGCTTTCTTTGTCTCCCAAGCCTAACTGGCCATGGCTGTTACCGCCCCATGCGTAGCATATTAGTCCGCTGCTGCCTTGGTACGTCTCTTCAGCGCTGACTAGCGCTACGACGTGCTCGTTTCCACACGCCACTTTAACGACGGTTTGGCCATGGAAATCCCATAATGGAGTTGGGATTATGTTGCTGACGAGCAAAAATTCGGTTTCGTTTGATTTTGCTTGGGAGGGATTGGGACAGTTCCCCCAAATCCATAACGATCCTTGATTATCTACTGCGAGCGACATCATTCCACCGGCCTTAACAGATGAAATCTGAGGCAAGAAGGTAAGATGATATTCGAATTCGCATCCAAGAAAGATGGAATAAAGAATCAAACAAAAGATGACTCATGCCTTCAACGGTTTGCTGCTGTTCACTTCGTCGTCTTTTGTCGAATTGGGTGATCCCAGACCGAAGAATCCTTCCAGCAAGTGTGGTTTAGTGTAGTTTTCGCCGTCAGTGCTGATTTGGCCATCCATGTTGGGGTCAAGGAATTCATAGCAGTGATTTGACACATATTATTACAAGGGTATAATACATCACAGACATTTTCAGGTAGCAAAAAAGTGAAACAGAGGATACAGACATTGTAACCCCAGCCCCAAATCGATCCATCGTCTGCGCCATCACAGAAAAAAAAAAAAAAAAAACCAAGAAGATTAAATGAGTTGGAATCTGAACAAAAAAACAGTTCCTCATTTCATCGTTAATAACCTGCGAGAGCTAGACTATGGTAAGCCCCAGCAGCAATCCCAACAATGTTAAGCATGGCTTCCCTTTCATCATCATCGTCACCGCCAAAGAATCCGACCCGAACCGGGATATGATGGTCATCTTCCGAACCGGTCCCTAGCCGGCCAAACGTTCCCCTTCCCCAAGAATAAACCTTTCCATCACCTACAACAATCACACGGCGTATAGACGAAATTCTTCACGCAAGAAATGACCCAGCTTGCAAAGAGTGAGAGCGATAATACATGAGCGAACGCCGACCTGTAAGAGCGAGCGTGTGAGCTTCGCCGGCGGCTATTGAGATGATTTTGCGCGGGTCCTCCATTCCTTCAATCAAGATAGCTCAGTAGCTTCGCTTCTTATCCATTTTGTTTTTTTAAGTTAAAAGGTTTCCATTGCATCAATTAAGGTTCATTAATTATCTTTTAAAACTTAAGAGTACTCCGTCCCAAACCATTTTATACATTTTACTAAATCGAGCGTCCCACATCTTTTATACATTTCCTTATTTAGCAAAAAAACTATCACAAACAATTAATATTATAATATAAATATTCTTAAATGACGTGTCAAAATATACACCTTTTTACCTTTTCATTGTAATATATTATTAAAATATTCAGCTTCTTAATTCCCCAGTCAACTCCCAAATCTCCATAAACATTTGGGACAGGGAGTATAAAATTTCACTATATTCATTGATTGGATTTGGATATATGGGCCTGATATGGGCTTCATCACGTGACTAATATGATTTTGGGCCTTAAAGGAAGCCCAATCTTACACTGCTCAGAAATAGGAGCTTGAAGCTCCTCGGCAATGGCAGATTTCAGAAATGTCGAAGGAGAAAGATGAATCGAATCTACTGAGCTTGATCAGTCGTGTTATTTCCGAACCATACTATATGCTCCACTTCTTAGTTTTCTTCTCCTACATTCCCATTCGATGCTCAGCAAGCAACGTTCTCTCTGCTCACCGCTCGTCTTATATTCTTCACCGTGTATTTGATCCATTTTTCTAGATTTTATCTATTACCGATGTTTTCAGTGGTTGTTAGAGCTTTGATTTCGGAATTGGTTTGGTTTTTGCAGGAGATCCAGTCTTTGCTTGCGTTTTGTGTTATAGCAGCTGTGAAGGTGTGCTTTGCTTTTTTTTTTACTTGATCTTTTGACAATTTGACAATATGCTTGCGGCTGAGTAAGACTATGAAGCTGAAAATAGTATGAATTTGATAGCGGTTTAAAAATCTATGTGTTAACAAGCAATTCGAACTGATATTGGGAACTTGCAGCTGGTGAGAACGGAATCATGGGAAGCTTTTGTTGGTGACACCTTATTTTATGCAAAGGTGCTCTGTTTTCATCACATAATCAAACTGTCGAGTTTTGTATCATTCATTTGATAACAAGTATCCCAGGAATTCAATTCTCCTGCTTATTTCAGTTAATCTGAATTCTGAAGTGAGTTGAGTTCATCTTACAGGTTTTTCTTGCAGCAATTGCCTTGATCTTGGACTACCATTTGTCATTGTGGTATGGAGTAGCATTTTTGGGTATGCCTTTGAGGCTTTACTTTCCTGAAATTTTTTACCCCTTAGCTTTGTGTAGATTTTTTCATGCATTTTATTAGCGTTCTGGAAGCTCACAAGATTTTCTTTGATTGCACAGTTTTGTATATAGTCGCACAACAACCTCCCTACGAAGGAACGGGTACGATCATTGAAAAAAATTCCCGGTTTCTTCTGCTGTAAAGGGACTGCTGATTAAATGTTATGAATTTTCTTTGTAAGTTTTTACTTCAACTATTTAAGTTATGCAGGCACAACAAGTCATTTGACACCACTCCAATTAGAATCTTTGCTTACCGAAAGCAACACTTCGAAATTTTGGATGGTTGGTGCCTAGATTTTCTCCTCGTTTTGTAATGATTTAACTGCCTGATATGCATGATCTGACAACAATTCTTAACGGTTTATTTTCTCTAGTGTCACGATACCTTTTTCTAAATTACTACGCTTACAATACTCGCAGATTGAATTTCGAGCCCAGTCTACTTCCCCTTGCATAAAATCAAGTTCCTTTTTCCCGCAGCTATCAATCACGTGAGTCTTGAGCTCAGCTTGTATGTTCCATATGCTTTTCTTACAACTATAATTTTCTTTGTGCCATGACTCTGGGACTTAACATTTGCACAGGTTCTCAACCAAAAACCTATCCTTTGCAACAGTCGATCTCGGACTCTTTCCTAATGCTGCTGAAAAGCTTGGAATCTCTCTAGGTGATAGATCAATAGAATAAGAATTAAGTTTTGTGGCTTTCTTTGCTTGCCTCTCTTCATTACTCCGACCGAAGGCATATTATGAGGGGCAGAGGTCAAAGATCTCATGTACTCATGCATGTGTTATATGTGATTCAACACAGAGAGCCTTCAGCAACTACCGATCTATATGTTGTTTCGTGATGGATCTGCAATCTCACGGTTGCCCAAGACTGACTTTGAGGCGAAGATTTTCAACTCCCCTCTGTCAAAGGTATAATCATCATTGTACACACTATTATAGGAGACGTCGGGCATGTAACTCGTTTGTCGTCGTGGCTTGATCCTTGCAGAAGCAACTGTGTCGTCACTTTGAGCTCGATAAACTCTTCCTCGACTACATAACTGATAAATAGGTAAAATATTTGACCTTTCCATTCTCTAAACTCTGAATATTTTTTAATTCATTCAAGTCCTCCCCGTCCCTCCATTATTATGCAGGTATGGAGAAACAACTATGAGTTGAGTAATCACATCTCTGTTCTACCCCATGCAACGTGGTCCAAAGATTGCAGTTTGATCGATGTCTTGATTTATAAAATTTTGCAATTCTTTTGGGATTTCTAATTGAATTTAGGAGATATTCGTTGTGGCAAAAACAAAATGCTAATAGGTATGATCTTTTAATTGAAATCGTTATTTATTGGTAATATTATCCTTTTCTCGTCGTGACAAGCTGGTAAACGTGACATGCAAGAAAATTAGATTATATTCCATGGGCCCCAAACAAACTATATCGACGAAATTAATGCCAAATACTAAGTTTAAATGGAATATTATATTAGATTATATTCCAACTGATACGATACTCCACTCCACTGATAGAAAAGTATGTTGAGTGGGTTGGTGAACCAACCCATCTCAACTAGTCTTAATAATACTATTATTATATTAATATTATAATAAGTATGATCTAAGCAATGACATGTTTAATATTGTCATGTAGCTTAGGTTTTAGCCTATAAATAGGCTCTTAATCTCATTGTAATCTCACACCAAAACACCAAAAACCAAATAAAAGCCTAATAGAGAGAGGAAAGAAATAGAGAAAAATAGAGGGTTTGTTCGGTATTTGCTCCGACTATAAAGAGAGATAGTGTGTGTTTTCTCCTTTATAGATTGAGAGGTTGTAGCCCCTGTTTTTACCCCAGTAATAAATTTCTACCTCCCCGTGGTTTTTTACCCCAAGTTAATAAAGGGGTTTTCCACGTAAATTCCCGTGTTCCATTTATCCTCACAGTCATTTCCAATTTCGTTACGCTGTCCATTTCGCAACAAGTGGTATCAGAGCCAGCCCTGATTGATATTCCAATTATGCTCTGTGGTTGCAGCTTTGTCTGATCTTCCACATCAGAAAGGATATCGAAAAGGTTTATCGTTACGGAAGAGTTTTTTGGCAAGTCGTGGTAATAGACTGTGTAAGTAAGTTCTGTCTAGGTGGCTGGTGCCAAGCGGGACACATAGTGACCCTACCAGATCTCATCTGGGAATTTACTTAGAAGGGTAATTTTGTCTTGAAAGCTGGTCGCTACCCTTTCTGCAAATTATCTGATCAGTACTATTTGGCTGGACTGTTGAATTTCTCCAACGATAGCGACGTGGGAAAAAATGGCAGCTAAAAATGAAATTGAGAAATTCAACGGGAGAAACTACTCACTGTGGAAAATGAGGATTAAGGCAATTTTACTCAAAGAAAATTGTCTGGAGGCGATCACTGGCAGACCAACAACAATTACAAGTGATGCCAAGTGGAAGAAGATAGACGGGAGGGCCATCGCCAATATTCATCTGACATTAGCAGATGACATATTATCAAGTGTTGAAGAGAAAACAAGTGCCAAAGATATTTGGGACCATCTTGAGAAGTTGTATCAAGTCAAGTCACTCCACAGCCGAATTTTTCTGAAAAGAAAATTATACCATCTTCGAATGGAAGAATCTTCTTCAGTGACCGAGCACATCAACAAGTTGAATACTCTATTCTCTCAACTTAAAGACTTGGACTACAAAATTGAGCCAAGTGAACGTGCTGAGCTTCTACTACAAAGTCTGCCAGACTCCTACGATCAACTCGTCATCAATCTGAGCAACAATCAAGCTGCGGGAAAACTTATCTTCGACAATATTGCAGCTGCGGTTCTCGAAGAAGAAAGTCGACGAAATAACAAAGAAGACAAGTTGATAACGTCCCAACAGGCGGAAGCATTGGCAGTGACGAGGGCAAGATCAGGAGTACGTGGTCCAAACGTGAGCCGAAAACGGACAAGACCCGGAGAGTCTGGTCCAAGTGGGAGTCAAAAACGGCAAAGCCTTGTTACCAAAAATAAGAAGGCTATAAAATGTTACCACTGTGGCAAGAAAGGTCATCTGAAGAAAGATTGTTGGGCTCTAAACAAGAATCCCAATGCCCAAGGAAATGTCGCCAACACTACCGACGATGGAATTGCCTTGGTGTGTGAAGCCGCAACCACTATCGCTGAAAATAGAAGATTCAATGACGTGTGGCTCATGGACTCTGCAGCTACTTTTCACATGACCTCTCGAAGGAAATGGTTTCACCAATACGAGCCAACCTTTGGAGGGTATGTCTACAGCTGCAATGACCAAGCGCTGAAGATTGTCGGGGTGGGTACGATTCAAATAAAGATGTACGACGGCACTGTGCGTACCATCCATGCTGTGCGACATGTGGAGGGCTTGAAGAAAAATCTTTTGTCCGTGGGGCAACTCGATGATCTTGGTCTCAAAATTAAATTGGAGAACAAGATCATGAAGGTTTCCAAAGGAGCGCTAGTGGTGATGAAGGGAGAAAAGATAGCTGCAAATCTATACATGCTGAAGGGAGAGACTCTGCAAGAAGGGCAGGCATCCGTTGCCACGACAAGTTCAAATGAAAAGTCTACGATGACTTGGCACAACAAACTTGGTCATATGTCTGAACAAGGCATGAAATTCTTGCGCAAAAGAATCTACTTCCTGGTCTCACGACGGTGACGCTCCAATTCTGCGAGCATTGTATTGTGAGCAAGCAGCATCGCCTGAAGTTCTCCACTTCAAATTCTAGAAGCAAAGAAATTCTAGAATTGATCCACTCTGATGTATGGCAAGCACCGGTTGCGTCCCTGGGAGGAGCTAGCTACTTCGTATCATTCATAGACGACTACTCCAGGAGATGCTGGGTGTACCCAATCAAGAAGAAGGACGAAGTGTTTCCTATTTTCAAAACATACAAGGCGCGAGTTGAACTTGAAACCGGCAGAAAAATCAAGTGTCTCCGGTCAGATAATGGAGGAGAATATACTGGCAAAGAATTCACTGAATTCTGCAAAGGCGCAGGTATCAGAAGACAGTTCACCACGGCATACACTCCACAACAGAACGGAGTGGCAGAGCGGTTGAATAGAACCCTGTTGGAAAGAACGAGGGCAATGTTGAGAACTGCGGGCCTGGAAAAGAAGTTCTGGGCAGAAGCGGTCTGTACTGCCTGTTATGTGGTGAATCGGGCCCCATCTACTGCAATAGAGATGCGGACACCGATGGAAATGTGGACTGGTGCACCTGCAGATTATTCAAACCTCCATATATTTGGAAGTTCAACGTACGCGATGTACCACAACCAAGAAACAACGAAGTTGGATCCAAAGTCCAGGAAATGCCTATTCTTGGGGTATGCTGATGGAGTAAAGGGGTATCGCTTGTGGGATCTCACTGACCACAAAGTGATTATCAGCAGAGATGTTATCTTCTTGGAGGATGGTGATCAAGAGCAAGTCAAAAATGATAGCAGTCCAAAAGGCGTGACAAAGACTGCACCGGTGAAAAGAAAATTGGAGCAATATAATTCTTCTGAAGCTGAACCGGCACACGAAGAGCTCAACCCAGTCGAATCTGAAGTACCGGATCTCTGGCGGTCATCACGCGAGCGTAGGCCGCCAAGTTGGCACTCAGATTATGAGATAGAGAGCAATCTTGCATACTGTTTTCTAACGGAGGATGGAGAGCCAACCACTTTCCAAGAAGCACTGAATAATTCAGATGCGAGTCTGTGGATTTCAGCGATGCAAGAGGAAATGGAAGCTCTCTATAAAAATAAGACATGGGAGTTGGTGCCATTACCGCAAGGAAGGAAACCCATTGGCAACAAATGGGTGTACAAAATCAAGCGGAATGGTGATGACCAGGTAGAGCGCTACCGTGCTAGACTGGTTGCAAAGGGATATGCTCAGAAAGAAGGGATTGACTTCAACGAAATTTTCTCACCGGTGGTACGACTTACAACAGTCAAGGTGGTCTTGTCAATATGTGCTACATTCGACTTGCATCTTGAGCAGCTGGATGTAAAGACGACCTTTCTCCATGGTGACCTGGATGAAGAAATATATATGCTTCAACCAGAAGGTTTCGAGGAACAAGGAAAAGAAGATTTGGTTTGCAAATTGATCAAATCTCTTTACGGGCTCAAACAAGCACCTCGATGCTGGTATAAGAGATTTGACTCCTTCATAATGAGTCTTGGCTACAACAGGCTATATGCAGATCCTTGTGCGTATTTTAAGAGATTTGGCGATGACGATTTCATCATGTTGCTGTTGTACGTCGACGATATGCTGGTAGCAGGACCTAACAAAGGTCGTATCGCCGACTTAAAGACTCAACTGGCAAGTGAATTCGAAATGAAGGACTTGGGCCCGGCAAACAAAATCCTTGGTGTGCAAATATCTCGAGACAGAAACAAGCGGAAGATTTGGCTTTCCCAAAAGAATTACTTGAAGAAAATCTTGCGGAGGTTCAACATGCAAGATAGTAAGCCAATATCTACTCCTCTTGCTGCTAATTTCAAACTATCCTCCGAGATGTGTCCTACTGATGAAGACGAGAGGATAGAGATGTCTCGACTGCCATATGCATCGGCGGTAGGAAGTCTAATGTTCGCAATGATCTGTACCAGACCAGACATTGCCCATGCAGTGGGAGTTGTTAGCCGATACATGTCCAACCCTGGCCGGGAGCACTGGAGTGCTGTTAAGAGGATTCTCAGATATATGAAGGGAACCTCGGATCTTGCCTTATGTTACGGAGGTACAGATTTCATTGTCCATGGTTTTGTTGATGCAGATTGTGCAGGTGAACTTGATAAAAGCAGATTCACAACCGGATATGTGTTCAATCTTGCTGGCGGTTAAGCCAGTAAAGAGGCAATATGGTTGAAGATGTTGCTGGAAGAACTCGGCCACAAACAGGAGAATATTATTCTCTATTGTGATAGCCAGAGTGCGTTGCATCTTGCAAGGAATCCAGCATATCATTCAAGAACCAAACACATCCGGGTTCAATACCACTTTGTTCGTGAACAAGTGGAAGCGGGGACTGTGGACATGCAAAAAGTTCACACTGCAGATAATCTGGCAGACTACATGACCAAAGCAATTCCTGTGGACAAGTTTATGTGGTGTCGTTCCTCATGTGGATTGACCGAGCATAACTAACATGCAAAGGCGAGCTAGAAGAATGGTGTGAAGATCTGATTGGGAATCAATCAAATCTTCAAGTGGGAGATTGATAGAAAAGTATGTTGAGTGGGTTGGTGAACCAACCCATCTCAACTAGTCTTAATAATACTATTATTATATTAATATTATAATAAGTATGACCTAAGCAATGACATGTTTAATATTGTCATGTAGCTTAGGTTTTAGCCTATAAATAGGCTCTTAATCTCATTGTAATCTCACACCAAAACACCAAAAACCAAATAAAAGCCTAATAGAGAGAGGAAAGAAATAGAGAAAAATAGAGGGTTTGTTCGGTATTTGCTCCGACTATAAAGAGAGATAGTGTGTGTTTTCTCCTTTATAGATTGAGAGGTTGTAGCCCATGTTTTTACCCCAGTAATAAATTTCTACCTCCCCGTGGTTTTTTACCCCAAGTTAATAAAGGGGTTTTCCACGTAAATTCCCGTGTTCCATTTATCCTCACAGTCATTTCCAATTTCGTTACGCTGTCCATTTCGCAACATCCACTCCAAGGTTAAGACGGAAAGAGAGAAACTCTTGATGTTAATTAATATTCGGAATTAATTAAAATCAAGAAAGCCCACAGATTTCATCCTCCATCTTCTTCACCATAAGCTCCAACCCAAGCTGGTATTTTCGAACCAACTCATCGAAGTCCCACCCTAAGACAGGCTCGAGGCTGACCCACCATACCACGGCGCACCCACCGCCGGGCGAGGCTGCCTCCTCTGAAGGGACAACCTTAACAGTCGAAACATAGGATTCGAACCCAATGTTGGACTCGACAATCTCGTAACTGAGGGTCATCTGTGCATGGTCTACGAACACCAGCCTCTCTTTGGACCAGCTGACGTCATCACCTTGGCGGTTTTTCAAGCCGAAGCCGGCACAGTAGCGGACGCAGTTTGGCCGGCCGTTTACTCCGGCGACGCCGTGACACGTGGCGAGTCCGTGGAACCATTTGTGGAGCCCAAAGAAGTCCTCGAAGAGAGGCCATATTTGATGGGCAGTAGCTCTTTGTAGCTTAGTTTGTTAGGAAATAATCCTTGTGATCCCATTTTCCTTAATTAGCTTAGGATTAGCTTAGGATATGATTGTATTTTCCTTAGGAAGTGATTATCTTTTCATTATTAGCGTAGGCTAAATTAGTCGCCTAATTGTAAGCATTTATTAGTTTCCATGTAAACTTCTATTTAAGCAATGCAAAGACTACAGAAAACGCTGCAGATTCAGCAGCACCAAAACAAGATCGTGTTCACTGTGTTCGCGTGAGTTTATTTCCAACAACTGGTATCAGAGCGAGTTTCATCCAGGGACCATGGGCGATGAGAGCAAGAAAGCTGATGCCTCCGGCGCCGTGATCGTGGGCGATGGGAGCAAGAAAGCCGATGCCCCAGGCGCCGTGATCCAACGAGTGATTCGTGAGGTGGGCGGCGGGAATAGCTACCCCGTTCTCACCAAGACCAATTACTCTGACTGGGCGCTCATGATGAAGGTGAAGCTGAAGGCGAGAGCGCTATGGAACGCCATCGAGAAGGGCACTGCCGATGAGCAGGAAGACATGATGGCGCTCGATGCGCTGGTGAGTGCGGTCCCGCCCGAAATGGTGTCGACGATCGGCTCCAAGGAGACGGCCAAGGAGGCCTGGGACGCGATCGCGACCATGCGGATCGGGGACGATCGTGTGAAGAAGGCAACGGCACAACAGCTGCGTCGCAAATTCGACCTCGCCACGTTCAACGACGGCGAGACCGTCGAGGAGTTCGCTGCGACTTAATGGCATGGCGGCGCACCTCACCACGTTGGGAGAGGAGATGGAGGAAAAGGAAATCGTAGCCAAGATGCTACGAAGTCTGCCTTCCCGCTTCAAGCAGATCGCAATTGCGATCAAGACCCTGCTCGATCCATCCACCATGACGGTCGCCGATCTCACCGGGCGATTGCAAGAGGCGGAGGAGGAGTTGAATGGACCCCCGGCGTCACTACAGCACGAGGGCAAGCTGTATCTCACTGAGGAGCAGTGGGACGCGCAACGAAAGAAGCGAGAGGCGGAGAACCAATCACGCGGTCGTGGCGCGAACAGAGGAGGCGGCCGACGCGGGCGCGGTCGTGGGCGAGCTGACGAGTCGTCGAGTGGACCGGCTACTTCGAACAAGCGCGCAGGCGACGAGTGCCGAAATTGTGGGAAGCTGGGCCACTGGGCCCGGGAGTGCTGGTCGAAGCCCAAGAAGGCGCAGGCCCATGCAGTCCACGAAGAGGAAGAGGCCTCACTTTGTCTCGCAAAGTGCTCCCCCATTTTCTCCCCACCGACGCCGCAATCGACGGCGACTTCGTCTACGTCGTCCGTGGCCCAGATCGAGATCCGTGAAGAGAAGGTGTTCGCGCAGCTCGGGGAAGAAGAAGAGGAACGGGAGGCGGAGACGTGGATCCTGGACTCGGGGGCAACCAATCACATGTCCGGGTCTAGGACCGCCTTCTCGAAGCTCGACGTGGCGGTACGAGGCACCGTGCGTTTCGGCAACGACTCGGTGGCACGCATTGAAGGGCGGGGCACCGTCATCTTTGTGTGCAAGAACGGGGAGCTCCGTTCATTCGACGGCGTCTACTTCATTCCACGGTTGACGACGAACATCGTGAGTCTTGGCCAGCTCGACGAGGTCGGCTACAAGATTCAGATCGAAGATGGCGTGATGCGGATTCGGGAGCTCGGCGGTCAACTGTTGGCAAGGGTGACGCGCGAGACGAACCGTCTATACCTTCTTCGCATCAAGATAGCACCGCCGATGTGCCTAGCGGTGCGCGGGCGCGGCGACGAGGTGGCGTGGCGCTGGCATGATCGCTTCGGCCATGTCAACATAACGGCAACTCCGGAGGGCGAGCTGACGCCGCCGATATCACCTCAAGGTGGTGGACCAGCAGGATCTGGTGGGGCACATGAGGTGGAGTTCGCCTCACCGCCGAGCGACGTCGACGAACACTTGGACGCCGACCACGACGACGACACTCCTCTCCGGTTTCGAAAGATCGAAAACATCATCGGGCCGGCTTCGCCGCGTGGCTTCGCGCCACGGGCACTGGTGACGGAGGAACTCCACGCCATGAGCTCCGACGAACCTGCGTCGTTCGCCGAGGCGGAGCGCAGCCCCAGCTGGAGGAAGGCGATGATGGAGGAGATGGACTCGATTGAGGACAACCGGACGTGGTCTCTCGCCGACCTCCCGCCGGGCCGTCGGGCGATCGGTTTGAAGTGGGTCTTCAAAGTGAAGAGGGACGAGCACGGGGCGGTGTCCAAGTATAAGGCGCGCCTCGTGGTGAAGGGTTATGCACAGCGGCACGGCATCGACTACGATGAAGTGTTCGCGCCGGTGGCGCGATTAGACTCGGTGCACCTGATCATCGCCCTCGCGGCGCACGAGGGATGGGAGGTGCACCACATGGACGTCAAGTCGGCATTTTTGAACGGAGACCTGGAGGAGGAGGTCTACGTCGAGCAGCCGCCAGGGTTTATCATCAACGGCAAGGAGCACAAGGTGCTCAAGCTCCGAAAGGCGTTGTACGGGCTGCATCAAGCGCCACGCGCATGGAACGCGAAGCTGGACAGCACGCTGTTGTCGTTCGGCTTCAGGAAGAGCCCGTCAGAACACGCCATCTACATCAGGCAGAACGACGGCAAGCAGCTAGTGATCGGGGTCTATGTCGATGACCTCGTGATCACCGGCTCGAACGGCGGCGACATCAAGTCATTCAAGGAGGAGATGACGGCCGCATTCAAGATGAGTGACATCGGCCTACTTCACTACTACCTCGGCATTGAAGTGAAGCAGGGCGCGAGGGGGATCTCGCTGAGCCAGGGAGCCTACGCCGGCAAGATCCTGGAGAAGAGCGGCATGGCAGGGTGTAACCCATGTCATGTACCCATGGAACCGCGCCTGAAGTTGAGCAAGCTCAGCACAGAGCCGCCGATCGATGCGACGGCATACAGGAGCGTCGTCGGGAGCTTGAGGTACTTGGTCAACACTCGCCCCGATCTTGCGTTTGCGGTTGGCTATGTGAGTCGGTTCCTGGAGGATCCACGCGAGGATCACCTCGTAGCTGTGAAGCGCATCCTGCGCTATGTGGCTGGGACCCAAGATTGGGGACTCTGGTTCGGCAGGAGGGAGAAGGAGGGGCCTTATCTGACAGGCTTCAGCGACAGTGATTACGCCGGGGATGTTGATACAAGTAAAAGCACAACTGGCGTGATTTTCTTCCTCAGCGGCAGCCCGATCACCTGGCAATCCATGAAGCAGAAGGTGGTGGCTCAGTCCAGCTGTGAGGCAGAATATATTGCAGCTGCTAATGCTGCATGTCAAGCAGTGTGGCTCGCTCGTGTGTTGTCCGAGGTGCAGGGAACAGCAGCAAGGGCGCCAATGCTGAGGGTGGACAATAAGTCCGCCATTGCTTTGATCAAGAATCCGGTGCTCCACGGACATAGTAAACACATTCGAGTGAAATACCACTTCGTCCGGGAAGCTGCAGAAGAAGGCTTGATTGATGTAGAGTTTATCAGAAGCGAGGATCAACTGGGCGACATTCTGACGAAGCCGCTTGGAAGGATCAAGTTTCTTGAACTACGGGATAAGATCGGCCTAATCGACACCAACGGTGGACACAAGGCTTAGGTGGAGATTGTTAGGAAATAATCCTTGTGATCCCATTTTCCTTAATTAGCTTAGGATTAGCTTAGGATATGATTGTATTTTCCTTAGGAAGTGATTATCTTTTCATTATTAGCGTAGGCTAAATTAGTCGCCTGATTGTAAGCATTTATTAGTTTCCATGTAAACTTCTATTTAAGCAATGCAAAGACTACAGAAAACGCTGCAGATTCAGCAGCACCAAAACAAGATCGTGTTCACTGTGTTCGCGTGAGTTTATTTCCAACATAGTTGAGACTTTAGCTTCCCACTTTTTCGTTAAGGTATTTTTGTCCATTCTTTTTGACTCGAAGGTCTGTGTTTGTGTAATGGGTTGGTAATTGGAGAGGTGGAAGATGGAATATTTAGTGCTTGGAAGATTTGCCTTTCAGCGTGAGATATGAATATTAAAAAATTACCATGTGTCCCCCCATCTTTTGTTTATTTCCCATTCTATTATTGACTAAAACTATTCATGTGATAAATTCAACAAGATTCCATTCTATGATGTATAAATATTAAACAATTGTTACTCTGTGTCTTATCTTTTGTATGTTTCCTATTATTAACTAATGAGTTTACAGGTATAAATTCACCAAGATTCCATTGTAGTATGCCAAAATTCAAATTCGGACAAGGACTATACGTCTGATTTCTTGGTAAACCTAGATAGTACTTAACTACAACTGGGGTCAATGTTAGACCCAAATGCGAAAGGTTACAAAAGAAATTAGTAAAAGCATCGCTTAAGGATGATACACGGAAAAAAAAACGCAGAATACCTAAGCATTCTCATCTTCAAGTTATACACACTTTCTAAGCAAAGAAGAGATCAATAATTGCACCAAAATATCTAAAAACCAGTTGGTAGCAATTGCACAGGTAATTTCTCCGAAATCATTGATCTCTGTCATGTAGAACAAAATCGCATTCTCTCGCAACTCAACGAAGAGTTGGTTTGGCAATAGTCAAAACTCGACCGAAATATCCCGATAGAAGTAAGCTTTCCTCAGGATACAGTTTTCCCATAACACACGGATGCAATGTAAAGGTTCTTGGCCCATTTCTCCTGCAGAAAATGCAACTTGCTAGGAAAAATATGGCAAGATTGGTCGAGGAAGAGTAGATAATGGACATGAAAAAATTTAACCTTGACATGAACACTTGGAAAAGCAGATGTTCGAAGCGTTTCTTGTGTTTCGTCTGCAGGTTTTCTTCTCGGGATACTAAGTACAAGTGCAGTTTGATCCAAAGTTGCTGCAGTTGATGTAATGCGATAGCCACCATCCCATCTTCTGTGTATACCTTCACTCGGGTAATGAAAATCTAACTCCACGACCTATGTAGTAATGAAGATGGACAATACGAACGGTGTTCATAGATTTATGGCATCTATAGTGCAAAGGCTTGAAACATGACGACTTAACAAACCTGGTCAGAAAACCCAGCCCCGCGAGACACGACAATGGCCCATCTGTTTCCTGCGGAAGCCATGGAAGTAACATAGAACCCTTCTTTCCATTTTTTGTTGATCCACTTAAATGGAAATGATTCGCTCACTTTGTAGGACTGCTGGAGATACTGGGTACCTGATGAGTTTACATAAAGTAGGATTATTATGAGGTTTAAAATGTGACATGACAATAATATCATCATGTACTGTAAATTTTTGTCGCCAACCCTTGGACATAACGACCAAAGAGCTCCCATTGTTCGCCCCAGCTATTGCACTGATGTAAAAGTTTTTCTCCCATTGTTCCATTATCCATTCCTGCATTCAATACAAAGTTAACCTACTCAGTTTTCACATGCCTTTAACAAGAAAGTGCAGAATAGTAAAAGTCAACGAGGAAGATTAGTCATTTCAATACAAAGGCAATGTAAGAAATTTTAGTTAGGACCTTGTGAAGAAAGTGAGGTGAAAGTTCATAAACTTGGGCACTAAAGCCTGTCCCAGCATCCATAATTAGGGCCCAGAGATTTGAACAAGATGCGACACAGCTGATGAATAACCCATCTTCATTTCCTTTGTCAATATGCTGTGCAAGTCTGATGTCTGCCACATTGTAGTGATACCTACAAAGTACAAAGGCAGAAATAGGGTGGTGAGCACTTAACTCCTAAATAAACGTAAGAAATACCATAGAATGATACCTTTGCTTCATAGGTGTCCGAGCATTATACACGCTAATCCATTGTGTCGCAGGCATTCCCAATCTGACCTTCTTCTTTGGCTGCTCGTCATCATCGTTGTCCAACATAAGCCGACCTCTCTTATGCCCAACTTGGTATATAAGCTTCGTTAAGTTAATCGTTATCCATGAGAATGAGAATATAACTTCAATAACCCTCAGAAATAAATATAACATTAGGAAAAGGAACTTCAGATGAAACCTTCTGAGCACCCTCAGTATTGATTGGCCTGATAGCTGGATTTGGACCAACAATACCATCAAAAAGCGAAATATATTTTGCATAATTTGGCTCCTCACCAAACTTCAAATCAACAATGTATTCCACAAATTGTCTGAAAGGAGCGGGACAGAAGCAACAAAGTGTTTCTGGAGAAGTTGACATCTTTTTGCAGACAAGGAATCCTTTATTCTCACCCTGAATAAGAAGATATTTAAGCAAACTTCATCATAACTGAAATAGAATTTCAGATACAAAACTACTAACCTGGTATCCTTGCCAGGGAAGCCGACCACGGAGAAGAAAAACGAGAGTATAAGCAAGGGACTCTAAATCATCCCTACGACTGCCAGTTCTTCCCAGATGAGCGTGTACACTAGCATACCGGACAGTGCCTCTGAAAACCCAAAATGTACTGTTATGTCAAATATTTGCCAACAGTCAACGTAGTTAAAACTTGTATTATAATTTTACCTGAAGATGTCTGGCCGTTGGTCATACTCCACATGCAGGCCAGTTGAATTATTACGCCATTTAGTGGCTAAATTTCAGCATAAGAAAAAAGAAATGAAGTTACATCGATAAGTTTCATTGCAGATATAATTAAGCATTACAAGGGTGTTACCTAATCCAAGATCAACCAGAAACAGTCTTTTCTCATCAGGTGTTCCAGCTGGACCAAGCAAAAAGTTCTCCGGCTTCACGTCCCCGTGAACATATCTACAATAATCATAAACATGAGGTTTTCATGCAAGCAACATGTCTTTCAAGCACGAAAGATAATCCATATTTCTCGAACACACCAATAAAATAATCAACCAGTTTTAAATTGATCAAATATCAATGCTCGGTGGAGTAAAGAAATTCATTGCATACCCTCTGGAGTGCAACTTCTCCATTATGGAAATTGCCTCAATGGCAATACATGCTACCATTTCGATGGACATTCTGCAAAATGAAAAACTGAATATTAGAGGCAAGGTATCGTACCTGTGAAAAGATAAGGTTAATATTTTGGATAACGAGACTAACGTGAGTGATTTACTGTTCCAGACATCCCATAAACTTGGACCAAGCATATCCATGACCTGAAAGTTTGCAAAGTTTATAACACCTTCATGGTAACAAGAGATGCTGTACAAGAGAGCTGATGTACCATACCATGATATAGTAATCGTTTAGCCGTCCTTTGTAATGCAACTGAGGTATACCATGACTACCACCTAATGCACTGTACAGAAACAAGGCATAATTAAGATTCAAGCGTTAGCCAATGAAAAGAAAAGCGAAGATACCAGGATGAAGCAAAAATAGAAGAAGACATCACCCACGTGTAGACCTGCCATTCATAAGGGGGTCCATAGTTACATCCTTTGCTGTTCCGATGCTCAAATTTCAAAGCAACCTAAAAGATCAAGAGCATAAAACGTACATAGTAGAGATCTCTCCTGAAGAAAAGGAGTATCAATAGATGAACTAAGTACCTCAACTGCTCCTGGCCCTGTCCTTTCATTTGGATTTGTGGGGTTGATTCGGCGACCGACATACACTTGTCCAAATCCTCCTTTCCCCAATTTCCTTTCAACTCGATAGGTAGGAGAATTACCTACTTGAACCTGTTGAAAAGTTCAACACACAACAAATGACAACCAACAATTTGCAAACAGCACAAACTATATCACATATTTGAAATCCAATATTGGATCACATAACAACAAATCTCCAGCTCAAAACCTTTCCAACACTACCTTAAACATTAAAAAACCAATTATTTGGCACCAAACTTCGCGTCGAATGAATCTATGAAATGGCACAACCAACATTGTCTTTTGCCGCCAAAACAAATCGAAAGTTGAAAAAAGACTCCAATGGCCAGACCCATAAAAATTAAAACACAAAAAAAAATTCAAAAGACGAAAAAAAAAGAAGGAACAACGGGGCAAGCATCTACTAAAAAACAATCAAAGAAAAGAATCCCGAGAAGAAGAACAGGGCACGTACCGTTTCAGGGATAGGAGCAGTGATGCCTTCATCCTCAGCACCCAAACCCTTATCACTTCCTTGCCCGCCAATAGCATTCTCATCCATCTCAAACTCAAAATGCACACTTTCTAGTCTTATCAGTTTAAAGCACCACGGAAGAAAACGAACAGTCCAGACCGACCAAACCAGAAAAAGAAAAGAAAAGAAAGCGGCCGCTCCAACTTCTAGCCTCTGTTCTCTGCAGTTCCTTTCCGTAGAATCGTAAACCTAACCTGCTATTTGACAACCTTATTCTTTCCTTGATCAAACGCTCTATCACCAGCTCCTTAACGGATGACCCCAATCGCAAGTTACAGAGATCGTGAGCGAGAAAAATATTATGAGGTAGAAACACAAGATTCGGTGATTCCCAAGGGTCGAAAACTAAGTTCTCATATAAACATAAAGACGAAAAACGGAGGAGATAATAATGGTATGGTTGTAGGGTTTTGGAGAAATTGTTGGTAAATGAAACTTCAGTGGCTCCAAAAGGTTAAAAATATGGGCGTTGTCGTGAAGATCGCAAGTATTTTCCACAATTTAAAATTTCTCGTGTTCTATTGATTATCTCTCGAGGAAAAATGGAATTTGTCAAATTTCGAGCTTTAAGCACGAACTTTAATTCAACTCAAGCTCGACTCGACACATACATTTGGATATATGGGACATGTGCAACTTTCTGATCTAACTATATAGTAAGTATTAATTAACAAAAACAACCTTTACCAAAAAGGGTGGTGTGTGTATGAGGCTATGCTAATTAGTTCATTCACAAGCATTTCTTTTCCTTCTTGATAATAATAGCAAGCAGTATGTTCATTCGGATCTCGACAAGGCGTCGGGGCGGCAACATAGTCTTCTTAGCCTCACTTTTTCCTGTCATCGTAAAACAGAAAATGGTGACAGACTGTGGCGAAAAGGAATAATGTGTTTATGATGACAATCAAAGGAAAAGTACTAACCTCTGCATTACTGTGGAGGTATCTTACCAAGAAAAGGCATCTGCAACCTCTTATGTCGTGGCATCTCCTTTGTATGTCAATAACACGAGCGTCGAAATATTTCGATTGATCTTGTTTCTCCTGGTTCAGACATATATATACATGGTTATGATTTGTATACAAAAACATTTCAATTGATTGACAACCTCAAGAAAGAAGCCTCATGGAAAAAAAAAATGAGGAAGGAGAAGAAAAAGAGTACCTGGAAGCAAACCACTAGATCCCCGGTTTTCAGCTTTCGGCACTCAGTATGCTCCAAAGCAACAGATCGAACCCTTAGAGAATTCGTGATATTCACCCACTCATCTTCCTCTTCTCCAAAACCAACAAATCTTACATGAACTTCCTGCAGTGAAATAAACTTCTCATGCCTGAATCGGGTTTACTGTTAGAGGTAAAAAGCATAATCCAATTACTAAACATGGAGCTGTTTGAAGCTTCAGTATACTCCATTTCAAGTAACAAAAAATTGTAGTTTGAATGCTGGCACAGAAGATAAGTATAATTTATTCAAAGTACTCACAATTTCCCCGGTATCGAGAAATCTGTGGGAAATAAATTGATCGACATCATACCACGCCTCATCCTTCGATGACCTTGCTTCAAACTCCAAACTGGAAAGCTCTTCATTCATACCTGGCATCAAACAAATTAAGTATGATTATGATAATTCCACCATACTCTCTATCCTTCGGGAAGAAAGGTTCTGTTAAAATGAATCAATGAGACAAACAATGAATTATGAAACCAACCCTTTAGCTATAGTAACTTCTAGAACTGGTAGATTAGAACTGTGCTGTGTATGTACTTTATCAGGTATGCTTCAAATGATTGTTACAAAGACCTGTTAAGATAACTCACCTGCTGGAAATATTGGATTTTCAGAAGCTTTAAACTGACTAAGAATTTCTGCGATAAACGGTGGCATGTTCGATACATTTGGTGATGTCACTTTAGAAGGTCCACTTTGTTGGTTATTCTGGAACCAATGCTTAATCTATATCAACACACAGCATTCAGGTCAAAAGATACTTCCAAGACCAAAGAGTTGAAGTTGCATTAGGAGCGTTAGGAAAAGAAACCTCAGCCCACTTGACAACAGGTTTTCCTGCACGACCGCTAGAACGGCTGCAACGTAGCAACCAAAATAACTTAATGGCATACTGATTGATCAAGCACACAAAAGAAGATTCACACAGAAAAGCTCACTTGAAGAGTCTGGCCAAGTTCTTGCAGAACTCGTCCTTAAAACATTTTTCTTTTGATACACTAAGTAAATGCTCCATTTTCGCAACCTGCACGACTTAATGCACAAAAATCTAGTCCCATGTATGACTAACGAAATTTCAAGCAAACAATGGAGTAAATAGAAGCAACGGACATCAGCCTAATCTATTGAACTGGAAAAGCACATAATGATGAAAGGAAGACCATTCTATTCATTTTCCAGTATAATTTTAGCTCCGAACTCCATGAAACTTTCCCGAAAGCATGACTACTGATCTAAAAGATCTGACCGTTTAAATAAAGCTCACTTATTGCGCTCCATATCCAACCTCTTCAACATACAACAGGTTAAACACAGCAACAGTCACAAAAAAAATTAACTGAAAAAGAGGACCTCAGCCTTGGTGAAGCCCTCAAACGACTGCCTTTGCCTTGGACGAAGATCCATTTCACAACTGAAACTTCGCTAAACGATTGAGGAAAACCCCTCCTGAGCAACAGAGGTGAAAGGAAAGGAAAGGAAAGGGTTTAACGCATATACTTGCAAGTATTTTCCAATTCTGAGGTATGAGAAAGGACGGGAAAAAGGAGCGAGGAGAAAATGCCAGCTGTCGGTAACTTTTGAATTCTTCCCCTTTTCTCCCGGGCTTTTATAAAGGGTCAAAGCCCATTATTATATGGGCTTCTGCTAAACATAAGTGACAAATTAAAAAAAAGGCCCATCATTATACTAATATTACAATCTCGCCCCTCCCCCTTCAAACCGACCGTCGCCGGCGTAACTTGCCACACAAGCTATCTTAAAAGGTATGATAGAACCCTAACTATTTCGTCAGCTTCTTTTCAACACTGTCTTTACTGTCGATAAAAATGGGAACGCCCGAAACGCTCCGCGAGCCCTGCCCCGACCGTATCCTCGACGACGTCGGAAGAGCCTTCGGCATGGGAGCAGTCGGCGGCTCAGCCTTCCATTTCCTGAGAGGCGCCTACCACTCGCCGAGGGGCGAGCGCCTGATCGGAGGCTCGCAAGCCTTTAGGATGAACGCCGCTCGCGTCGGGGGAAGCTTCGCCGTATGGGGAGGGCTGTTCTCCACCTTCGACTGCGCGATGGTGTACGCTCGCCGGAAGGAAGACCCTTGGAACTCCATAATCGCCGGAGCGGCCACCGGAGGGTTCTTGCAGGTGAGGCAAGGGCTGGGAGCCGCTTCGAGGTCCGCTGTGTTTGGCGGTGCGATGCTTGCCTTGATTAAGGGAGCTGGGATGACGTTGAATAAGGTTATGAGCACTACGCAGAGTCTCCCCCCTATGGAGGTGGAGGAGGCCGCGGCTAATTTTCCCGGCGGGTTAGAAACGGGTCAAGTTTTGGGTCGGGCTCCGGCGGATACTGCTGCTGCTGAGAGTGGTGGGCCATTGTCGTCCTGGTTCGCACGGTTCTTCGGTGGTGGGAAGAAGGAAGAGACCGGCAACAGCCATGGGGCGAAGACTAAGGTTGTAGAGAATTTTGATGCTTCCCTCCTTCATTTGAGTTTCAAATGATTTTTTCAATAATTGTGCGATTTGGGCGTTTTTTTAATAATAGTGTTGAGGTTGACCAATCATATGATTCCAACTCTTGACAGTACGGCGCAGACCTTCATGGCATTTACATTCCAAGATGGGTTATGCCACAAAATTAATGCCTAATTAGTTGGTTTTTTTTTTTCCATATCCATTGACACTTTTTCACCTATGTCAATAACCATTTAAATTTCCTCTATAGACATTATCTTGAGATATCCAATAAACTAAACGGGGCCCTAAACTACAAATCAAATAACCAAAAGCCGGGGCAGAGATAATAAGGTCGGTAGAAAGAAACTACGACTGCCAAAACAAGTCGAAGTCTTGAGTATACAAGGAACGATCTTGAATCTCCAGGTTCGCCACATGCCAATTTACGAGCGCCGACTGAATGAATTTACACAAGACGAGCGCCAACGGGAAGATCCACCATTCGCTTTCGCCCCTGAGAAAAAAAAACAAATGCAAGCCCGTGTTTGTGAAACGAACGTAAGAGAACGAATAATTTACTTTCGCTTACATCTTCCAAGGTTGAATTGGAAGCTTCCCATTCAAGTGATAGTGAACATAGCCGCATATGAATGCAGTACCCTGCGGAGAGTAAAAGGGACATTTCACTATGCATTTGAGAGGCACATGTGTTGATGATAAATGCAAAACAAGAAAATCAAGGGTGGCGTCTACTTACGACATTTATCAAGGAAATGATGTTCCAAAGGCCGTACATGCGAGCGAGGCCAGCTGATCGCCTCGGACTGTGGCTGAATAAAGCGTTAATCCCAGCGGGAAAGGGAAGTAAAATCCCGAGGGGTAATATAAACAAAACGATAAAGACATCTGCTAGTGAGAGCGAGTATAGCTGGAGAAATGTAAGCAATACTAAGCTAAAGTCTCCTAGTAGAAGGATGGAGATCACCAAACCCACCAGATCCTGCAGTAATTACACAGCAACAATTTTTAATTTTCAGGGTATTTCATAGCAGACGGATATGAACATTTTAAACTGGGGTTAAAAATTTTACCTGGTGGCCCACGGGTTTTGTGTTGTGAATAAGAACAGATAAGACACAAAACAAGTTTCTTTTTTCGTCAAGCACCTTCAAGCCGTTTAGGTCTAAAATGCCTCCATAGCTCTTTCCCTGTAAGGTATCCAAAGGGTTTCTCCGGGCTTGTACGAAGTAGCTATTCTCTGAAGTTTCATCTTTATCACGGTCATTGCTTCAAGGGAGGAAGAAAACGATGGTCATTAGTTTAGAGCGATTAGAACATCTCAAACAATCTGAAAATTTGTCATTTTGAAAATGAAAAAAGATCCATACCGTGATCGCAGATTACTTTGAGCTGCTCCATCAAGAGATGCTAATGATACAAAGTCATCTTCTTCAACGGAATATATTAGAAGACCATATTGACAAAAACCATCAGTTGTGGCTTGAAACCATGCAAGATCCACCCGCATGCTGTAGACCTTTAGTGCAGGATTAGCAAAAGTTTCTAGCCATTTAATAACTGGTCGAAACTTCACCCTAAGACAACCCTTCCGCACCAAGCGTAACTGTGCATTCAGACCAGCCACAAAGCGATACCAAGTTGTAGGCGGCACAGCCTAAAGAAAAAAGATATTATTCAACAAATGCTCCTGCGAGAGAATTGCTAAAGTGTTAAATGACAAACCTGACTCATGAGGCTGGTAATGGTGTTGTCATTGTGAAGAGAGAAGGGGGTCATATAGCTCCCATCTCCTCCAAAGAGAAGGCACATGGGAAATCTTTGACGGAGTCGTGGAGGAAGATCACTTCTCTTTTCATCGCCACCGAGAAAAAAATCAACAAATGCCAGCATTAGATCTGGTGTTGCAGCAACCTATAGTTTCAGGGGTAATGCAGTAATAAGCAAAATTGATTGCTCACTGAGGCTTTAACAAACTTAATTGAATGATTCGATCCAATATTTAACCTTTAGCCCTTCATATAGAGCCCGTGAACGGCAAGAGCGCAGGCAAGCATGGTCATATTCAGATCGCACAAATTCTCGTATTCTCTGCAACTTAAGTTTCCGCCGCCACTGTTGCCATGACCACGCAAAAGGATAAGCAATAATGCAAAGAATACTGTGAATTGATCCTTCCCACCATTCATAAGCAGCAAGAGCATTGATTTCATCCACAAACGTATTAAATGCTCCCTCATATCTGCCATTTGGAAATAAAAGATAAAAGAAAATAAACATCTTTTCCAGTTCACGTGTGTTGCTAGGAATACTTTTAGACTAACTACAATGATGGAGAATGAGCATGTGAGAAGAGAAAGAATATTTACACCTAGCAACCATTACTTAGGTTTAATCCAAATCAATATCCGAGAATGAACATGTGAGTGGAGAAAGATTACTTACACAATTTCTTTTACTTGATCAGGAGGGGTATGGGTAAGATGCCAAGGGTGACTAAATGTATTTGGTCCCATAAAATACATTCTGTGCACGTGACTCTGAGACTCCTCAGCTCTGTTAGTTTCTAAAACCTGATCAGGAAATGCTGTGTCAAATATTTCTCACAAGATATACATGAACGCTACTTAATCCATCAACATATTTCAGATTAGATGCTAATCAAGCTTTTATTTACAAAAACCTCGTTAAGAGACTCCAGGAAAGGAAAGGAATGATCTATTTGGGAACCCTGTCGCGTGGGGGCAGGGCCAGGTAACTCGTCAACCCCAATGAACTTCATCCGTGCAACACTAAGCACCAAAGCAAGCAAGATCAAAAGACCCAACAGCAAAAGGCCAAACAGCCAGGGTCCCCCAAATGTATATATCAACTCTTCAAGAGCAGTATAACAGTGGGGCAAGTGATATCTATCCGACACACACTTGTACGGACATGGAGTTTCGGTTATACCACCTGAGGGAAATGGAACCACATTAATGACAATATACCGATAACATAAAAATGAAGCATATATATTTATATGATAAATCTTGAAACTCAATAAATTGGAAGTCTTCGACATAAACACATTAGGCATCAAAAAATTACTGAGTGATCATGTGGAGAAGCTCCTTGATTGAGGTACCTTACCTCGAACATGAACATACACGGCACGGTTTGGAAGCTGATCAGTTGGACAGTGTTGACAGAGTGAAATATCAGAGCCAGTCACATTTTTATATGTGCCAACCGGACATTCCTAGAGAGGTTAGAAACGCATAAGCTCATAAACAAAGGGAAAAAGGAAACTGCCAACATTCATAATTCATCACTTAATACCATATTAGTTTTAACAGTTAACTAAGCAATTATTTGAGCAACACAGACTTACGATTTCCAACTCTTGTCACACAATATAGAACTGCACAAATTCATATATTCAAAGTGGTTGCAAAAGAGTTTCATGCAAACTTATGGTGGTGTAGCCTGACTCCCGATTCAATTATAGGGATCCGCAAAACTGGAACAAAAAAGTAGCACAAGAAATAATGGACAACCTCGCAGAATATTCCATAAAGTCCCTTCGGGCAAGCTTTTCCACTGACAGTTCCATTTTCTCCTGTGCCACCCTGTTTGCCTCCTAATCCACCTCTATGGTGGATGCAAAAAATCAAGTTTTGCCAGAAGCGATGTCACCAAATCAGTTCAATATTTTTAAAAAAATAACTCCAAACAATAAAAAGAGACTGGGCAAGCACAAGCTTCTGCAGATGGTAAGCATCTGTACTAACCCTGTGCGAATGCTTCCATTTACTCGAGCAACCGGCCAATACACATCTCCAGTAGGAACCTCCGACCAGTGGAAATGAATCCTCCCACCACCGCCTCCACCACCTCCAACAAGGCTACCGTTACCCCCGACGCTTGACAGACTACCGGACTCAACCAGAGACAAAGAGCGCAAAAACATCAAGATGGTCCCGCCCGATCCACCCCCAGGAGCAGTGATTGTGTCAGTAATCTCACTGTTCTTTCCCATTTTTCCACTAAAGCTTTCTCCATCAGCTCTAACTGAGCCTTCAACGTGGAGGCTTGTCAAAGGCTGCTCAAACGAACCCATCACTGCACCGGAAGCAGAAAAGATGCATTTGCAGAAAAAGATTCGGCTTGACTTATCATGGTACCAGAAGCAACATGAATAATAGAAATGCATGAGTCAAGACATTACAGGAATTGTTCAGTTACACGAAACACAGCCCCTTTCGGGAGTTTAATTGACACGATATTCTGATATCATAGAGCAGAAAATAAAAAAACATTGAAACAGCAACATCTACATTGCATGCGGCACAAGATACGAACGAGTGCAACGCATCCAAAATGTTGGCAGCTCAGAGGCATGAATCGCAACTACCACCATATTGCAACTATAAATTGTGAACTCTACACTCATTTCACTCAAAAACCCTATTCTTTAAACAAACTAGGAACAGGATAACATTCTTTATTCCATTTCTTTATTGCCTAAAACTAGCGAAAGTCAAAGTACGAAAGACATTGACAGTATTAACGCGGAAGCCTATGCAAAAGTTGGATGACAGAAAAATCGAATATAAATAAGTAATTGCTCACCCAAAATACCTCCACCAGCAGTAAACCTGGTCAAGCTATCATTTCCGCCTCCACTACCAAGTTCGCAAGGCAGATAGGAGTCTCCATATGATACGCCACCAGCAACACAGCTGTCGTTATAACAGCCTGTACCTCCCCTACCGCCATGCCCAGCACCACTACCAATGCCATTGGCTGATACTAGTCCCTGGCCAATGCCTCCAATACAACCTGCATAACACAATTTTCTATGCTGTTAAACATTGGAAAAGATTCGATCACATGCAACAGAACGGAAAGAAGGCATACCCATTCCTGATGTGCTGATAATTCCAGAAAACAGCACACTAATGGTTCGGGCTTTATGAAAATGGACAACAGAACCTTCAATGAAACCTTCAACAAGGATGTCCTCAACTCGACAGATCTGCAATAATGACTGATTCAGTTAAACAAGCAGTGAAGTAGACTTCCAGGAAGTGTAAACAAAGATGAAAAAATTTCTTAATCCTGAACAACACAAGGCACCTGGAGGGTAAAGGAAAGAGAAGAGTTCACGTTACAATCTTCAGGTGGGTGAAGCAGTTCAATAGGGCAATCTTGTGGGTCACAATTAAGCTTTGGTTTACTAGAAAACACAAATCGAATTCTCAGCAAAACTACAATAGCAAATCCCTCAATACAATCAATATGAAGCAGAACTTACACTGCATCATCTGAAGCAGTTTTCATAGGACCACGTACAATTGATCCTGGTCCGATCTTCATCCAAACATGAGGCAAAAAAAAAAAAGAAAGGATTGAAATTTTACCAAACTAAATGTATTGTTTTTATGATCTATAAACCAAGTAATTTTACCATTACTTTCTCAAAATGAAGCGTAAATATGAGAAAGTGACGATTCTGTTCAGAGACACGAGTTATTGCGTGTGCGTGAACATGATAAAAAAACAGTTTAAATTCTTACATTTATGCTGTAAAACAATGACAAAACTAGGAGCTGAGCTTCAATGCTGTCTCCAGGTCCAGTTAAATTCAGAGCGCCTTGCCCATGAACTCCCAGGTTTGCATTTGAATGGATAAGAGATGACTCCTGGAAGGACAAAATACATGTTAACAACATATGCAAAGGCAAATTATGAGTGTTCCAAGAAAGAGGCTGCATAGAGAAGTCACCCTCAGGACTATGAGGTTGCTAGCATCAAGAGAAGACGTTTCAACATTTTCATCTCCACCACCATCTATTAACATCTTAGAATTCCACATCAGAAACATCTTGACAGACATGCGAAGAGCTCCAAAAACCTGAAAAAGTAAGTCAGAATAAGATCAGTGCATGAAGAATGATGAACATGCTAGACTAATCATAGATGATTATGTTGTTATTGTCGGCTTTCGTAAATAAAGAAACAGGTGGAACAACAATTTGTTAATATAAATGACATAAATACACAACACATCTAGAGCAGCAATACTCATGAATACACCTAGAACAGTTTCATAAGCAAGCAATTTTGGACGATTGTCCATAGACCAAGCAAATACATAACTTACGCGGATCATCGAATCACTCATTAAAAGTTCTTCTGCCAACAGTTCAAACTCTGACAATGAATAATGAGCTAGTCCAAAGCTCAGAACAACTCCACCAGACAGTTTAATCTGTCCTTGGACCTGCATGTTGCATTACACAGAACGAATTCCATTGACGTGTGCGATATATTTCAAGAGGCATGATTAAAACCTGTATGAAAATTATACCTGGCCCTAATAACTAGATGAATTAAAATTTCAATCAACTCAACTTCGGAATCCCAAAATAAAAATCCAATTTGGTATATACATAACTTATTTCAATATGAACAAACCTGGACGCGACTCCACAATAAGGGAACGGCAGCTTTTGCCTGATTCAGGACGTAGACGTTTGTCAAAAATGGCTGAGGGAAGTTCATGAGAAGAGTGTCCGTGAATGTCGATCTGTAATGATTATTGACTGTAAGACTACGAGGAACTGTATCATAGAATGTGCCCGCTGCGCCTGCATTTTCAGGGCAACCAAGACTGCGTCCACCTGAACCACAATATGAAGGCATGAAACCAAAGTATCGAACTATTTCAATCTCCTCATATAGGCACATGAGTTGAAAACAAACTATTCTATCCAATACCATGTGCAGCTAGGGCCGGTTTTTCATGCCTGCTAAAAACATCGAATGCAATCCTACCGCCACCACCTCCAGCAAAGCCACTACCCCCACATGCACTTATATTCCCATTTCCAATCCTGCGCAAGTGTCAGCAGGGATAAAAAATGAATCAACTAAGCTCCAACAGTTTGAACATCAAATTGATAAACTGTTTTCAAAAGAATGAAGCATACAAAAGTCTAGCAACCAACATTTTTTCAACAACATCATCTAACCACAATCCAAATTACACGCAACATTCCACACCTTCTCTATCCACAGAACGAACCAAACGCACACGCAACAAGCCCACCCAAAAAAATAATTCAGAAAAAGAAAAGACATTACATCCTATATGCCCTGATGTAAATACTCCCACCCGAACCTCCTCCTCCCTTCACACCACCATCTCCTCCATCCGCCAAAATGCTCCCATTCACCTCCAAAACCTTCGAGACAACAAGCACCACCCTACCACCACCCCCACCCCCATAGTCACTTTCCTTACTCGTCGTCCCTCCTTTACTTCCATAACTCCGCGGCACATCCAAACTAGACCAAGCATACGGGTCCCCACCCCAAACATCTTCAGGAAGCTTGCCCTTATCCCTCAGGCACGCTGCCCCACGTCCCCCATGGCCACCGCCCGCACCATCCATCCCCTGAGGGGTCCCACTCGTCTGAGAAGGCGGGTCACCAGCAAGCGACGTCGTGTTAACCGACGAGCCATTGCCAAACGTGGCGTTATCCGATACTAATTGGAACGTCCCAGTCAAGATGATCGAGTTCGAACCGAGGGTGAAGTTTCCAGAGATGTTTACTGCAAGCTCACACCCGGCAAAGGAGGAGCAGTTGAGGGTGACGTTGGGCGAAATTACGAGGTTGCCCCTGCCCTCCACGTACACGTTTCTAGAGAGATTGAGGCTCGACAGGATGTGGCAGGTGGTGTCGAGGGAGCCAACTCCGCCGAGATCGGTCTCGCAAGACAGCGACGGCGGGTGCGGCGGCGGAGGAGGCGGCGCCGGAGGCGAGTAGTCCTGATGGAACAGCAAAACGTCCGACCCCAAATCGGGGTCAAAATCGATATCCTCCGGCGGACTATGGTGTCCGACGACCACCGCGAGGAGAAAACACAGCACTAGCAGCAGCGGCGTAGCGTATCGGAGAGCTGATATAGCCATTCAGGTGCGAGAATAGTCATGGCATCGAGCGGTGGCGAGTGGATACAGCGTAAAAGGATTGCATCGGCGCAGTAGCTGTATTCGTATCACCAAATTAATGATTGTGCATATGCAACCATAGATGATCAAAACCCCTCAGTGAGGAGTTTCTGCAGAAATGGCGTACTGTGAGCTCACCGTGCGTCTCAGTGTGTGACTGTGCCCCAGAGAGAGAGAGATAGTAAGGTTTAGATAGATATAGGTTTGTGTAAGTATTGGTATGGCTGGACTTTTTTTTTCTTTTTTTGGAAAGAAAGGAAAAATTGGTGAGAGAGAGAGAGAGAGAGAGAGCTTTGGGACGGAGCTTAGAGGTGGAGATGGAGGCGGCAACATCTCACTTACATTACAGTCAACCTTTTCCTTTTTTTCTTTTTTTTTAACAAAAAAAAATACAAAAGCAAATACTATTAAATACGAATTCTTATTTTCTTTAAAATTGGGGGTTTGATTTGATTTTAGCTGGGTAATTATTTATGGTAAATAAAGTAGTACATTCGTTACTATATCCTTCAATTTTCAAAAGAAATTAAATGTTTTTGTGCTTGATTCGGAAATTACACATTTTTTCAAATATAATTGGGAATGTAAAGCGAATTCCAACTTTTACTTCGTTGGTAAATGATGACACGAATGTGACCACCAAACATTCAACGCAAACCATACGTACAAAATCTCAATAAATCCCGTGACGGTTTAAGAAGAAAATGTATATTATCATTGTGTTTTTATTTTTATCGAAATATTAAACTACAATACGTGATTTTATTCTAGATTATTTACCTAATAAGTATAAACAACACAATATAAAAATGGTGCGAAAAACGACCAAGAAGTGTGGACATGTGTCTAACATGCGAGTGAAGCTATTGCTGATATAGAGACACGTCCAATTCAATTGTGTTTTTGCCTTCGATAGAAATTATTATTCTAGTATAATCCCAAACCATTTTCTTCTTCTCACCTAGAGCCGTCAAAGTGGCCCGCGGGCCGCCCCGCCCCGCCCCGCTAAATTGACGGGTTGGGCTGAGCTTTTTCAGGCCCGCCAGGAGGCGGGCCTAAGCGGGCCAGCCCGCGCGGGCCGCGGGCTTGGCGGGGCGGGACGGGCTAGCCCGCGGGCCGGCCCGCCATTTTTGTAAATATATATAATTTATTAAATAATATATATTATAATGAAAATAAATACTAACTATAGAAAATAAAACTAAATTAATTAGATAATATAATTAATGTTATTAATTATGTATAATTAATATCATATTTATTCATAATTTATTAATAAATATCATAATTAAATAAAAATTATTAGTAAATTAATATTTTAAATTAAAACAAAAAATAGAAAAAAAATTACCAGGCGGGCGGGCCTGGCGCGCCCGGCCCGCGGCCCGCCGCGGGGCGGGGCGGTCCCCAGTTTTTTAGGCCCGCCAGATGGCGGGCCAGCCCGCCCCGCCCCGCCAAGTGGCGGGCTTTGGCGGGCGGCGGGCCAGCCCGGCCCGCCCCGCCAAATTGACAGTACTATTCTCACCACTATCGTGTATATTTATTACAATACATTATATTAAAAAGCTTCGTCTCTTTATGACCGCACGCACACATGCGTCGATGGTAAATCATCTGCAGTTATATTGCATATAAATAAACGTAAATAGCATATAATAGGACAATTCCAAGAGATTCTCGAATGCGATACGAGTTACAATAGACATCCGTGGAGTATTTAATGTTATGTTTTTTCAGCTTATTTTACTGCTGTTACTATACATCTACTAAATTATTTTAAACATGGAATTCATAATATAATCTATATATATATATATATGATTATATAATTCTATCTACCACCTTCATTGCTCGGCCCAGCTACCAACCAACAAAGGCAGAGCTTTGGAAAAGTAAAACACAATCACCATGAACTGGCAGCTAGACATAGAGACAACAAAATGTTCTTTTTTCTTAATTAATGAATTAATTGTGATGAACTTATTACTTTCCCCGTATATATAATATAATTACTTGACCTGGAAAAAGTACAATCGATGGATACCTACCATTACAAACTGCTAAACTTGTAGTCTTTTGCAGTCAAGTTAACCTCAATCCATGGTTAAAAAAAAAGTATTAGCTGTAAGGACACTTTTTAAAGTCAGCCCCAAGGCCCAATCTCATGACATCTCATGAAAAATTAAATCTTTATTGCCTTTCCAAAACATCCAAAAATCTAAAAGAAAAATGAACACTATTAAATTACCCATAATTCAATTCTAATTTCTTGTAAACTCTTTCCCCGATCAATGAAAAGTCATGGCAAGCCATGCAAATCCTGGAAAATATTCACCAGCACATGCAACTAAATCCTTACACACACACCCCACCTAAACATATAGATATAACCTCTACTATAGTGCCATTTCTCTCTGCAATTCGGCGAGTTCATCGCCGTCTTCTTCGACTTTATTTGCTGGTTGCTTTCTGGCGGGTACACGGAGAGGAGCGGTGGGACCCACTGTAGTAGGTTGAAGAAGCTGTTCTTCGAGCTCAGCTCCTTCGAGTTCTTCGAGCTCAGCCTCTAATTCATCCTATAGAAGGCAAAACACATCGAAAAGGAATCTCCAAGTAAATACGTTGGTTAGATTTTAAAAAAAAAAGAAAAAGAGAAATGTACCTCATCAAAATCAGCTGCTGAGCCGATTGGTGTTGATAGAGCCTCTTGAATCAGCTTCATGTTCTCAGTCTGTTCGTTTATTTCATCCATGGTTTTGTCCACATCGTCGATGTTGCTGCAATAAAAACACGATGTAATGTGAATCAGACTTGAATTTTATTTGCGAAATTGGTATTACTAGCGTAGTTTCGGAATCGGTATGGGAACTTTTACGTCGCTTTCTGCATGGCTTTCATTGCAGCTGCGCCTGTTCTTAAAGCATCGACGGTTTGTGTCGTAGCTTTTGCCCCTTCCAACATTATCATCTGAGATGATTATGCAATTTTCCATAAACAGTTAGAAAATTGCAGGGAAGATAAGTTTTACAGAGGATATTTAAAGATCACCTGATCGTGAATGCGCAGCTGGAAATTTCCAAGCTGTTCGATTTGCTGTTCGTAGAGTCTTTTCCTCTTCAGACATTGTATTGCAGCTGAAAGAGACAATAATCGCCAAGAAAATCATTCAAATGATTGCAAATGGTTCTGTCTACCAGGCGGCATTACAGCTTAACTATAAGCACAAGATGAAAATGGCCAGAATCCTTTCTAAATAGCCAAACAAGAGAAGTAAGAGAATTCTAGACAAACTACCTCTTTTGTTTTTAGCTCTAGTGAACTCCTTGGCCTTTTCAATTTCTGCACAAGCCTTGTTCAGAAGAACTTTCTCCTTTTTCTCTAGCATCTCAAGAGTCTACAGAAAGAGGCAAAGACAAAAATCACATAAAAATCATACAAAAAAGAATAAGATGGATAGATAAAAATGTATCAGGAATCTCTTAGAACTTAGTTGAATCAACCCCTTCACTTCTTTAACCTTTCGTCAGTCTAAACGAAAATAAGGGACACAAAAGCAACCTAGCTTCGAGCTTGTCGCTCCAAATCCATCAAAACTAACAAGTTACCCTTTTTTGAAGTGAGCAATACAAGTGAAACTTCCATCAAACCAGGGTATAGCACCAACTACATTACCAAAAAAAAAACTCAAGTACAAAAAAAATAAACCCAGCAATTCGTAACTAGCAGATAGAAGATCAGACCTCGCTCAGCTTGTCAAGCGTTGAAAGTGCATCGGTCTCTTGCTTAGGCTTTCCGAAAATTCGCGCAAACATCTTCGATGATTTGATTTTAAGAAGCTATAGCTCAATAATTACGAAAGCAAGCTCGAAATCCTTCAGATATTGTTAAATTTGCAGACCAGCATTTATGTGTGGAAGGGGCCAGTTTATGTGGGCCCATTCCCCATATACAACAATGGAACCCATTTAAGATACGGGCCCATAGAAAAAGTGTTTTTTTTTGTTCAAATATTAATATGGTTTCAAGGTTTATTGTTTTTATTATTTGCCAAATTGGGTTCGTTTCTCTCTTCATCAGATTCATCATATTCATAAGCTCTTCATCTGATTTCCAAATTGGATAGCCAATTAATTGATATATATGAGTTATTTCTAGGAATGTTAAAAGTAATACAAGAAGACAAATATACTCTTGAAAATTCTTAATTTTTTTTCCCCGAAAAATGTTTTTTTCAAAAAGAAAAACATACATTAACCTACCTATTGTTGGAACGCTCTTTCCAGGTCAAAAGCTGTCATAAAGTGTTATAATATTCAAAGTTCCTATATTTATTGAAATTAAGAATATTTTTTCCATATTCATGAATAAAACAAAAAAAAAAAGAAATTTGATAGAAGCTCAACGATAAATCCTATGTACGTACGTAGGCAGCTATAACAAAGAGAGAGGTCAAAGTAATTTCCAAGTTAGCTCTATCGATTTCTCCAATGAGTGTGATGAGTGTGATGAGTGTGATCGTCTCTGTCGTTTTCCGTACATAGTTGATGATGATCCCTACCTTCTTGAATCTTCGGCGCCTCCACATAAATTCACCTCGATTTGTTCAACCTTTCCATTTTTGGGATTTCGTGGAGCTTCGGACTGATTTTCCGCAGATTTTAGAAGATTTATTCCGTAAAAATTCAGTGGCTTAGCAATTCTAAGAAGATTTAGAAGCGATCTTCGGTTGGTTTGGTATTTTGCCCACTTACTTTCTGAAATTCGTAAAAGCAGGGAATCCGAGCTGAACTGTAACCCAGGAATAGGATTTGATTGCTTGGAGGGGTTTCTGTGCCTGAAAATTGATTAATAAAATCAGAGTAAGCAGTTTTTCGATTCGAATCTTCGTGGCTTTTCTGCCATGGAAAACGGTAAAGATGCTGTTCTGGGAAACAGATCAATTCAAACTAGGGCGTTGCCACAGAGAATGCTCAAATTACTCGTATTGTTTCTGGTGTTATGCTTCACTTTCTCTGTAGTTAGCATTTACATGATTCGCTATTTCGGAATCAACAGATCAGTAGTTTCTTTAAGGCCTAGTAGTAGTTTGCTTCCCTGCAATGGAGAAGATCCCTTGACTTTAGAGAATTGGATTAAACCCCCTTCACATTTGATGCACAATATGAGCGACGATGAGTTGTTCTGGCGAGCTTCCTTCGCCCCTCTTGTTAAGAAATATCCATTCAAGAGGGTTCCGAAGATTGCGTTCATGTTCTTGACGAAAGGGCCACTGCCATTGGCTCCTTTATGGACGAGGTTTTTCAAGGGACACGAAGGGCTTTATTCTATCTACGTGCATTCTTTGCCTTCTTTCAACCCCGATTTCGATTCCTCCTCAGTTTTCTACAAGAGGCAGATACCGAGTCAGGTATGAATCTCTTGAACGTTTCGCAGTGCAAGTTTCTTTTCATCTATTCGCTTCTAATTAGACGCATGAACTGTATGTTGATCTTTACTGGCATTATAGTAGCGACAAATTCGAACATGTATGAGTACAATGCTCAAGTTGGGCATCTCACCTATCTTATAGCGATGATTTAGAATCTTGCATTTAGTGTAGAATAGTGTCGTTCTGTTTTCTAGCTTTGGAAAGTAAAGCCTCCTCTTCCCACCTAAAATACGCGCATTTAGTTACGAAGCTTTTGATTGTCATATCCAAGAGCTGTCTAATTACAAATTCCTGGCATTGCATTGTTTCTAAACTTAACATTTGCGAGATTTTATCCTGTTAACCGCATTCTTTAGGCATCATTTTCCCATGTTCGGGGCATAATACATAAGATGTTGGACTGCTATGTTATATCTTCCAAGTTTCATTTGCGATAAACATGTTTAAAGATCGTTCATTTGGGATACATAATCTGGTATCACAAAAGAAGTACAAAAAAAAAGTGGCCCATTGTTTGGTGGGATAACGCCATTTCCTTTAAGTTGCAGACTCTTCTCTCTAAATAATCGTTTTCTTGCGTTTCTTCATCCTTCGATTAGGTCGCAGAATGGGGAAAGATGAGCATGTGCGACGCAGAGAGACGACTCCTGGCCAACGCCCTCCTCGACATATCCAACGAACGGTTCGTCCTCCTCTCAGAATCATGCATTCCATTACACAACTTCACCACAATCTACAGCTACATAACCCAATCCAAGCACAGCTTCGTGGGCGCCTTCGACGATCCCGGCCCTTACGGAAGGGGCAGATACAGCCCACAGATGTCTCCCGAAATAAACATATCGCAATGGCGAAAGGGTTCTCAGTGGTTCGAAGTAGACAGAAATCTCGCCCAGTACATCGTAGGGGACACTAAGTTCTACCCCAAATTCTTGGATTTCTGCACGCCCGCCTGCTATGTGGACGAGCACTATTTTCCTACTATGCTGACTATTAAGGCGCCGAGGCTCTTGGCTAATAGGAGCTTGACTTGGGTGGATTGGTCGAGGGGCGGGGCCCACCCGGCGACTTTTGGCGGGTCAGATATTGACGAGGGGTTCTTTGGGAGAATCTCTACTGAGGGGCAGAACTGCAGTTATAATGATGAGTTTAGCTCTGTTTGCTTTCTCTTTGCGAGGAAGTTCTCTCCTAGTGCGTTGAAGGCTTTATCCTTGTTGGCCCCTAAATTCTTGGGGTTTTAGATATGTGCTATAGTATATTTTTTTCTAGTTTTACTACCGTTGTGCTCATATTCTGTGGATGTAGAGGAATATTAGATTGGGAGTTCAAAATGATATTTTTCTTATAGGTTTTCAGATGCTATTTTCTCATGCAACAACGCGCGCCATACTAAGTTCAGTATGAATAATTAGTTAATAATACCTTGTAATTCAAATGATTAGACGCCATACAACTAAAAGAAAAGCAATGAGAATAGTATTACGATGGTTGATATGAACACCACATGCGTATTAATGTATGTGTGTGTATGTCAGAAGCTAAGGGGTGGTTGAGAAGGTTTCGAAGTTGGCAAACCCTTACGTGTCTTGTTTTGGAAGATTTCTTGACTCGTGTTTCTTCTACTAAGCCTCAAAATGCTGAGGTGTCGATTCGTGATTCGCTGGGTGCGTAGCCACGTGTTCGAAAGCAGCCGACACTTTGCGAGCAGCGATTCCACCGTTATTTACTACTAAGCTCCAATTGCTTTTCACATGTAATTGAAAATAGTAAGAATAATAATAATAAGAATAATAATAATAATAAAGGATCAATTCGAAATCAGCCCCATTAAGGGTTAGGCCATGTTTGAGAATTTTTTAGGTTAAAGGACCCATTTTGGTGTAAAAAAGTGATATGAAAAATATATGAACTGGTAAGAATGATCGTTTTGTGTTACAAACTTCTAACATACTGATATGTCAGAGTAATGAAGTGGTATTGCAGAAAATGAAGATGATCATAAACTGGTACGGAATTATGGTTTTGTGTTATAAAATTGCAACATACTGGTATGTCAGAGCAATGAAGCAGTACTGTAGAAAATTGGTCCTTAAAACTAAATTTTTTGCCAAAAAGGTCTGAATACTAAATGATAATTATTGATGGGCATGCAATGAAAATGCCCCTACTAATAATATAAGAGAATGTTGGGAAAACGTAGAGTGCGGGACAAAGAGGGAGGAGACTGATCCCCTTCACCTGTAGTTCGATACGCTGTCGTATCAGCCAGCTCATCTGTTTCCACGGGCACCTGCCCGAACTGCCCGGGTTTTCTCCCTCACTCTCTCTCTCTGTATATATACATACAATACAAACACCTCGTCGCACCCTCCATATTTTCAGATCTCACTAATACCAATCTTTTTTCGAAATCGCTCACCACATCACATACAGTACGTACAGAGTAACACGATCGTTTACTGAAACGAGTAATGGAGGTGACCGGCGTTAGATCTGCGGCGTTCGCGGTGGCGGTCGTTGCCATTTTCGCCCTCGTTGGAGTTTCGTCGGCGGTAGATGCTCCTTCGTCGGCTCCTGTGCCGGAATCTGCTGCTGGAGTCCCTTCTTCTCAGTCGTTCTTCGCTTGTTTCGCCGTTGCGGTTGCTTCCTTCGTCTTTGGTTATGCTCTCAGGTTCTGAGTTTGATCCTCCTGCTACATTTTGTTTGACTATCGCGATGATGTATCTGCTGTACTGTACGTAGAGTGAGTGTCTACATGTATATGTTGGCTTCGGCTGTTATCTGATGTTCTTATTGTGCTGTTGTTTCATTCATCCATGTTTGGTTCGAATTTCCACGCGTTCTTCTTCTTTGCTTTAAGATCGATTCCCTTCGTTTTTTGCGTTTCCTTCTCCGTACACTCATTGAGTTCACAAAAAATATGTTTGAAAAATAATGGATTAGAAACAATATGGATGGGTCTTCTATCTACTTCCTTTTCCCCTTCGGTCACGAGACTTGGTACGAAATATGAGGTGCCATATATATGTACATATGTATCTTTCTATTTCATTAAGGTATACATATATATATATATATATCTTTTTATTTTATTAAGGGATAGGGGTGGCAAAATTCCCACGGTGAACCATCCCCGTTGGAACCCGATGCTATTGGGACGGGGAATCCCCGGTCAAAATGGGGATGGAGAGTTGACGGTGATTCCCCGTTGGTGAAAGAGCGAGGACGGGATGGGAATGGTAATCAAGTTTCTCACCCATCCCCGGCCCCGAACCCGGCCCCGTTTGAATCAAATGGTGATTCACCATTCCCCGATTCGATTTATTAATAAATATATTGAAAAACTAATTTGAATAAAGAATTCTCAAAGACCATCCTTTTATATTCAGGATCATATTTACAATATATATTCTTCAGAATACACGAATATTTCAATTACATATTATTTTCAGTTTTTTATATTCTAATTTTACATATTAATTTGTCTATATTGCTTAGTTTATGTTTTTTGTTGCAAAAAAAAATTAATTTATTAGATATACATGAATATGGGGAACCCGAATCCCCCATGGGGAACCAATCCCCGAACGGTGATTACCCATCCCCGAACCAATTCATCACAAGCGGTGAATTAGTGGGGATGGTATTAAGAACGAGAATTTGGTATGGGGACGGTATGTCCATTACCAGCCCCGAACCCGCCCATTGCCATCCCTATTAAGGGAGAACGTCTTTGATTAACTTATTTTGCAATTGGTATGCAAATTTTGACGTAATATTTATAATTTATTCCTTTAATTTTTTATTTATTTTAATTATATTCTGTAAATTATTTTTTGATTCTTATATTTCAAAACATTCCTTTTAATTAAGATTTTATATATTAGAGATCAACTTTTATGCTTAATATACTATACTCCAGTATAATAACAGCCCAATAAATAACTAGGTTTGCCTATCATCACCATTTTGATTGAACTTTATTACCATATGATATGAAACGTGCTAACTTAGGTTATAGAAATCAATTTCCAGGTCAATTCTCACCTACTGGGAGCTACCATATTACAGTTGAGTTATCTATCCCCATCAATCATCACCATGAAGTAAATAAATAAACAAAAATTCAACACTCTACGATAAATAAAATAATAATTATAATCATCCTTCCGTCCAGAGAGAAATTTATAATTAATAATTCCAGCCACTTGGTGTGGTGGTAAATTAAATATAAACAACGTACATACATCGATGAGGAAAAACGGTCTTGGGTTGAATTCGGCCGCGTCTTTCTCTTTTGAGATTTGTACAACAATTCGCTTCTTTAATCTTTTTCTTCTTCTACTCTGAGTCCGAGTCCACATTACTACTCATAGCCTTCAAACCTCTTGGTCTCTGGAAAAAAAGAAACACCAACATAGGAAAGGTTTTAAGGAAACAAAGAACACCTAACTAAATCATCAAAAGAAGATTTAAAAAGTTAAATTACCTTCTTTGATGAGATCTTTTTCTCTCTGACTTCGTACCGATCGAGGGTGAGATCACCTAACCACGTACCAGGGCATACCAACTACATACACACATAAAAACAACAATGAAGCTTTTCAGTTCTCAAAAGGTACATTTTTTATTGATCAAATACAAGGCCATAAGTTCGACGACGAACAAACACAGATGCCGCCTAGATATTAGCTCCAACACAAATAGCTAAACGACATTAAAATGGAAGGGCACGGCGTACATGGAGGAGAAAACTCACATTGACCGTGCGTTGAATTATCTTGGCCCTCTTCTTGGGCCTCTGAGGTAGCTTTGACCCTTTGATTACCAAGAAATCCTCCTCCTTCTCCTTATTACTCAAGGCGATCGCGAACTTTGGTGGCCAAACGCTGGCAATTACTTCTCCACCACCGCCTTTCTTCCCGTCATTGGTGGCGGTTTCCGGCGACATAGAACCGCCTCCGTGCTGATCATTTTGACAACTACGATCGTTATTGTGGTTGCTATTCCTTTTACTGTGATTATTACGGCAAATGGCACCACTTCTCTTGTCAGCCCTATCATCTGGGGAAGTCAACACCCTCGCACTGTTGCTGTGTGTCCTCATGCCAATTGAACTCTCCGAATTCCTGAGGATGGAAAGCCAACAGATAATACGTCGCCATCTATTATTTCAGTGTATACACACAAGGAACCAGCGAAGAATCCCAACAAGAAAATACTGATTGGAACGATTAATATAACATGGATATTTTCTTCAAAAGAGTAAAAGTGCAAAAGATAATTCCTGTTATGATTTACCCGAATAGTCTGTGGGGCAGTGTGTAATTTTCTGGATCACAGAATCAGCGCGTAGAAAAGTTTTGGAGATAGTAGTTAGCTGAAGCTAATCAAATTTGAAAAGGATCAAGATTATGTGAGTTTATGGATCGTGAAGAAATTAAAAGGGGGGCAATATCACTAGTTACTAGTATGGAGGAGGAGATGCCTAAAACGAAGGATTTAAGATCCATATGACCCAGTTCCATTTGGTCTACGTGTCCTAATCTCACACAGCCTATGATGTTGATCTAACGACCACAGAAAAATTAACAACTTTTGGCAAGAGAAAAAGAACTGTGGCCCACTTTAAAGTTTCTCATGAACACCAGCCATTGAAATTGCAGGAGTTGTTTCAGATGAAACAAACCCAACCCAACAATATACATTTGTTGGGAAAAAACAAGTTAAAAACTCAAAAATAGATGGAGACGACACAGTAGCATACCGACTCTAATGTTCCAACACAAATCATCAAGCCAAATGGCGTTTCGCACGCTTCCAACATCACCATAATGGGACCATCACAGTTTATTGAACCACCACATAAAATAATGGATTATTGTTTTCCATATAGTCAAATAAATCATAGGATTTACAGAACAGAGAACTTTGAAATGAAGAGAGAGGCTCATTCACGCACACTTTCAATCATGCAGTCTTTAGCCCTTGTAACTAGGATAGACACAACTATGATTTTCTTGTGGGGAAGAAATGGGCTTAAAATTATATTTTATCCGGAAAAATTCATTACACACCGGCATCGCGCACTCAAACCCAACAACTCCAATCAAAAGACACATCGCCGGCGATTAGATTACCAAAAGGAACTGAAACACCTAACCTCTCTTATAAACAGTTCGATAAACTATCAAGTTTCCATTTTTATTTACATGTTCATTAGAATTATAATTTTAGATAAATTACCGCCTCACACATGTAATTTTATTACTTGGTTTACCCATAGTAAGCCCATAACCTAACCATAGCTATAATTTCGGAACTTCATTTTCTGAGGAATGGGGAAAGAGATGATTCACCGGTCACAGTACGCCAAATTAACCGAAGACTTTACCTAAATAGAAAATAATAGAGTAAATAGGAAAACAAAAAGATTTACCGAAGGATTCGATGAGACGGAGAAGCTGCGCGCTGGCGGAGATTTTTGTATCCGCTGGCATCAATCTTACCGCCGTTGCTACCATTGCTGGAGTTCTTAGTATTTGCCTGGAACGAATTGGAGTTGTCCTTGTTTTTGTCATCAAGATCAGACCTCACTGCCCGTCGGTCGAAACGGGCAGCTGCCCGCTGACCGAGTCTCGGACCGCACGAATCATCGTTGTTATTATTACTGTGTTTTCCACCATCCTTAGCCTGGGACTTCATGCACCGGAGTTTTTTCCGATTCCCCCACCGCAAAATGAAATCGGACGACGTCGTTGCGGTTGGGTTGGAATCCGACGATCTCAAGGAGAGTCCATCTCTGTGTGGGCCGTTGATTCGATCCATCTTTTTATACACTATTTCTTCTCAGATGATGAAAGTGAAAGAAATCTTTAGATCTTTCTATCTGAAATTCAAAAAGTCGTTTCATCAAGTATGCAATAATCACAAAGAGAGTCACCGTTTGAATACCTGAAACTTCTCTTCGCCTCCGCTAGATGAAACACTTCTGCGGAGCAAATATGTGAATCAGTATAAACAGGGACTCCCAATCTGCATATCCCCTAAACATCAGAAAATTCTCCACCAGGCGTTGCTAATCACGTGTTGATTTTCTGATCTTATCGATATACAACTTACCTAAAATGCACTGCAGAATATAACGATAATCGCAGAACGCACCGATCCACGGGTAAGCGCTTCAAACCTTCAACAGAATACAGCAAAATAAAAAACCCAAGGATTCGTAAATATCCTCCGTAGAAGCTCAATCAAGCTGCGTCAAAAGCCTAATCAAGCTGCGTCAAAAGCCTTCCACAATGCTGGGATTAAGATCAATCTTCGATTTCTCCTCGGAAGCAGCTGTAAAATGTACGATTAACATGAACTAACGTCACTTAGATGCATACAGAAATCCAGCTCACTTGTAAAACTAAATAACACATCATTGTGAAGAAACGCATGGAGACCGAGATCATTTTGATCAGAGTATCATTCATTCACAGTTCTACTCACCAATTGCGAAGATCGTAAACTCCCACAGTTTGCTATGAGAAACGAGATACAGAGAGGAGACGTATGTTTTCTATTCCTTCTGTGAACTAGTCTCTCGTATTCCTTCAAACCACCATTGATATACGTCGCATCATTTCTCTAAAGCCTAATCTCAACCATTAAATTAATAAACGGCACAGATCGCTCGTAATTTAAAACGGCGTTATAAGCCCATCCTAGTGAATGATAGGGTTGCAAACGAATCGAACTTTTTTGGTTCGATTCGCGATTCGATTCGAAATTTTAAGATTCGAATTCGAATATTTAGAATACGAATCCGAATAAGAATATTTTTTCTGATTCGAGAAATATACGAATACGAATATGAAATCACAATATTCGATTCGAAAATTAACCGAATTATTCGATTCGAATAATATAACATAAAATATAGTATAATTAATATATATTCACATATAATATATGATAACTCACTAAAATATTTACAAATAATATGCTATAATTCAATATGTTTAAATAAAATTTATTATAATTCAAAATATGTTTAAATATAATTTATTATAATTCAATATATATTTTAAATATGATATTGTTTATATTTTATTAAATAAAAAATCAAAGATGACTTTGAATACAAATATTCGATATTCGATTCGAATATTCGAGAAAATATTCGAATTCGAATAAGAATCGATTTATGATTCGACTAAATATTCGAGTATTCGTATTCGTATTCGACTGTTATCCGAATACGAATAGAATATTGCGGTATTCGACTCGATTCGATTCGTTTGCAACCCTAGTGAATGATTCCAAAAGTTCAACATTTGACGGAATACTTTTAAACGCCGTTTGCAACTTATGCACAAACTGTAGTTTAGTTTAGGTTCCTAGTCACGTCACATCCGTACGTTAATTTAGACGTTGCATTCCAAATTATGTGTGAAAGAAAGGTCTTATATTTGTAATTCACGCTCATCCTTCAGGTGGTACCTGAGCATTCTCACTTAAGCACTAAAGCCCCTGCCAAAGATCCTCCATGAATTAGCAGGCAAAGAAGCAAAGATGCCTCAATCATTGCATTGATTACCATCTGGTATCGAATACAGACAACAAAAAGCCAGCGAAATACTAGAAAAAACCTACACAGTTACCAGAAAGTAAGGGCAGGGCAGTGGTTCATCAATCGATGGTTATAACGGCATTTTCCTCAACGATGGGGAGCTTTCGAACCAAAGACTTGGGTAAGTCCAGTTCATCTTGTAGGCACCGTTGCTGAGGATGCGATAGCAGCACACAAACTTGTCTGAAAAGGGCTCGAGCCGATCCTTGGGCAGTCTCGAATATGTAGCCTTCGTACTCGCCTACTTCTTCTGAGGCCTCAACGAGGGCGTCGTACACTTTCTGTGGGCAGTTTCCTGGCGCGGGCTTGTCGTGAAGGTAGATTACGTCCAAGGTGAAGAGCTTGAGGGTCGAAGGCAGATTATACTGAGGTGGAGTTGATGAACGACAGTAGAACAAAATCTGTGGAGACAAAATATGCCATGGTTACGAAGCTTAGGACAACATTATCAAAGCCAACAGAAGGTTGATTGCTTACCACTCGGACTATCCTGTTTTGTGCACGAGATTTCTCAGCTTCATGACTTGCAGCAGATAGCAGCTGAGTGAGATCGGCATGATTGGAAGAAGCCTCCACGGTGAGGCCTCTCAAAGCGGCAGCGGCTGATTCGATGTTGTTGTTGAACTCTTGACGGAGCTTCACAGAGTGTAAACGTTGATGTTGCAACAATGCTCAGAATTGAGACAATAAGGTTAATCCACAAACACGGTTCGATTCACATGAAGAACGAGAAGATAAAGGGGAAGTAACTCCGACCAGCAAACATTACCCAGTTAGTGCTCTTGCAGGCGAAGCGATGATCGGCGTTGAGGCAGACCTTTGCGTGTACGAAAAGCATGATTGCTTGCTTTATGGACTCCAATCGAGTGCACAGACGGCCGCCGGTGCCGTCCACCTTCATCTCCACCGTCGTTTCCAGGCCAACGTCGACGCAGAACAGTACGTCCTCGCTCGAGAATGGAGTCATCGGCGGCGGAAGTGAGAAACCGCCAAAACGGCGGAGAGTGGTGGTCGGAGGGTGAGGAATGGGTGCAATTTCCATTTTGGATTGTGGCGCTGAGTTGGACATGGGAGGGAGGGAATTCTCGAGAGGGTTAATTTCGATATTTCGGAGGGAATTGGAATAGCGTGGGAAAAAAACGTCTTTCTGTTAAGATAATGAGAAACAGCGACTTTTATAAACGCCGATAAATTGCTTGCCTCCCATCCCAAGCGAAATGCATTTGCAGCCCTAATTTCGCCAAAATTAGAAGTGAAAGTTGTAATAATGGCATGCTTGCACGATCACAGCTGCGAGGAGCACGATTGTTCGTCTGATTGGTCTCTCTACAAACATATTGATCTCCCCAAGGTTCACCTGTTTCTTCCCCCATTTTTTTTTTTTCACTATTGGTTTTGGCTAATTAAGCATGTTAGTGCCAAAGATCATCAAGGAAAAGAGACAAATCTATTCATTTGCCCGATTATTATGATTTTCACGAATTTGATTGAATCAAAAATCACCTTCCCATAGGTGTCTGCATTGAATGAGGCTGTTTCTGGAAGTGTGAAATCAGTCTTTAAAGCTTGGGAGCATCGCCTTGATTCAACTGAGGTATTCCTTTTGGCTCGGTCTTTTCAGATTTTATGCTGTTTTAGCTGACTTTCCTCTTAAAAAAAAGGCGGTTCTTCTATAACTTGCAAGCACACGACCATTTTTCCTGTTTTATGCTTTTGTCGATGATCGCATAGGAGATACACGACTACTAGTCTTCTATCTAGGTTTTGAAATGCAATACGATGGTTTTCCACTTCAGTTCAGTGATCAGTCTGGCCTTAGTGAATGCAATAATTAAAATGGTGATCTGTGTTCGGCTAATGTAACACGTAGGTTGTTTTGTTGAGAAGGATGATTCATAGAAAGCTATAAATACTTATTTCTTAATCCATCCATTTGATTTCTATCACCTTATTCGCCGACGAACAGCTAAAAATTTTCTTTCACCGTCCGGCAGGGTTACTTAGAAAGCAATGATGGGGATCCCGAGTTAATTGTTTTTATACCGTAAGTACTGAGACACCATAAGTTCAATTAACAGCCCATTGATCTGCCATTTTTTTTTGTTAAATTAAATGATTGATCCATATGAGAGCGTGATGTAAGTTCTTTACAGATTTACATCAGATGTTAAAATCAAGAGCATTTCAATTATTGGCGGAGCTAATGGTACAAGTCCTTCCAAGATGAGAGCGTGAGTCTTAATGACTAACTGAACTTATAACATATCATGTATCTACTGTACTGCTAGTGAAATGCTTAACGTAGTTATTTCTGATATTCAATCTTGTTGACATATTGCTTCATTATTTTCTCAATTGCTTCTACCTCAGATTCATCAACCGTGATGGAATTGATTTCTCAGATGCTCAAAACATGCAAGCTGTGCAGGTACGTTTATGACTGTTTTTAACAGCTAGTACATCACTTTAATAACCACTCTCTACGCACTTGAACTTGATCTTCTTAGGAGTGGGAATTGGTAGAAAACTTCCAAGGTGTTTTGGAATTCCAAACTAGGTAAAGCTTTAGTCATACTCACTAATGGAAATTAAGGGTTTTTGGAGTTTGCATCTAGAGATATTCCATTTGATCTGATGGTCTATAGATCTATCCTGACTTACCAGATATTCAAGATTTCAAGGCGTGGGAAACATAACACTGCATTTCCCTGATAACTTTGGAGGTGATACGACTCAGATACATTACATTGGCTTGAAAGGTGAAGCAACTCAGGTAAGAATTGGACTAAAGTGAGCACTTTAGCCTTAATAATGTCTTATGATTCGACCTACGTTGCAGCTAAAAAGAGATGTTGTTGCAACGGTAGTTTACGAACTCATGCCAAATCCTTCTGATCACAAGTGAGTTGTTGAATCTTCTCCATTGAAACGAACGAAACGACTGCCATTTTTTTAATCTTCGATCCTTTTTCAGGACTCGAGCCGAGACAGGTGGTGGCCTTTCACATATAGAGTGAGATTTCCAACACCTTGCATCGCCGTCGAACCTATCAGTTTAACCTTACAACTCATAATCACGTTTTTATTCACATAAGCTACTTTTTATGGTCCGCATAAACGCTGTCAATCTTTATATATATTGAGATGACAAAGTTGGCCTTATTATGCTGATCCATTTATTAACAAATCAATCTCTGCCCTCAAATTGAGCGAAGAAAACCCAGAAATCGAGTCAAAATCCGACATTTTACAGCCAAGAAAAGAGCAAACAATTATAGCTACCGCGCGTATTTCAATTATTTGCAAAGGCTCTTACTTTACAAAGGATCTACAAAACGTATTAAAGCATACAGTTTTAACATAAATTCAAAGGTTAATCGACGTTCTCTACAGCATTGAGCATTGACCCACTTAGATAAATCTTAGAGCTCGATCAGAACATTACATAAGAACATTACTTGATCTGAATCTTGCCTGCATAAGATAAAGAGAGGGGCTAAAACAATTACTAAAAAATATGACAGACTGATCTGGGAAGAAATGGAAGGAAGAAAGAATAGAAAGCTCAGAAGCCAAGCGTAACAAAATGATCTCACTGAAGAAACCAACACAGAGTTGGTTTTCACTCATGTGTTATAGCCTCATCACCGCATTTAAAAAGCTCGAATCGCACAGAAAGCAAGAAAGCATCGATTTTTTCGAAAGTAATAAATATAGCTGCTACAAATTTGAAGAGAAGCTGTGAAGAACTGAAACTTCCTCCAATCGTGATAAAGAAGCAATTTTTTCTATAGGCACACTGCAAAAGATGATTTGTCAATTCAAATTGAACACAAAGCACCCGTGTCTGTAGTGCCATGCCGTAAATTCAAAAAAAAAATCGAATCTTCGCCAACATACTCAAACAAACCCAGTAAATTTCGAAGAAAAAAAATTGAATTTTCCCAGCTTATTGTATCAAGAAGCAATTAAAAGATATGCTTCGTGGATCTTCAAGCAGGGTTATGTTGATTATAGGCTCCAAGCGGCAGATAAGTTGCCAAGGGATTTAGACACCCACTGCTGACTCGAAAATGGAGCCATTTCAATTACTACAGAAACAAGAAAGTCTGCAAATTCAGCTCAATATATGGAGGACGATGTAATAACAAATAACAACGCAAAAAGAAAGCTTATCCAATCGCACAACTGAGAGTCTGAGACTGAGACGAACTGCTGCTTAGTAGAGAAGATGAGCTTATTATTATACAGTGAAACCCTACCCTATATGGGCCTAGAAGATAATGTGTGCAGAGGATTTTCGGGCTCATTATATTTTCGTCGGCCCATTTTAAACAAAACTTGCAATTACGTCGAGTTCTAAGGACGTCGTATAAAATGGGAATTACAAAGTCTTGCTAAGATGTCATATAAATTTGAAGATGTTTGTTTTGTTAGTAAATAGAAAATGAAATATATTTACCTTGTGGATAGGGGTGTGCAACGATTTTAAAAAACCGCCCGCCTCGCCCGCACCGCACCGAACCACACCGTAAACGATAATTAACCGTCTAAACTGCGGTGTAATTTTATGTACTAAACCGCACCGTAATAATGGTTCGGTGTGGATTTTTGGTACAAACCGCACCGAACCAAACTGCACTACTAGCGCATTAATAATTTTCGTGCAATTATATCGAATTTTATTTTAAATTATATATTTACTATTTAGTATATATAAACTCCATTTTTTCGATTAATAAATATTTTTTTGGGAATGAAAGCCAAATATATTAGGGTTTAAAATTTAAATAGGTACGACTCAAATACTTAATAAAAAATCGAGCCACTATTTATATTTCAGAGTTCAAATAAACTTATCAGTTATGTTTAATATTTTTCAATATTTTGGTTCTAATATAGTAGTATGTCTTTGTTGATTTTTTGTTTTGTTTTTTAGGTAAGGACGTATCATTCACTAAAATATAAGTATTTTATGTCAATAAGTTAAAAAACGCAAACCGCACCGCAACCGTCCAAGCCGCTCAAAATCGCACGTTTGGTTTGGTTTTTAAAAACCACAATTTAAGAATCTTTTTTCGAAAAACCGCATATTGCAGTTTGGTGTGAAATCCGCCAAAAACCGTCCAAAATCGCACCACGCAAACCCTTCTTAGTTCTTGTGGATGTAATCCGATTCCCCGTCGGCATTTTATAAATAATTTATATTTAATTTTAATCACAACCGACTTAAAAATCTAGTGGACCGACCGACTAAAACGGGCCATTAATATATATGGACTTAAATAACCCAAATCACAAACCTAACCATATTTACCGACCCGAAATAGCTCCGACGACAAAGAGGAAAGGAAATGGCTCAGCTAGCGAAGAACGCCGGCCGAATCCTGGCCCAAACGACGCCGTCCCACCACCGCTACGCCCTTGCGTCGATTCACACCACAATTCCATCCCTCTCGTCGTCTCCTCCAGCTCAGCATGCCTCCGCACCTCCTCCTGCAACCTCGTCTCCGGCGGGGATATCGAAGGCGGCGGAGTTCGTGATCTCAAAGGTCGACGATCTGATGAATTGGGCTCGCCGCGGCTCCATCTGGCCTATGACCTTCGGGCTGGCGTGTTGCGCCGTTGAGATGATGCACACGGGGGCTTCGAGGTACGATTTGGATCGGTTTGGGATCATCTTCAGGCCGAGCCCTAGGCAATCGGATTGCATGATTGTTGCTGGGACTCTCACCAATAAGATGGCTCCTGCTCTTCGCAAGTAATGCTTTCGTTCCATTTTCCCTCTTCGTTCTTCTTTACCTCGCGTTTTAGCAGTTTTGGGATAATCCGTTTTGACCCAGCTCGTAGAATTGTTATCTCGTAAGTAATTCATTGTGGAGAATTGTTATCTAAACGATATGAATTCGTTGGGTTGTTATTTCTTCCTTGGCTATGGTTAATTTTGTTTTCGTGGGGAAGTTTTTGTCTGCCTCAAAGATGGAAGTGTGGTTTCTGTTTAGATCCATATGCACGACGTTTATTGTTGAGGTCAGAGTTTTCGTAAATTCAAAGATTATTTGCTCTCGAGTCTGAGGCTCACCATCTGACTTCTTGTGATATGAGTCGCAGTAGCTTAACCTTGTTTGATGCCATGGTTTAAGCCTTCAAAATTCGCATGCTGCTTCTTTGTTCTTGTATATTCACTAGGTAGAGTATTCAATTGGCCCTAAAGAGCAAAACTTGGGCTCGGTTGGGTTGAAACTTGAAAGAGGAAAGATGATGAGGCCCACCTTCAGTTTTGTGTTTTAGACCCGAAAATAAGAATCAAGAGATAGTTTTCTGACTTGTCCAGATACATAAATTTGCAGGGTTTACGACCAAATGCCCGAGCCAAGATGGGTGATATCCATGGGAAGCTGCGCAAATGGTGGTGGATATTACCACTACTCTTACTCCGTAGTTCGAGGTTGTGATCGAATAGTCCCAGTCGACATCTATGTCCCAGGTTGCCCTCCCACCGCCGAGGCCCTTCTCTATGGTCTTCTCCAACTTCAGAAGAAGATCAACAGGCGCAAGGATTTACTTCATTGGTGGACTAAATAAGCCAAAAGCTGCTTTTCTTGGCCTCATGAGTCATGATGATAGCAATAAGAAAACCGAGACACGTTTGAGATTGCAACTTGTTTTATGTATGTTTTTCGTCTGAGATTATAACTCTGTTGATCCTTCATTTGTATTGTGTAGTAACTTGGGAGTAATCCTCGTTATTGTCTTCTTTCCCATGTTCTGTTCTGTACAACTCGTAGGATCTGCGACGACTACAATAATATCATTGCATTGAAAAAGCGTATGTAATGACTATTTACCTTTCCGTCCTTGGGGGTTTGAATAATTCCTTTTGGTGTTTGGAGTCAAATCGTTGATTACGTACCAAAATTTGAAAAGATCGAGCCGTTAAATCGCAAATGTACGTTCCCTCCCCCTCCCTCGCACGTTAGGGTTTCATTACTTTACCTTTTCAACAGTTGAACCTCCCATAGCTCGAACTCCGAACTAATTTGAAGCTGAAAATTGGGATCCCTGTGCTGTGAATTGTTATTTTCAGTACTTTACTGTACAGATATGGACAGAAACGTGCGGAACAACGAAACTGTGTTGATGGAATCGATCAAACACTTTCTGACCTCATACCACAGAGGCAACACGGATTTCTCATCGTTTGAGACGATTTTCTTCCGATTGATTCAGACCATGCTGGACCCACCTCTCGAAATCACTTGGTTCTACTCTGCCGTGACATTCCACGCCGCAAAGTCCAGCCGGCAAAGCAACAGTTCTTTGTCCAGAGTGGTTGTAGCTAAAGACTTGTTGAACTTACTTATTTCGTGTTCAAACTTGAGTTGTCCGTCGAAAAAGATCGCTCTCTTAGCTCCTGTTGTGTATGAGCTGTACAATATACTACACTGCTGTGATAAAGATGAGTGCGTGAGAATGGAGTTGGAAAAATTGGTGGAGAGAGTGGTTGGTTATGCTTCCATGTGCGCTGGGGTTTCTGATTTTGGAAAGCGAGCATCAGATGATTGTGATGGAGTTCCAGTTTGTTTCGAGGATTTAATTAGGGTTTGGACTGCCGATCGAGGTGGGAGGAGTTCATGTGCTGCAGATGATTTGAGAGTGTTTTTTCCAGGTACGAGTGGTGCGTTGCTGACGGGGATGTGTTCCATATATGGGATACATGAATTGGTTGGAATTGTTTTGTGTGAGCTGTTCTTTTTGAGGATGCATTCAAGCGTTGTGTCTAAGGCGTGTGGGGACGATGGGCTGGAAGATTTAAGAAATCAGGCATCAGAGTTGATAAAGGGGTTTCGGAATTGGTACTTTTTAGGTGGGCTTATTTCTTCCCATGAATCTATGAACATTTATTTTGCAATTGCTCTTCATTGAATGAATCCACATTTCTAGGATCTGAATTCGATCATGACTTTGTTGACTCATCTCTTTGATGGCATCTAGCAGAAAAATACTATGTTGCACATATATCGTTGTGGTACCATTTTTCCTCAAAGAACATGCGAACTGATTGGCGTTTTGTCTTGGCCAGATATGCTTCTTAAAGTGCTTTCAGAGCCGAGCCTGCCTATTGACACCTTACTGGTAAGCAATTCCTTATGTTGTTGGATTGAATTTGATGGATGATGCCATCTTTGTTTGTCCTCGAACTTGCAAAACAACCGTATTCAACCTTATTACATCTATGAATGATGCTGTAAATGTCATTTGATTCTGTCCTTATCTTAATTGTGCAGAGTCCGGAGGACGGTGTTATCCTTCGAAAGTCTTTGTACGACGCTTTGATATTCTTCGATTATTCCTTCTATTTGGATTTTGGGAGATGGGCCCCGTCAGATATCCACTTTAAAAGGCTCGCGATTCTCTGGGTGCTAGTTGTCGATCGTGCCATTCAGTTTTCTTGGTTAGAGATCCGTGTGTTGCTCATTTGTTAGAGACGGAAAACTATACATCTCCTCACTGAATTTCTGTTGACCATAGGAATATAGCTGATCAAGAGAGGGCAGTTTCTTATCTCCATGTCCTCCGTGAATCTCCAATGGTCATCGAGTTAATCCAATGGGCTAGCTGTGAAGAAGACGCACTGCAGCAGCGTAAAGCTAGACCTGACATTGTGACTCCTCAAACTCTAATCAGTGAGTAAAAAATTTCGAACATTGATCTCTTAGTTGTTTTCACTTATATGCTTGAGATTGCTTTCCTTTCCTATTTCATTGATAAGTTCCATAGCTGTTCTATCCTTATGGAAAGTAGAGAGGCATCTTTATAACTATAGGACATATATAATATGACTCATAGGATGGATATTCGTTCTTGAAACTCGAGGGGTGAGAGTATTTGACAGCAGCTCGCATGTCACCCGCGCCAAAGCAGCACTATGCTTGTCGAACATCGACCGTGAGCCCCTCTAAAAACTCATGCTCATTACCAAATATAGTAATCAGTTCAGGTCTATTATGAGCGAGTTTTTAAAGCTAAAAATACTCGAAAAATCTTCTCAGGTGCACTCTTCTTGGCGCAAAACACCACTTCTGACGTTGATCGAATAAGAAAACGAAAGGAGGCGATGCGCACCGACGTAGAAGAATCATCGCTGGCCAAGCACGCTAAACTCGAAAGCTCCATCCATGGCAAGTCAGCGCCTTTGAATAGCAACGTCGGAGAAACTGAGGTCACATTCCTTACACCTGATCATGACATGGAAATAGTTGGATGAGATTAGATACGTTGGGCTGATTGTCTCCCTTAGTTTCAAGACCTTCTTATCAAAACCCTTTCTCAAGTTTTTTTCTTAAAACGCTAGTGGACCAAAAACAGCGTAGCCCAAACCCTTTTTGATGTCATTTTCTTTGTGGGTTTCTTGAGATTTTAATACAACGTACTAAATGTTAAGCCATAGAGGGTGTAGGTAGGTAGGTAGGAGAGTACACGACACATAGGCTGTCCAAAGTTCCTAAAACCTTTCAAGTTTCAAGACTTGTGATGTGTTTGTATTTTGTAAGTTCTCTTTCTCTTTGGTTGTCTTAGCGTACATCGTAATAGAAATAGTAATGATAATAATAATATCCACACTTACCATTAGGTGCTTGATGTAATAATGATTCTTATGGCTCCTCTTTTGTTTTGTGAGGAAGGAGTCAATGAATGATCTGAAATAGTTAGTGATGCGTATGTCTTTGTGGTTGTGATGGCAATTAATTTTGAGGCGTGAATGGTAAGAGTGTTGTTAGAAAACGAGGGCAGGCCTTGGATCGTGAGAGCACACCAACTTTTAATTTAATTTAACACACAGACATCACGTATATATATACGTCTTGTATGCGTATATACATACATGTATATTTAATTTTTGCCTTTCCTCTACTCAAAAACCAGCTGTTTTGGTTTTATATTCAAGGATCGTATGCATTATAAATTAAAATAAAAATCTGTATCTTTGTGTGGAGTTCTATAGTTCATCCTGGCCCTACTATCGAGTTGTAAATAGGACCACCAAAAAGTTGAAGGTTGAATTCTTTGAATTATTTAGGATGCTATGCTATGTCCTAAAATTAAGTGGCATTGCAATCTATGACTTGACTTGTCGATATTGAGGATAGATTACCAAATGATGGAGTGAAAAATGCATCAATGTACTAGTTGGATTGTGTACGGTCGGAATTAAGATGACTATTAAGATATGAAATAAAATAAAATAGAAAATAGGTGATAACCACCGACGAATATTTCCTATTTTTTTTATTTTTCATTTCGTATCAATATTAATATTCAACAGTAGCGTGGCATTAAATAGCATTTACTCAACGTGATATAAAATATGATATCTGATATCATGCTCTCTTACCGACGAACCGGAGATAATAACGTGAATAAAAGTTGACCATTTCAAATGTTAATATATATATATATATATATTGTGTGTATGTATATATATATATATTAATTAATAAGAGCCCTTAGCTACTAAAAATTATATTATTTTGGTAGTAAATCAACATATTATGAGTTGAGATGTCCTTAGAGAGCAGAAACATTGGAACTGATGATGAAGCATTTATAGCTTAAACTAACATATATTTTATTACATCAGTTGAATTTTTCATACTGTATTTGAGAAAGTATATTTTATCATATAAACTGAAATTAGTTTCTGACCAAGTTGTACGATGATACTATTTTAATGTCTGGCTTTTAATTTTCAACCAAGCATCCCTATTTTAGAAACAAAGGGAAAACTAAGCATCCCGAGTAAATTAAAACAAGAAATTAATTGCTAATATTAAAAAAAATTACAAATAAACAGAAATACAACTAAATTACAGTGAAGAGTGACAAGGATACTTTTGTCACTTCATTAAATGCCATCTGTCGGCCTCTAACTATGGTTAAAAGTCCAATTACACCCTCGAATTGGGCCCACATCGTATACAGCCCAACGACATAAATCGTCGGTGGCTCAATTTAACGTTGCGCTTAATAAACGAAAAAAAAAAAGAGAAAAAAAAAACAAAAGAAGGAAAAGGACAAAAAAATTTCAGAGAGAAGGAAAAAAATAAGTTCTTCCTATTATATATATACAAAGAGACGCTACGACGCACGCACGCACACAGCAGAGAGAGAGAGAGAGACGTAGATTGGTGAATAAGCTATGGATTCCAAATCCAAAGCTTTCCTAACTTAAAGAGAAAGGGAAAGAATAAAAGTAAAGAGAGAGAGAGTTTTCTGTAAAGAAGTCGTGCAATGGGGGACTCAAGTGATTCCGTGTCAGTCGACATGGACTCCGTTCAGCTCGCCGGGAAGGTCAAAATAGTCAAACTTCAATCGCATTACACAAACATTTCAAATTTAGCTGTCGGTGCATGTTTGACGATGGCAATATTGTGTTGGTCCGTAGTTTTGATGCTGGGCTTTGCGTAGAATGCGGCTAATTTGAAAGCAGTTCGCTTTTCTGTCCATTTCTTGGTGAATCGCTTCCTTTGATATACATATGCGTGTTTCCGTATTGATTTATTTCTTGAGCTGGGGTTTGGATACAGGAGAAGAATTTTTTTCCATAGAAGCAAGTTAATGTTTGCAATTTAATGTTGGTTGATTTTGCTAGTTACCTTCTTCTGCAGTACCTTTTGTTAGTTGTCGGGTTTATCTTTTCCTTTTATCTTGTTAATGTATTTGGAGTTCTTTAGATATCATTGTCGACTGAACAATAACTTATCCTCTGATGAATATCGAACCATGAGAAGCATGTTGCATCGAAAGACTTCGATTGAGTTAGGTGGAGGAATGTGTGCTTTGCGATTTTTGAACTTTTAATTTGCCCAAGTTGACGGATAGCTTTTTTTTCTTGCAGGAGCATATGGTTAAAACCGGCCACGGTTTGATTTCAATAACTGTTTTTGGAGACAAAGACAAGCCAGCACTCATCACTTATCCTGATTTGGCATTGAATTGTGAGTAACCTATTTCTCAACTTCATTAGTATATGTCGAGGTTGATCGAACTTGGGCTATTTTCATTGCAAATCCGCCAAATTTTTGCTATTTCCTTAACTGCAGTGTTTTTTCCTACTTATTCTGAAAGGGTGCTTGGATATAAAATCTAGGATCTAGTGCTATTTTTTGTAATTTTTGGACTAACCGGCCTAACTTTGCAAGCTTGAAATATTATGTAGGCAGCTGCTTGAGATATTACGTTCATTTAGTGGGTGCAACAATATATAGTACTTTCAATAGAAGTTTGGATTGACATTTAACTCCTATGTCTTCATGTGCCTCCTAACAGATCTGTCCTGTTTCCAAGGATTATTCTTTTGTCCAGAAGCACTTTCGATTCTTCTCCACAACTTCTGTATATACCACATTAGTCCCCCTGGGCATGAGGTCAGTTTCGTGCTCCTTTTGAGTGCCAATATTGGTTTATAGGCATGTACCTTAACAAATAGCATGTTTGATTCTGTAAGTTTTTAGCTGTTCTGATTCTTATTAGCACATTATGTCGAGTTTTTACAGTTGGGAGCTGCTGCAGCTGGCCCTGATGAACCCCCGCTATCTGTTGACGATTTAGCCGATCAAATTCTTGAGATTCTTGACCACTTTGGGTAATTGTGGAGATATTTTTGATTAGTTTGGAATATATATTTTTAGAACTCATGCAATCTGTTTCTCTCTCGGCAGACTTGGTGCAGTGATGTCCCTGGGCGTAACATCTGGGGCTTATATTCTCACCCTTTTTGCTGTATGTCAATCTCCTACATCAGTTATCTCTGTATTTCTATGTTGTGATTTTCTTGAAAGTCATACGCGATGAATTTAATCCCAAAACAGACAAAACATAATGTTGATTTTCTTGGTTGCAGATTAAGTACCCACAACGCGTTATGGGTCTGATTCTCGTTTCTCCTCTTTGCAGAGCTCCATCTTGGACAGAATGGTTATGCAATAAGGTTTATTCCCTAAAATCTTCTCCTAAATTTCGATCCACAAGAACCTTACTTTACTTCGGTAAACTATGTGCAGGTGATGTCAAACTTGCTTTACATTTGTGGTATGTGCAGTATAGTAAAAGAGTTATTGCTCATGCGCTACTTCAGTAAGGTGTCGACGAACGTTCTGCTTTTCCCTTTTCTAACGTTTTCCATATAAAAAAAATGAAAAACAAAATCATCAACCCTAATCATTCGCAGGACATTCGTGGCAGTATAGATGTCCCAGAATCAGATATTGTCCAATCATGCCGAAGAGTTAAGTTTTGTGGCTTTCTCTTTTATCCTCATTGACGACTGCTTTTTCGCTAACGCACTGATTGCATTGCAGTTCTTGGGTGAGAGGCAGAGCCCTAATGTACTCAGATTCCTTGAAGCTATCAATGGGTAATTTTACTTCTCTACCCAGCACAAAAGTAAACTTTGATGGCTTAAAAAATTAGCCTTTTTCATTCTTTTCCATCTCTAACAGAAGGTCAGACATTACCTCGAGCTTGAGAAAACTGCAGTGTCGATCCTTAATCTACGTCGGAGAATACTCACCATTTCACCATGAAGCCCTTCAGATGACTTCAAAACTAGACAGCAGATACACTGCATTGGTCGAGGTAATTAATAATCGATCGAAAACGAAATACATTTCCACTTCTCATCCCTTTATTTATCGAGAACAAAAAACACGGTATTGGCAATCAATGCGCATGAAAAACGCAGGTTCAAGCATGTGGAACATTGGTAACAGAAGAACAGCCCGACGCCATGTTGATACCTTTAGAATATTTCTTGATGGGCTATGGCTTCTTTAGGCCATCTCAGATTAGCGTTAGCCCTAGAAGCCCTTTGAGTCCCATTGGTATTTCGCCTGAGCTTTTCTCGCCGGAGAGCATGGGCTTGAAACTGAAACCGATTAAGACGAGAATTTCTGAAGAAGTATGATGATGAGAGACGATGTGCTGGTTTTTTTTTCTTTTTTTTTTTTCAAGCTCTGTATTCGACGAAGAACTTATACGATGTTGTGATAGTCATGTAGATATGTGAAAACAAGAAAAGGAAAATAAGGTAGCAGATTGGAGAACTCTACTTACAGGGAGAGGATGAGGAAGGTTTTATTACAGTTTTCTTCTGTTTTCTGTCTTTTCGTTTGGTAGGATTAGAGGGTCAAAATCAGCAGATATACATTAGAAGCAGGGGAATTGAAATTTATTAAATATGTGATTATTGGCTCTTTTTCCTTGTTTTTTTGGTGATATATATTGGCCCGATTTATCGCCCGATCCAAGCCATAATGTCTCTGACTCTATTACAAATGAAAAAAATTTGTCTGAAGAAAAAGGAAAGATACGAGTTGTGTGTGTGTGCGTGTTTTTAAATTTTATTTCACATCTATTTTGTGACCAAGTATGTATCATCATCTATTTCGACATTATATAGACTGTGATGAAAGTCAGGGAATTCAATTCAAATGAAGTTGAACCGTAGATATCAAAGAGACCGATAAATTATTATTTATTACGTATTGAAAATAAAAGGGTGCAACACATGATAATCAATGGAAAAGGAAAAGGATAAGTGGGAAAAAACTAAGTAGCTTCACGACGACAGATATCTATCTATCTATCTATCTGCAAAGGCAACATGTATTTATTATTAAGTACAACCCAACGTGACAATTAATATTGTAAATATGACATTCATTAAAATGCCCAAAAAGTTTATTAATGGAAAGTCCATGCTCGCCTACTTTACATGTACATCCATTCCATCCACACAGTTGAATTGAAAAGTATGCAGTTTTCCTTTCTTGGATTAAAAGTTGAAAGCGCTTCTTCACACTTTGACGTTTGAAAAATCCTGCTAATTGAGAATGCAACTTGGTTGGATTCTTCTAGAAAAATTTCGCCTAAAAATTAATATGTTGTAAGAACCATTGAATGGAATAGGCCCTCTAATTCTACGGTGGTGAAGCACGAGTTATTTTATTATTGATCCCACAAAAATCAAGTCCATACATACGCATTTATTATAGTGGCTTTTAGGTTTCAGCCCTCATAAGTTTCATTTAGGTTTTAGACTCCTTTCAGAAAATTCATAGTTGTAAGGACTCAATTTCTGGTGAATCACTTCATTGTTCTGCAGTATCACTTCATTGTTTTGTAGTACCACTTTCTTGTTTTTCAGTACCACTTCATTATTCTGAAATAACACAAACGATCATCCGATACCGGTTCACGTACGCTTTATAACACTTGCGTAAATTTAGGTCATTATCTCTAAATTTTATAAAAATCAGGTTCTTTGAACTATGAAATTTCTGACAGGGGCCTGAAACATATTTTAAACTTTAAATGGGGCCTGAAACTTAATTACCACTTTATCTATTCTCTTTTATTAACGCTGAGGCCTGTGTTTAAACCGCTCAAAATTGGTCTGTCTACCTACATAATTTAAGGAAAAAATTGCACGAAATTGGTCTGTCATGCGGCTGTATAAAAAACTGCTTAAAGATAACCACCCACACCTCAGTCATATCTAATTAATTAAACTGCTTTCAGGTAACTACCCACAACTCATTCATATAGCATCGATCTACTAAATTAAAAAATACCTCGACATATGACATCCTAAAGCTTCTGTATTTAACAAAATTGTCGATCGATTCCTCGAGTTTCTCGCAGTTGCACTGACAAAACCAAAAAAAAGGACAGAACCAATGGTAACATCGTATTCAACATTATATTCTTCGATTTCGATTATGTTTTTTTTAATATATACATCGTTCATTGGATGCATTAATAAACCTCATACGTAAGATATTCATTACCGAGTGCAACGCATAAGCAAAGACGTGGCGATGAATGCTGATATGTGTTTAAATTTTCATATCACAGATTAATACTGTTGTTTTTTCCTTGGGGTCCACTTTGGTGTTTTATATTTTGTTGATGTGCAGTGATTACGATAGTTTATAATTTTTCCTCTAACGACGAGTTGCAACGTGTGTGAAATATACCTCTTTTCTACTTGCTCTACTTATTTATATGACGCTACATTCTTCATTCAAGGATACCGTGAACAATCGTGCCCGGCGTACGATATATGAACGTAATAGGATACAATCAATGACAAGCGATCAAAGAAATTCATACTTATCAAGACGGCGTGATTCATACAAAAAACGTAAACTAGAATCGTCGTATGCATCTACGTCAACTACTTATCCATCTCCTTCAATTGATGATGGTACATATATCTAATTATATTATCTTTTTTATGTTGAAATTATTAACAACAATCCTTTTATGTTACAATTTAAAATGCAAATAATAGATTGTTCAAACATTATATTCTCACATCTTCATTGTACTTCAAATTACATGGAATCAGAATCAATTAATGATTGTGGCGTTATAAGTGATTTGCACGACGTACCTATTCATCAAGGTAAATATTCACTTTTTCATAATGCGCATGTTGATTATGTTAAATACATAATAATATTTTTTTCCTACTTATGTTTTGATTTTATGTTTTACCCATATAGGAGCTGATCATGAACAGTTACTATCTCTTACGGAATTGCATGACGTACCCGTACTTCAAGGTAATATGTTATCAACAACTGCATTTCCGCATAAAACTATAATGTAATTTAATATTATTTATTCAATTTTTGTTCTATTATTTTTACCTATGCATAATTTAATAGAGTTGTTACATCTTAAAAATTATTTTTATAATTAATTTTGATTATTTTCATTCTTACTCACATCCAGGTAATATATCAACTTCAAGTTACATCATAAGGGAATCATGTTACGAGCATGGTAGCACAAGCAGAACACAACATTTACCCGTTCATCAAGGTAACTTCTTCAAATATAAAAAATGTTACCTAAATACATAATCTTATATAGTTTTTTAGTCACCTTATACAGTTTTTTAGTTACCTGTTAGATTTTATTTGCCTTATATAAAAATCCTTATTAACTTTAGGTACAATAGAAACTGCTAACGCTAGGTCAGAAGAAACTACTAACGCTAGGTCAGAACAAACTATAACAAATCCACGGATCGTTAATGGTGTTGTACGCCCCGCTCTCCGAACTCATAATTCGGCAAGAAATTTTCATGAGTGTATGGGATGCTTCAAATTTCAGCTGCCCTCTCCTAGGACATGCCCACATTGTTCTGCCAGATTATTCTTTGGCGAAACTTATCAACTGTGTTGTCGGAATGGAAACATAAGATTGCCACCAATATCATCTCCGTCTGAATTAAGGGATTTATTCGATGCGCCTAACGCAGAAGGAAAGCATTTTAGGAAATATCTTAGATCATATAACCACGTGTTTTCGTTTACTTCAATTGGCGTCCATATCGATGAAAGTTTAGCATATGGAGGTAGAGGTGTATACTCATTGCGTGCTCATGGCACAATATATCATCGCATAGGATCTCTTCTTCCTATTTCAAATGAAAGACCTCGATACTTGCAAGCATGGATTGTCGACACGGAGCATGAAACAGATAATAGGCTGATGGAAAATGAGAGTCTGAACAGAGATATACTTATCAGGGTACAAAGGATACTCGACAATTGCAATCCTTTTGTGCGTGTATTTAGACAACTTGGTCAACGTCAGGATTTACCACAATGCAGACTTATAATAAAACAACAGGCGCCAAACAAGCGTCAATATTGTCTTCCAACATCGTCTCAAGTTGCAGCAATCATCGTCGATGACGACGACATTGAAAACTTAAACGACAGAGATATTATAATTCAGTCTAGGGTTGGTTCTCTTATGAATGTTCAAGACTTGGTTGGGTACTACGATCCGATGCAATATCCCCTGCTTCTTCCTTTTGGTACATACGGATGGGACATCAACACTAAAACTCTTGATGGAAAACAGCTAACATGTCGAGAATTTTACGCATATTATTTTCAGGTAATTAATCTACCATCAAAATTCTATTTTGCATGATATTATCTTCATACATCTAAGGTTGCATTCCTAATTAGTTAAATTCTTCAGATTAGAGGCAATGATGAATCTCTTATACTACGCGGAGGGCGTTTGCTTCAACAATACGTAGTCGACAACTACATAAAAATCGAAAAGCAAAAGCTCAGATGGGTGCGGCAAAACCAACATAACATTCGTGCCGAGTATTACCAAGGGCTTCAAGATTGTTTACACAACGGACAAGAACACGGAGGTATACATAGACACCTTACAATTATTATAATAGGTTTTATCTTATTTTTTACGATAACTTTCTCTTATAAGGTAATGTTGGCCATAGAGTAATTCTACCATCGTCTTTCAATGGAAGCCCACGTGATATGCACCAAAGATACCAAGATGCAATGGCTTTGGTGCAAAGATTTGGAAAACCTGACTTAATGATCACAATTACTTGCAATCCAAATTGGACGGAAATAAAACAGGAGCTAGCTATAGGTCAAACACCTCAGGATCGCCCGGATCTCATTACAAGAGTATTTCGATCAAAGTTCGAGGAGTTCAAACGAGATATAACTGATAGGGGTGTTCTTGGAAAAGTTATTGCTTACTCATATGTTATTGAGTATCAAAAAAGGGGTTTACCGCACGCGCATATGATTGTCATATTTGACAACAACGATAAGTTGCGGAATCCAGATGACTTTGATAAAGTAGTTCGTGCAGAAATTCCATCAAAGGACATTGAGCCTACATTGTTCGAGGTTGTTATGAGGCATATGATTCACGGACCCTGTGGTAAATATAATCCTCAGTGTCCATGCATGAAAGGAGCCATATGTAAAAAGAAATTTCCAAAGCCATTTGCATCAACTACATCACCAGGTAATGATTCATATCCTATATACAAAAGGCGAATAGGTACTTCCATTCCGCTACATGGTAATACTCACATAATGGTTGATAATGGTTGGGTGGTTCCGTACAATCCATGGCTTCTTCTTAAGTACGATTGTCACATCAATGTCGAAGTTTGTGGAGGAATTAAAGGAGTGAAATATATCTACAAATATGTTCACAAAGGTCCAGATAGAGCAGCTATGCAGGTGTGTGGTCCTGATAATAGCGATGAAATACAACACTTTATTGATGGCAGATGGATCTGTTCTCCGGAAGCATTCTGGCGTATATTTCAATTTACTCCAAGTCGAATGTATCCGTCAGTAGTAAGATTGCAGATTCACTTGCAAAATCATCAATTAATCAGCTTCCATGATTGTGAAAGAGTCAACGACATATTAACTAATGATCGTAACTCGAAGACAATGCTGACTGAGTTCTTTCAGATGAATTGTGATCCGATTTTGACTGGAAAATATCTTTACGTAGAATTTCCAGAACACTTCCGCTGGATACATTCTCAGAAGAAATGGGTTCGGCGTACAAGCTACAATAAGGTTATAGGAAGGATATTTACAGTTTCACCTACAGAAGGTGAAAAATTTTACTTGCGTATTCTTCTGAATCATGTTAGAGGACCCAGATCTTTTGAAGAATTAATGACAATTAATGGGATAACATTTTCTTCATTTAAAGAAGGTGCACAAAGGCGTGGAATTCTTCATGAAGATGATTATGTTCGTCAATGTTTGCATGAGGCAAGCATCATACACATGCCATGTTCTTTAAGAAGATTATTTGTGTCAATATTGGTATTTACTCAGCCAGTTGGAGTTCGACGATTATGGGATGAATTTGAAGATTATATGATGGAAGATTTTGCTAGACAGGGATTATTAAATAATCATATGCATAATAGAAATTTGTTGTTGCTTGAAATAAGAAGGTTGCTGCAGTTCTACAAAAAGGATATTTCGGAATTCGACTTACCCGCAGTTACTGACGAAAGCTTGATACATTCCTCCGTTCCTCAAATTATCCAAGAAGAATTGTCTGTCCAAATTCCAGCAGATGATTTATTATCAATTGACAAATTGAATCAACATCAAAAGGATGCATTTGATGTTATCACAACGGCAATTATGAACAAGACATCTACAATATTCTTCATTGATGGTCCTGGAGGATGTGGTAAAACATTTCTATATCGTTCTATTCTTGCCTATTTGCGTAATAAAGGCGACATTGTGATTGCAGTCGCCACGTCAGGTATAGCGGCCACCTTATTACCAGGTGGTCGTACGGCTCATTCGAGGTTCAAAATTCCCCTGATACCAACCGCTGCAAGTATATGCAGAATAGATAAACAGTCAGACTTGGCTGAGCTCATTCGAATTTCAAGCGCTATAATATGGGATGAAGCTCCGATGGCGAATCGACGTGCATTTGAATCCGTCGATAAATCTCTTCAAGATATTATGAGTAATGAATTACCATTTGGTGGGAAAGTAATTATATTGGGTGGAGATTTTAGGCAACTGTTGCCTGTAGTAAGGGGAGGATCAATGCGAATGCAAATAGCATCTACTGTTTCTAAATCATATTTTTGGAAGCATTTCAAAGTTCTACGTCTGGAACGTAATATGCGCTCTATGAACGATCCGCAATTTTCAGAGTTTTTAATGCAGATAGGAAATGGCCTTCAACGTGTCTACAATGGTGACTTCATCGAATTACCTAGATCAATTGTTATACCATGGGAAGGTGAACATTCCCTCTATCAGTTGATTGATGCTATCTTCCCAAATATGTCCGCTTATACAGATGACATGAGTTATATGGTAGGTAGAGCCATTATTACGCCGAAGAATTTAGACGTCGATAAGATCAACGACATTCTTATTGGATTTTTTCCGGGGGATGAAAAGGTATACACATCATGGGATTCCGTCGAGGAGGATACTCATAATTTATACAATGTTGAGTTTCTCAACTCCCTAAGACCTAGCGGCTTGCCACCTCATCTGCTTAGTTTAAAAAGAGGTTCTCCGATTATGCTCCTTAGGAATGTCGCACCCGAACTTGGACTATGCAACGGCACAAGACTAATTTGTCGTAATCTTTGTACCAATTTCATTGATTCAGAGATTATGACTGGTCCATTTACGGGTACTCGGTATTTTTTACATCGAATCCCTATGAAGACTGAAGAGAATTCTGGACTACCATTTGTTATGACACGTGCTCAATTTCCCGTAAGATTGAGTTTTGCACTTACAATAAACAAAGCTCAAGGTCAGACTATTCCCAATGTTGGAATTTTTTTAAGAGATCACGTTTTCAGTCATGGTCAGCTATATGTTGCATTATCCAGAGGTACTTCAAAAGAAACGACCAAAGTATTAGTGAAAAGTGACAAGCAAATCAGACGATCTGCTGTACGCACCAGAAACGTCGTCTACAAAGAAGTTCTATTGTCTTCAAATCATTAGTTTATTATTGAATTTGGTTTTGCTATTCTAGGTTTGTTTCTTATGCTCTTTATAACTTGGAAGAAATAGTGGTGTGATAAGTGATGTTTATTTTTTAGATATGATGTAATATATCATGACAAAATAACCTTTTTTTACTTCTGCATATATATTTAACTTCATATTATACATATTTTGGTTATTTTATTTAATTATATTCGAATTTTGTTGCACACACGTAGGGTGTGCCCCGGTTACTAGTTATATACATAACAGATTGGACGCCGCCTTGAATTACAAACCAATCGCTTATTAGAGAACATGGAATTAAACACACAAGGCTGAATTAAATAAAAAACAATATATCTATCAAGCCCATATCTGTAAATATATTACTACCATACAAACAACCAACAACCAAATATAAAATCGAAATAGCTTGTTATACATCATCACCAACTCATATGTGGGGTTCCAAATTAATTCGACGACCAAAAACAAGAAAAGAAAGAAGAAAAAAAATGGCTATAAGGTGTCTAGTATAAGCCCCATCCCTTTACCCCTCAATAACATAATATTGCTCGTAATCTTCGTTGAATATTCAAGAAAAAAAGCATTTTGCCGTTACAGCTTTAATGCACAGTACAGTAGTAAAGAAATCCCACCTCTCTACGACGCACTACAAAACGAAAGAAAAAGAAAATGAAGCCCCACCGCCGCCGCCGCCGCCCGCCGCACCTATCGAACTCATCCACACATTATTACCGAGACGACCGACTATTCACTCAACGACGACATTCGCCGGCGCCGCCGCCACAGATAATATGTAATGTCCCCGATTGGAATACTGTTTGTCTTGATATTGATAGTTGTTAATGTAACAGTAATTGTTCAGTTTATATATATCGATAGGTACTGTTTATTATATTTTTATGTATGAAGAATGAGAAGAGAATGTGGAAATATTGATTGATAGAAGGATGAGAAGAAGTTGAGAAGAAGACGACAAGTTGAGAGGAAGAAGAAGACAAAGGATGAGATTAGGGTTTAATTTCTTTCATAATGCAAAACGTTCATACACTGTTCTTTATATTATAATACTAATTGGGCTCATTAACATAATAGTCCCAATATTACCTTTAATCATATTATATAATATATTCTTGGCCCAAAACCAATTTGTAATTAGCCCAGACCATCGTCTTCTTTCCGCACTGTAGTTTTGTCTTCTGTCGAGTCTTCTTTCCCAAATAGCCAACAACACTTCTAACATCAACTCCATCCCTACTCCTTCCTCAACTGAATAAACTCCATCCTTGTTCATGACAATACCCCCTCGTCGAATGGATCCTTGTCCCCAAGGATCACGGCTCATAGGTTGAGTTCGCAGATGCGTCTCGTCCTCCCACGCCGCACCGTCAAGATCGTCATCTAACCATTGTGCCGATAGCTGAGGTATGGCTTGATTTCTTGAAAAGACAGTTCTTTTGCTTAAGACTTGCTGCGATTTAACCAAAAACCTTCCCTTTTCTTCGATTTCAGATACATTGAAGGAAAGAGTCACCTTGGGCCTTGATGACTTCTTCAAGAAGTGAACCCGAAAATTAGAGTGCAACTTCACTTCAGATGGAAAATCTAACTTGCAAGCCACCAAACCAAGGATTTCGAATTGGTTAGGGTTTTTGGCAGAGGGCCTTAGATTTCGCTGATGTGCCTCTGAGCTCCGGCGAGACGGTTGATGGTTGAGGTATACCATCTCACCCATCTCGAAATCCCTCTCCTGCTTCATTTGGTTTTTGGATGTGGTCATAACTTGTTTAAGAACTGTAAATGTTTCATCTTTCTCATCAAAGCTTTCTTTGTGATAGTTTCGGTAAGGCTCTTGCTTTTCAAGGTTGCTTCTGGGCTTCAGACTGATTTGATGCTCAACTCTCTTTGACGAAGGTATCATATTAGACCTTTCGAACAAGCATGTAAATTCAGAAAGTGTTTCTGAAATATGTGAGTGTGCCTTACTTGTCTTAGCTTCAGTGTGGCTTGGCTTGAGTATGTAGGCTTCATCTACTTTCGTAGCATCTGGTTTTTGGTTTAGCTTGTGCAATGTTGATACATTGACGATTTTGCGCCTTGCCTGAGGGGTTGGAGCCTTAATTTTAACTTTTCTTCCATACCATCTCAAGGCGTAAGTCACGAGTTCATTGTCAAGTTTGACTGGTGAACATTCCCTCCCCGAATGTGCGACTGCAGCTTTTATCTTTAGCCCATAGAATATCCTCACCAGATTTTTATAAGCTCTGTATGCCATCTCCTTGCTTACCTTCTTAATCGCAGTTTTACGTGCATCACAGGTCTTGTAGAAGGCTAACTGTTTTCGGATGCTGCTTGGGTTAAGGGTAACATGGTTCTCAGCTCTCCGTATCAAGGGCAGCCCTTCAGTTCCTCTCAACACAGCTGCAGCTTGAAGCACTGAAGATGTAGGTTGCTCTTCCTCTGTGCAAGGTGGTATAATCAGGTAAGCTCCTTCCATTTCACGAACACCTAGTCTTGTAGTAATTGTATTCCAAGCCTCTGTAGTTAGTGCCTTCATTTTTACTTTCCTACCTCCCCATTTTGTGGTGAAAGTCACGCACTCATAGTCAAATATGACTGATGTGCAAGCTCTCTCCCAATCCTCTCGTAAACTGATATTACAATAATCATTTTGTTTAATCATTCTATCGCTTATACACCACTGTCCCCGATCAGATGGTACGCTGGGATCCTCTCCAAGGTGTAGCGGCTCGACACGTCCTCGATCCAACAGTACTTTCAATCGTGAAGTGTCCATGATCACCCAAATTGCCCGCAATTGCAGCTGAGGGTTGGCCAGCAACTCCCCATGATTCACAATCGTGACTACTGTAAGTACTTCATTGCCAATTTTCTCAATCACGATACCCTTGTCAGTTTCCCCTTTCATTTCAGATATGCTATCAACTTGGAAAGAGTGGGGAGAACTAAGGAACATCAGTTCCTTTGCAGCCACCAGAAGATCTTCATCACCTAAAGCTGGTCCATCACATTCAGTTCCAGTAAGGGACTCGAAATCTGATATATGTTCCTCGTCGACCGTCACCAGTAGGACATATTCGCCATCAACTACCATTGATTTATCCTCGATCAACTCAGATTCAATCCCAAGAAATATCGAATCGTCCACAGCCATTATGGAGTCTTCCGGGACGTTCGTTCGTATTTGAGTTCTTTCGAACTCGACAGTTTCGTCAACCAACACCTGCGGAATAATCTCTGCACCAACTAACAGTGATTCGCCATTATTTCCTAGAAGCTGAGTTTGTAGACCATTAATCATCTGTAGAATATCATCGAGCTTGCTATTAACATTATCACGGAACTTATCTATTTGATTTGCAATTTCGATCCGACGGGTGGTGGCTTCTGCGTCTTTCTGTGACAGGGCAGCAAGGAAATTGCTACCAGTCCGGGGGATGGTCTGCTCCCGTCTGAGGTACTCCTCTTGTATAACCTTGAAGCGAATTTGTCCAGCCATGTCCGAGGAAAGATTGCTCTGATACCAATGTAATGTCCCCGATTGGAATACTGTTTGTCATGATATTGATAGCTGTTAATGTAACAGTAATTGTTCAGTTTATATATATCGATAGGTACTGTTTATTATATTTTTATGTATGAAGAATGAGAAGAGAATGTGGAAATATTGATTGATAGAAGGATGAGAAGAAGTTGAGAAGAAGACGACAAGTTGAGAGGAAGAAGAAGACAAAGGATGAGATTAGGGTTTAATTTCTTTCATAATGCAAAACGTTCATACACTGTTCTTTATATTATAATACTAATTGGGCTCATTAACATAATAGTCACAATATTACCTTTAATCATATTATATAATATATTCTTGGCCCAAAACCAATTTGTAATTAGCCCAGACCATCGTCTTCTTTCCGCACTGTAGTTTTGTCTTCTGTCGAGTCTTCTTTCCCAAATAGCCAACAACACTTCTAACATCAACTCCATCCCTACTCCTTCCTCAACTGAATCAACTCCATCCTTGTTCATGACATAATACACCAAGCTTCTGAAGATTAAGCCTCACGACTGTGTCCGTAAACATCTTCGTATCCTCACAAGTGTTCCCCTCAGGTATGTCGACGATGTAGCTCTCAACAACCACCGTGTAAGCGCCGCCGTCGTCTTTCTTGAACTCATTCACCGACGTCACCGACCTGTAATTGTTCAGCCTATGCTCGCCGCCGACGACCCTAAAGCTCAGTATATGGTTGTCGTCGTCGAGGATCTCCAGCCTCTCCGTCGAAGTGGAGGCGGGCAGGCCGGAGACCACCGTGACTTCCCTTATGCTTCCCTCGCGGCCGTCGCCTATCATCAGCTTGCAGCTCTTGATGAAGTGCTTGTACCTCTGTGGGTTGTCGAATCGGCGGACGAGCGGCCATACGGCGGCCGCCGGCGCGTCGATTCGCTGGGTGATTAGGGAGGTGCAGGTGTTGGGCGTCGGCTCGAATGTGTGGTAGGTGTTGATGGTTGGTTCGAGTCGGGCGTATTCTTCTTGGGTCAGCCCCGCCGCCGCCGCCGCCGGTGGTTGGTTCGACGACTGTGTGTTGTCGCCGCCGCCATTGTTGCTCATATCGATTCTTGAATGTATTCTTGAATCACACACAGAGAGAGAGAGAGAGAGAGAGAGAGAGAGAGAGAGAGAGAGAGAGAGAGAGAGAGGTGAAAATGTGGGAACTCAGACGAAAATATCGAACGAAATATGTATATATATAGGGTTGGTACTTTTCAACGGAAGTCTATTATGACGAAGTTAATATAAAAACAAATAATATGAAAGCGAAGCCTTATCCATGTTTTTATTCAACTTCACATAAAATAGATAATATTGCAAGTTGAAGAAAGTCACCGTCATCATGAGTAAAAAGCTATTAATTTTCTTCTTACTAAAACTCGTGCATATAAGCGCCTGCAAACTTAAGTACTAAGTAAATGTACTCACGGTCCCATTCAAGCATGTAATTATGTTGATATAATAATAATGATTCATGGAAATTGTGACTGCGTGGAGGAAATAACAGTTTAATTAACTTCTGATATTAAAAGGGGAAGATGATCCACTCTTTGGAAAGGATGTCGGTAAGGAAGAACGATATTTAGAAACTGCGTCGCGTGACAATTTATCTTAATATAAAACAAAAATAATGGAAAGAAGATTTGTGTCTGACCAAAAAACTATTCGTCATCATTTCTCTTCTCTAATATCTTTTTGGCTTAAAATATTAATCAAGCACACAAGCTTTATAATATGCAACCATCATAACATAACAAGATGTTATGATCACGAAGCAATGATGAAGTGATCCATTATTATAAGATGCCTCCTTTGTCCTGTGTCAATTGGGCCCGTGGCCCGCGGAAGGCAGGGCGGGGGGCAACTTTTTAGCCCCGTCAAGGGGCGGGCCAGCCCGCACGGGCCACGGGCTTTGGGGGCGAGGCGGGGCGGGGCGTGGAGGGCTAGCCCACGGGCTGGCCCACCATATATTATAAATATATTTTGTATTATTTATATTATATAGTAAAATACACATTAAATTAGTTAGAGAAATTAATTAACGACTCATTAATTATGGTATAATTAATGATATAATTATTGAGTAATACATAATTTATAATTTATTAATAAATATCATAGTTAATTAAATAATTTTTAATAAATAAAAACTTTTAAATTAAATTTAATACAAAATAATTTTCTCAGGCCTGCGGGCGGGGCGGGCCTCATTTTCTAAGGCAGCCCGCCAAGCAGCGGGCTTTGGCGGGCTACGAGCCGGCCGGCCCGGTCGGACAGTAGTATCTGAGATCTTTCAACCTATATGTTTGTTTATTATTTTACAGCAGACGAGGCTTTTTTTCAAAAATAATGCGGTTTTTAAATTGGATATCAGAAATAATGCCGTTTGGAGGGGAATATCAAAAATAGGTGAACGCGCCACCTCGAGTGACGCGTTCTGAACGCGCCATTCCAAGTGACGCGTTCTAAACGCGCCGCACGGAGTGGCGCGTTCAAACGAAATCCCGTGACACCCTTCTTCTCTTTTCTTCTTCTTCCCCTATTCTTTTCTCTTCCTTTCTTCTATCTCCCCAACCTCTCGGCTCAAATAATTTCGATATTTCCGAAGCCAAATCCGGTGATTTCAAGGTTAGAATCTATCTCCATTTCCAATTTCATGAGGTATGGTTATTTTCTTTGATTTTCTTTAATTTTTTTTGAATTATCGGTTTTCGAACGGCGGCTCTCCGGCGGCCCTCCGGCGGCGCGGTTTTCCGTCGTCGTGGGCGGGCTGACCACGGCTGTGGCCGCCATTAGCGTGGGTGTGGACGATTTAGGTTAATTTTGGGTTTTTTAACTCCGGCGAATTGGCCGGATCGCCGGCTCGTTGGTCAGTTGCCGGTGGTCGGGACGTCGTTGCCTCGCCGACATCTTCGACGTGCTTGTCGCCCATGGGCCAACCCGGCTGGGCCCAAAAGATGGGTTCGGGCCTGAATTTCATTGGCCCGAAATATTGGGCCTATTGGCCCGTCCCATCAATCCCAGCGGGCTAACGGGCCAAAGGCCCAAAATTAGGCCCGATAGCCTGACGGGCTGGCCCATCCCATCACATAATGGGTATGGGCCTAAGATTCTTAGGCCCGTTCAATTTCGGGCCGGCCTGACCACCGCTAAAATTCGGGCCGAGCGGGTCGGGCCGCCCAATATTTTATTTCTAGTCGTCACATCGTTGCGAGTGTTTAAACGTTGGCCGGCGGTTGTCGCACTGTGAGTCGACGTTAAACATCGTTTTAGTAGTCATCGCCGTTAAACGCCGGATATGTAGTGTTATTCATTGATCCTTATTAAGTTTTTTTTTTATATTTGAAGATGGACGAGACTTCACTTTATGGACCGAGGGATTCGTCTTTGTTGTTAAGATGCAAGAAGAGAATACCGGGTTTTGGAGAGTAACAGCGCATTATGGCACATTACCTGCAACCATAGTCCAAACTGCGTGTGGAGGCTGCGTGCATGCCACAAAAAGAAGAAAGGTTATTGGATGATAACAAGGTATCCTGGTGAGCACACGTGCTTGATGGATGAGTTGCCAGACACACATCGCAACATATCTCCAGACGTTATTGCGGAGATGTTGATTTCCGTCGTTCGGGTCAATCCTCAATATCTTCCAAAGGATGTGATACAAAGGGTCAAAGACAGTTACGGCTACAAAATTTCTTATCTTCAAGCGTGGCGAGGTTTAAAGCGTGCGATGAGGATCGTATATGGCACGTGGGAGAGTTCTGTCCAACAACTACCGAAATTCATGAAAGCCCTACAAGCACAAAATCCGGGCACGATTGTGAGGTGGAGACATATCACAAACAATAATCACAATATTCTACGGTATGTTTTCTGGAGCTTTAAACCTTGCATAGACGGTTTTCAACATTGTCGAAAGGTAGTATGTGTAGACGGAACTCATCTTTACACGAAATATAAGCACAAGATGTTGATTGCTGCGGGCCTTGATGCTAACCAGAATGTTTTTCCACTAGCCTTCTCGATCGTGGATGAAGAAACACGTGAATCTTGGCACTGGTTTTTGCACTTATTGAATGTTCACGTGTTGAAAAATGAGGAAGTATGTTTAATCTCAGATCGTCATACGGGGATAAAATCTGCTGTAGAATTGCTTTTTCAGAGAAATTCAATTAGAGGTGTTCATCGTTTTTGCCTTCGACATGTCAAATCTAATTTCTATAAGGATTTTAAAGACCAACAGTTAAAGGACTTATGTCATCGAGCGGGCATGGCACATACGGAGTTGAAGTTTAAGCGAACGATGGATCAAATTAAGGCAATCAATGAGAAGGCTTGGAAGTGGCTTGATAAAATCCCAAAGGAGAAGTGGACGTTCGCGTATGATGGGGGTCGTCGTTGCGGTACCATGACGACCAATATATCTGAGGCATTAAATGGAGTCTTAAAAGGAGCTCGATGTCTGCCCATAACTCCAATTGTCCAGTTTACTTTCCATCGCATTATCACATATTTTCTTGACAGGTATCAAGAGGCATGTCTTGCGATGGAGAATTCAGAAACAGCGTGGTCATCTTATGCCACGAGAAAGTATCGTGATTGGAGCAACGACTCAAGAAGCCATACGGTGAGAGAATTTGATTATGCGACAAGGTCCGCCGAGGTCTATACCAGGTATTTAAGTGGAAGGGGATCTAAGACATACGTTGTGGTATTGAGTGATCTTCAGTGCTCATGCGCTAACTGGAGTATGTTCAAAATACCATGTTCACATGCACAAGCAACTTGTCGTAGTTTTGGGCTTAATAGTGCTCAATACGTTGCTGCGTATTATAGTAAAGAAGCTTATTTGAGAACTTATGAGGGTCGCTTTGTTCCTTTGGACGATGAGCGTTATTGGGATGATGCCGAGTTCCAGTTGTTCCACAATCCGCAACGTAGAAATCGAAGGGGAGCCGGAAGGAACCGAACGACGAGGATTACAAATGAGATGGATAGATCTGAGAGGCGTGCAAGACAAAGAGGTGGACAAGGCTAAGTAAACTTATTGCTATTTTGAAAGTTTAATGTCTGTTTATGTGTGTTTAAGTAATGTTATTTGCAATGTAATGTTGGTTTGCTTCGAAAATGTCTGAGTTTTATGTGTTGTTTAAGTAATTTTATTTGCAATGTAATGTTTGGTTTGCTTAAAAAACTTTCAGATTTTTAACTATTTTATTTATTTACGTAATTTTATTCAAATACAAAACAATAAAAAATTTGAGAAAGTAAAAAAAATTAACTATGTTTAACTATTTTAAAGAAAGAATTTCGAGAAAGTAAAAAAATTTCAAAAAATTTCGAATTTCTAAGCTGAAAGCGCCACTTGGTATGACGCGTTGTGAACGCGCCACACTGAGTGGCACTTTCTGAACGCGCCACACCAAGTGGCGCTTTCACCTATTTTTGATATACCCCTCCAAACGGCATTATTTCTGATATCCAATTTAAAAAACGCATTATTTTTGAAAAAAAGCCAGCAGACGATGATATATGCACATTAGATTTTATCTGAACAGAGAGAGACATCAGAACAGCTGTTAACAAGCAAGCAGCATATTCTAGGCGAAACACAAAATCAATACTTAGGTAGTAAGTCATAGTTTTGATATTATTTACTGAAACAAAGTTGTCATTTACCTGCCTGCCTGCAATCTTTGACTCAATGTCAAATTCATTGGTTATATACTATTAATAACGTAGTCAAACCAGACACCCTAAATAGATATTAACCTGTATATGGTGGTTTAAATTAATAATAGAAGAAGAATGGTGACAAGCAAACATTAATAGTTTCTCAGGAAAGCTAATGCAATATATATACATATATATATATATATAGTAAAAAAAGGTAAAATACGAACTTTAAAAGGACACGCGAACTAATGACAAGAAGATTAGCGAAACTTAGTGAGAATCAACTTACTGATTGGTAAAAGAACTATTCTTTTTTTTTTTATTTATATACATGCTGCTCTTTAGGAGGTAGTAATTATTAGGTCATTATTCACAATTAGGTTAATAATTGTGGTGTGGGATTGGCTTTGTTTGGGGAGGGACCATCACGTCATTGATGGTAATCTCATCTACCTCAGCACAGCAGCTTCGATTTATGTCACAAGGAAAACCGATTTACTACAGCACCAAATATTACTTGAAAATAGGAAGTTAAGTAGAATAATTTAATATTTCCAAGAAAATCGAAACAAATACGAGTCTTAGGAAATAGAGAAAGCCCAAAACATGCGTTGGGTTGGGTTGGCTCTTTCTTAGCCACAAGTCATATAATAATTCAACTCTACAAATTGATGACTGGAAAAATAAAAACTAATGTCTTGGAAGTAAACGAAAATTATAGTCTTCAAATTACAAAAAAGCTATTTTTACATTGAAGGAATAAGAATTGAACGAAGAAGAACCACATGAATGAGACAAAGCAGAAGCCATGGGCAGAAGAACGTTTTCATGAAAATGCCAAATGAGAGTCAGTGGTTAGACTAACTTTTGCCTTAAAAGAGTGACTTCTCTGTTTATCATCATCCTTCGTGTATTAAGTCCTTAGGCATCAACGCTATCCTTTGCTTAGCACTGTCTGTCCGAATAACAACGTCGCCTTTGTTGTATACAAACTGTGACAGGCCAACCCAACAATCCATATATATGTATATATATATATATATATATATGTATAAATCAGAATGAATGAATGAAACCTAACCAAAAATAGAAGCCTTCACAGTCCAAGAATGAATGATAGATATATATACCTCACTTTGACTATCGGGTGGGAACCACCGCAATAACACTCCGAGGTGCACAACTGCTGGTATTAACTTGAACACTAATGGGGTTGTCACCTAATGAAGCATACTTGTCCCTTATCAAGGTTTTCATAAGAATATTAATTATCACATAACAAGGAAAAAAAAAAGATATATATACCAGGCTTAAAGCCGTTGTTCCAAGGAGCAGCAAATACACTTTTCCCTTAGAGAGAGAGAGAGAGAGAGAGACGGGAGAAATAAGGCATATCAAGCTAGGTTGACCAATTATGTTCGTTCATTCATAAGATACATATATATATATATATGTATATGGAGTTCGGGTTTTAATAGGTGGTTGACCGAACGTTGACGGGCAATAATGAGGGAAACAATTTACCTCAACGAGATGAAGGTTAGAGGCCCGGCTAAGCAACACAAACGCAAACTCGCCTATTTGAGCTAAAGACATTCCAACCTACAAGAAAGAGTTGTAGAGACCATCATTACATTACATACATGTTAAGCAGCAGCAGCAGACAGTTGAGCGGTGGTAAAGCGTCCTAGATTAAGGAGACATCTTACGAGAAATGAAGTTTTGTTGTTGTATCCAAATCCTTTGACAACTGCAGAAATCACGATAGTTTTGACGGTGACCACTAAAATGACCGACGCCAGCAGGATATCGACGTGATTCCACAGAAAATGAACATGGATCAGCATGCCAATGCTGGCGAGGAAAAGAGCAGCAAACATGTTGCGGATGGGTTCAACCTTGCATCAGCAGAGGCCATGGGTTAATGATGAGATATGTACTAAATACATATCATGAAGGAAAATGAAATGAAGTGGCGGAGATTTTACTTGATCGAGTGTATGCTGGGCAAGATCTGTGGTCGATATCATCACCCCGGCAGCAAACGAACCCAGTTCTAAACTAAGACCAAGCTTATCACTACACTGAAATCACACAAAGCAGTAATCAATGGTCTGACCAACCTAAAGGGCTACATAAACGAAAACAAGTACATAAATGAAAACAAAGAACAGACAAGACTGGAAATGGGACAAGGTGTCAGGGGCAAATGACAATAATGACGGGAATAAAACATGCGGAAGACTGTGTTCAAAGAAGTAATAACCAATACCAACTGAGGTTGAAAAAGAGGGAAATAAGACAAACCCAAGCTACAAGTAGGCAAAATGCAACTGATGCCAACTGGTAGAGTTCATTGGTCTACAAAAGAAAACAACAATTCATGGTGAGTTCGAACAAAGTATCTGGGTCATTGATACAATCACCCACCTCACCAACATTAAATCTAGTTACCTGTGATGACAAACTTATCATAAGTTTCAAGAACCAAGGCACGAATGTCCGAGAAAATATCGTCAAACCTGCCAAGAATGCAAGCAACACCACCAGCCTGGCTAATAGACCAATCAGTATGACGTCGAACGGATTTAAATAACTCAAAAGTAACTAAATATAAAGTCAGCAGAGTCGCCACCAGAAACTTCCGGAAAATGGAAATGAGTTAGTTAAATGAAAAACGTGAAAAGAACATCAGCACGTGGACAGCTGCTAATGCTCTAACAGCATTGTTAATATAAAGATCAACTTCGCACTTTGTCTCGACGTCAGACTCTAGTACCTCTGAAACTTCTCTCTTTCAAATAATAGAGAAAGACATCAACAGAATGTATTACATGCAAATAGCGTAGGACTTACGACTTTGTCATTGAAATTACACCCTGCATAACACCTGAAGTTCCACCCAGCACTGGAAGCAGAGCAAACAATAAACCGACAGCACAATCCTGAAAAGTAAAATAAGATTAATCTACAAAACCTCCAAGTCTGTAATTTGTCAGTAAACAAAGACAAGCAACACAGTTAGCTGATTTATCACGCTCGTCTTGAGAAAGCTTACCATTACATTTAATAACAATGAACTTTTACTTATTTCATTTTCGTTTGAAGTTAACATGGTCAGCAAAATAATGTGATTTGGATGCGGCTACTATATAAAAGTGTTACGGAAACATATTCCTTTATCAGAATAGTTGCGAAATTCTGAAGTCCAAACAACAGTTAAGTACCTGCAAAATAAGGGTGCCTATAGTAACTTGCCCATGTAGGGCATTTGTACTGTTCTTCTCCATCAAAAACTTGTACACCTAAAAGTAGATGGCGTCGTATCATAAATACATAATCAAAGGAATGTAACGTAAAGGATGACAGCTTTGAAGCTCACCACTGCCGTAGATGACATTGACAGAAACGCGCCAACAAAGACCCCCTCTGATGTTCTGCCACCACATAACTGCCAATATATATTTAAGACCAGTATCAGCCACACTGATGGAAAGTAGCTAATCAATCACTAGTATAATATACAGTTTGTTGGCCTAAAAGCTCAACGTAAATGCAGAAAAATTGAAACCTTTTGATTCGAAAACTTTCAAGTTTGATAGTGTAATGTATTGTATTGTACCGAGGCTATAATGCCGCACAGGCACATAAAAAGGAGAATTTGGAGAAGGCCCCCTAGAACAGCAACTGCACGTACAACTCGAAGCTGTATACAAGTTGATGCATCAGCAGATAATAAATGAACGATACCCAAGGGAAATAAATCATCACTAAGACGCAGGAAATAACAGAGTTGTAAAGCTAACCTTAGTCGTGGAGAACTCCAGTCCCAAAGCAAAAAGAAGAAAAATAACACCAAACTGAGCTACTGTCTCAACCTAAGAGCAGAACGTTTATTAGCACAAAGAAAACAGGTAAAGGGGCCATTTTCTGTAGAATCGTTGTATGAAAACAAACCCAAAGTTGGCAAAGCAATAAGTTCATGTATGCCTAGCAAAATCAATAAGCTCACAAAATAAACAATTTGCCTAACAGGTGAAAGTCATTCATTGCTCAACAATGCATCGTGTATCATTGATCATGCTCCTGTTGGTCTAAGAGATGCTGAAGGTCAATGATAAATACAAAGCAAACTGATATGATGGTCACATACTTGCACCAGTTCACTGATGACATTAAGACCACCAGGTCCAACGAGTGATCCTGCCAATAAATATCCTGTGATAACCTGCAGAATGGATCTCGCAATCAGGAAAAGAAAAATGAAAGCGTTGCTGACAAGGATACGAACGACAAGACCCAAGGATAGAAACACACGGGTTGTCCAGCACAAGCAAAGGCAATTCCACCACAAGTTGCTGACACAATGACAACAACCAAATCTGATATGAGCCTACAAAAAACTTCAATTCAGGTAATCTGGAAATAATGGGATAATATTGATGAGAACTTATTTGACTGATATATGTACCTCAAGTCTAGTTGCAGGACCGGATATTTTGACTTAAAATTTGATATAATGAAAACGTTGTCCTGAAAAAATGTCAATCTGAATCTTATTACATACTCAAAACTCAATTTTAATTTCACCAAACGTTCCCTTGCGATTGCGAAACAATAGTCGATTTCAAGATTGAACAGGCAATGCATCTTCGAATGTCACATTACCTTTCTATCAATCAATGTTGGGGTTTCTTCTGCTCCGTTGTCATTATCAAGATTGAAAACTTGGTGAAGTTTAAAGGATCTATCAAGCGTTAAAAAGGTTAAGAGTAGAGAAGGCAAATCATTTTATGCCTAACAACCAACGAGTTCAGTGAATGGAAGTTAAACTTACTTTTCGTCTTTCGTCTCATTTTTCTTCTTCACCCTAGCAACAGTTTCCAGGACAGCCTGATGGTGGAAGAAAATAATATGCCACAATAACAAGGAGTTACTCTCTAACTCTAATGCAGGTCATCAATGCTATATAACCTTTTACGGAAATTTCAGAAACATATCGAAAAGTTAAGAAGGAACAACGAACCTGCTGCTCAGCAACACTGTTGTTGAAGCTACCGGCATCATTTGCTGTCATACAGAATCAGCGTTAATAATAAGTTTAATCGACCAAATCACGCATACCTCGCAGCAGAATTTCCATCTACGTCAAAAGAATAATCAATACTAGTTGATTGTAAAGTACTGAAACTTGAAATATTTATGGATCTCTCTGTACACAGACATTTCTTACTAGAAACTATCACTGACAAGAAGATTGCCTACTATCTGAAGCCAGTGATACCTAGCAACAAGCAGTTTCCAAAAATGAAAAACGAATCCTGGCATTAAGAAATGTAACATTGAGCCTTAAGAAAAGCATCTAATTTACCCAGAGATTCATAAACCGAGCAGAAACACCACTAACTAATTACCACCGAAAACATCTCACCACGAGAACATCCATCACGACCAGAACACACAATTAGATAACAAAAAAGACAACGCAAACCATAGTCAACGGATACCACACGATAAACAACCCAAATTAACTAAAAACAGGACGGAAAATCGAGATCAAGCAATGAACACCTTGGTTCGGATCCTCATTCTCCGTAAACTCTTTCTCCAGTGCGCGATCGATCATATCAGCAAACGTATTCTCCTTCTTAGTATCATTCACACTCATCTCGGTGGCATTACTGACCGTAAAGGTGTCGTTCTCAAATAAATTGTTCTCTCTCGCGGCGGAACACGTCGACACCGCTCCGAGAAGTAAAATTACCGCGAGATAAGCTGATCTACGCATCATGAAAAAGAGCGCCGGCGGCGGCGCCACGACAGGCCGGACCAGGCGCACCTCAAGGCTGGGCGTGCAAGCTACGATGGTATGTCGGTCGGCTCGGGTTTGTCTGTCCAACCCTATAAGTTGTACCTCAGGTATAGACGGTGGTACGTTATAAGATCGAGGGAGCAACACTTCATAGAGTAGAGTTAGATGAGAGCAAAGGTGTTTTAAGTCGTACTAATCGTAAAATATGTATGGAGAATTCTACTTTCCATTTTGTCGCTCGTTTATATAATTGAACTAAAATCTAATTTCTCTGATATAAAATGACCAAATACCGGCAAGTTTAACAGAAAATAATGAAGTTTTTTCATAAGAAAGTTGTTATAATACTGACATATAATTAATACCGCTAATAAAGGTAACATAAAGCGTGTTACAATTGCTATGATCAATTATAAGAAAGTTGCAATACAATAAGCAACAATTGCCAGTTATTGAGATCCCAAATGCTGTAATAAGAACAAGGAAAAGAAGCAGGCGTGTATGTAAATTAGAGTGTACAACAACATTTTGCCTTATTTCTCATGCACAGAAACTCGACGAAGACGACGAACAGTAGCAACCATCGACTGATCGATCCCTTGCAAATCGTAAACATTTTCAGCATCGTCATCTTTAAGCAGTAGCGGCAGCTTTTTCCTCTGCCATCTGAGATACCGAAAGGAGCGTGCAGATAAGATTACGATCTCCATAGACGTTGTCAACACGCCCTGTCCTCATAAAAAAAGCATAGAAGCGTAAGTATATGCCCAAAAAAGTAAGGGCCACAATGCATCTTTTTCCCAAGAAACTAAAAAATTTCAAGGTTTCTAACGAATCAGCAACGTTTATGCATGAGTTTAAGGTTGTTATAAAACCTGTGCTTGGCCAGAATTTGGCAGTCTTGAGCCATTGGGCTGGGTAGGCTGCGTACTCACGGGAATACGGTTTGTCCCACTTGTCGGCCATGAGGAGCGAAGGTGGATGAGGAGCGCTCTGAAAAAAGAAACCCATTTTTCAGACGTGGGATCGTGATATTTTCGTAGTATTTCATTCGCAGTATTGTACCTTCAAGACATTGTTGTTAATGTCTGCATTTCCCTTCTCAATCATGGCAATTTCTTCCCTGATGGAGATAAGGGCATCGCAGAACCTGTCTAGCTTGGCCTGCGTACAGGAAAAAAAATGAAGCAGAGATTCGTGGAAACGTATAAGAATAAGCAACTTTTTGGCAATACACTTCATCTCTGTCTTTCTTTACCTTGCTTTTACTTTCGGTTGGTTCGATCATGAGAGTCCCAGGGACGGGCCAAGACATGGTCGGGGCGTGGAATCCATAGTCCGTGAGACGTTTAGCGACATCCTCGGGTTCAATCCCAGCAGTGTTCTATAACAAAGTAGAAACACTCCATTAGTTTTTGTAATAAGTAAAACTGGGTACAGTACAGTTCTTCAAGAAATTACCTTAAAGCCTCTCAAATCGATGATGAACTCATGGGCCACCGTCCCGTTTACTCCTCTGAATAGAACAGGGTAGTGCTTCTGCGTTTACATTACAGAAAAAAGAAAGCGTCAAGGCTCGAAAATGTTACATAACGAACGAAATAAATCAAGAAAAAGAAAAACGTAAGAGACCTCCAATCGCTTGGCCATGTAATTCGCGTTCAAGATGGCTACCTTCGATGCATCGGTTAGACCCTTCGAACCCATCATGGCAATGTAGGTGTACGATATGGGTAGAATAAGGGCCGAGCACCAAGGTGCAGCCGAGATGGTGCCAAGTGGCTGAGACTGATCGGGCTCGGGTATGCCTCCTGTGGGTACCTACAATAATGGAAACATATGAATATTTTTTTAAATTTAACCGTAAAGTGTTTGTTTTGATGTATAGTGATGATTGAATACTTACAATGGGATGTGATGGCAAAAATGGAGCGAGGTGCTTCTTCACGCCAATGGGTCCCATGCCAGGCCCGCCTCCGCCGTGAGGGATACAGAATGTTTTGTGGAGATTGAGATGGCAAACGTCAGCCCCGATAAATCCCGGGCTAGTGAGGCCAACCTTTTTTACGTATGAATGAAGAGGATATGTAATAAATATTGTGCGGAAACATTGGATTTCATGGGCAAAGCAACGCCGAAGAAGTGTCATTTTTTACGTACCTGAGCATTCATGTTAGCTCCATCCATGTAAACTTGCCCACCATTGTCGTGGATTATCTTGCATATCTCGTCGATGCCTTGTTCGTAAACTCCGTGAGTTGAAGGATAGGTAACCTGAATGTTAGGTGAGCTTGATTAATTCTCACGTGGGTGTTGAATATTGAAAGGAAAAAGGCTGCTATTAATCCTCATTGTGGGCGCCGAACTAATAAATCCAAGGAAGTTCACGTGCGTCAAAGAAAACAAAGGAGAGAAGCAAATTGGTTTCATATGTTAGGCGTCGTAGTCAAAGAAGCATGTGAAGATGAGAATTCTTTTGGCAGCCACAATTTATATTCAACGAACGGAGCAGCTCTTATTCACATGGAAGATCGATTGCCTATAAATAGGCTTCATTCGACGAAGAGGAAAATTGCCTCAGGCCACAGAAGCACCACCACCACATCTTCAGCGAGGGTTTATTCCTCGGTCCGATATTTCTTGTATAGCCTACCCCAAATATTGTTGTAGCTGCTTTTGTATCACGTCAGTGTACGTGTCTGTAATCTCTCCACATAATAAAGAAGTTCTACCCTCCGGCCCGTGGACGTAGGTCATTCTGACCGAACCACGTAAATCTCGTGTCACTGTCCAAATTTATTTTTCGTCTCGTTTATTATTATCGTCATTTTTCGGGCAAATAATTATCGGGGATTTCCGCATATCCTAACAAATTGGTATCAGAGCCAACCCCGATTTATTTTTTAGCCACCATGACGATAACAAAAATGTCAATTGAAAAGTTCGACAGAAATGTCAACTTTGCAATGTGGAGTCTCAAGATGGAGGCCATACTCATTCAAGACGGTTGCGAGGTAGCGCTAGAAGGCGCAAAGAAGAAACCAACCGAAATGAAGGACGACAAATTTAATGAATTGGACAAGAAAGCCAGATCGGCAATTATATTAAATCTCTCTTACGAGGTTTTACAAGAAGTTGCCACGAAGACGACGGCCATGGGTATGTGGGATGCGTTAAAAGCTATCTACATGAAGAAGACTAAGGAGAATCGGCTATACTTAAAGCAGAAGCTTTATAGTATGAAAATGACGGAAGGTACTTCTATTCTCTCGCATCTCGATAAATTCGATTCTATCATATTGATTTGGCGAACGTAGAAGTCAAAGTGACGGACGAAGATCAGGCCATAATATTGTTGTGTTCCCTTCCCTCGTCTTTAAAGCATTTTCGTGACACGATTATATACGGAAAAGACACAATATCATATTCTAGTGTCAAATCTGCATTACAATCGAAAGAACAGATAGACAGGGATATAACGGGAGAAACAAGTGGTAGCCAGGCAGAAGGCCTGTTTGCACGGGGAAGACCAGAGCATAGAGACGCTGAAAGTAGCAGATCTAAAGAAATGTCGAAATCCAGGTACAGAAATAAAGTCTGTAATTTTTGCAAGAAAAAAGGGTCACATTAAAGCTGACTGTTTTAAATTAAAAAATAAGGAGAAAAATAATCAGCAATTTAATAAACCCGCCGAAGCTAGTTTAGCTACTGATGAGAGCGATGGAACTATTTTGTAGCAACTGCTAATATTGTTAGGTCTGATAATGAGTGGATCTTAGATTCGGGTTGTTCTTACCACATAAGTCGGAGTCAGGACTATTTTTCACATATGAAAAATTCGATGGTGGATATGTCTTAATGGGAAATGATGCTCCGTGTAAAGTTGTTGGTAAAGGCACAGTTAGGATCAAGATGTTCGACGGAATCATCCGAACGCTCACAGAAGTCAGACATGTTCCAGATATGAAGAGAAATCTTATCTCTTTAGGCACACTTGAATCTCAAGGGTGCAGGTTCTCAGGTGAAGGTGGAGTTTTAAAGATTGCCAGAGGTGCCCTTGTCGTGATGAAAGCTTGCAGGTCTGGAAATTTATATATTTTGCAGGGAACTACTGTTACAGGTTCCGCTGCAGTTTCGACATCCCCGGAGGTTGATACCACGAGATTATGGCATATGCGACTTGGACACATGGGAGAAAAAGGCTTGACGATTTTGAGCAAGCGGGGCCTGCTTTGCGGTCAAAGTACTGGTAAGATGGACTTTTGCGAACACTGTATTTTTGGGAAGCAGAAACGAGTCAGCTTCAATTCGCCAGCTGTCCACAGGACGAAAGGTACTTTGGACTATATTCATTCTGATGTATGGGGTCCTTCTCGTGTTCCGTCCAAAGGTGGTGCAAGATATATGTTGACTTTCATTGATGATTTTTCGAGGAAAGTCTGGGTCTATTTTCTTAAACAGAAAAGTGATGTTTCCTAACATTTAAACAATGGAAGGCTTTGATTGAAAAGCAGACAGGAAAACAGATCAAGCGGTTGCGGACAGATAATGGCTTAGAATTTTGTGGAAGCGAGTTCAACGAATTTTGCAAGAATGAAGGTATTGCTCGACATCACACTGTTAGAATGACGCCTCAACAAAATGGTGTTGCCGAGCGCATGAACCGAACGCTTTTAGAGAGAGCTCGATGTATGATCTCCAACGCTGGGTTGACAAATGATTTTTGGGCTGAAGCTATCGCCGCAGCATGTTATATTGTCAACCGCTCACCATGTTCACCGATCAATTTCAAGACTCCTGAGGAAGTATGGTCAGGTACTCCTGCTGATTACTCCAACTTAAGAATATTTGGGTGCCCAGCTTATATGCACGTAAACGAGGGAAAGTTAGAGCCTAGAGCTAAAAAGTGTATTTTTCTCGGTTACGCTTCAGGGGTGAAAGGTATAGATTATATAATCCTGATCCCAAGTCACCCAAATTTATAATTAGCAGAGATGTTACATTTGACGAGTCTTCTATGTTACATCTTTCAAATGAGTCTACTAATTCTTCTAATCAAGAGAAGAAGGATAGTGTACACAGCAAGGTGGAGCTCGAGATCAACAAAGATCCTTCAGATGACCCTGCTACGAGTTCAACAGATCAAGAGGATGAGCCAGATCCTGATTCAGATCCCGTTGAAGATGAAAGTACCGAGCAGCAATATTCTATAGCCAGAGATAGACAGAGACGGGAGATTCGACTACCACAGCAGTACGTGAATTTAGTTTCGTATGCTTTATCAGTGGCGCAAGAAACAGGTGGAGGCGGCGAACCTTCTACCTATTCGGAAGCAACTAGCGATGTTAATTCTGATAAGTGGCTGGTAGCGATGAATGAAGAAATGGAGTCTCTGCACAAGAATGGTACTTGAATTCTTGTGCCGCCGCCGAAGAAAAAGAAAATAGTCGGATGTAAGTGTGTCTTCAAGAAGAAAGAAGATTTATCTGGTTCTGACGATGCAAGGTATAAGGCACGATTAGTCGCGAAAGGCTATAGTCAGGTACAAGGTGTTGATTTTAATGATGTATTCTCACCTGTCGTTAGACATAGCTCTATTCGTGTATTACTTGCATTCGTTGCCATGTATGATTTGGAGTTAGAACAGCTTGATGTCAAGACAGCGTTCTTACATGGCGATTTAGATGAACAGATTTATATGAAGCAACCTGAAGGCTTCATAGTTGAAGGAAAGGAAGACCAAGTTTGTTTGTTGAAGAAATCCTTATACGGATTAAAGCAGTCTCCAAGACAGTGGTATAAACGGTTTGATTCTTTCATGTTGGGTCATGGTTTCTCCAGGAGCAAGTATGATAGTTGTGTTTACTTCCGAAAGTTAAATGACAGTTCGTTCATTTATCTGTTGTTATATGTTGATGATATGCTCATTGCGGCTAAGAATCTTGCAGAAATTCACCAGTTGAAGGCCTTATTGAATGGTGAATTTGAAATGAAGGATTTAGGAGCAGCTAAGAAGATTCTTGGTATGGAGATTAGACGTGATAGAGGAGCTGGTAAGTTGCACCTGACCCAGGAAAGTTACCTCAGAAAGGTTTTGGAGAGATTCGGCATGAGCGATGCCAAACCAGTCAGCACTCCTCTTGCTAGTCATTTTAGGCTAAGCGCTGCTCAGTCACCATCATAAGATGAGGAAGAAGCATACATGGCACGAGTTCCCTACTCGAGTGCAGTCGGTCGGCAGTATTATGTATGCAATGGCTCTTCCAGTTTCAAAGTTCAAGCATTGCTTGGACTTGATTGGTATTTTAAAGTTGGTGAACTAGCCCGTCGAGGCTATGGACGGAGGGAGACAAAGATAGTGACTAAATGTGTTACTAATTAAGGTGGAGTAATTTTCGGAATCAAGCTCAAGGTGGAGATTTGTTAGGTGAGCTTGATTAATTCTCACGTGGGTGTTGAATATTGAAAGGAAAAAGGCTACTATTAATCCTCATTGTGGGCGCCGAACTAATAAATCCAAGGAAGTTCACGTGCGTCAAAGAAAACAAAGGAGAGAAGCAAATTGGTTTCATATGTTAGGCGTCGTAGTCAAAGAAGCATGTGAAGATGAGAATTCTTTTGGCAGCCACAATTTATATTCAACGAACGGAGCAGCTCTTATTCACATGGAAGATCGATTGCCTATAAATAGGCTTCATTCGACGAAGAGGAAAATTGCCTCAGGCCACAGAAGCACCACCACCACATCTTTAGCGAGGGTTTATTCCTCGGTCCGATATTTCTTGTATAGCCTACCCCAAATATTGTTGTAGCTGCTTTTGTATCACGTCAGTGTACGTGTCTGTAATCTCTCCACATAATAAAGAAGTTCTACCCTCCGGCCCGTGGACGTAGGTCATTCTGACCGAACCACGTAAATCTCGTGTCACTGTCCAAATTTATTTTTCGTCTCGTTTATTATTATCGTCATTTTTCGGGCAAATAATTATCGGGGATTTCCGCATATCCTAACACTGAATTTTTTTTTGTCAGATTTGATAAGGTTTTTTTTTTTCATATTTAAGAGATGTAAGGTACTTTAGTCTTTATTTAAATACCATGAGAGCAGCTAAGTTGTCCTTGTTTGCTTCGGCAGCTTACGTAGCTCTTCGACGTTGATGTTTCCTTTCGAATCAGTCCCAACAGCTACGATCTTCATGCCACACATGGCTGCACTAGCGGGATTTGTACCGTGTGCTGAGACGGGAATAATGCATACGTTGCGATGGTGGTCCCCTCTCGTAGGGGTGTTCATTCGGTAAAAACCGAACCGAACCGAATCGAAAATTCGGTTACCGAAAATTTCGGTTTTTTATTTTAAGAACCGAAAACCGAACCGAATTTAGTCGGTTCGGTTTCGGTTAAAACAGAATTTTTTTCGGTTCGGTTTCGGTTACCGACCGAAAAACCGAAATTAATAAAAAAAATAAAATTTTGGGGAAAAAATAATATTTTAATACCAAAACCGGATTAATTTATATATATAATTAATTTATTAAATATATAAAGAAAAAATAATATATTAATACAAAAACCGAATTAATTTATATATATTAATTAATATTAAATATAATATTTAAATTAATTTATTAAATTTCGGTTTTTTCGGTTTTTATTCGGTTAACCGAATTACCGAACCGAAAAAACCGAAAATTTCGGTTTTCTATTTTTAAGACCGGTTTTCGGTTCGGTAATTCGGTTAAACCGACTTTTGAACACCCCTACCCTCTCGACTGCACCGTGAAAATAAACATGTTTTATTTGCTCTTTCGGAATTCGAATGAAATCAAAGCAGTCATAACAAACACAGTATAATCAGTCAATTTGCTTATTTCTTCGACTTGACGAATGATAGTAAGTAAAGTACCAAGTGATATGCCCGAATGACCATGAGCCCTGCATACTCCCCAGCAGCACCTGCATTGGGTTGCAAAGAGAAAGAATCGAACCCAGTGATTGTGCACAACATTTCACCTAGATTCTTAAACATTTTCTGCAAAAGAAATTCGTAGACTTGTTCATTCATGCAAGAGAAAAGTAACAGTTAAAGCGGCGAAAAGGAGCTTAAAAGTTCGAATAATTCAATTTACTTGGAAACCAGCGGCCTGTTCCTTGGGTACAAAAGGGTGAAGGCTTGCGAATTCGGGCCAAGTCACAGGCATCATTTCGGTGGTTGCATTCAGTTTCATGGTGCAAGAACCTAATGGAATCATGCTGTGGCACAAGGAAAGATCCTTTGATTGAAGTTTGCGAATGTATCTAAGAAGCTCGTGCTCGGTGTGGTACCTACAGAAACAGAGAAATGAAAAAAAAAATGTTTTAACCGTCGGAAAATGTAAATTCGAAATCATTTTGTTTAAGGCTTTGTACGTGTTGAATATCGAGTGTTGAAGATAAGGGCTCTCCCGAACAAGTCCTGAAGCAATCAGGTTTTGAACTTCAGCTGCCAGCGAGGCAGCGGTTTGTAACCTGATGGTGAGACATAGGAAAAAATATTATTACACCTACACGCATAGTATAGCGTACGACTGAAAAGTACCAAAAATGTCTTTCGAAGAAAATGGTTCCAACTGAACTTACGGGCTTGCCAGACGAAAAGACTTTGAAGAGCTTGTCCACGTCTTCCAAATAGTCGTTTCGTCGAATGAAATGGTTATCTGAGAGAACCAAAGGGTGTGCTTGGTTTATTACTTCCTAAAAACATAATTCCCAATGGAAGATAAACAGACTTCTAAAGCTTACCGTATTGCCATCAGCGACACGCAGGTTTATTTCGTTCTTGTAAGCTGATTCAGCGATTGCCTTCGCATCTGCGCATTTCACCTTCGCAGTGTCGAAAAAGGGATGGCCCTCGACTTGTACGGTTCCAAGCTTCTTCAATCCAGCAGCAAAAATTCCAGCTAAACCATGGACCCTCTGAGCAATGGCTTTAAGCCCTTCTGGCCCATGACAGACGGCATACATAGCGGCCATATTCGCAAGCAAAGCCTACAAAACATAACAAATATACTCGAATTATAATTCGAAAACTATACAACAACTTTGATGAAAGCATTCGTTTCCACTATCATTACATAGTCCAGAACCATCAAACTCTGATTGGAAATGGCTAAGGAGCAAGGATTAGACATTAACAAAAGATAAAAACATGTACGTGCAGCCAAAATTCACCTGAGCAGTGCAAATGTTGCTAGTAGCTTTATCCCGACGAATATGTTGCTCCCTAGTCTGCATCGCCATACGAAGGGCAGGTTCGCAGAAGAATCAACGCTCATGCCTATGATTCTCCAGGCATCATCCTTTCATATTCCTGAGAAGTAGCCAAGAAAGCAGCATGGGGCCCGCCATAGCCCATGGGCACGCCGAACCTCTGAGCAGAGCCAACAACAAATCAGTGGCCATTAGCTTTCTTGATAAACTCGCCGTAGTCCAATATCTCCCCTTCAGTTCCTGGGTACTGAACAAGCACCCCACAAACATCGCCCGACGAATAATCAATCTTATTCATATCAGAAACGACTACTTTGAGACTAAATCCATCGGCCCTAATTTTGCAGATATCAATCGTCTGAGGATGGCAGTTACTGGCAATCACGAACGTTTTCTTCTTACTCTTTTGGATGTTATTGCACATGGCCATAGCTTCGGCGGCAGCTGTTCCCTCGTCGAGCAGAGAAGCGTTCGACATGGGCAAACCAGTGAGATCTGTGATCATGGTTTGGTAGTTGAGCAGAGATTCGAGCCTGCCCTGAGAAATCTCGGCCTGGTACGGCGTGTACTGAGTGTACCAAGCTGGATTTTCCATTATGTTCCTCAAAATCACGGGCGGCACATAGGTGTCGTAGTATCCCATCCCTATGTAGCACTTGAAGACCTTGTTCTTCGATGCCAAGTCCTTCATGTGTTCGATCATTTGCGCCTCCGTCAATCCCTCGTCGAAGATGGGCAGCTCCATCTTATCGGTGCGAATCGACTTGGGCACGGTGGCGTCGATGAGGGAGTCGAGGCTCTCGAACCCAGCGTACTCGGACATCTTCGACTGTTCCTCCGCCGTGGCCGAGTTGTGTCGGCGCGGAAATGTGTTGCTGGGCTTGAGCGCATCGACGGAAATAGATCTTGCGAAATACGAACTGCGATGGATCTCGGGCGTGGCTGGGGTTCTTGAAGAGACCATTGCCGTTGTCGTTTCCGCCGCACGTTACTGCGCTCGGCAACAGCGAGGAAACGTACCTTGCGGATTTGTGCGGTGGAGGTTGTTGCTTGGATTCTGAAACGAGGCGCCTCAGAAGAGCTCTGTTGGCTAATTTTCTCGCACGTTCCATTTTTTGGATTCAAATCTCCGGCGACGGCGAGCTTTGAGGTGGGGGAAATTTGCAGAGTTTGTGTGTGTTTTGGTGGTGAGAGGTGATGAAAGTTTTATATCTTTATTTGATGCATGATTTCGGAAAAAGTGGGTGGTGGTAATGTTTGTTGAGGCCACACTTGTCTTTGCATATATAGTTGTCTTTTATAGTATGTGAATAGAATATACACGTCATATATTCCGATAGGCCAAAGTGTTGAAAATTGAAACTATGATATTTTTTGTATCAAAATTAAATAGTAAATTGAACTTAATTGGAACGTGGAGTGGAGGCTATAATAACTTATTTTATTTAAAAACTGAATTTAGTTGCATACTATGGTGATGAGGTTCAAATTCGATTGTATTGAAGTTAGAAAAAAAGTTTAATGACCCATAAATCATAATGAGGTTCAGTTTCAGCTCAAACTGAATTCAACAGGAATTAATGAACTTTGTTACGATGTAAGAACTACGGTGTTGTGTGGGATAACTCCCAAAACCGGGAATACAAAATATTCACATAGTGTTTTATAGGAATTTTTTTATATGGTGTAGTGTAATGAACAAATATTGAGATTAGTGTAGTGAAATATTGAGGTAAATTGAAGATCTAATAATGGTGGTAGTTAAAGTAGACACGCACCCAACTTGAAGAAAAGAACACTGGATTTTTGGGTCCACGTGCAAATTATTATGTAAATGAAGGCCCAATAAAGAAAAATATCTTTCCGCGTTAGATATAAGTAGTGAACTTGTGATTTCATTTCAAGAAAAAAGGAAGAAAATTAGGAACGTATGGAAGGGAACGAAAGGGAAGAGATTGAGATTCAATGGATGAAAATGGGAGCAATAAAATGAGTATAGAAGAAGCCGCAAAATACTCTTGATTTCGTTAGTGTTTTATTGCATGGCAGCTTCCCTTACACATTCGGCTTATCTAGGGGCGGATCCAGGAATGTTTGACGGGGTAGTATAAAATGTGTATATTAGTGAGGGTGATAAAAGCGTAAATTTCATTTGCTCTTTTTTGCATAAGTCATATGTGGGTGTGAGAACAAGTATATTATTCGAGATTTTTGGAGATAGATTATAGTATTTATTTTTTCTTTTTTATTTGATGATGTTTTTTTACTTAAAAAGTGATTGTTTTAATTTTTCAAGGCTCATTGAATTAATAATTTGGATATATATTTTTTACAAATGACGTTTATAAAATAAGTTCATAATAAAAATTTTTAATTTGAAACCATAATTATTAAAATGATAGTCATTGATGGATCTGTCTGAAAAAAAGATGAATATTTAATCTATATTACAAGAAATGTTAATTTTATGAAAAAATTAATATAAACCATGACAAACATCTAAAATTATGTATATAATTATCAACTATGTGGTTAAATAATTAGAATCTTATCTAATAGTATCTAGGTAAAAGAAATTAGAAAAAGTAAAAAGGATATTTAAATTAAATATAAAAGTATTAATAATTAAATTCTCTTATGATTGATTTTACAAGATGATACTGAAATTCAGCGGATATTGGTTTCAATGATGATGAGAACGAAGTTTTTACTTGATATTGAACGGTTGGTTCCTACTTCCTAGGCTTTGATTTGATTTTATTTTGAATTTCAGATTTTTTGTAGAAATTTTGTGAACACCACCTATATTGGGGCAAGAGAGTACATTGCTTTTTTGGGCAGCCCAACCCACAAAATATTCTTTTATTTATAATATTTGAAAGCCAAAAACTAAAAGATAGGTTGGATGATTCGAACTTTGAACCTAGGTTTCAAAAACTTACCACCCTAACCAACATGCCAAACGTCTTTATGTGAAAACTATAGAAGAAAAGCTCTATATATCAATAGTCGATGTATGACATATATATAGTACTAAAATTTTCGAAAATTTCCGGGGCCCCCCCCCGGCCCATGAATAGATCCGCCCCTGCGCTTATCCTTATTTCCCACCTCATATTAATCATATCACTACAATAAGATAGATATAATCTTGGTAAAGATTTTCTTGCTTAGAGTTGGCTTCTTAACTCCATAAGTACGAGTAAACGAGCCAACGAGTCGATCTCGAGCTTAACTGCTTACATTTTAGGGCCCGTTTGGTTGGGAGCATGGGTTTATATTGAGCTGTAAAAAGCCCATATATATATATATATAATTGGGCTAGACTAGTTTATATTGGGCCTAAGGCCCAAAACTATGAAAATGAAAATCGAATATGCGTTGAGGACTTTTTTCATAATTCTTGGTTAAAGTAAAGTAAACAACAAAGCTCGGAGAAAAAGGCATCAACTTTCACCTTACTTCAAGCCCTTCTTCGAAAATCAAAAGACCCTTTTCCTTTTTGCCCCTTTTGCTCATAGAAAAGAAAACCACAATGCATCATCAAGAATCTGCATCTGCTATATCATCATCTTCTTCAATATGGGCAATAATGAACAGTTGGTTCTCTCCCACTGTTCTTTTTTTCATCTTAAATCTCATCATAGGCACCATTGCTTACACCTCATCGCTCACCAACCAAAAGAAGCTCACTAACTCGCCCTCACTTCTCCAGCGCATAAAATCCTTCATCTTCATCCATGGAAACCAACAGCAATCTCAAGAAAACGATGGCTCGTCTTCTCTGAAAAAGCCAAATGACTCCCACTACTTCTTCCATGAAAATCTCCGCATTTTCCTCGAGTCAAGCTGTTAGGCCGATTTGATCCAACCTTGTACTGATTCAAAGGATTAGTATTACCTGTAACTATGAATTACGGAAGCAATAACGAAGTAATACCGATAGACGAATTGCAGAGTTGGAACGAGAGCGCACGTGTTCTTCAGAAAAGTCGTCAACTCTATTAATGAATCAGCAACCCTAAACGATGTATCGTTTAGGGTATTTATACAAAAGCCCTAATGGGCTATTGGGCCCGAGTTAACTAATATACCCACAAGTTAGGTATATTTACAATTAAGTCCTAGGGCAGAATAAAACTACAAGATTAAGACAACCTGATTTAATTGAATACAATAAAATATTCCTAACAATCTCCCCCTTTGTGTTCAATTTGCAATTTAGCGCTGGTTATCTTCGTCTTGTAATTGTACTGAGTCCTCAAAGAACACGTGTGTACGTGAAAGCATTTTCTTGTGTGTTCTTCTTCAATCTCCTCCTTTGTCTTACTTTGTTACCTCTTCTTTAAAAGATCTTTCAAGCTCACCGTCTCTTGAACTTCTCTTCTCCTAAGTGTTCAAAGCTGCTTGTTGGATCGTCTCTCTTGTGTTCGATCTTTCCATTGGATAGTCACCACTCCCCCTACGTTTGTTCAACCTTTTGTTGGGATTGAGGAGTTCTCATTTAACTTGAGAGACATACACGAGTCGTATCTTCTCTTTAGGTATTCCAGCTCTTCCTTCTATTGTCGCAACTCCCCTACATTTGTTCAACCTTGTGTTGGGATTGGGAGCTCTCTTTAAACTCGAAGAGTTGTACACGAGTCTGCAGCTTTGATTCTTGAAGTCCATGCTGAAGTTGTTGTCGTATCTTGTCATTTGAGTCCGATCTCTCCGTTCATTTGAGTCCGATCTCTCCGTTCAATTGTAGCTCAACTCCCCCTACGTTTGTTCAACCTTGCGTTGTGATTGGGGTGTTTCTTTAAAGTCGGAGAGTCGTACATGAGGTGACAACTTCAATCGTTGGACTCTGTGATCTTCGTTTGATTCTTTGACGACGCTTGAGATTTGGCATTTTCTGATCTATATTGCACTTTCGTCGTGGTGCTGCTCCCATTTTGCTTTAGTTCTCCTCCCCCTCATGAAGATCGAGCTAGGGAGATCGTCATGCGATGAGTCAAAATGGAGCATCGTCTTTGGGAAGAAGATCGCGTCGTCGGGACAAGATGATGAGTTGATTGCGCGGCGGAAATGGTAGGTGCTCAGGTTGGGTAATAACCTGACAGAGCCACAAAGGCAATCCGTCGACACGACTTCAAAGTTAAACACTGAGACGTGGCCTGTGATAACAGGGCTTTATAAACCGGGGCCACATAGGCGTCCCGTTAACATCAATCTAGGAGCGTAGCTCATAGCGATGGCCTGAAACCGTTGTTGTTTTGATGTTGCAACGGCAGGACTTCCTTCCGATCATCGAAGCATGTCTTAGTAGGACATGTCTACGAAAGTTCTGATCTGGTCACAAAGTCCAGATGAGAGAAAAAAAATGTATGTGTCCTAAAAAGATATAAAAATATTTGGATGGTGAGGACACACTAGACTCGATGTGATCAATAAAATTCAGTGGTGTGGGGCTGACTACCACTTAGTTCAAAATCTCCTGCTTCCAAGTGAAGCAGTGATAGATTATGCGGCTCCCCGTGATTTAGTGAAACATCGGTCTGTTGGGAGACGATGAGTGGGTAAGGCTCGGTTGTGCATGCGCCTTTGGACCAGATGAGGCGACTTCTACCCGGGAGCTGATAGAAATCAGCTCCTGCACCTATGTGAGATGGTCCGAATATTGTGTGAGGTAAGGGATTTGTGTATCTTCCGCTCTTCGGTCTTGTCAAGAATATCCAATATGGCTTTTATGAACTTGAATCGTCACTAACACTCGGCTACGTTCCGGGGTTAGGTTCAGTTTGGTCTGACTGAACCGTGGGAACTTAGAATCCATGCATCCGTCAATTTGGTGAGTGCTGCTTGATCAGCGAGTTGGAGCAGGTCGGTTGAGATCATCTTCGTGATAGTGTACGGTTGTCACGCCTTTTAGAATTCTTGAACTCTCGAGGGTTGAGTTTTCAGGTGAAGTCCATCTTGGGATGTGGAAGCACCTGAGAGGGTTTTTCTTTCTTTTTTTTTTTTTTTTTTTTTTGCGAATTTTTTTTTTTTTTATATAAGTATATATTATCGTAATAGTAATATATATAGATATATATATAGATATAGATAAATGTATATATACATATACATATATGGGTTAAAGTAAGTTTCTCCCCCTCAAATCGTGCACCTAAGACGTACTCCCCCTAAAAATGTACTCTCTCCTCGTAAATATAGAGTGATACTCCCCCTCAATGCATGCACGTTTAAACATGTAAATTGTCTCCCAATTAAATAGGCGTGAACGTATTAATTTATTTTCAGAGCAGATGCAAACTAAAGAGTTATTGTTCTTTTAAAAAATGCATTAGAATGTACGTTTTTATCGCTCTAAGCTGAAATAGGTATTTTGTGCTTCAGGTCATATGCATACAGAAAAATTTAAGCTCGAAAATTCTTTAAGATGCATGCATAATGAAAATGTACCTATAGGAGGGTATTTAGTCATTTCAGCTCATATGCATGCTAAAATTAAAAGTTTAAAATTCTTTTGAATCACGCATGTTTCTAATGTACCCTTTAGTTTCAAAGTAGGTATATAATCTTTTCATTTCGATATGCATGCCAAAAGTTTAACCATGGAATGCATATATAGAATTTACCTACGTTTGGTTGCTCGCATCGCTAACCAGTCGTGTCTGTGGAGCAACCCGAGATGCCATACACGCTGGAATGTTTGGCTGCCCTCGTCGCATACCAGTCATGAGTGTGGAGCAGCTCTCTTCGTACCTACTCATGCTGGAATATCTGCGAAACATTATCGGGACTTTGGTACCCATTTTTGGATGGGTCCTCCCTTATTAGCGGAAAACGGGTTAAGCACATAAGGTTCAGATATTGATCCTAAGTCATCATTTGAAGTCCTATTCAATTTGATTTGTGATTTAGGAATCCATAGCTTCAATCCTTGTTTTGGGTGTTGAGGGGATGTGGAGTGATGTTTTTGCTTGGGCACCCAAATTTGTTTAACATTAGGACTATACCCTGTTGAGTTCTTATGCATCGATCGATTGAATACGGGAGTGTTCGAGACGTGGCTTGCATGAGATGATGGCTGTCGAGTAGAAGAGTGATGCATCTTATAAATATTAGATTTATTAAAACGGGAAACATCACAATACTTAATAGTCTTCGAAGAGATGGAGTTATGTTCATCAGAAGCATAGTTTGTAGAGTACAAAGCCTTGGTAGGAGAGAGCTTAGATTTTGATTTCCTGACCCAGTCCATCGTCTTCGTCTTCTTGGTTAGTTTCTTGCCTGTAGCTAAATTTGACACATTATTAGGAGTTAAATCATAAGTCGAAGAAGAACCAACTTCAGATGAATGATCGTTGAGGTTTCTTAGGAGGAAGATTTCATTTAGTAGTTTCTCTTTTTCGAACTTGAAGATTTCAATTTGATTTTGGTGTTCCTTTGCTTGTAATGTGTTGATGGCTTGCAGGCATGATAGTTCAGTCAGGAAGTCTGTCTTGTCTTTGGTTTGTTTCCTCTCCATTTGGGTTTGCGAGCTTGACTTGGTAAAGAAGCGTGAGTCGTCCTTGTTTGAGGTTGCGGTTGCTAAACGAAAACGGGAATTTAAGGCAAGTGCATCATCATAGTAATAGTAATGATTTGAAGGAGATGCATATTTTTCAAATAAAAAATCGTCTCTTGTGGCTTTTTCTTTCCCTTTCGTTGTCTTGCAAAGTGATGCCTCTATTTTCGACCCGGCTAGAGGCGGTTGTGAGCAGAAACCTATGTGATTGTTGATATGGTCTTCAAGTGTTGATATGACTGTCAGAAGTACGTCTTTTTCTACTTGGAAGGCAATCTTTTCGGACTCAAGAGTCAAGCGCAAATCACAGATTTCCTTAAGAGCTGCTGGGATATATCTAGTAGAGGAATTTGAATTTTGGCCACTTACGTCTTCTGAAGAGGGTGGATATAGAGGTAAGTAGTCGTCTTCAGACAAGGATGTATCCGTGGTTCTGTCACGTTTATTCAGTTCTTCGTAGTCAAATGGGATTTCTACCCTGTCCTCTCTATTTCTCTTTTTCTTTTCTAGGATGTCAATTGTAGATGAACTAGTGAAAGGGAGTAGACTAGGTATATTTAAGCCTAGGAAGCTAATATCATAAAGAGGGAGGGGTTTCTTGACTGTTTGTACGGAACCTGGAACAAAGCCTAATCCTTCACGAGGATCATAAAATTCTATGTCTCTAGGCTTGTTTAGAAAAATCGTTCTATCTGTTTGTCCTCTTTTGTTAGGAGATCATCAAGTTTCTTTATTTTGGAATATAGACGATTTCGTTCCTTGGATAAGAATTCATATTTTTGGGATATGGAATTACGCTCTTGCTCACTCTTCTTGAAATCATTTTCCTTTTCGGAAAGTTTTTCTTCTAGATCTCTTATCCTAGTCTCATGTCTGAGGGATGTATCCTGAGCTTGTTCTAGAAACGAGTTTAACTTAGCCTTTTCTACTAGTTCGGTTCGCAAGACCTTTTCATTGTTCGCTAATCTAGTTTCTAGTTTTCTTAATGATTGGTTTTCACTAGACATAGATGTTAGTCTATCTTGAAGAACTGAAATCTCTAAATGTAGATCAGAGTAAGAATCGTGTACCTCAGTTTCTGAAGATGAGTCAGTTGTGGGAGTGGCTGCAGTGTTGTGCGCCTCATCTTCAGAGTCAGCTTCGACGTTTGCCATGAGTGCCAGATTTTCTTCCTCACTCTCAGAGGTATCCTTGAGCCGTGGTTCCTGTTCCGCCATGAGTACGGCATCCGACTGTTTTTGTTTTTCTGCTTGAAAACCTACATTTTCTGATTCCAAAGTTGCGTTTAATTTGGAAATTTTATTAGCAATCTCTGGAATTTCCAAACAAGAAGCAGGTTTGTTAGAATGTAAATTACTTTCCCCGTTTGACGCTAGGTTCTTAGAGGAATTTTGATCCGCTTGTCCTCTTTTTGTTAGAATGTCCTCTAAACTCCTAATTTTAACGTATAACTCGCTACGCTCGCTATACATGACGTTATATTGACAAGTCTTAGTGAGTCTCTCATCTTCGCTCTTTTTCAAAGTAGTAGTTAACTCACTAATTTTCGCTTTCATTCTTTCTATTTCTTTATCACGATCATTGACTCTCATTTGCGTTGCTTCAAGCTTGCAATTGAGCTGCGCTTTTTCACTTAAGCTGGCAAGGAGACATTTATGATTATTCTCTAAGCGAGCTTTTAATTCCTCAATTTCTCTAGCTTGTTTGTTCACTTTCTGTTCCCAATGATACGGCATATACGACATATTGAAAGTGGATATTGAAAGTTCAGTTCTAGAATTATTTTGGTTGGATATGAATCTTAATCGTGTTGATCAGCTAAATCTTAGATCTCTAACTAAAAAATCAAATAATGTTAGATAAATAATAGAAGAATGACGAAATAAGCACAAGAATTTTATTTTATTTTTTTTTATTTAGAAATATTATGTTTTGATATGATATGAGTGGATGATGATTGGAAGGGTGCTTATGTGTTATGTGTATATAATAAATAATGATGCATGTATGGAAAGATAACGATGCATGTGGATGATATTAAAGGTTGGTTATGTAATGATTATATATGTGATGATGAGTTGTGTTTCTCGAGAGAATCAGTGGGAGTAAGTGGTTTCCAATTCGAGATTTCGAGATGCTTAAAATATTGATATTCAATAAAGATTTCGACACAAGGATCTCGAGAACAATGTCGTGAACTATGTCGAGAACCTCAAATTGATAAAGGAAATGTCGAGAACTCACAAAAACTGATTTAGTAAATATCGAATAAGGAGATGTCGAGAACTGACAAGATAGGATATCGAATGAAATGTCGAGAAGTTTTAAAAAAAAAGACGAGATGGGCTATTTAGTAGATGTCGACTGGATATGATATCGAGAAAAAACAGTAAAATGTCGAGATGGATTTAATAATTCGTGTAAAAGTCGAGATCCTTTGTCGGGATAAAATATTGAAATAAATGTCGAATGGAATATAATGCAAAATGTCGAGTCCCCTAGTAAGATGTCGAGGCAGACGTTGAGATTGATTTCGGGCAATAATTCGAGCAAAATGTCGAGGTCTTTAATATGATTCCGGGAGAGATATCGAGACGAGCAATTTAAACTGAGAGATCTCGAGAAGTATCTCCTCTTCGGAAAAAAATTCCTGTTCTCGTCAAAATCTGTTCTTCGGCTGAGAAAACTGATAATTTCGATCAAGAATTACAGAAGGCAAATATACACCTATGGGTTCTTCAGAAGCCGAGAAAAATCACGAGAAGTTGGACGAGAAGGATATGATAATCTTTGAAACACAGATCGAAATAAACATAAAAATTCAGAACTGAGAAAAGAATATCAGAAGATTTCGATGAATTTGATCCACGATTTCGGCTCTGATACCACTTGTTAATCAGATTTGATCCAACCTTGTACTGATTCAAAGGATTAGTATTACCTGTAACTATGAATTACGGAAGCAATAACGAAGTAATACCGATAGACGAATTGCAGAGTTGGAACGAGAGCGCACGTGTTCTTCAGAAAAGTCGTCAACTCTATTAATGAATCAGCAACCCTAAACGATGTATCGTTTAGGGTATTTATACAAAAGCCCTAATGGGCTATTGGGCCCGAGTTAACTAATATACCCACAAGTTAGGTATATTTACAATTAAGTCCTAGGGCAGAATAAAACTACAAGATTAAGACAACCTGATTTAATTGAACACAATAAAATATTCCTAACACAAGCAGCTACCATGAAATCCCAGCCATTTTTGCTTCAAAAGATTCAGTCTTTGATGATTTCCAACGGCCCCATTACGAAGGAGCAGCACAAGAGAGCAGTGGCCACGTCATAGGCGAGGCTTGCAGTAATTCAGACATCGATTTCTCAGATTCCCAGGAGGAGAACGGCCAAGAAACGCCTGCCCAATTCGTTTTCCACGGTAAAGATTCGTTCTTTGACGACTTTCATCCTTCCCAAGAAAGTAAAGATGAAGCATTCGAAGACCAGGAACAAAATACAGGCGAGGCGAGGAGGCTGAAGACGGCGAGGGAAAGGAGCGGTTCGAAAGTTGCCGACGGCGACGCCGAGGTTGACTCGAAGGCAGACGACTTCATCAATAGGTTTAAACATCAGCTTAAGCTTCAGAGGGTGGATTCTATTGTCAGGAACAGAGACGCCATGGCAAGGGCGGGCAGCAGTGGTGGTGACAGAAAAGACGAGTGAAGTTTGTTTGCAGTTTGTGGGCTGTTTCGCAATTTAGAGAAGATGTGGGGTTTTACTGTGAGAGAGTAGCTGGCTTTTGCAGGGAAAGAAAGACTGCCCCGCCACCAAACCAAATCCATCGTTGTCGTTTTGAGGAGATAATTCTTTTTCTTTTTTTTTTTGTAAATTTAAAAAAAAAAAGAAAAGAAAAAAAATGTTGGATTTGTCTGATTGGGATTTTGTAATGTCAGATTCTGCTTGTCCCTGAAACAAGATGTTCTTTAATGTCTATGGTATGGCCCACAATTTGACAGCTCATAATTTATCTTAAATAGAAAAAGGAAAAGGATAAAAATGCTTCCAACGAGCCGGCCCAAATCCATTACAGTTTGGGCTTTAGGCCCATTAAGTGTAGGCCCAGAAGTTAAATTCAGATTATGAGGTATTTATATCTAAATAAGAAAAATCTTTAACTGCTGGCAAGTCTTATTTTAGTTATGATTCCTATTTCGTTTAGACTATGCTTTTGTAAAGCAAGAGATGCATTTTGGTGTAGGAGTAGTTTGGAAGCAATGCCCTTCAATTTTTTGCGCGTAACTGAGTTTAATTAATAATTGCAAATCAATTATAAAAAAATTTACGTTAATTAAACTCCAGCTAAAAAAACAAGAAGCGATAGTTATTAATGGCGCACGTTATTCAATTAATCCTAACAAAAAATTCGCACGCTTATTGAATATAGGAATATTTAACTTCAGTACTATGTTTATCCTGTAAAGAAAAAATTCAGTGAATATAGTAACACATTTATTTATGTACATGACAGCCTGTCGAGCTATCAATTACAGAAGGACGTCATTTCAGATTTCGTACTTTTTATTTGTTTATTTCTCTCTGGAAATAAGCATGGTTGTAAAACTCGGCCTAGGCGGCCGCCTAGGCGGCGCCTAGGCGCTAGGCGGAGCTATCCGCGGCGATTTTTGGCTAGGCGTTGGATTACTCGGTCGAACCGATTACTCGGGCTAGGCGGGCGATTAATCGGGCTAGGCGGCCGTATTCTAATTTTTTTTTTATTTTTTGTTTTTCTGAAATTTTTAATACAAAAAATATTATTAAAGATATTATTTCTTTAGATGAATAAATTAAATATATATTTACTTTGGTATATTAGCATATAGAATAAAAATAAATAAAAAACGAGTCTACCGTCTAATTTCCGCCTAGAAACCGCCTAGTCCCCGCCTAGACCGCCTAGGCGCTAGGCCCCCCTCGGCCGCCGGACTAGCGCCATTTTTACAACATTAGAAATAAGAAGAATCTCATTTTAAACGGAAATAAGACAATCAACAGCCTTACATAAGCCATAATGCAAGCGCAGATAAAAGTGAAGGAAAGAGAGAAACAAAAGTCCACAAATTCCAAAATTTGATGAGGTGTAAGCATTCACAGCTGTGTTTGATACGTAAGATAATGCCAAAAATGTCTACATTCTCGCATCTTATTACAAGAATCACACTTCATTACAATTTTAAATCCTCCACGTCTCTCTCCATCTCTATGTAACACACCTAAATTAGTAATGGAAAATCTCTATTAGTTGCTCCTTATTAAGGCAATTTAGGTCCAATTCGTTAATCAACGTCTCTTTTGAAGCAATTAACATAGGCATTCTGAAGTAATTTTCTTTTCTAAAAAGGAAAAGGAAAAGACATTTCTTTGTACTCACTTCACGGCTTTTTAATTAAAATAGGGGAATTTGAACCCAAATTAGCTAAAATAGGGTTAATTTGGTGGAAATTAATAAAATCGAGCGAAACGCGGCTATTAAGAGCGAAACGCGGGCAATGGCCGCGACGTCGCTCCCATTAAACGCGACGAGGGCTCAATCGGGCTTAACGCGGGCTCAATCGGGCTTTTGGAGGGCCGCTTTTGTAAAAGATCAATTGGGCCGATTTACGGCCCAATTAACCGGGCGTCGCGGCTAATGGACGCGTCGTCGCGCTTAATGCCCGCGACGACGCGATGAATAAAGCCGCGACGCCTCCTTTCTTCTTCATTTTTTCTCCTCTCCTCCCTTCGATTCCTCAGGCGAAATTGTAAAAGATCAATTGGGCCGATTTACGGCCCAATTAACCGGGCGTCGCGGCTAATGGACGCGTCGTCGCGCTTAATGCCCGCGACGACGCGATGAATAAAGCCGCGACGCCTCCTTTCTTCTTCATTTTTTCTCCTCTCCTCCCTTCGATTCCTCAGGCGAAATTTCGGGCGATTGTTGCGCGATTTCAAAGAGTGATAGATCCGTTATTCCTCGTCGTCTTCAATTAAGCTTCGTTTGGTATGAAATTCCTAATTTGTTTAAATCTTGTTTTTGATGTTTCGTTAGATTTCGTCGAATACTTGCGTTTATGTTTGTGTTTTGGTATAATTTATGCTCTAGATATTATGGGTTGCTTAGTATGTTGATTTAACACGTTAATTTTAGATAATTGGTTCGATTTTGAAATTTTCCCTAATTTAGAAACCTAATTTTGAAATTAGGGTTTTTAGGTTATTTGGGTTCGATTGTTAGTACATAAGTCAATTTATGTGTTTGTTTATTGTTATTTGTTGCGATATTGACTTTGAAATGCTAATTTAGGATGGATACGTACGAATATTACGGTCCGATCGACAGATCACTTCTGATATTCCAGGATAGTCATCGTTGTAACGATGTACTATCCAACGCCGATGGTGCCCTCGACACGCCTTTGACTGTTAGGGGTTTGGAGAGTGTCGTATGGGGTAAGCTTTCACGACCGGTGCGGTTGCATGGTCGTATTCTGGAGAGGTTGGATACTATGTCTTTCTACGGCGTGTATAGTTGTGGATCTCAGAAGTTAGATCCACACTTGATCACGGCCCTCGTAGAGAGGTGGAGGAAGGAGACGCATACGTTCCACTTGCCTGTGGGTGAGGCCACCGTCACTCTTGAGGACGTTGGTGTGCTGTGGGGACTCCCCGTGGATGGTCACTCGGTCAGTGGTGTTATCCAGCACAGGACGCAGGATCAGTGGCTCGAGTACTTGGAGGAGCTGACTGGTTACAGACCTGCTGTGGGGGCGTACACCGGGACGAAGGTGTCGCTGAGGAAATTTGCAGACTGGCTAGAAGCCAACGAGATCGATGATCACAGCTCAGCTTATGAGGTCGATCAGCGGGCACGTGCATATGCGCTATTACTCATGGGATCAGTTTTGTTCCCCGACTCCAGCGGCAGCTCGACGTCCATGACCTTACTCCCGTTGCTCGAAGACATAGACGCCGTGCACACGTACAGTTGGGGCAGTGCCGTGCTGGCTTTCTTGTACAGAGAGCTATGTACTTCGTGTCAGCGTCAGAAGATGAACATTGGTGGAGCTCTACGGTTGCTTCAGGTGCGTTAGTTTGTGTAATTGAATTATCTTGATGTGTATACATACTAATTTAAATTTTGTGTAGGTATGGGCATGGATTCGTATATTACCTGTGCAGCCCGTTATTATCCGTCCGCGAGTGCGGATGATGCCCGCCGTAGAAGATGGAATTCAGTTGTCCATGCCGGCACATGCTGCGAGGTAGGGTATTTTTTTATTAAAATATTTAATATATTTAATACATATTCTGTTTTTTATTTAATATATTTTACGTAGTTTTTACTAAAATATTTAATATTTGTTCTTAAAAGTATTTATTTTTTTTAATATATTTTATATTTAAATATTTATATTTTTTTTTATTTCAGGTGGAATGCGCTTTTCGATCATACGACATCGACGCACTCGAATTTGCGTGCGATTCGTGAGTCGATCGATAGCATGTCTTGGGAGCAGTACCTGGATGGCGATCTGAAATTAGGCATACCCCTTGTCCCTCCAATACATGAACATTGAGCAAGTTCAAGAACCATCTCCAAGAATGTAAGCTTTCCTCCCCAGCAACGATGGCAAACGCAAGTGGAAAAATTTTCTGATTTGCATCGAGTGCACATGCAATCAACATTTTATGCTTGTACTTCGAATACAAGTGCGTACCATCGACACAGACCACTCTACGACAATGCTTGAAGCCGTCAATGCAAGGTCTGAATGCCCAAAATACATATCCGAATTTTTTCACTCCAGACATGTCTTGAAGATGCCACCACTTCACCACCGTTCCGGGATTGTATCGTTGCAACGCTTTCATGAATATAGGAAGCTGTTGGATTGACGTTTCCCAAGTACCATAAACAATCTCTTTTGCTCGCTTGAGTCCATGCCATGCTTGAATGTACGGAATATCGTACCCAAAGGTATCTTTTACGAGCTGTTGCACGTTTTTAGGTAAATACTGTGGGTCGTTCTTTACCGTTTGGATTAATATTCTCGCGATTTCAGTACGCGAAACATTACGATGGGTGCTGGCCAACTCGTGCGTGAAGCATGTGTGCGGTCCACCGTATCTCGTCACCTTCCAAAAAAAAATTTTCGGTTTGAAGACTGCTCGCAGTGTCCAGTTACAATCGTCGTTGTGGTTGCATCTCACGCTCCATGCAGTTCTGTTACTTTCGGTCACGTGGTACTCACGTCTAACAACCCTCAAATGGTAATCGTTAACAGCACATTTTAATTGTTCTTTGCTATTAAACGTCATACCTACGTAAAATGCGGGATCGTCAGTGTCGTAAAAATCACCACCAGTTTCGCCCTCTTCTGTGGGAGCCATTTGATAAGAGGTATTAAACGGCACCGACTGGTATAATGCTCTATTCTCTTCTAGCTCACTTGGCATTGGTTCATCGTCATTTTCATCATCGGCATTTGCGGGATCTGGCAAATCGTCTAGTGCCCCACCCTCGTCATCGGCTTCAGAGTCACTGACGTCATCTTGGACGGCGTCGTGATCGATCTCAGGCTGCGCCACCGTCGAACTAATAGGAATGCAATGGCTGCTCGAAGGTATATCTTCGTCAGGGGCAAACGAAATATTCGTCAATCCTTCAGTAACTGAAGCAATGTCAGGAAACGAAAAGCTCGGCGCGGGATTCGTGTACTCGTCGGGAGGATATACGTTGCGCTCGGACTGAACGATCTCGGTTGCCTCGACAAAGACCTCGATGTAATCGAGCTCATTGTCGGGATCCAAGAAGTATGCCAGGTCAGCATCACTAGACAATAGCAGGATATTATGATACAGTTGTGAGTGTTGATAGTACTCGTTCTTCGCACGAACGATTAAAAAGAAAGCATTGCTGTCGACAGAAGTCATGTCGTACAGCATACTAAGAAATTGCTCGAAATTGGTATCGCGACGAATTCGTCGATAACCGATGGGTTCAAGACTATACTGTATGGTGTTTGACTCGTGTATGATTTCACCGCCATAATAAACAACTATTTGAATTTTTCTAGACACCATATTGGATATGTATGAAATTGTATGAATTGAATTTCGAAAATTGAGTGGCTTTAAATAGGGAAAAAAGCCGTGTTTATTAAACGCGTCGTCGCAGGCAATAGGCGTGACGACGCGTCCATTAAACGCGACGGTGACCCATTATCGTATGGGCCGTCGTTAGTGGGTCGTTAGTGGTCGTAGTGGGTCGTTAGTGGGTTTATTGGTGGGTGTAACTGTGACTAGGTCAAACGTCGCGGCTATTAACCGCGACGACGCATCCAATAAGTGCGACGCGGGCCACATGCGGGCCCAGCCGGGCCCACCTTTATTTTCGCGATTGTTATTAATTTCCACGTCAGCGTCGCGGGCAATGGTTGCATCGTCGCTGTTAATAGCCGCGTTTCACTCGATTTTATTAATTTCCACCAAATTAACCCTATTTTAGCTAATTTGGATTCAAATTCCCCTATTTTAATTAAAAAGCCCTCACTTCACTCTTCAATTTCCACCATTTTCTACAGTCTTCTTGTCCCTTTATTATCTCTCATCAAATGCCAACAATTTTGCCACTATTCTTGACTCTTGAGTACAGTCTCTCTCTCTCTCTCTCTCTCTCAAAGTTCTGATTTTTCTCTGATCTTTAAGCTTACCTTAAAGCACAAGACATTAGATTATTGAAGAAATGACAGAGAGAATGTACCCCTCCACAGCTAAAACCACCACCAACAAACCACTGCCGCCGCCACCGTCCAAAGCCAATCCCAACCCACCCATCCGCCACCACAATCCATACGGAACCGCCGGCGCCGCCAAACCGCCCATCCGCCGCCGTCGCAGCATCACTGCTCGGAGGTGCCTTTGCCAGGGCTGTCTCTGGTTCACCATCGTCATCCTCGGCGTTCTCCTCCTCGCCGTCATCGCCGGCGCCGTATTCTACGCCATCTACCACCCTCACCCGCCGCAGTTCTCGCCGACTTCGCTCAAGATTTCGACCTTCAACCTCCCCACCTCCGACGGCGACTCGCGCCTCACCACCCGCGTGAACCTCACGCTCTCCTCGACAAATCGCAACCCAAAGATGTTCTTTTTCTACGAACCCATTAAGGTAACCCTTCGCTCCTCCGCCGGCGTGGAGCTGTCCAACGGCTCCATTCCGTCGTTCTCCAGCTCACCCAACGGCATCAATGTGTTGCATGCGGCGATGGGAGTGAATTCTCAGCCGCTCGCCGCCGACGCAGTCAATTCTTTGCAGAACGATCTGAAATCGAAAAAGGGGCTGCCTTTAAAGATTTTAATCGATGCTATGGTTCGTGTCAAGATTGGGAAACTCAAAACGAGGAAAATCGACATCAGCTTAACGTGCGATGGGATTCGAGGGGTGCTGCCCAGGGGCAAGAGCATCATTTCGTCGAACACTTTGAGTGCAGAGTGTAAGGCGAATCTTCCCAGGATGCTGTTAAGGACTCTTTCTAAGTAAATATTTTGATTTTTGAACTGGGTTTTGTGCGATTATAGTAAGTTAAAAGATTGAATAAATGAATACATACAATCATGGCCAGCCATACTGCAGCTCCCTGTTCTTTGTTTTCTTTCGCAAAGTATTGATCTTTATCTAATTACACTCAAATTATAGCTGAAAATCTAAGGCCCAATTTGAAGGGGCGGTTTAAAATAAAGTCGAATGAATTAAAGGGGTCAATTTTTTCTCCCCATCATCTTCGTCTTCCATCAACTACAGAGAGACATGGACTGTTAACGAAAGGGTATGAAGATTCTGGGCCAGGAACAATAATACTTTCTCGCCTAATATTACGTTGGAGTGTTTTTGTCGTTTAGCAGTCAGAGATGAAGTTTGTTTTATTGTCTCATTATTTTTCTTCAACGTGCTTTCCTTTTTCCTGGTAAAGAGGACCACTGTTTGTTTGTCTGTTTGTATGGTAGTAGCTCGCAATTCATTTGACCCTTTGAAACTGCAATGTTACAACAAACACTGAGGAACATTTCACTCGGCTTATACTAAAAGTAAAAGGGAAAATTGAATTATTTCTCTCGTCATCGATATGGCCTAGAAACAAAAAAAAAAAAAATTAGGCCGCACGTGGCTTTCCTTGAATTCCTGGACCTGAATTTTAGTGTTATTTCAGGGGCTTGTATGATTTTGCTCGTTTGTTGTCTTCTATTACATCAGCTTTGAAGTGTTTTTACGTCCATTGATCGATCGTATGAAGTTGAAGTTGTCAGGTCAAAAAACTTGCAATAATGCCTGGAAATGTAGAACAGAGCAAAAGACTCCCAAAATCATACGCTTCAATTCAAATGCAATGACTGAATAATGGCTTTGTGCTAGAGCAAAATGTTTCGTCAACACTCGCCTCTAATTACTTAGAGACGAGAATCAAGGCGTCTTTTCATAGCTATCGACTGATCCCTGTCAATAGACGCCGCTACAAAAGCCAGCACGATAGAAGCCAGTTGGGACTGATGCTTTGTGAACTCATGATCAGCTCCATCGATTATACACAGCTTATGATTCGGTATATGCTTGTCGAAATCGTAAGCATCTTCGACAGGCACGAGCTCGTCTGTCGTGCTGTGAACAGTCAGCACTCTGCCCATAATAGCAATTCGAAATGTGATTTATGGGCTACGAAAGGCTGCCTACTTTATTTCCACCAAAAAACATGTAATGAAGGGAATTAAAAAAAACCTGCATTTGGGCGAGATGGATTGAGATGAAGCCAGCGTGTCTGTTGTGAGGCGGTCCATCAAGCTCTCCTTGGTTACCTTATACTCAAATTTCCCTGTAAGCATTTAGCTGTTAAGGGTTTATGTTTTCGTGTCTATATCTGAAGACATAGGAGTGTGCCGAAGATGTCAGAAAGGCACCTCTTCTGTTAACGACGTTGATAAATCCATGTTTGTCGAGTTTCTCTTGAAAATCATCACCCAGTCGACCTTCGATCCCTCTCCTTAAATCAAACCGTCCAGCAATGTTGACAACTGTTTGTATGTCGTCATACTTTGAAGCATACAAAAGCGCAGCGTTCCCTCCTATAACAATAAGCCCGTAGATAGGCGATCAACTATGAGATCTATAATGAGATAAAGACATAAGGAGTAATGATAAGAAGATTTAAGCATACCTTTGCTGTGCCCAATAAGTGCCACTACTGAATAATGTTCCCTCTGAAAATGCTCAACAACAGCATGTATATCTTCAGCTTCTCTGTGGTAATTGCCATATTGGAATGTACCTTCACTCTCCCTGAAATCCAACGAAAAATACGTATGTATTTAGGGGATTTTGAAAGAAATATGTTAACTTGTTTCATTTCACCTTTAAACCTTACCCATTACCAGCAAAGTCGAAGCGGTATGCGTTGATTCCCTTCCTCTCGAAGGCAAATGCGAGGTTCACCATTGGAAGGCGATCCTAAAACAGAGTGAGGAAACGTCAAGTACTTTCTTTGCCAAGATAACCCTTCGGTTTATGAAAGTTTCAGATTTTTAAAACATCCTCTACCTTTGAAGATCTGAACCCATGGCATATAATGACAAGGTCTTGGCCGCCAGTTTCGTGCAATACCCCAACAAGCTCCTCACCGTGCTTGTTTTTTATTACAACTCTCTTATGTTCTTCTACCTCTTGGAGAAGATGAATAACATACAGCTTCATGAGTGTTCTAAAATTACTTCCCAAGAAGATGAACATTTGACAGATACAATTAGTTAGGCAACAAATGTGAAATTAAACTACTGAAGTATGATCCTTAATTCAGAGCTAGCCTATTGGTCTCGGATACCCCTTTAGCTACAGGACCAAAAAAAACTCAACGAAAATTGCAGAAAACATAAAATCAAAGGTCTAATCTTCGCGCTTTTTTTTTTTTCTACAGTTGACGGAAGAAAAACCAACGATCGACAAATCACCATCTCCAACTACGATCAATTGATAAAGATATTCGTCGGTAAAGCTAAAAACTTACTCTCACGGTTCGAAACCCGTTGCTTCTGAATCTCCGACATCGGACGGAGACGGAGCAGAATCGATTTTCGTCGTCGATTTCAGCTGTACGGTAACATGAACAAATCTAAACTATCGTCAAGTACAAGTCTACTTGAACCCATACTAAACTATCGTCAAGTACAAAAAATCTCCGGCTATTCGTTGGTGATTGAAAGAAGGTAATTCAGTTTCCCTTCCCTCGTCACTGCATCTATTAATGGGCCAAGAAAACAATAGGCCCAATTTTATAGCCCAATTTAAAGCCCATTAAGAAGACTCGTAGGTACTTCGCCTACAAGCACATGCACATAGTAGTAGGCGCATATACTAATTCAAGATTCTATTTTTGTTACACCATAGGAAGAATGGCGAATTAAAGATAGATAGCACTTCTTGCAAGGAGAATCTCTGTCCTTTTCAAGTACTTGACGGATCTAATAAACTTAAATAATGATAATGATAGGACGAACTAAACCCACTACTACTAATAATAATTTTGGGAGGAAGCACAATGCGGAGACTTTTCCATATTCAGCTTTCTTGCAGACTGTGATCGAATGATGACGATGATGATCCCCATTTGATTAAGATTCCTGTTTGTAAAAAGCTCTTAACCCTAGAAAATCCATTGTGTCATTAGGGTTCAAGATTTCATATTACTGAAACCATCCTCGAAAACCAAAACCACCATGTGAACCCACGTGCTGATGACATGCCGCCGGCGATGAAGACGACGGCGACTGGCCAACAATGTCTGACGATTGATATTGCAGTGCTTTGCTCATCGCTCCGCCCATTTGAGCTGCCTTTCGAAGCAATTCGGTGGCTGACATCAGATCATCAGTATTATTATTATTAGGAGCAGCATTGAGTGTGTTGCTGTTACTAGGTTGTTCTTGGACAAACTGCTGATGATGCTCTAGTAGCTTTTGTGAGGTGAACAATGGACTGATGATATGTTGGTTATTCAGTGCCGAAGATGATAGCCATGGAGGAAGATAGTCGTTGATGAAGTTACTATAGCTGTTGGTAGTTTCTTGCTTGGGACGATGAATGTTATTGTTGAAGATGACCTGATTATAATGAGGTTGAAGACGCTTCAGTACGTTTTGATTTTGGGAAGCTGAAAAAAGTGGGTTTTTCTGTGTCGTCATTGATCTTGAGCTTTCTTCTGCTAAAGCATCGCAGAATGCTCTGTGCGTGGTGAAGCTGTCCCTCCTGCGAAAATTTCAAATAAAACAAACGCTAAACAACAAAAGACGAAAGATAAATTTTTGTAATGAAGAGACAATCAACTCTAGTCTTCTCTTCAAACAAAGCCAAGTCCTACACTTTTTCACACACACACACACACACTCAGCAGGTAAAATTCGTCAACTTTATGTTTTCTTTTCTTCTTTCCACCATCTTTTTGCCACCTGCAAATGCTACAAATAGCTTTTGCAGGTAATAATTTGGCTGTGATCTTTTCTTCTAGTACCTATCTGTCTCCTCTAAAATTTGACCTAAACTGAGATTTAATCGTATCATTTCTTGAGTTATGACTTAAATTACCTGGAAAAGAGCGTCCCACAATCACATCTGTACTCTCGAGTGCCACAGATCTTGGAATGAGCTTTCAGATCACAATGAACAGCGTAACGCTTCGAGCACTTGTCACACTTGTATTTCTTCTCTCCATGCTTTCTAAAGTAGTGCTTCTTAATCCCCGTGAGGTCTCCCAACGCCCGTGAAGGTTCGTGGTGAGCACAGCTCGTTTCGGGGCATACGTACACCTTCTTCTTCACCACTTCAGTTTTGCTCCTTTGCTTCAGTTTCCATGGCAGATTGTGCCCTCTTCTGTGTAACTGAAGATTCTGGTCTCTTCTGAACCCTTTGTTGCAGATCTCACACAGAAATCTGTTCGTCTCCATAAGTGAGTTTGGAGATAAAGCAACCACCTCAGCTCCAGGATCTAAATAATATCATTCATCCATCATTATTCAACCAAATTATTATTTCAATGCAGTGTTTAAGGACGAATTCATGTGGTTTGTATTGTATGGACTGTGAATTTATGTACCTGGATTTCCGGGGAGACTTCTCTTCTTCCTCTTGGAAGGTGGCGAATCGAAGAATAATTGATCATTGATCTGCTGCTGATGAATATGAGTTTGGTGATAATTATTACCAGGAACATCTTCATCAGCTGCTTTGTTTCTGTTGCTGCTTGAGCTTGAAGATACGATTGCTTCGTCCACTAAAATTCCCAGTAACATCTCTTCAAATCTTTTTCTGGATTTTCTATGTCAAATGTGTATATATATACTATTAGTAGTGTTATATATGTAGGGGGAGCTTTCTTTGTCTTAGACTGGTGATGAAGGTTAGGTCAGAGCAGCTTTTTCTTTATCTGTAAAGTGATCTCTTTGCCACTTGAGCAGAAAACCCTAAAATTGGAAATGATAAATTACAGAAAAACTGAAGCTTGAAGAAAACCCTAAAGGCGTCCATCTTTTTTTTTTTGTTTTGAAATGAAGATTAACACATTACCTGAATCTGAACAAGATTCAGAAAGAGCTATACATAATATGATAACAGTAGAGAGAGAGAGAGAGAGGTGTGTGTGGATGAGAATTGAGAAGTATTCTCTGCAGTTCCATAAGAGCCCATCCAATACAATAGAGATAAGCTAGGCCAACAAGCATCTTCTGACGTTTTCAGTTTGTCTTATCTCTTGTCTTTTTTTCTATACCATACTCCTTCAATAATTGCAAGTTCTTGATCAGCTAACTATAAACATCGCATTTCTAGAATTATAACTGGTTATTGCTTTCCAATACAAATAGTTAAGTACATCATATATCGGCCAATATACAGGCTTCAAATTATTGGACCATTTTTGAATTTATGAACATTGACAAAGGTGAGTATGACAATTATGGGAGAATATGGCCTTGAATAAATCGATAATATAAAGATATCAAAGCCCATTAGCCCACACATTGTGTAATTACTAAAGTCGTCGCTTTCCCATGACAACTTTAACACAGAAGAATCTTGTAAAACCCTAGTTTTCCACTTGCTTGCTATAAAGGGAATTTTTTTATGTATTATTATAATTTATTCTACATATTACATAATTAAATCATTACTATCTTGAGGAACTCGGAAAGGCTCACGTGAGCATGACATTGTTTATTTGAGATGATATAAGGGCACTCTCTAGAATGTACTCCTTTGTACTGAGGATAGTTAGTATCACACTATTACAACATTCGCCAAAGCACTATGAATTATTATGCGAATAAAGTTTGACTAAATCACATTAAATTATCATTAAAGCATGGTCGCTTTAACTGATTAAATATAAAGCTACGTTACTTAAGCATGAATTAATATATTATATATTGTCATATATGTCAGTTGCTTTGATGCCACAGAATATTTACGCGTGGAATTTTCGAGATGCTATTGGTTGGAGATTAGTAGATGAACAGTAGCTTTATATCTTCTTTTTTTTCCTCTTTATCTCTTTCTTTTTCTTTTTCTTGCTGACGATCACATGGAATTGGTAATTATTTATTGAGATCATATCATGTTGGCGAGGAAAATAAATATAAAAATATTCCCATTTATTTGAGAAAGTCGATGCAAATCGAATGGAGAGGGATAAGGCACGCATTACAAAACTCTATCAAGTGGTACTATTCAAATTTCAGCTGCGAAATGCTATACTTTCAAATGGAGATATACCTTCCATAGTGATTAAAAGTGAAGAATCAAATATGTTATATTCTTCAAAGAACTAGTTGGCTATTTATTTTTCTTGTATATAATATTTATACATACTAATGATTGATCTACTTACCAAGATCGACATGCGTAGGAGATCAAAACATCGTCATCAAACTCCCATTTATGCTATTTTACATGGAGATGGTGAACAAGTTTGACTTGAAATCACAAAAGCCTATCAAGAACGTGCCTTATATTTATCTTCAAAAGATGCTTCGAGCAATATCTATGATTATCAAAAACTCAACTTTGTGGTCAGAGAAATATTTTCTTAGGTTAGTAATTTTCTACTACAATTTTCAACAAGTTAAAAACCTGTCAATACAGTCTTTCTGGATATATTCAAGCAGTTATGGAGACCCTTATAAAGGCAACGATCTGCGTTGGCCTGTTTATCAATGTAGTATTTATTACAGGATGATGCATCGGTACTTGATTAAATTCTTGGCTTCTTTATCCTTTTCAAAAATAAAAGTAATCCTTTTTTTAATTCGAATCTCTTATATGCTTGAAGGGAAGAGACGATATGACAAGTCGTCAGACGAATGATTTATGTAATGTGCATCTTTGTAGTAGAATATAGAACCATATATGTCTTTGTAATAAAATATAGATTAAGGCCCATAAAGATAAACCCACAATTATTCCATAGTGATGGGGATTAACGGTTCACGACACTTACCCTAGCCCTATTTAAAGGCACGATGTGTGCCTCAGTTTACTCACACAACAGAGTCAAGTATTCCCTATTTTTCTCTCTAATGTAACAGTACATATATACAACTTTATTAGAAGTACATAGCATATCTCTCTTTCCTTTAGTAGTAGTATTAAAGCTGAACCCTTTCTCAGGGTTCAGATTAGGGTTCGTTGTCATCTTTTATTTCCTTCGTTCTTTAACCCTAGACGTACCCAGACAGAAAACTAGATATGGTAATATCTGTTGATCGATTGTGTGGAAGCTAAGTCTTAACAAAGGGTGGGTAATTAGGGAGGTGACAGAAGAGAGTGAGCACAAATGGTGTTTTCTTGCAAGAATTGTGTCGACATGCTTGAAGCTATGTGTGCTCACCCTCTGTCTGTCACCCCACAATCTCTCTCTCTCTCTCTCTCTCTCTCTCTCTCTCTCTCTCTCTCTCACACACACACACACACAATATATATATACATATCTCTTTCAGCTCTCTCTATGTGATTACTATATGATTATGCGTGTTCTGTGTCTTTTCTCAGATTTCATCTGTAGATCTGAACATTATTGATGGGTATGCATCCACTGAACCATTAAGGGAGATTTGGGCTTGGCTTGTTGAGTTTAAGCTCTCAAGCCACCCCCTCTCATTATTTTCTTCCTTTTTTTTTAAAAAAAAAAAATTCTTGAAGTCCGAAGGTTGTGGGGATTAGAAATTAGGGTTTCTAGATCTTGGTTGAGCGCAAAATTTATTAGCAGTTATTTGGTATATTATCTTCTCACTATGTCGTTGCAGGTAACAAAACACAAAAAAACAATTGTGTATTATCTGTGCCATATGTTTGTTTCCCAATGTTCTTTAATGATAATCTCACAAGCACCACAAGCCCATTTCCTTGGGGTTTTTCTCTAATTACTTCCATAAACAGCACCAAGCAAGACAATACCTGCATTTTTATTACAGGGATGGACATATATTCGAATAATGTAAAAATGGCTTAATTTGTATAGTCTTAGCTAGGCGATTTTAATATCTCATGGCAAAACTTATATGCCTGCCTGATATTTTGTTCTACTTGTGTTAGCCTGGTTAATACTAAATCTCGGATCTAGTCATGTAATTGATCGATAATGGAGCATATGTATTTGGTTGTGAAGGAGCTGTTGGTGCCCAAAGTAGTGTAATATATGATTGTTATAATTCTTAATTATGCGCAACTTTCGTTCTATGAAAACATATACTATTATATATCGCCGATCTTAGCGATCTCTTTTGCTAATTTAGCTGAAGGCATATATATTTGAGAATAAAAACAACGTTTGTAAACACATTCGATCTCTTTGCTTGGCATTCTTGCAACATCTCAAGAAGAAAATTTGTTGCTTTTGAGATGGTTTGGCATAGCATAGCATACAATTATGACAAGTTTTTCACATTCGCTTTTGGAATGTTTTATTTGTGTTTGTCCTTTCGTTCTTTGATGTTGAAAGCATAATACATTCAAGAGCAAGATACATTATAAGCCCATATATATACTCTTATATTAATTGTGAGGATGAGTTAAAAACTACTTTTTTGATGAATTTATAGAGATTTTCTCAAATTAAAAATTGACATAAAATAAAAAAATAAATTTAGATCACGTTCTTTAGCCTAACAAAACTGTGTATTCTATTTTTAGTAAAATGCTTATTTTTCTAACTAAATATTAAAATCAAAATTAAAACAAAAACTTCTTATCAATTTTTATTTTCATGTGAAGGTAGAGTGTGCAACATATAATAATAATAAATGAAAAGAAACATTAATGCCCTTGAGAAAAATTGATTGCAGGCCTCTTTCGATATATATGGATTATATATCTTGAAAATGATAGTCAAAGACACATTGTTGACCATTTCATTTCGAGTTTTCCTATGTCGGAAAATATAGGCTGTAATGCTGCTGTTAACCGCGTTGTTGGATTAATAGTGTAAATTCATTATAAAGTTTAAATTGCTTTTTTAATTGAAAATATACAACTCAACTGAATCTGTCCACGCGCCGCCCATTGCGGGGAAAAGTCGGCGGAGAAAGTTAAGTAGGTGGTCCTCGAATTCTTCTTCTTTTTTCAATTATTACTTATTTTGAATGTAATCTTATTTGTTCATTGACATGGACAATGCTTCATTGCTTAATGATTGTAGAAGAATAATACCCCAAAAGCAGACATTTTTTATACACGTTTTTTGCTCTTAGGTTCAAACTTAACGACTCGATGAAAAAGCACATCTCCCATGGCTTATCTTGATTGTAAAGATAATTCAACATAGTCGTACAAATCCTCCAATACTATCGTGAGTCCCCCACCCCCTTTTTTTTTGTCTTCTAAATTATTTCCCATCTCCAAAAAATTAGATATTTTGTGAATTGACTTGCAAATTCTCAAGGCAGTGGTCAAATAATCAGATTCTTGAAGAGTTTGAATTCAAATTTATTACTAGTTCGCTTGAAATCGTTTTGTGTGGGCTTGGAACTCTATATGCACAGTCCACAGCTAAAAGTGAAATTAAACTACGGTAATTAATCAAATTCAGGTAATCTGTATGAAGATTACAAGAAAAAAGAATTAAAAAAAAGAAGAAAAATCGCTGGAAGTTTCCACAATAGCGTTCAGACCAAAAATCCCACACGGTTTCTCTAACATCTTTCTGCCTACGTATCCCTCTATACGCGTTTTTCTACGCGCGCCGCGCACACAGATGTATTTATATAACTGTAATGAAATTAATAAATGGGCTCAGCTCAGATAAAAATATCCAAGAAAACTTTTGTATTAAAGACAAAAAAGCTTTACTCCGCAAATTTTAAAAATCCCATTTTTATTAGTTTTGACCATCCACAATGCGTTCACACTGATGAATATTGGTTTGGATAAAGCTTTTCTTGACTCATTCACGCATTTTCACATACACCTCATCTTCGTCGCATGTGTTATAAGTAGTGTACGCAAACAAAGCTCTCATTTCTTCTTCTTTCCCCACTAAAAAAAAAGTCTGACTTTTGCTTTTCTATGTTACTTTCACGCCTTGGTTTTCTGACCTGAAGAAAGAAAGAAAGAAAGGAAGCCCCATATTCAAAGATGAACGCTGACAACAAGCAGAAGAAACGAAGAAGAAGAGAAGATGAGAAGCTCGACGATGAAGAAGCAGGCGATGTGAAGAAGGAGAGGACAACTGAGAGCTTGAATGAGATCATAACCTCGTTTATCTTGCTTGAAGATCAAGAAAAGAACGATAACGATGAGTTCGAAAGGGCCAATCACGAAGAAATGATTCAATTAGAGGAAAATCACAGCAAAAAGAAAAGGGCCATGGTCGATTGCTACAGCCAAATGCAGAGTTCTCATAGAGCTTCTGAAAAGATCGAAGGAATCAGAAAAAGAAAAGCAAAGGCCGACGCTTTCGCCGTCGCAAAAGCTGCCGCGGTGGCTATGAGCAGTTTGAGCGGCGACGATGAAGACAACGCCGCCGGCGACGATAGAACTGCATCGGTCTCCAACGATAAGACGACCGCCGGCCCACAGCGGCGGCTATGGGTCAAAAACAGATCCAAAGATTGGTGGGATCAATGCAACAGTCCCGATTTTCCCGAGGAGGAATTCAAGAAAGCTTTTCGAATGGGGAAAGAGACGTTCGACTTAATCTGCAACGAGCTTAGCTCCGTCGTGGCCAAGGAGAACACCATGCTCAGAGACGCCGTCCCCGTCAGGCAAAGGGTCGCCGTCTGCATATGGCGGCTGGCCACCGGCGAGCCCTTAAGGCTCGTCTCAAAAAAGTTCGGCCTGGGCATATCAACCTGCCACAAGCTCGTCCTCGAAGTCTGCTCAGCCATCAGAAACGTGCTGATGCCCAAATACCTCCGATGGCCGGACGACGACGGCGTGCGGCGGACGAAGGAGGAGTTCGAAACCCTCTCTGGGATACCCAACGTAGTGGGCTCCATGTACACCACCCACATACCCATCATCGCCCCTAAAATCAGCGTCGCCGCCTACTTCAACCGAAGACACACGGAAAGAAATCAAAAGACATCGTACTCCATTACAGTCCAAGGCGTCGTAGACCCAAAGGGAGTCTTCACCGACGTGTGCATAGGCTACCCAGGCTCGATGCCCGACGACCAAGTGTTGGAAAAATCGACCCTTTTCCACCGAGCCAACGCCGGCTACTACGACGGCGTTTGGATCGTGGGCGGGTCAGGCCACCCGTTGATGGACTGGGTTTTGGTCCCTTACACGCAGCAGCATCTGACGTGGACTCAACACGCCTTCAATGAGAAGGTGGGTGCGATTCATAAGGTGGCTAAGGATTCTTTCGCTAGGTTAAAAGGGCGGTGGGGATGTTTGCAGAAGAGGACTGAGGTGAAGCTCCAAGATTTGCCCGTCGTTTTGGGGGCTTGCTGCGTTTTGCACAATATATGTGAGATGAGGAACGAGCGATTGGATTCTGAGTTTGAGTTTGAGCTCTTCGACGATGAGATGGTGCCCGAAGTGCCCTTGAGGTCGGCGAATGCTGTGAAGGTTAGGGATACGATTGCTCACAATCTCTTGCATCATAATCACGCCGGCACTTCGTTTATGTCGTAAGGGGAAAAGAGGGCCCGCCTTTTCTTGAATTTCTTTTGTTTTTTATTTTATTTTTGTTTTGTTTTCAAGAATTTGATACGTATTTATCATGTTGTACTATATGTGGTCGATCGACGATCGCTGTCATCTTATAGAGAAATTACAGACAGGAAGATGGATAGATATACATGTAGCTTACAGCTTCTTTAACAGATGAATCAAAGCTCATTGTTTTATTTCAAGTTGTTTTCCCTTTTTTTTTTATCGTTTGAGGTCTTTTAGTTCGTGTAGAAACGGCAGGTATCATACTGCCTGGCTTGGCCGGGAGGGATTATCTATCCCTTAATTCGTGTCATGAAAAAGACGGCCACGCAACATTTGTTTAATGTCTTTCACCTTTCATTGAATTTGTAAACTGCTTCTGAACCCATCATTGAAGACAATCTTGAAATAAAAAATGACATTAGAATAAAAATAAAAACAGGTTAGCTGTCTTTGTTTGGACACCGTGTGAATGTCATTGACAGATAAAGTCAAGAATGATGACGGATCGATCATCGAATTGCAATCCTTTCACACCACGGCTCCTCTAATTCTTTATAGTGTAGTTACAAATAATAATAATAAAATTAGTTGTAAAGAAAAGATTGGTTTGAATTCATTCATTATCCTATTCATCGATTGGAGTTATTGTCTCGAGGTGTGTAGGTTAGTGCAACAAAAAGATTGGAAAAAATGAGAGCATCGCCCCAGACGCCTTCTTCGTATTAAAGCTTTGCTAGTCAAACGCTGTTAGTTATGTATGAAGACCCTATAATCTCATGCTTATCCAAACCTTATTGCCTTCACAGTTCACACCGTCAAATACTATAAGCACTTGACGTCATGCATATGCAATCTTGCAAGTCATTTTTGACCCGATAGTAAGCACGTATAAACAGGGCATGGACATATATCTTCTTCATACATCTTTTAAGGTTCATCAGACAGAACATAGACCTTGACCTCATCATCAAATACATTCTCCTGAAGGAACAACATCTGTCTTTAAAAGCAAAACAAATGTTTATAGAACTTGAGATAATAGACATAATCAGACTTTGGACTCTAGAAAGACACCAAACCTACGCCAGTGCCAACCCAAGAAATAACCAGCAAACACACTCGACAGTGCACACCATGATGACCCATGATTATGCTGACTCGACTTGACAGACCAAACCAAACCCATCAACGTAACCACTCTTGACATAAAATCCAAGACAAAAGAGACTTACTTCTCATCGGCAGATGCTTTCTCATGTTTCTCGCCATCATCGTCATCCTTCTTATCTCCTGAAGCAGAAGCTGGCTCTTTCTCCTCTGATTTCTCTTCTTTGTCTTTTGTTTCAACGCTCAGTTTCTCGATAAGACTGGCAGCAGTTTTTCCTTCTTCACTCTCACTGTTGTCCTTTGATTCAGAGTCGGTGATCTCTTCGATCTTAGCCTTGAAAGCATTGCAATCTGAAAACCAAAGGGGGTAAATAGTAAAAACCAACTACGGGAAATTCGATCGCTTGTGAACTATTTCGAGCTACATAATAGTATAGTGTATCTCACTACTTCATTAATGTGAAAACAAATACTTATCTCAAGCAAGAAAACCATACTGTGGTGCAAGAAGTTTTTGAAAAAGACAACTCGAATGAGAATATGAACTAACAAATCATTAACATATAAAACAACATTGATGGTGAATGTTAAAATATCAAGAGATGTAAAGATAGTCAGAGTAGAATAACTCACTTTCAACAGAGGCAAATCGAATACAGAATAGCTCCTCCTTCAGCTCTCCATCAGCAAAATCAGAAGCATGCCACACACATGACTTATCGTTCCCTTGATGCTCTTGCACCGTCATTGTAGGTAACACTACAACCAGATACGGAATGACGATGAGTAATCTCAAGATCCCATAAATTAAGCATATCCCACTCTCAAGTAGATACAAATGCATAATAACCACAAAACAGATTCAAAACATTTCTTACCACGATGATTTGCACAGATCTTAAGGGTCTTGTTCTGCCTCATAACAAGTCTAACTTTTCCAGTCTCTTTGTGCTTAAGCAGCTTCACCGTACCCACTCCCCTCTCCTTCCACTGGCTACCGTCTTTGTCGAATCTGTATAACTTGCACTTCCTAACAACAGAAATTCCACAAGTTGATAAATGAAAAATCGAAAGGGTGTGAACTATATCCAGACACAATCAAAAGGTGCGAACTATGTCCAGATGATTTTTCATCGTCGAATTGAACAAACTGCGATAACTCGCGACTTCAAAACGCCTCAAATCACATCCGGAAAAAATGACAACTCTAATTCCCATCAGATCTCTGAAATCCGATGGATACAATTTATAGATCTAATCAATCCGTAAACAACTAATTCACTTACAAATCGAGCAGAGCATCCTCGTTTTCCTCTCCCGTAGTAACAGTAACTTCCTGAAGCTGAACAATCGGAGCAACCTGCGCTCCGGTGTCCTCATCATCGGCCGCCGGGGTCGAATCGTCTTCTTCTTCCCTATTCACAACAGTAGGCTCCGTACTTCCGCTCGCCATAGCTGTGCCTTACGAAAAGCAGCACCACGGATAGACTGATCGGAAAAAAGTTGATGATTCGCTTGGACCAATGAAATTAGGGTTTACGGAAAATGGGAGAACAATGGAATGAACGCAGTTTGTATTTAAGAGCTTCGACAGGCCCAATTTCCCAGGCCCATTTACAAGGCTTCACGTTTAGGTCAGGCCCATTTACCCTGGTTTCCTTGACACGTAAGCACACCATCATTGAATGAGATTAATCAATCGGTCGGAGAAAGACGAAGGCTCGAAGAAGAAGACGTTGCTATCATCGTTATTTGTCTCAACTCTTAAACAGAGATGGGAATTATGAGAGATAAGACTCGCCCATCATCAACTTCACCTTGCGCTCAGCTCAGAACTGCTTATCACAACTGTTTCAATAGGCAAAATTTCTTCTTTTCTTTTTTCCCTTCTTATTTAGGGGTTTTTCTGTTCGATTTAGATCAAGAAAGATTTGGGCTTTCGTGGTTGTGTGCTGATTGATATATTCTTGAACTTCGCCCAGGTGGTATTTGGAGAAGTTCTTAAAGGGTCAGTGGGATAAAGAAGAATGCCTCTCTGAGTGGGAGAAATACAGAGATTGCTTGTCTGTAAGCTTCTATCATCAATCAATTCGCCTTTTTTTTCTGAAGCTTTCTAATAATATGCTGCTGTATGTTAATTTTCTTGCCAGCAACATTTGGACGATAAGCATCTAAGTAGGTTCTTGGAAGCAGATGGCATCGTCGACTTCAAAACTAGTAGACCTGAGTTCAAACATCCCACTGGTGTTTCTTAACATTCCTTTCGATCCACCGAGGTTGTAATAGTTTTCCATGAAATTGAAAAGTGAACATCGAACGATAATGTAATGCAATGTCAATTAATTATTGGCAGAATTATGATGAAAGATGAAGTCTTTGATGCTTTTTCTTCTTCCTCACTTCTTCTTGAAGAGGAAATGAGCAACCATCCACTCTTCTCCATTGTTGTACCCAAACAGTTCTGCAACTGCTATGAAGAACGTCCTCCAATACACCGTCCACTTCACCGCTGAATCTTTGCCGTAGGTGGATACCATTATAGGCTTTATCGAGCTCATGTTTTGGTCCATTCTCTTGAGCCACTCCTCGCTGCAGGCGAAAAGAAAGTTCATACTTGCACTTGCGAGCGTTATTCAAAGGGACAAAAACTAGCGATGGGTTTTACCTTGTCTGAGCATAATGCTTTCCGTTCACAAGCCAATGGTCGACTATAGAAACATCATCCTACAGGGCGATACCATGATTAAAATCAATGGAGAGATGACACGATCGTTTGTCTTGAGATTGGTTATGGATGTTATATCGAGTTTGATGGTATCGAATCTGTTCACCTGAAAATAGAGGAGCAAGTTTGCTGAAGGCATTGTGCCCCCTGTAAAGAAGTACCGAGTTATCCAGTCGTCGTCATTCACATCCTGGTGATAACATCAAACGACTTGCAAGTCAATTTGCTGATGACAATTTGCGTTAGAAATCGATGAAGAAAAGGAATGTTGGGCAGTATTGAATTCCTAGTTGTATTTTGACAGGGAAGAAACAAAAGGAAGATTGATCGATAACCAAGGATTGTACCTCAAAGTGGTATGCAAATGCTTTGTGGCAAAAATAATGGACAAACAGAAGACTGTCTTCTTTCATCCACCTTGATACTTTTTTGAGAAGACTCTCATAGTTTTTCATGTGCTGTTTTGTTGCAAAAGTGTAAGTAACACGGATGAACCTTGCCAAAGATGACATTTTCATAAAGTATTTTGCAGCTGAATGGAAAATTCAATACCTCGAACATTTCAATGGAAAAAATTCGGTCGTACGAAGCTTCCATACCGAATGAGCTAATGTCAGCAACGATGATCTGCAAATTCTGCAGTTGAAGATCTCTGCAAGGACCAACAACCTCAGTCAACTATGACGAGTCTAGAAGCTCAAATCTTCGAGTTCATAAGACATCCACATAAAAGCCATTATTTGGCGAGAAGATTAAATCATTTCCATGGCTATATAAATATATGACATACCGGCACTGTTCCTCGATGTGTGCTTTCTGGGTTGTTGAATTGCAGATGCCCGTAATCTTGCAGTTGGGGTATTTCTGAGCGATGAACAGCGAAAGAGATCCCCAGCCACAGCCAACATCAAGAACAGAATGACCATCTTTTAGCTGCGCTCTCTCACAGTACATCTCTAGCATTGCCTTCTCAGCATCCTCTAAGGTGCTCGACTTGTCCGGGAAGAAGCAGCAACTGCGAAGACACAACCAAGTCATATCAAGGAATAAACGAAAAAAAAAAGGACAATCACAACTCTGTAACTAAATTAGAGAAAAGCGTTTATGATACTAGGACTAACGTGCATTCCACGTGTTATCGGACAATGAAATACATAATGCTGCATTCATACAAAGATTTCCAAAGATACAAACCGCAAGAGACTACGCTATAAGCGAGAAATTTAAGTTTTCAGGCATTTGCCTGTATTTAAGATGCTTTCCCAATACAAGTTTGAAGAAAGATGTCGGAACTTCATAGTGCTGAGACTTTGGCGTTTCGGTCTTGACAGCTATCGGCATCTCCTTCAAAGCTGCACGAAGAGGGCAGTCAGTGATCAGCATAACGAAAACAAACGATCCTCTTACTTGTTCTATATGTCTCCAAAAAATGTGGTATAGATATCAACTGCTCCCACATTTGACTATCTCAACCCACAAAGATCGCATCGATCAAAAACACTCGCTAGAGTAGTAGGCACGGTGCACAGATCACAACCTTCACGCTCAACAACGAAAGCCACTTTACCTAATGAAGGTCGAAAACACGACAGAGAGAATGCTAATCAGGCAAAAACTCACAATGCACGAATTCCACGAGGTCGGACAGCTGCACTTCGCTGGAGGATCGATAGCCAGAGCGCAGGCGAGCGGCGAGGAGGAATCGCGTGAGGCGCCGGACTACAGCGTCCGGCAGCAAGTTGCGCTCGAGCGAGGCGAGCATGACGCGCACGGTAGCATCGTAGGGCAATTGCACGATCGAATCCACAATTTTGCCGCCGCCTTTAGCTGCTGCATATTCCGACTCCATCTCAAAATCCGATAGCACGAGCGAATCACTACCTCACACTTCTGCGAATTTGGGGTAATTATATCTATTCGCTTACGTGGCGTTCCTCAGCTGATACACGCTCTTCAAACCACCGCCATGCAAATCGTTCTTCTTCCATATATGGATTGGGATATTCAAAAATACGTTCAATATTGGTACTTTGGCCCAATAGTTAATCAATGGAGGCCCAATATTTATATGGTCCATGACGTCGGCAATGACGTCGTCTCAAGTGATGTCACGTTCCTAAATCTGAAAGATTTTTTTTTTTTTTCCGTTGAAGTTTATTTTCTATGTTTCGTCTTCTAAATCAAAGCCTAGCTTGGTAGGGTTCTTTTCTTTCAATAACAAAGCAAAAAGGAAAAAAAAAGTTCAATTAAAATTACAGATGATCAAGAAAGTCATGAGTTGATACATAGTGATAATATCTAGATAATAGTTGAAAGCTCCCTAACAAAGCTCATTCGTGGTATTTATTTAATTTGATCATAAGGGTTTGATGCCTTCATGGTTATGGATTCCTTCGTAGGTTGTTATGACATATCGAGAATCTTGTTGGTCCCTCTCAACCCTCTTCTTCACTGGGCAGCCTTCGATCGAGCATTTATAGTAGTTTCTGTCCAAAGCAAAATATATATTCATAGAGATACGTTTCTTTCTTTTTCTTCCTCTTCAAGTTGTGCAAAGGAGAAAATATTGTTAGCCAATGAATACCTGGGATTTGGGTTGTTTTTCACCATCTTTTTGCCATACTTTCTCCACTTGAAACCATCGTTGAGTATCTCCACATCTGATTTTGTCCGAAAAGCTACCTTCTCTTTCTTTCCTTTCTTCATCGTCCCACTTTCTCCTCCTAATGATCGATCATAATAAAGATGATCACAATCACATAAGCATAACAAAACGCACACACACACACACACACATAAAGTTGCTTGCTTACCGTTGATAGACTCATCGTCGGCATGCAATAAGCCACTGAAGACACTTCCATGAGCTAATACGCCATCATCAGCTATCTTATCTGCGTAAGCCAATTGTTGCTGAGGATTATTACTATGGAAATCTTCTTCATCAATGGAAGAAAAGTCGGGCATATCCACAATCCAATCATCGTATAAATTGAAAACATCGTAATTGTTCATGGGCTCATGTGATCGAAAGAGGTTCGTAGCGTCAGAAGAGTTTGTGTAATAATAGCTTTGATGGTTATACTCATCAGCCATGATAATATCTTGAAATAACTTGCTCAGCATAGGTAATAATGGCGTATTATATATTGTGGGGGTGAGCGTTTAGTGTGGCTTTTGTTGTTTTCTTGGTAAGCTTCGTAGTCACAAGGTGAGAAGCTTCAATGTTGCTGCGTATATCATATCAGTGATGGCTAGAAAAAAAAAAACGTGGGCCCCATTAAAACATGCCTAACTATTGTTACTATATTATTTATTATTTTTTTTAGAGAAAATTATAAATGGGTCACTAAGAATGCCATTTTTATTTTGGATCACTATGTTTGCCAGTTAGAAAACTAGGTCACTAAGTATGTATATAGTAACAAAATTGGGTCACTGACCTCTTTTTTCTTATTATATACATACTTATGACCCAAATTTGTAACTATATACATACTTAACGACCTAGTTTTGTTACTATATACATAGTTAGTGACATATTTTGGTAACTAGTGACTCAATTTTGTTAACATATACATACTTAGTGACCTAGTATTGTAACTGGCAAACATAATGATCCAAAATCAAAAAATGATATAATTAGTGACCATAATTTTGCCTTTTTTTTTTTACCATGGGCATTTCATTTCATTTCATTCACTACACTTCGATTGTGAAAGAATGCGAAAAGGGTTCGGGACTTTTAAGGTGGGACATGTTAAGGATGACTTGCTTAGTGTTGACTTTTCAGTTGTGTTGTTGTAACTTGTTTGTGAAGAGTCTTGTCCGTGCGAAGACCACTCTTCTTTGATTTGATTTACGGTGGGAAAATAGGAATAAAAGTCCGTGCAACGTAAGTTTACATAACATAATTGGAAAATATATACATAAATATGGTATATGAAATAACATAAACACGTGCTATCTCGAATTATAATATTCTTGGTTGAATTGGTCAGGAAAAAAAATGAAAACATTGGGGTAAGTTGTTTGGTATCATTAATGATTGGCGCATGATATCTTGTATTTCTACGACGATTAATAAAGGCTTTTTGTTTGGTTTGAAATAATAAGTAGAAATGACCTCGACTAGCAAATATCTACGAGCTAAGAGACTCGATCAAAGCAAGGAAAAAAACAGAATTTGTTGAAAATAAATAAATAAACAAACTAGATCAATTTTACTGAGTCAATCAAGACAGAATGGGAAGCTGCTTAATGAGGTAATCAAGAATGTTGAATGGGTCCCATATCGTTGAAATTTTGGGGTCTTTGAATCATGTAATAGGGTCAATTCTTTTAGGTCAACGGGCACGTTATAGATACTAGAGAACCCACTAATTGTGTTTTCATTTAGAAAAATATATTCTTAATATGATTAAAATATGAATCCCATCTAGAACGAAATTTGATTTTTCAACACAACTATTAAAAAATAATAATCTTGTCGAAATCAGCCAAAAAACTAATGACAATATGTATTCCCTATTTCCTACCTACATAATTTGAAATTACGTGCTATAAAAACCATTGATTCGGTCGTCCGTTCGCCGTAGAGAAACAAAATAACCAAGGTGTTGATTTCTAATTAAATATAATTAGAGGTGTAATCATGTAATTATACTCATTCTCGAATTTCCCATGTCAAATTTTTAGTCAGTTAAGTATAGACCGACCTTAAATGGTCGCTCTTATCCAAATGATTCTTCCATAAAACAATGCAATAATAGAATAAAATAACGTCTTTATAACATACTGTCCACTGTTTCAGCTGAACCCAAAACTTGCCGACTCGAACCGAAGAAGAATCCCACAGGCGAAAAGCCATCAAGATTCTGACCGACACGTGTCCGTCGTCATCTGATCCTCAAAACCCTAATAGTTCACACACCTAGAATAGGTTTAAGAAGGAAAAACTAAGATAGATAGCAATAAAATATGAGATAGTTAAGTTAATACTAGATAATTCGGCACAGTCTACACCTGTGCACAGTTATTTTTTAAAAATTTTAGAACAGTTTTTTTGTTTCACACGTCAAATAAAATAATCAAAATTCGCTACAGAGGTAGTGGGGTAGTTTTTTCGATAGGGTCTTATTCTCTATTAAATAACTGTCAAATTGGCTAGGAATTTTGGTGTAATTGATACACCAAATTAGAATAAAAAAGCAGTTTTTAAGTGCCACAATTAATAAAAGAGTATAGATTGTAATGAATACGAGCCAACATAAATATAGGCCCCAGCCTTCATATAGTGGCTTTGCTTGTTTCGTTATCGTCCCAAGTCGAGAGATTGTTTTCTTTATTATGATTTTGTGTTGTATTTATATGTGTTTGTTTTAGGATGAAAACAAAAGCAAGATCGATCGAAGTGAAAAAGCATTGTCCAACATGGATAAAGCTAGAACACTGGGTGGAGATGATTTCGTAGCTCGTACTTCCACAATTATATATACATTATATATATATCGAATCTTAAAATCAAAGTGATTGATCGATCTCCATGAAGAGAGAGAGAGAGAGAGAGAGAGAGAGAGAGAGAGTGACGTGGCATAGATATATCATATTTCATGTCTGATCAATACGATGAGCTCAGGCATGGATATCGGAAAACAAAAGTGTAATGCATTCCCCTCATATTTTTATGAGTTAATTAGACATTGCTTTTGAATTCATTGAATCCTTTGGGGAGGGAGGGGAGCTTCATCGTAGACCTAAAAAACGATTCGCACTAGGTTTTTGTTCTTAGTTTAATTATTAAAATTTAAATAATAATCTAGTCTTGAAGTTGATGTTACGCTCTTAACCTAAAGTTGTTTCAAAATCATTTCTATATTAAACGAGTAAATCGCACATTACATCTCCTAGACGTGATACTTTTCCTTCATGGCAATAAGATATCTAATTAATTCATTTGTAATTAATGAATATAATCATTAAGGGAATTAAGATTATATATATATATATCCTCTCTACATCTCTCCATCTCTCTCTGTGTGCACACTTTCACACACTGATCCCATGCTCGAACTAATACTAAGCTATTCCTTTGTCTCCTCCTATTCACACACTTCCTTTCTCATAAAAAATCTCTAAAACCATTACAGTAAATATACAACGCCATGGAAATCCCTCGCAGACAAGAGGATAAATACAAACCAAGAGAACTATACAGCAGCATGCCATCATTTTCCTCAACCCTCCTCGACGAATGTACCGCTCAACAGACGAAAAGTCAGAATCTTTTGAACAAAAACCAGAGAAGAAGAAGAAGGAGAAGAAGAAGGCAAGTGTAAGTACCGTGGATGATGAGGATACGCCTAGTTTAGCTTCTTTATCGACAAATGGATAGCGATGGACAGTAACAGATCGCTGCAAGACAATGGCGACGATTTGTTGTTCTTCAGTTCCACTTCGAGCTCATCAAACAGCTCTGGCGCGCGCTGTCTTCTTCGGACACTGAGTTCTGTAGTAGTACCAAAAAGACAAAGTCGAAGGTTTCATGCTTTACCACCATGATGCCCGCCAAGCCGATCCGTACAAAAGAGAAGAAGATCAACACAATGGAAGATGATATGATGAAGTATAAATCGCGGGCCTTGAAGGTTTCTGCCAAATTGAAGGAAATGAAGCAGCAGCCCATATCGCCAGGAGCGAGGCTGACGAGTTTTAATAAGCACGCTTTTCAGCAGTAGTAATGCAAGTGGTGGTAAGAAGTCGAGAAATCTTGAAACAAATAAAGGGTTGGTAGATTTGAAGTCGCTGAAGGTAGAAGAAACCCCATCGTGTCGACATAATAAAATATTAAAAGAATGGCACTGCTTTTTGAGTGGTCAAATGAGGCTGCCAATGTGAAGGAAATGATTTCGGCGCCTGCATCCATGTGGTGCTGAAGACTTCTATTCAAGATTTTCACATGCAGATCATTTGCCTATAAATAGGCTACGAGCTATCAGTGCAAAACTCATCCCACACAAGAAATCCAAAGGGATCAGTGAAGAGAAAATAAATAGAGGGAAAATAATAGAGGGTTTGTCGGATATTTTCTCCGACTATAAAGAGAGATATTGAGGGTTTTTCTCCTTTGTAGTACAAGAGGTTGTACCTCCTATATTTCCCCTATAGTGAATTCTTCTTCCTTGCCCGTGGTTTTTACCCCGATTTGTTTGGGGGTTTTCCACGTTAAATTTCGGTGTTCACTTTTATCTTTAATTGCTCAAATATTAGCTGCGATATTACTCGACTGGGTCCGCTGCCACGCCAACAATTGGTATCAGAGCCTAGCTTGGATTTTATATATCTATTTATCGTATGCTCTGTGGTTGCCACTAACGTGGACCCTCCACATCAGAAAATAATAGATATTATACTGCCATTATTACGGTGACAAAAAAAGACGGTACGAGTTCAATAATTATCTGCTGCAACCCCGTCGGAGGTATCGCTCATGACTGAGCAAAAATTATGGCGGCGAAGTTTGATATCGAAAAGTTCAACGGGAGAAACTTCTCACTGTAGAAATTAAAGATAAAGGCAATCTTGCGAAAGGACGGCTGTCTGAAGGCTATCGATGGAAAACCAGCCACGTGGTCGTGTCGTAAACGGCCAAAAATAAAATTTATAACCTTACTAATTAGTATAGCGAAAGTAAGGATCGTCTCCACAGGGAAGATGGTTGTTGTGACGTGTTTTTTTCTTTTTTTTTAACGCAGAGACATATCGACAGGTTAGGCATTCAAAAGATCAGCTTGTCGATTTGTATTTCTTTTCTTCCTCGAGCCTTGTGCGTTTTGATGTGAGAATGCAAACTGCGTTGATTGGATGATTGTTGCTCTTGTTTTCAGCTCTTGCCCTTTATCGTGATTGCTTCTTTAAGTTGCCAACTTTGATTTTTAATTGATCGCAGCTGTACGTATTGGCTATCATCATTTCCTAGCTCATGTAGGCTCCATCGCTCCTTTTGGTTGGGTTTTAAATAATTTGGGCTTCCTTCATTACAAGTGGCTTCAATCATTGTCTTATTAACCCAAATATTAAATAAAATGATAATTGGCATAATATATGCTAAAACTCGAAGTAGAATAAGTTTAAATATTGCGTCAATTATCATGCTATCAAATTCCCCCACACTTAAACTTTGCTTGTCCTCAAGCAAAACATATTAAAATCAAATAAGTTTAATCATGTACCATATCACTTCAAGAATGAAAATATGTATAGATGTCATGTAAGCAATGTCGGAAAACACATACGAGATCAAACTATTATCTACACGACTTACCTTAGTAATACCAGCCAAGATTCGCACCTCACTGGAATTCACTCAGATCACTCGGTGTATAGGTAAAATGTCGGTGAATTCTCTCAACTGATGCATTAATCTAATCTCTACCATAAGCTTGCAAACGATTCGTAAATCTATTACTCTCGGTGATAAAACGTAAATTAGAAGGTTTTATGGGTAGGGCTAAAATATGTGAGGTAGGCAAATAATAAGTAGCAAAAAGGATATAAGCAGTATTAGTGTCGGGATCACACCATCGTCTAGAACGCACCGAAACTTCTTTTCTTCTTCTTTTTTATTTTTCTTCTTTTGACTTCGTCGTTATTTCACCAAGCCCTTCTTCTTTCACTCTTAGGATCACATATACTTTTTTTTTTCGAGAAATTGAAAGATTATCAAAGGAAGGGTTCTTAAAGTTTTTTCGACGGTGCTAAGCTCCTCTTCTCTCGGCCTCTTTGCGAGTGAGAGATTATCAATGGAGAAGTTCTTAACTTCTTTTCACGCTCAACTTTGGTATAGATCCGGCTGCGCTTTTCAACTCCCGCATTCAACGTCCACTTCTACTGTTGCTCCGGTTGGATTTATTTCTGAAGGCTTATTTGAGTGGAACATTTTTTTTTGGTTTTCAGAAAGAAAAGGTTCAGACTCAAAGTGGCTAACTACGGTGATCAGTCGTGGTCGGGAACTTTAGCTATGACTTATTTCCTAATACCTTCCATATTTCACGCAATCTCACTTTAAGGAAGTTCAAAACGTAATACGCAAGCAAGTTCTAGAGAGAAATAAACTAAGCATGATTCACACAACCAAAAAAAATGAGCAAAAAGCTCGTAGGCTCAAAATCTCACAAAAATTGGGTTATGCGTACGAATCTTTCAGGTATCGCCAAGTTCATCATGCAAGAAAGACATCGACTACGCATGTGTATCCTAATTACTCACATTAATCTAACATAAAATCAATCTTTCCAATGACAAGAGACATAATTTTGAAAAATTTTACCCGTTCTTTTTTTTCATGTAATTCAACAAATCATGCACACATATAAAATAGTAATGTTCGCATCTATTTCGCAGAAATTTCCTCCCCCCACACTTAAATTTTACGTTGTCCTCAACGTAATAATCATTGTAACTCATGGAAGAAGAAAATAATAATAACTTAGCGAACTTCCCTGAATTTCCCGATGTGCATGTTTCGTAGACGCCTTTTCCCCACACTCCGTTAACAGCTAGAAATGCAAGCTTTCGATGAACGAACCCTACCCAAACCAGCTTAGAACCTGTAGACAATCATAGCTAAACGGCACGTCATAGAGAATTTACGATAACGAAATATAAGAAACAAAACAATTTATTTTTTTATTTTTATTTTTTATAATAGATATGCATCAATAATACTTGGGTTGCTCCCAAGAGCGCTTTTCTTTAACGTCTTTTAGCTAGACATAGTTCGGAAAAATTTTCAAGGCGGTTGAAAACCATAGTGAGCCCTCAACGTAACATGGAATGGTATTTGTTGTTGATTTTTCTCCATGTCGCTTAATGGAAGTCATGTTCCGCCTTTCAATTTTCCGCTTTCGTCTTCTCTTCTTCTAGATCAAACATAGCATACCTGTCGAGAAGATCGATGCTAGACAAAGAAATCGAATTAGAAGTAAAAGCAAATCAATTTACACCACCGTCCCCGGCAACGGCGCCAAAATTTGGTCGTGTCGTAAACGGCCAAAAATAAAATTTATAACCTTACTAATTAGTATAGCGAAAGTAAGGATCGTCTCCACAGGGAAGATGGTTGTTGTGACGTGTTTTTTTCTTTTTTTTTAACGCAGAGACATATCAACAGGTTAGGCATTCAAAAGATCAGCTTGTCGATTTGTATTTCTTTTCTTCCTCGAGCCTTGTGCGTTTTGATGTGAGAATGCAAACTGCGTTGATTGGATGATTGTTGCTCTTGTTTTCAGCTCTTGCCCTTTATCGTGATTGCTTCTTTAAGTTGCCAACTTTGATTTTTAATTGATCGCAGCTGTACGTATTGGCTATCATCATTTCCTAGCTCATGTAGGCTCCATCGCTCCTTTTGGTTGGGTTTTAAATAATTTGGGATTCCTTCATTACAAGTGGCTTCAATCATTGTCTTATTAACCCAAATATTAAATAAAATGATAATTGGCATAATATATGCTAAAACTCGAAGTAGAATAAGTTTAAATATTGCGTCAATTATCATGCTATCAAATTCCCCCACACTTAAACTTTGCTTGTCCTCAAGCAAAACATATTAAAATCAAATAAGTTTAATCATGTACCATATCACTTCAAGAATGAAAATATGTATAGATGTCATGTAAGCAATGTCGGAAAACACATACGAGATCAAACTATTATCTACACGACTTACCTTAGTAATACCAGTCAAGATTCGCACCTCACTGGAATTCACTCAGATCACTCGGTGTATAGGTAAAATGTCGGTGAATTCTCTCAACTGATGCATTAATCTAATCTCTACCATAAACTTGCAAACGATTCGTAAATCTATTACTCTCGGTGATAAAACGTAAATTAGAAGGTTTTATGGGTAGGGCTAAAATATGTGAGGTAGGCAAATAATAAGTAGCAAAAAGGATATAAGCAGTATTAGTGTCGGGATCACACCATCGTCTAGAACGCACCGAAACTTCTTTTCTTCTTCTTTTTTATTTTTCTTCTTTTGACTTCGTCGTTATTTCACCAAGCCCTTCTTCTTTCACTCTTAGGATCACATATACTTTTTTTTTTTCGAGAAATTGAAAGATTATCAAAGGAAGGGTTCTTAAAGTTTTTTCGACGGTGCTAAGCTCCTCTTCTCTCGGCCTCTTTGCGAGTGAGAGATTATCAATGGAGAAGTTCTTAACTTCTTTTCACGCTCAACTTTGGTATAGATCCGGCTGCGCTTTTCAACTCCCGCATTCAACGTCCACTTCTACTGTTGCTCCGGTTGGATTTATTTCTGAAGGCTTATTTGAGTGGAACATTTTTTTTTTGGTTTTCAGAAAGAAAAGGTTCAGACTCAAAGTGGCTAACTACGGTGATCACTCGTGGTCGGGAACTTTAGCTATGACTTATTTCCTAATACCTTCCATATTTCACGCAATCTCACTTTAAGGAAGTTCAAAACGTAATACGCAAGCAAGTTCTAGAGAGAAATAAACTAAGCATGATTCACACAACCAAAAAAATGAGCAAAAAGCTCGTAGGCTCAAAAATCTCACAAAAATTGGGTTATGCGTACGAATCTTTCAGGTATCGCCAAGTTCATCATGCAAGAAAGACATCGACTACGCATGTGTATCCTAATTACTCACATTAATCTAACATAAAATCAATCTTTCCAATGACAAGAGACATAATTTTGAAAAATTTTACCCGTTCTTTTTTTTTCATGTAATTCAACAAATCATGCACACATATAAAATAGTAATGTTCGCATCTATTTCGCAGAAATTTCCTCCCCCCACACTTAAATTTTACGTTGTCCTCAACGTAATAATCATTGTAACTCATGGAAGAAGAAAATAATAATAACTTAGCGAACTTCCCTGAATTTCCCGATGTGCATGTTTCGTAGACGCCTTTTCCCCACACTCCGTTAACAGCTAGAAATGCAAGCTTTCGATGAACGAACCCTACCCAAACCAGCTTAGAACCTGTAGACAATCATAGCTAAACGGCACGTCATAGAGAATTTACTAGGGGTGTTCAAAATAACCGAAAAACCGAAAAAACCGACCGAACCGTAAAGAACCGAACCGAAAAGACCGGAACCGAAAAAAACCGAACCGAATAGTAAAAAACCGAACCGAACCAAATTAAAATGGTTCGGATATCGGATTAAGCATACGTAAAACCGAAAAAACCGAAAAACCGAACTAAAATTATCATACTACATTAAAAATAGGAAAATATAAAAAATCATTTGTTTTTCTCCCATAACGTAAACAACACAATAAATATAATTTCATTGGTATACTTTTTTCCATTTTTAGGTGAATGTTTTCCTCACCAATCAAATAGTATTTTTCTCCCAAATAATTTATAGTATCTTCAAATGAATGTTTTTATATTTTGGTTTGATTTTGTTCCATTTTCATGTTGTTTTTTCTCGTACCTTTGAATTATTTTGCTACATGTCACGTTCCATAAATCTTCTTTGTTTTTTAGTAACCATAAATTGTTTTATGTATTTTCAGCTTATAATATTTTTTTTGTGATTTTAAATTCCTAACCGAAAAACCGAACCGAAAAAACCGAACCGAATTATAAAAAAACCGAACCGAACCAAATTAAAACGGTTCGGATATCGGATTAAGCATACGTAAAACCGAAAACCGAAAAACCGAACCGAAACTTGAGAAAACCGAACCGAACCGACCGATGAACACCCCAATTCAATTTACGATAACGAAATATAAGAAACAAAACAATTTATTTTTTTATTTTATTTTTTATAATAGATATGCATCAATAATACTTGGGTTGCTCCCAAGAGCGCTTTTCTTTAACGTCTTTTAGCTAGACATAGTTCGGAAAAATTTTCAAGGCGGTTGAAAACCATAGTGAGCCCTCAACGTAACATGGAATGGTATTTGTTGTTGATTTTTCTCCATGTCGCTTAATGGAAGTCATGTTCCGCCTTTCAATTTTCCGCTTTCGTCTTCTCTTCTTCTAGATCAAACATAGCATACCTGTCGAGAAGATCGATGCTAGACAAAGAAATCGAATTAGAAGTAAAAGCAAATCAATTTACACCACCGTCCCCGGCAACGGCGCCAAAATTTGGTCGTGTCGTAAACGGCCAAAAATAAAATTTATAACCTTACTAATTAGTATAGCGAAAGTAAGGATCGTCTCCACAGGGAAGATGGTTGTTGTGACGTGTTTTTTTCTTTTTTTAACGCAGAGACATATCGACAGGTTAGGCATTCAAAAGATCAGCTTGTCGATTTGTATTTCTTTTCTTCCTCGAGCCTTGTGCGTTTTGATGTGAGAATGCAAACTGCGTTGATTGGATGATTGTTGCTCTTGTTTTCAGCTCTTGCCCTTTATCGTGATTGCTTCTTTAAGTTGCCAACTTTGATTTTTAATTGACCGCAGCTGTACGTATTGGCTATCATCATTTCCTAGCTCATGTAGGCTCCATCGCTCCTTTTGGTTGGGTTTTAAATAATTTGGGCTTCCTTCATTACAAGTGGCTTCAATCATTGTCTTATTAACCCAAATATTAAATAAAATGATAATTGGCATAATATATGCTAAAACTCGAAGTAGAATAAGTTTAAATATTGCGTCAATTATCATGCTATCACCACGCTGACAGATGAAAAAAAGTTTGAGACGGATAATGGAGGAGAATATACTGGCAAGAAATTTGATAGCTTTTGCAAGAGGGAAGGCATCAAAAGGCACTTCACTACGGCGTATACTCCACAACAAAATAGAGTGGCGGAGCGGATGAACAGAACTCTGTTGGAAAGAACAAGAGCCATGTTGGGAGCTGCAGGTCTGGATAAATCATACTGGGCAGAAGCAGTCAACACCGCCTGCTACGTGATCAATCGATCGCCTTCAACGGCAATTGATCAGAAGACGTCGATGGAGATGTGGACCGGAAAGCCAGCGGATTATTCCAAACTCCATGTGTTTGGAAGTCCTGTGTACGTGATGTACAACGCCCAAGAAACTACAAAGCTGAATCTGAAGTCCAGGAAGTATTTGTTCTTGGGGTATGCTGATGGTGTGAAGGGGTATTGCCTGTGGGATCCCACTGCCCACAAGGTTGTCATCAGCAGGGAGGTTATCTTTTTAGAAGATAAACCAATCGGAGAAAATGATAGCACCACAAAGGAACGTTCAGAGACTACGACGACTGTTCGGGTATTCCTGGCGATGAGTGCTACATTCGACCTACATCTAGAGCAGCTAGATGTGAAGACGGCTTTTCTTCATGGAGATCTTGAAGAAGAGATTTATATGCTCCAGCCGGAAGGTTTTGAAGACAAAGAAAAATGGAACTTGGTTTGCAGGTTGAACAAATCTCTATACGGTCTCAAACAGGCGCCGAGGTGTTGGTATAAGAGATTTGATTCCTTCATCATGAGCTTTGGATACAACAGATTGAATGCAGACCCTTGTGCATATTTCAAGAGGTTTGGTGAAAGCGATTTTATCGTATTACTGTTGTATGTAGACGACATGTTGGTAGCAAGCTCCAACAAAGATCGTGTTGAAGAACTCAAGGCACAGTTGGCTAAGGAATTTGAAATGAAGGACTTGGGATCAGCAAACAAGATTCTAGGGATGCAAATTTACCGAGACAGAAATAACAGGAAGACTTGGCTTTCGCAGAAGAATTATCTGAGGAAGGTCTTGCGACGCTTCAATATGCAAGATTGTAAGCCAATTTCTACCCCACTTCTTGTTAATTTCAAATTATCCTCAAGTATGAGTCCTAACAGTGAAGAAGGGAGGATGGAGATGTCTCGAGTACCGTATGCATCAGCGGTGGGAAGTCTTATGTTCGCGATGATTTGTACACGACCAGACATTGCACATGCAGTGGGAGTAGTAAGTCGGTACATGGCGAATCCGGGCAAAGAGCATTGGAGCGCGGTGAAGAGGATCCTACGATATGTCAGAGGAACCTCAGATGTTGCATTATGTTACGGAGGAGCAGACTTTACTGTCAGAGGGTATGTTGACTCGGTCAACAATGACAAGTTCGTTTGGTGTCGTTCCTCGAGTGGCCTAGCGGAGACGTAAGCAACATGAAAGGCAGGTGAGAAAGAATGGTGTGAAGATCCGATTGATCCTCAATCAAATCTTCAAGTGGGAGATTGTCGACATAATAAAATATTAAAAGAATGGCACATGCTTTTTGAGTGGTCAAATGAGGCTGCCAACGTGAAGGAAATGATTTCGGCGCCTGCATCCATGTGGTGCTGAAGACTTCTATTCAAGGTTTTCACATGCAGATCATTTGCCTATAAATAGGTACGAGCGATCAGTGCAAAACGCATCCCACCGAAGAAATCCAAAGGGATCGGTGAAGAGAGAATAAATAGAGGGAAAATAATAGATGGTTTGTCGGATATTTTCTCCGACTATAAAGAGAGATATTGAGGGTTTTTCTCCTTTGTAGTACGAGAGGTTGTACCTCCTATATTTCCCCTATAGTGAATTCTTCTTCCTTACCCGTGGTTTTTACCCCGATTTGTTTGGGGGTTTTCCACGTTAAATCTCGGTGTTTACTTTTATCTTTAATTGCTCAAATATTAGCCGCGATATTACTCGACTGGGTCCGCTGCCACGCCAACACATCGTCGTCATCGTCTCCGCAGATTCTCGCCCAAATCGAGGGAGAGAATGAGGGATGGGCTAAACAGAACAGTTAGGTTTCATACTAAGGAAGATCCAAGGCGTTGTTGTGGGCATGGAACCTCGTACGGAATGGGAAAGCCACCATTGCCACCAAATGCTACTATGGAAGAGTCGAATAATGGGGAAGTTGTTTCTGAGAGTTGTCTTAAGCAGAGGAGTGCTGATGATGGTTGTTCCATGTGTAGGAGCATAGCCCATGAGGTTTATGAAGATGAAGAAGATTATGATGATGATACGAGCGACTCGAGCTCGGATTTGTTCGAGATTGAATGATCATTTGTCCTTGCTTGGTGTAAAAGATTTAGCGAAGAACTTCCTTTCTCGTGAAACTACTAGCAGTTTAGAAACAAACCGTACTGTTGCTGCTAGTGATTTGATTCGTTAACTGCAATTGAGTGAATGTTGTAATTTAGCATTTCTCTCTCATTCATTAGGTTGCTTTTGATTGATCACATCTTGTACCCTTTAATACCTCATGTTTTACTTTTTATGGGTTTTTGGGGAAAAAGAACGATTTCGAAGGGACAGAAGCTCAAGATGAGGAGCTGATCCCAAGAAGGCAAAGACAGCGACTAATATTCGACAAAATCGAAAGAAGAAAAAGGAAGAAGATTATATGAGAAAGAAAATCTTCTCCATGGGAATAGGTAAAAGCGAATATCTTCGTCTCTCTTTAATATGTAATCAATTCTCAAGGAATTTTTTTTATTTCTTCAAGGTTGTTCGTGGCAGTTCATCCAAGAAGAGATTTAAGTTGCCATTTACTTCGGTCAAAAAGTCAAGGTGAAGTCCTATTTCTTTACCTTTTCTTTGGGTCACCCGCTCTTAAAGAATCCCATTTGTTCTAGTCAAGAATGGTAGTATTTTATGTTTCAGATCATTCTAACACGGCTTTCTATCTCGAAACGAGAGTTCAAGGAATATCTTGAAATTTTCCCAACACTAATATTTATCTCTCAAATTTATAAAATGAGTTCAATCGCCAATTTTAGGGTTTTTCCAGTTCGATATTTATCCCTACGTTCAAGGAGATGGACAGTCCACTCTACCATGCTGTCATATTATGGTCCATCCGCAAATATGCACATGTCAAACGGTTGGATCACTTGGCACCAAATTATATGTAGGAGTCAGAATTTTCTCTCGTCCACGGGCCGTTGATTTTACACACGCACACATTATATATATAGATAGATTATGCATTGGTATACTAAACCACACAAATATATATGTATATATATATATATATAAAATATGAGAGAGAGAGAGAGAGAGAGAGAGAGAGAGAGAGAGAGAGAGAGAGAGAGAGAGAGAGAGAGGACTCGCCCCATTAATGGGAACGAAGATGGATCACTTACATGCAATGCAATGCACTTGACACACAAGACTTGCGAGTGAAAAAAGAGTTCCAATATACGAAGACTGTATACCTGAACTACTTACCTGGGGAGACTCTTTTAACATACCAGCATGGCAGCTACACCATCGAATCCTCGTCCACGACATCTCACACCACTGCAAGAATTTCAAGTTGGCAATAACAATATCAGACGAGATTCAAATTGCCAGAAACCGTTATTTCGGTCCTAAATCAGAAAGAACCTAACATCTAAACTGTAATCCCTGTTGTATCAATCCTGAACAGACAAAAAAGGAGAAAAGACCACGAAGAGATTCTTGTCATGACTGATAGATAGACATACAGAGAGCCTATTTAAACAGAGCAGCAAAACCCATTCGTTATCTTCATGGTAGTTATATGTACCTCTTCACCTGCTTTAGTTCAAATTATTTTTTGCTTTTACAATATTTACTTATATTGTCACCTTCCTCTCCACCTAGGTACAACCCGATGTTGTCTGTAATCGTGATTTTTATCCCTAGGGTGCTTCTCGCCAGGCCTCAAATGTCTAGAATCATGACACGCTTCCTTCTTGTGAGAGCCTCTAACGTCAGGGTAGAATCTTCTCTTCACATCTCTTGAGTCTAGGTGATGACCCAAACTTGAATCACTTTCATAGTGGTACTTAAGCCTCTCTGAGTGATGGCTTGGCCTCTTTTCTCTAGCGGAATCAATGTACTCATCGTCGTGCTGTCTTTTCCTCCCTGATCGTTCCTCAGAATGGCCGAATCTTGAATTACAGTCGTCATCCTCTTCGCCGACAAATTTTCTCCTGAGGACGGAAAGCATCTATTAGTGCTGGTGCTTGGCTTCCGCATGTTTACATTGGAAATAAAAGCAAGAAAATAAAATGTAAAAGAAGCATCTACTACTCAAGGGTTACCTTTCATGATTTTTGTCTGAATCGAATGTGTTTTTGCATTGTTGCAGCCTGAAGTGCTCAGAGTGGAGAGGAGGTCCCATAACTCCCACTTGCATATCTCCCCTGCGAAAGCACAAAAAAGACATAATCAAATTGAGACGTTCAACTTTGTGCAAAGTCTCAACTTAGTAGTGAGCCTACACCTACCCTGACATAGAAGGAAATGGAAAGGCATAAGGAACCATGGGGCTGTTGTACATGGTTGGATAAGGTACGTATGACGAGGTGCCCCAATAGGGAGGTGCATAGCCCATGAATCCTCCGTGAAAAGCTCCATTTCTAAAGTTGGAAAAAGTACAGTCTCTCATGAGATGGTCTGGACGACCACATATGTAGCAAGTACGAACACCCTGAAGACAGTCAAGACATGATTTTAACGAGGACTAGGAATACGTATGTTAAACAGCAAAGTCAATTTGAAAGGTAGAAGATACCAACCTTTCTTTGTCCGCCAACCAAAAAGTTCCCATGTCCACCTGAAATAATCAGCAGTATGACCAATGTTAGTGAATTAACACCAGCAATGGATTATCAGCAGTCTGAGGAAGATTGTACCTCCACTACAATTCCAATATTGATTGTATCCTCTGGTGTTGGTATCAGCTGCAAGAAATTTTAAAATAATTAAGGTCAAAGCATGGTCCAGCTCCGTTGGCCGCACAGGTCTTGGCCCCTCGGCCTGGCATGGGCAGCCAGCCGATGGAGGGGCAAGCATCTTCACAGGGCTGCCTATCGGCATCTCTTGGCTTCTCTCGTATATCATATTTGGATGGAACGTAACCGGCGATGGAAGGAAGGCCACGCGCGATCAGCCGAGCACTTGATTGATTCTGTGCTTCATATTATTCGTTTACGCCTATGTACACTTGAGTCTACATATCAGCTACAGATATATGCATTACGTAGGATTTGGCGAATAGCTTGGTAGTGCTCTCTATGTGATGTACTCTCTCGTTTTGCTTTTAATATTACTGACCCATTGCCTTCAAAAAAAAAAAAAGCATGGGATATGATTAATAACAGGATATCCGAAGAAGGTTTTATACAGCACCGATCAGAATTAAAGTACCTTCATTATGGACATAATTTGGACGAATAACTGGTTGATTTTCCCCCTGGAAATCTGCAAATGCCATAAAAACATAATTACCTTTTTATACATTAAAAACAGACTTATATTTGTTTTATTGATTCATTAAGAAGGTAATGGACGACCAAACCTCTTTCTCCATTAGCAGAGTCTTCACATGGCATGCTTAGTCCATGACGTGGTTGGGTGGCACTGATTAAAACTTGATTGGATCCTTTTCCAGTTTCCAAGGATGACTGAGGCGATTCAATGTTCCTTTGGACCACACCAACATCGTACGTTTCCTTACCTTGAACAGCAGATTCTCCATCTGCAGTTAAAGGAGCAGTTACACGATGCGCAAAACAAAGCGTTGTATCAATTCAATCTATATATAAAAATTGAAAAAATAAATCTAAAGAACCTGGCGCATATTTCTCCATGTCATTCTCTACACAATCATCAAGCATCTGAGATTCAAGAAAATGCTTGATTGCTTTATCCAACACCACGTTTGGTAGTAGATTTCCGACCTTGACTTTGCCTGACAAGCATTTTGGACACCTCCCCTTCTCAGCAAGTTCTCGCTGAATGCCTACATGCGACCAATAAATATAATAGATGAGCCAGATGAACAACGTACTAAAGTGCACAATTTGCGCACACTATCGTAGATAACTTACACTTCTCACAAAAGCTATGCTGACAACAAGGTATCATCACAGCTTTCTTGAAGAAAGTGCTGCACAGTGTGCACTTCAGTTCCGGAGGCAGACTAGCATTTTTTGCCAGGAAATCTGAAGATATTTTCCATTCAATTTCTTCATCAGTTCTCTTGCCAAACATCATGTTTGAGTCCGGCACAGGACATAAATCATCACCTAAGCCATCAAATTTATCCATTTGTCCGCTCTGCGCAAAATATATTTCATGGCAATAGCACATGGATAAATGGAAGATCAGAAGAATACTAAAAAGGAAGCAGAAAAAGCGCATACATGTTGAAGAGGTGTACTTACTGCCGGATCGAAATTGATAGCATGGTGAATGCTCCGAGTTTTGACGGGTTGAATAGTTGGCCTGCTGCAAACAAGCAAAATATGATCAGAACTTGCGCAACTTTTTTCAAATTTTAAATTTTCGAAAAACTTCAGAACAAATATGACCAAAGTTATTCAAGTATATGCAAAAAAGAAGGCTGAATGAGATGAAAATATTCATCGCATTTTGCAAAAGTTGATGTCAATTCAGACACGTGAAATCGTTCGGCATTATCAGACCAACATGACATCAAAACGAGAGGATCGATCAAATAAGCGAGCCAGGAAAAAAATTACAACTAAAGCAGAAGCAACTTACTCAGCCGATGGTAGAGTGCCACCGGGAACTCGCTTAACAATCACGCTCGATCCCGTTGGTATATGACAGTCGTCGCCAGCGTAATCTGCCAGATAAAAGCCAAAAAAAAAAAAAATTTAATATATAATGATCAAAACGCTTTCTGCTTATTACGAGAAAAAGAATCATAAGAATTAAAAACGCACCTAAACTGTAACCGCATCGGAGAAAACAAGATCGAAGCCTTGGTGCTGCTTAGAGCTTGTTCCGCCAAGAATCCTGGCACGTAGCTCCCGCAAAGAGATCGAATCTCGATTTCCATCGATCAGAACGGTGTCGAAATTCACCGAACTCCTGAATTTGAACCTAATTGACATGCTTTCAAATCTTCCCTTCGAAACAAACAATTCAACGGCGCAGCCACAGCCACAACTACACACAAACGTTGGCGCGCTGGGTGGTGCACTTGTTGGTATAGGATTTTCGATTTTCTCGGGCTTTGGAGCCACTGCTGACGTGTCGTCTAAGAAGGGGAAAAGAAAAGTAAATAAAAAAATTCAGGTTCGTGGAGCTATTTATAGGAAGAGTCATAGGTCACGTGACGTGTAACGAATAGCTGAAGATAGACACGATTGACCGTACGTTGACTTGTAAATTGGGCTGAACCCATTAAATGGCCCAATATCAATCATACATTAGGCCCAATTAGATCTTTGGTCAACATATGGACATGTTTATTATATATAGGAAGAGGACAAAACTTGTCTGTGGGGTTATATATAATATTTATGTATATATATTATATTATATTTCCTGGTGGAAGAAACAAAGAAAATACAAACATATATGCACAGTTCATCAGACCATTAATGGAGATTATGTCTGTTCATGGCTGGCTGGCCCATCTCATCAAACTCATTGCAGAGAAATACACACACACAAAACACACAATGTGAGTGTGTGGCCAGTGGCCACACGTATATTTTGACTACTCAGAAGAAAGCTTTGTTAGTTATACAAAGCTATTTTCGTAACCTCATTATCAAAGCCCTTTTCATCTTCGTACGTACGATGGGGTCCCTCGTTAGATGTCGTCGCGGTTCAATTATTATTGCTATTCATCCATATAGCATATATGATATATAATTCACATGTCTTGATTTACCACGTAGTTTAGAGAATGCTTGAAGTCGATACATAAGCATCTTAGATTATCCTTAAAGAAAAAGTGCGCTTTATGTACTCTACATGAGATAAGCGTACAACGAGGGTAATGAGAGCCGATGTTTCATAAAACTATTGCTTTGAAGGGAGATAATTATTAATACATACTACGGACCTAGAAGATGGGAGTCTATAAAGTAGACCAAAAGCAAGCAAACATAAACCCTAAATTCACCTTTCATAAGCGTTCCTCTTCATGGTATTAGTATATCAAACTGCTTACAAAGTCATCTTCTTTCTCCATGATCACAGATCACCCTTGTTCTCTTTCTGTACCTTTATTACTCTACTAATATCCATATCGGTTTTGAGGTTCTCATCTCAACTTCATCTTCACTAGATTCTGACCGTGACTGACCCAACTTTCCACTTCCTTATGCCAAGTCAATAAGCCCTCATAATCTTTGGATTGGAAAAATTGGGACAACCTTGTTCAGGTAAAGTTCAGTTCTTTATGTGGAAGATCAACTCGTGGGATCAAATTTGGGAGGAAGATTAATCTTCTCACCTGTAATTTTCTCCAAGTATGAGATAACAGTCGCCTCTCTACTCTCAGCCAAGTCCCTTTCACGGGCTCTTTCCATAGCTTGGCGCTCGAAGTGAGCCAATTCTTGACTCCTCCAAGCCTCCTCTCTCTTCCTTCTCTCCCTATCCAATCTCTCGACAGCTTCAGCAAACTTTCTGTGTAGGTTTTCTTGATGCTCCATCACTTGCTTCACAAGGTTCCCAAAGAACTCCGTCATGGGATCGATCATCGCATCTTTCTCCTTCTTCTTCTTCCTCTTTCTCGCTGTACCCTTCTTCCGAATAGATGGCGACTCCTTCTTATTACCATGATGATGGTCATCATGTTCTCCTATCGAATTCTCCGATCCATGATCCAACATATGGTTAAGCGGCGGCAACGAATAACTATATGCTGTTGTATTCACGGGCTCGGTAATAATAGGGCCTGTTTGGTCGTCACTCTCATCAGCCGTAGTAGTACTACCAAGGCGTTTGTATATGGCCTCTAACTCACCTGCAAAGTTTACCCTACTCTTAACTGCTTGAAAATGGCCGTTGTTCTTGTCTGAGTTGTTATCATGTCTGTCCACTATTTCGCTGTTTTCATTCGATACTTCAGCTTCCCTGCAAACAAATTTCCATAGATAAACAATATGATGATGATAAACATGATCAGTTACTGATAAAGTTGAAGATGAACGAACAAACATACAGACAAAAGCACTTGTTGAAGTCATAGTTTTAATATATTATTACCAAAGGGGAGGTTGTTTAATGGCTGAATCTTCTTGGTTTTGCTGCCAACAATGAAGCATTCCAAGAGAAGTATTAACAACAGCGTGTCTATTGCTAGTCTCGGGGACAGCTTCGTCATATTGCTCACTCCCACGAATATGCAGTCGTCGTGGTAGTACTAAACCGCGGCCCACCTCATTATTATTATTGTAAGAACTGCTACAGCTACTCATGATACGACGACGTTGTTGCAGTCCATCCCCTTCAACGTTGTTATTGCTGTCGAGCCCAAGCTTGAAGTTGAGAGGGAGAAGTGACGCCGACGGCGACGACGAAGGAGCTGCGCAGTAATGGCCGTGAATAGCCCTGGACTGAAGGTTGTGGTAGTGGTGGTGGTGCTCCGGCGGCGGAAACGGGTGGTTGTGGTGGTGGACGTTGTTCATGAACAGTGGCTGAGTTGGCGCGCCGCCGTGGCGGATTTGCTCGAGAATATCTTCGTCATGGTGCGGTTGGTTCATTGCCGGCGACGATAGCATCATTTGATGGGCGGCGCTGCTACTCTCTTCTCCCTCGTGCTGATATTGCAGTATATCTGAGATTCGAAATCTTGAATGCATCTTTCTTCGATTATATGTCTGTATATGTGTGTGTTGATTTCTTGAATTCGAGAAAACCCTAACTTATAGATCTCTTCTATGAGGAAAAACCAGCATCAAGGGAGAAACTCTTTAATGTGTGTTTTCTTTCTTTGATTGAGTGTTGAAAAGCTTTCGGAGAAACTGTGCGAGGAAGATAGATAATAAAAAGGGCCAGGCGTCATTTAACTGAGCGGCCTCGTACAGTACTAAATTAATAAATATTAACTGTCTTTTGCCAAGTCTTATGTCTAATATAATTAAAGATTATACAGATAAGGTTATTATATGATTATATATACATTTAAATTTTTCTCGAAGAAGACTAAAGTTGAGAAGAGCGGTGGACTCGTAGTAGACACGTGCGGCAGTGAGCAGACAAGAGCAGTGGGTAGGAGAGACATTCTGCAATAGATAGGGAAAAAATATTAATATTTTTTTTTTAGAATATGCTACAAAATTTAAATGTAGCGCACGTGAATGTGTACTGTGTTCATTGTCCTCGCTGTCTACCTTCACTGCATTAAATTCTGTGTCCGATGGGACACCACCCCTCCCCAATCCAACGGCTAACTATGCATGCATCATAAATTATTTATATTATATTTAAAATTACCGATATATTTTAAATTTTTTAGGGATCTTTACACATAAATATCCATTTGGATAAAACTTATAATTTAATACTCTTTCAGTATTTTTTTTATATGTAGGTACCTAATAGAGAAAATTTTTTGCACATAGGTACCCGATCCGCCGCAGGTACGCCATATAACATATTTAGTACCCTGTAGCAACGTATTGTGGTACGTAATACGTTGAGAAAATGGTACGTCATATATAACATATTAAGGTACCATATAGTAACCGTATAGGGTACCGTATAAACGCGTGACGTTGTCCACAATACACACATGAAAATGTAGGACAAGACTGAGAAAATTGGTACGAACAGTCAATCGGGTACCTATCTGTAAAAATTTCTGACATATGTATTGATTTGTAAATTTTTTACTCAATTGGATATTTATCTATAGATGTCACTAAATAAATTATATTTCTTACTAGGCCTATTGATTGGCCCAATATTCCAAAAGTCATTTAGTCTTCTCTATTTAGGGCCTACTGGGTCCACTAAATGGGCCGACGATGGCTTCGATAAGTAATTCGAAACTACAACTCATCGTCAGAAGATGAAGATCTATGAAACCCTTATTGATATAAGATATATCTTGGCAACGACCATTAATTAACGTTAAAGTTGTTAGGAATTATTTATTGTGTTCAATTAAATTAGATTATCTTAATCTTGTAGTTTATTTTGCCCTAGGATCTAATTGTAAATATACCTAACTTGTGGGTATATTAGTTATATTGGGCCCAGTAAGCCCATTAGGGCTTATGTATAAATACCCTAAACACATCAGTGTTTAGGGTTGCTGATTCATTAATAGAGTTGACGACTTTTCTGAAGAACACGTGCGCTCTCGTTCCAACTCTGCAATTCGTCTATCGGTATTACTTCGTTATTGCTTCCGTAATTCATCGTTACAGGTAATACTAATCCTTTGAATCAGTACAAGGTTGGATCAAATCGGCCTAACAAGTGGTATCAGAGCCGAAATCGTGGATCAAATTCATCAGATTTATCTCGGCTTGATGTTCGAATTTTTCGCTTTTTAATTCAAAAATCATCAATTCCTCTTCGTCCAAATTCCCAGATTCTTCTCGGCTCATGGAGAACGCATAGGTGTATATTCGCTGCTCGTGATTCTTGATCGAAATTTTCGAATTCTTTTTCAGCCGAAGAACAGCGTGACGACGAAATCTCGTGAATTAAATTGCTCATCTCGACTTTTGTTTCGACATTTTATCTCGACATCTGCCTCGAAATTTTACTTAGGGACCCGACATTTTGCATTCCATTCGATATTCATTTCGACATTTTATCTCGTATAAGGATCTCGATATTTTTACTCGACATATCTCTCGACTTTTAATTTTTATTTGCCAGATCTCGACATTTGAAAATTCACCAGATCTCGACATTTGCTGATTTTCTTTGAGGTCTCGAGATCTTTTGATATAAGAGACTCGACATTTTACTTGGAATTCGGCAAGGATCTCGACATTTATCTCTAAATTCCGCTCGACATTGATATAAACATCCTTCTCGACATTTTTATTTTTCTTTGATCTCGATATCATGTTCATTCGACATCTACTAAATAGCCATCTCGACTTTTTAAACTTCTCGACATTTGAAAGCTAACTATCGAAATCTTCGTTTATTGAAATCATATCTCGACATCTTCATTCGATATCTACTATTCCTTGGAAATCCTTATCCTATTCTTGGAATATTATATTCATTTAAATGTCGAAATCCGCGCGTTAGGTGGATTTCGTTTCCTGTTCTGGAGACTTCACTAACTCCTTTTCTCATTATATATATATATGTTAGGTTATATATACATATATTTATATATATAGAAATAAAAAAAAGGAAGGAAAAAGAATATATTTAAGCTTTCTCGACATTTAACACCTCAAACCCCTTCAAGAATTTAAGGCTTTCGACATGATAGAATTACAAAATTAATTTGGACTTCACCCTCTCGAGAAGCTGCATTTCGAAAAGTCAAAATTTAATTCTAATTTTCACCGTTATTCGAAAATTACATCTTTTAATTAATTAAACTTTCATTAAATAATAATAATTAAATTCAGTGATTATTTTATCTTCATCTATCTTTCTAACATTATTTGATTTTTCTGAGTTAGAGATCTATTTAGCTGATCAACACGATTAAGATCCACATCCAACCTACCACAAGAACGGACCAACAAGTCTCTACAAAAAATTTGCGACGGTCAAATTGTTTCGACACTTCACGGTATCTCTCAACAAAATCAAAATTTTTCCAGAATTGAACTTTCAATATCCACTTTCAATATGTCGTATATGCCGTATCAGTGGGAACAGAAAGAGAACAAACAAGCTAAAGAAATAGAGGAATTAAAAGCTCGCTTAGAGAATAATCATAAATGTCTTCTTGCCAGCTTAAGTGAAAAAGCGCATCTCAATTGCAAGCTTGAAGCATCGCAAATGAGAGTCGATGATCGTGATAAAGAAATAGAAAGAATGAAAGCGAAAATTAGTGAGTTAACTACTACTTTGAAAAAGAGCGAAGACGAGAGACTCACTAAGACTTGTCAATATAACGTCATGTATAGCGAGCGTAGCGAGTTATACGTTAAAATTAGGAGTTTAGAGGACATTCTAACAAAAAGAGGGCAAGCGGATCAAAATTCCTCTAAGAACCTAGCGTCAAACGGGGAAAGTAATTTACATTCTAACAAACCTGCTTCTTGTTGGGAAATTCCAGAGGTTGCTAATAAAATTTCCAAATTGAACGCAACTTTGGAATCAGAAAGAGTTGGTTTTCAAGCAGAAAAGCAAAAACTTTTAGAGGAGATATCAAACCTCAAAAACTCCCAGCCCTTAACTGTCCCAAATAATCCTTCTATAGAAATATCATTGTCTAAGCAGGACAAGGGAACTCAAATTGACGATTTTGTTCCTAAAAGTAAAATAGAGAAAACTTTTACGAATAATTCTAAGTCAATATTGACTGAAGCTGAAACGCTAAGTAAAAGTCGAGCTTTAAAGATAGCTAAGGAACAAATGAAAATTAGGAAGGAGAAAGGAAAAGCAAAAGTATCTGCGAAAATAAAAGTCGAAAATGTTCAAGAGTTTTCCTCTCCCATTCCTATCAAAAAAGAAGCGTGCAAAGAAGAAGTTCCAAGCTCAAGCAAGCATATTTCTCAAGCCTCCAAAACATCTCTTTCTTTAAAGAACGATAGATGTGGAATTGCTTACCCATCCACAAATGTTTATCTTTCTAGTAAGCAAAGTTCTAAGAAAAATCACCATTTTGATGTGAATCGTGTGAACACTTCAAGTAGGAAGAACATTTCATGTACTAACAATGCCTATAATTCTATATGTTCTTATGCCTTCATGAAATATTCAGTCCATGTTAAGTCGGAGAAACATCTTATGCGACTGGCATCAGAGAAAATTTTTAAATCATCTTCGAATAACACGTTCACATGTGCTGAAATGCCATACCCGTGTCAAATTAGTCCTAAATGGATACCTAAAGCTATATTAATGGATAATTATTTGACACCTTATGTGCTTAACCCGTTTTCTGCTAATAAGGGAGGACCCATCCAAAAATGGGTACCAAAGTCCCGATAATGTTTGCAGATAATCCCAGCATGAGTAGGTACTAAGAAAGCTGCTCCACACTCATGACTGGTATGCGACGAGGGCAGCCAAACATCCAGTGTGTATGGCATCTCGGGTTGCTCCACAGACACGACTGGTTAGCGATGCGAGCAACCAGACGTAGGTAAATTCTATATATGCATTCCCTAGTTAAACTTTTGGCATGCATATCGAAATGAAAAGACTATATACCTACTTTGAAATTAAATGGTACATTATAGTTATGCATGCTTCAAAAAGATCTTAAATTCCAAATTTTCGCATGCATACATGAGCTGAAATGCAATAAATACCATGTCATAGGTACATTTTTATTATGCATGCATCTTAACGAATTTCCGAGCTTAAATTTTCTGTATGCATATGAGCTGCAGCGCAAAATTCATATTCTAACTTAGAGCGATAAAAACGTACATTCTAATGCATTTTTAAAGAACAATAACTCTTTAGTTTGCATCTGCTTTGAAAATTAATACGTTCACGCTTATTTAATTGGGAGGGAATTTACATGTTTAAATGTGCATGCATTGAGGGGAGCTACTCTTTTTAAAGAAAAGCAACTCTTATATTTATCTTAAAAGGGAGCAATAATTAAATATTTTAGGGGGAGTGAACTTAATGTGTGAACTTAGGGAAAGAGACTTTCGAACGATAATCCGAATATGCATCTTTTGAGGGGGAGTAATTCAGTTTTAAGAAGCATGATTTGAGAGGGAGGAATAATATATCTATATATATATATATATCTATATATCCATATATAAATATAATATATAGTTACTATTATATTATTAATAAGACAATACATATATATATATATAAAAAAAAAAAAAACAAAAAAAAAATTCAAAAAAAAAAAAAGAAGAAGAAGAAGAAGAAAGAAAAACCCTCTCAGGCGCTTCCACATCCCAAGATGGACTTCACCTGAAAACTCAACCCTCGAGAGTTCAAGAATTCCAAAAGGCGTGACAACCGTACACTATCACGAAGATGATCTCAACCGACCTGCTCCAACTCGCTGATCAAGCAGCACTCACCAAATTGACGGATGCATGGATTCTAAGTTCCCACGGTTCAGTCAGACCAAACTGAACCTAACCCCGGAACGTAGCCGAGTGTTAGTGACGATTCAAGTTCATAAAAGCCATATTGGATATTCTTGACAAGACCGAAGAGCGGAAGATACACAAATCCCTTACCTCACACAACATTCGGACCATCCCATATAGGTGCAGGAGCTGATTTTTATTAGCTCCCGGGTAGAAGTCGCCCCATTTGGTCCAAAGGCGCATGCACGACCGAGCCTTACCCACTCATCGATCTCCCAACAGACCGATGTTTCACTAAATCACGGGGAGCCATGTAAACTATCACTGCTTCACTTGGAAGCAGGAGATATTGAACTAAGTGGTAGTCAGCCCCACACCACTGAACTTTCTTGAACACATCGAGTCTAGGTGTCCTCACTACCAAAATTTTTTATTTTTTAGGACACATACATTTTTTTTTCATCTGGACTTTGTGACCAGATCAGAACTTCCGTAGACATGTCATTCTAAGACATGCTTCGATGATCGGAAGGAAGTCCTGCCGTTGCAATATCAAAACAACAACGGTTTCAGGCCATCGCCTATGAGCTATGCTCCTAGACTGATGTTAACGGGACGCCTATGTGGCCCCGGTTTATAAAGCCCTGTTCTTACAGGCCACGTCTCAGAGTTTAACTCTAAAGTCGTGTCAACGGACTGCCTTTGTGGCTCCGTCAGGTTATTACCCAACCTGAGTACCCACCAATTCCGCCGTGCATACTAGCTCGATCTTCATGAGGGGGAGGAGAACTAGAGCAAAATGGGAGCAGCACCACGACGAAAGTGCAATATAGATCAGAAAATGCCAAATCTCAAGCGTCGTCAAAGAATCAAGCGAAGACCACAGAGTCCAACGATTGAAGTTGTCACCTCATGTACGACTCTCCGATTTTAAAGTGACACCCCAATCACAACACAAGGTTGAACAAACGTAGGGGGAGCTAAGCTACAATTGAACGGAGAGATCGGACTCAAATGACAAGATACGACCAACAACTTCAGCATGGACTTCAAGAATCAAAGCTGCAGACTCGTGTACAACTCTTCGAGTTTAAAGAGAGCTCCCAATCCCAACACAAGGTTGAACAAACGTAGGGGGAGTGGTGACTATCCAATGGAAAGATCGAACACAAGAGAGACGATCCAACAAGCAGCTTTGAACACTTAGGAGAAGAGAAGTTCAAGAGACGGTGAGCTTGAAAGATCTTTTAAAGAAGAGGTAACAAAGTAAGACAAAGGAGGATGTGATTGAAGAAGAACACGCAAGCAAATGCTTTCGCGTACACAACTCAGATACGTGTTCTTCGAGGACTCAGGATGATTACAAGACGAAGATAACCAGCGCTGAATTGCAAATTAAACACAAAGGGGGAGATTGTTAGGAATATATTATTGTGTTTAATTAAATTAGGTTATCTTAATCTTGTAGTTTATTCTAATTTAGGACCTAATTGTAAATATACCCGACTTGTGGGTATATTAGTTAACTTGGGCCCGTTAGCCCATTAGGGCTTATGTATAAATACCCTAAACACATCAGTGTTTAGGGTTGCTGATTCATAATTGAGTTGACGACTTTTCTGAAGAACTCGCGCGCGTATCTCACCGTCAAACTCTACAATCCGTCTCGTGGTATTACTGATTAATCGCTTCCGTATTTCATCGTATAAGGTAATACTAATCCTATGAATCAGATCAAGGTTGGATAAATCGGCCTAACAAGAGTATATCGTCAGCTGACACGAGAATTTTGATTTTTATCTTTCTTGATAAGTGAGCTGTTCAATGTCATCTAGCGTCACCACTATTTTAGTACAGTTCTTACTTATCTGTTTATTTTAGATGATTAAGGATATTTCTTTACTATTATTGTTAGTATCTGTCGACTATTAGACCCATCCAGAGCAATATTCCCATCTTTTTTTTTCTACGATATTCGTTTGTTTGAATTTGATTATTGAGATATTGACTAATAGTTTGATGGCGTTGAAAATAAAATCTCGAAATTTTAGTATTTCCTATTAAGATAAAGTGATATTACAATAAACGTGACTTGTAGTAGATCGACCTTTCGGAACTCGAAAACCTCGGACTTACAGTAGATTCTATTCGTATTAGTCTCATCTGTAGACCATAATAAATTGCAGATAATAAGAAATTAGCTATACATGAAATACTGACGGAGTTGCGTTAGGTACGCCTTTCATTTTCCAACAGTTCCTAAGCAAACAAATTTATGTTATTAGATGATCCAATAATACGCAAGCATATCTTATAAAATAAATGAAATTTGATATTCTACTATATATACATTAAATTTAATACCTATAATTGAAGAAGTGGCAGACAAATGCCAATAATAGGTTTCAAGATATCAGAAAGGTCTGAATTTTGCTCCTCAACACTTTCATTCTTACGTTGTTAATAGACAGATTTTGTTTCTTTATTTCATTCGACTGAAGAAATAAGCTTCAATCACTTATAACTCTCTCTCTCTCTTGAAGCGATGATAGGCTACATAGATCGGTTCCTCCACGAGAACGACGTGGACCCCACCGCCGACGAGTCGAACGGCGACGTTCTGTCACTCCTAAACGGCTCCGACTGCCACGTCGTCACGGCGACGACAGAATTCACCTCCGCCGCAGATAAGGACTTCGGCTGCATGAAGCGCTCGAAGCCGCTGGCAGTCGTAAAGCCGTCGACGGCCGCCGACGTGGCGAGGGTCCTAAGGCTGGCGTCTCAGACCCCCAACCTCACCGTGGCCGCGCGTGGAAACGGCCACTCAATCAACGGCCAGGCCATGGCCCACCGCGGGCTCGTCGTCGACATGAAGTCCCTCGACTCCCCGGCGGTGATCCACGTCGACGCCGACTCCCGTCATGCCGACGTCAGCGGCGGCGCATTGTGGGAGGAGGTGCTGCTGAGCTGCGTCGTCGACCACGGCTTGGCCCCGCGCTCGTGGACGGACTACTTGGGACTCACCGTCGGCGGGACGCTGTCGAACGCCGGCGTCAGCGGTCAGGCGTTCCGTCACGGCCCACAGACGGAAAATGTGACGGAGATGGAGGTCGTCACCGCCAACGGCGACGTCTCAATATGTTCGAAGAGTCAAAATTCTGAACTATTCTTCGCCGTACTCGGCGGACTTGGTCAGTTCGGCGTTATCACCCGCGCTAGAATCTTGCTTCAGCCGGCGCCCGCCATGGTAAAAGAAAAATCCGATCTTTATCTCTTCAAATAATTGAAACAAGTCAATGATTGTCGTACGTAACTTATCTTAATAATTGATGACGTAATCATAATGACCTCTAATTATATATTATTTTCTTTATTCATTTGTGGTCTTGATTCATTAGGTAAGGTGGATAAGAGTGGTGTACAGTGATTTTAGTGTCTTCACAAGGGATTCTGAGTCGCTCGTAATAACGACTGGCGATACGTTTGACTACGTGGAAGGATTTGTATTGGTCAACGCAGATGACCCGGTCAACGGGTGGCAGACCGTTCCTCTGAAACCGGACCAGGTTTTCGACCCGACCCGTATCCATTGCTCCTCTGGACCTGTTCTTTACTGTCTTGAGGTGGCCTTGCATTACAACAAAGACGACCCAATTTCCGCCGTTGAAGAGGTATATATGTTTTTGGTTAAAATGCTCGACAGCTCACTCGATATTCTTAGTTGCTTTTTCATTATATTAACATATATATCCCTCTTTGCATTATTTAATCAGTACCTTTCTTTTACGTCGTCGTCAACCTTTTCTCGATACTAATAATTGGCGGTAAAGATGTTTTTAGTATAAAATAGGCATACGTGTGGGTCAACGTAGTACTATAGGTCTACCCACCACACCAGCGGCGGCGCCGTGGTGGCTTTCACGAGGTGAAAAATATAAAAAGTGGTTCGAAAGCGACCACACGGCGGGGGGATAAAAAGTAATATACATTGGATTTTCTGACAGCACACTCTATCAATGAACAAGCAAGCGTATGGAAATAAAAGTAGCCACACAATGTCCTTGTTATTACGAGATTGACACCTTTGCAGTACAAGACCCTAATTTGTCCCTTTGCTCATCTCATCATCATGGTCGTTGGTCCCCTTAATACATTTAGTCATTTCAAAATCAATCATAACAAACAAGGGCTGGCTTTGTAACTTGCTTGATTGATTGTAGAGAGTGGAGAAATTGCTTTCAAGATTGAGTTACGTCCAAGGATTGAGGTTCGAAGTGGACATAAGCTACACTGATTTTCTCCGACGTGTGAAATGCGCCGAGCAACAAGCGAGGGCCGATGGTACGTGGGAAACCCCACACCCTTGGCTTAACCTATTCGTGTCCAAAAAAGACATTGAAGACTTTGATCGCCTTGTTTTCAAGAATATCTTGAAGGATGGCGTAGGTGGTCCAATGCTCGTCTACCCTCTACTACGCTCCAAGTAAGTAGCTAGCAATCTCATAAAATCAAAAAGATTTGATCTTTACGATATTTTCTCGGCCATAGTTCAAGATTAAGAAAATGGTTGACTATAGAACTATAGTAGGTGAAATTAAAACAATGGAATGGGCCCACATTCGATCAACAGAATAACCACCTGAATTGTAAGAATCCGATTTATTCAAAATCCGACGGTTGAGATTTGGCGTTTGAATTGATGATCAGATGGGATTGTCGTAAATCGACGGTTGTGCCCGAGTCTTCGGAGGTATTCTATTTGGTGGCTTTGTTGAGGTTCTGCGTCGTCCCAATTAGTGAGAAGGGTTTATCGGTCGAAGAAATGGTTGGGCAGAATCAAGAATTAGTTAGGGTTTGTAATGAGAATGGGTTCGATTTCAAGCTCTATCTTCCCCATTATTGTTCGACCGAAGGATGGAAGAAGCACTTTGGAGATCGATGGTGGGCGAAGTTTGTCGAACGAAAGGCTAGGTTCGATCCTATGGCTGTCCTTGCGCCAGGTCAGCAGATATTTCCAAGGAATTGGAAGAAGGCTTGATTTATGATCATCAATGTTTTTCTTTTGTCTTATTTTTTTGTGGGAATGGAATTTTATTCCCTCGCACATTATAATTATAGAGGGAAAAAAAACACACATTTTGCTTTTCTTAGATCATCCGACGAACTTCTTAATCATATATAACAATATGGGATTATTGTGTAACATTAATTGCAAAATCAATGCAAATGTCCAAAGATTGCTATAAAAGCATTGTGATAAGGTAACCCTTGTCTTCAACCTTTATACCCTTTTCTCAGTGGCTTTGTAATTGAAATTAGAGAACACACGAGATTTGAAAAATGTGACAGAATTGAATATGGTGTTACACTTTGGTAAAGTCTTTAGCATTACAATATAATATATAAGTGTGTCATGCAGATAATATGATATGTATTTAAACCTATAAGTGTGTCATGCAAATTACAAAATATTTACTATTTCGTGGCATGCATGGACGTTAATAGCCTATTGGCGTCTTTTGATTCACCCTTTTATAAACTACTCACTCCGTTCCTTATTAGTTGTCGTTCTAGATTTTTTTTTTTTCCTAAAAAGATGTCGTTTTATTTTTTCAAGAAAAAAAAATATGTGGATTTCCATATTTACCCCTAGTATTGATAACATGGGAAATAGTGATTACATGGGAATAAATAATGAGGGATATCATTTTAATCCATTTCTTAATGTGTGTGTAAAGGTTTAGAACGACAACTAATACGGAACAGAGTGAGTATAACTTACTCGATTGCTATTCACCGCCCCCCTTTTTCCTAGTCACCGCCCCCTAAAGGGCTGGAAAAAGACGATTTTGCCCTTATGATATTTAAATTAATTTAAAAAGAGAAAATTATAATAAACAATAAAAATATCTATTTAAACAAATAATCCAAATAATAATCCAAATAAATAATACAAATAAAAAATATAAATAAATAATCCAAATAAATAATACAAATAAATAATCTAAATAAATAATAAAAATAAATAATCCAAATAAAATATACAAATAAATAATACAAATAAATAATCCAAATAAAATATAAAAATAAATAATCCAAATAAAATATACAAATAAATAATCCAAATAAATAATACAAATAAATAATCCAAATAAAATATACAAATAAATAATCCAAATAAATAATATAAATAAATAATCAAAATATAAAAAAAAAATTCGACCGAAATCAATTTTCGGTCGTATTTATATTATTTATTTGGATTATTTATTTGTATATTTTATTTGGATTATTTATTTGGATTATTTATTTGTATATTTTATTTGGATTATTTATTTGTATTATTTATTTGGATTATTTATTTGTATATTTTATTTGGATTATTTATTTTTATATTTTATTTGGATTATTTATTTGTATTAGTTATTTGGATTATTTATTTGTATATTTTATTTGGATTCTTTATTTTTATATTTTATTTGGATTATTTATTTGTATTATTTATTTGTTATAAATAAATAATCCAAATAAATAATCCAAATAGATAATACAAATAAAATATACAAATAAATAATCCAAATAAATAATATAAATAAATAATCAAAATAAAAAAAAATTCGACCGAAATCAATTTTCGGTCAGTACTGTAACGACCGAAATATAATTTCGGTCAGCACTGTAACGACCGAAAATTGGTTTCGGTCAGTACTATAACGACCGAAAATTGATTTCGGTCGGTACAGTAGTGACCGAAACCAATTTTCGGTCGTTACAGTACTGACCGAAATCAATTTTCGGTCGTTACAGTACTGATCGAAATTATATTTCGGTCAGTACTGTAACGACCGAAAATTGATTTCGGTCGAATTTTTTTTTATTTTGTTTATTTATTTATATTATTTATTTGGATTATTTATTTGGATTATTTATTTGGATTATTTATTTGTATATTTTATTTGGATTATTTATTTGTATTATTTATTTGGATTATTTATTTGTATATTTTATTTTGATTATTTATTTTTATATTTTATTTGGATTATTTATTTGTATTATTTATTTGGATTATTTATTTGTATATTTTATTTGGATTATTTATTTTTATTATTTATTTGGATTATTTATTTTTATTATTTATTTGGATTATTTATTTGTATTATTTATTTGGATTATTTATTTGGATTATTCATTTAAATAGATATTTTTATTTGTTTATTATAATTTTCTCTTTTTAAATTAATTTAAATAGCATAAGGGCAAAATCGTCTTTTTCCAGCCCTTTAGGGGGCGGTAACAAGTAAAAGGGGGCGGTAAATAGTATTCCCTATAACTTATGATATGATATCCTATCCAAAAAGAAAAAGATATTTAATCTTGTCACTTTTAAGAGATTCAAAATAGTTACCAATAAGTAGCCCAATAATATAGTGCGAGCCTAACATGATGAGAAATCATAAATAAAGCCCATATTTGTAAGGTAGTACAAGAGATTTCTCAAATGCTAATAAGAGCCCATTAATAGTAAAATAGCCAGCCCTTCAGGAGATACAAAACACTTCCAAATTGAGAACCAAGATATTTTTTTTAAGAAAAAGAAAAAAGAAGAAGAAAGTGAAAAAACGAAAATTAGTTCTGTCGGCCACGTTAAAGAAAAATGTTATAATAATGCCTGGGATTTGGTGGACCGAAGGATCTTATTCTTCCCACGTTTTCACAGCCATTGATCAGTTTTGCGGGCCCCACGTGTCCCCTGCGTGCTAATCATTTTAATTTAGCAGAATTAATCAATTAATTAATTAAAGGGATTAGATTGGAAGAAGTTTTTACTCTGCTTTTTCAATCTCTGTTTCACGGACAGCAGACATAAAAACTGCTGTATTTTGCTTTAAACGCTCAGTAATTATCTTATCGGACCAGACATTGTGTTTCTTTTGCATGATATGATGTTTAAAATATATTAAATATATCAAATTGGATGGTTAAGAAAAATTCAAAAAAAAAATTATTTTGCGTAGATGGGTCTAATGATGTCGAAAGCCCATTGTATTTGGGCCCATAAGATATTTCGACCCACATTTCAGATAAAATCGCAGATAGAGTGGGAGTGTTGTACTTGCAGTGATAAAGACGCAAACTCAAAAAGAAGAAAGGGGCAAGAAAGACGGAGAAAGGCAAGGTAATTGAAGATTCAAGACCACAGTGAGAAAATCGCAAGAAAAAAAAACAACAAAAGTAAATCTCCAATTTTTCTCGAAGGTTACATTTTTTTTTTTCTATTTTGGCATTCGTTATCCGATCCAGCCGGCTTGTTTTTGGACGTTCATTTTCTTTGTGGCTATTTGATGCCGATTTTAGGGTTACATGGTGTTTCCGTTTTATTTTTTGGGGGTAACGTGAGAGGTGAGGGGCTGGTTCGGGCGAATAGCATGTGAAATTCGGTTCTCTTTTGTTATATTTTTTGTGTATGAACAATTGTTTTGTTCCATTTCCATGATTTGGGGAGAGAGCGCGCGCGTGCGTCTGTGTGTGATATAGCTTTTATAGTTATAATTATACCCAAATTGTTACGTTTCAGAGGTTTGTGTTGACGGGAGAAAAAAATGGAGGGTGGTGGTTTTGGAGACGACGACCGTGATGATATGGAGCCCGATGACTATGAGTTGGAGCTGCGGTTGTTGCCTGAATATTTTGGTGGTGAGAGACAGAATATGGAAGAAAGGATGGCTTGGTTACCGATTATTGATGAATTGAAGTCTGGACTTGGACACGGTATGGGCGAGGATGTCGATGTTGATTTGAGCCTTGGGTTGGGTGGTGTTGGTGAGCCTTCAGGTTCTACATCAACAATTGAGAGAGAAAAAGGCGTTGATCGTGATGCACTGAGTAAACGACCTAAAGTTGATTCTTTTCCCCTGTGAGATGAAATTTCCCTTCATCTTTCTGTTTAAGCGTTTGAAATTACGATAGGGAAAGACAGGCTTGCAATAAATTCCAATCTCTGAACTTTCTTTAGCTCTATTATGGTCCTGACGTGATAAAGTTTCTTAACTATTCTGTTGCCGATGTTGTCAGTTTTTCATCTGTCTTTGTAGGGGTTCAGTTTCTTTTGCGTCTTCTTAATGTAGATGATTAAATCTGTGGCGATTTTGAATTTTATGTTTTTGTGTGCTTTGTTTTTGCTTTTTATCTTATTGCTTGTTTTGATTCATCTTTGAGAGAATTATGAAGCCATCTTAATCTACTTTGATTTTTTAAGGATATGAATGAAATGAGATAAATTGCAGTTCTTCCGCTTGGGATCAGGATCCAACTCATTCTCAAATCACAGCGGCTAGATCTCAGATCGATGGTGATACTTCGATGTCGGATGATTCAGACATTCAGATTGATCTTACTGACGATTTGTTGCATATGGTATGGCTTATAAATTGCAACCACTTCTATATTTTGATGTTGATTCTGTTGTTGATATTGTTTCATACTTTCATGCTGTAGGTCTTCTCTTTCCTGAACCTTATTGATCTTTGCCGAGTGGCAAAGGTGTGTAAGCAGTGGAGGGATGCAAGTTCTCACGAGGATTTCTGGCGTTATCTAAATTTTGAGAATCGGGTCATATCAGTTCGAGATTGTGAGTGTAATTTTACTTTAGTAATTGCGGCTGTCTGTATTCTGTATATCCCCCATTTAGGATCAACATGACAAATTGACGACCTTCATTTTCTAATTTTAGTTGAAGCTGTCTGTCTCCGATATCCAAATGCTACTGCGGTTAACGTTCACGGTATTCCTGATACTCTTAATCTCGCAATGAAAGCCCTCGCTTTATTGAGGTACTTTTGTTTTTTTACCGTGTTAAAATACCCTCACTGACTTGCTGTATTCTGATTGTTTCTGATTTCTTTTATATTTCCTCAGAAATCTTCAGGTTTTAGTTCTGGGAAAAGTCGTGTTAGTAGAGGACTTTTACCCGGCTCTGACAGAGTGCCACACGCTGACAAGTTTAACAATCAATGATGCTACTTTGGTAAATGGTACTCAGGAAATACCCATTTTCCATGATAGATTGCATGATCTTCAGATTGTTAAATGCCGTTTGCTACGCATCTCTGTCAGGTTGCGGATGATTCACCTAAATTTCTAAATTATATAATCTCCTCTCTATTTGTAAATTGTAGTTCTTTTCAGGTGCCCCCAACTTGAAACTCTGTCTCTGAAGCGCAGTGGCATGTCACATGTTGTTTTGAATTGTCCTCTTCTGCGTGAACTTGATATAGCTTCTTGTCACAAGCTTACAGATGCTGCAATTCGTTCAGCAGCGACTTCATGCCCATCATTGGAAATCTTGGATATGTCTAGTTGTTTTTGTCTTAGTAATGAGACACTACATGACATATCCGCCGCCTGTGTTAATCTCCACTTTCTTGATGCTTCATACTGCCCAAACATTTCTTTTGAAGTAATTTCTCTTTTCTTTATTATTATATATTCGTTTTAGTTCGATCTGTGTCCAAAGTATGTTAATATTCTGTCTCATTCTGCATGGAAGTCTGTCCAAATGCCAATGCTGACAGTTCTCAAGCTTCACAGTTGTGAGGGCATAACATCAGCTTCAATTGCTGCCATTGCTTTAAGTTTAAGTCTGGAGGTTTGATATTTCTTTACCTTGAACAACTCCGTGTCATCATCTACCATCTATGTTGAGCTTTAAGCTTCACTGTGTAATAAGTATCTAAAGTTGCTAAGTTTTGGATTTTTTATGTATTTTAGGTTCTTGAGCTTGACAATTGTAGTTTATTGACATCGTTATCATTGGACATGCAAATGCTTAAGTGCATAAGCCTGGTACATTGCCGAAAGTAAGTTTGTCCCCTGTACTATGTTACTTAACCTCTATGCTGAGACTAAACAATGTATATGTGTTCTTACAGATTGACTGATTTGCGTCTACGGAGCAATGTGCTATCATCTATTGCAGTTTCTAACTGTCCGCTGTTGAGAATCACTATAACGTCGAGCGCGCTTAAGGTATGCTAGTAACATTGTTGTCTCGTTGCATATAATTTTTTAAGAAATGCCTGTACCTCTAAGCTTATTATGCATGGGATTGACATGCAGAAACTAGATCTGCAAAAGCAGGAAAATTTGACCAACTTATCATTGCAATGCGAGAATCTGCAAGAAGTGGATCTCACCGAATGCGAGTCATTGCCAAACTCCATTTGTGAAGTTTTTAGCAGTGGAGGGGGCTGCCCAGTATTGAAATCACTAGCTCTTGATAATTGCGAGGTTTTATATTTCCAAAAACTCCATTTTTAGCACTCAGATATCTATCAGTCAGTTGGTATTAATCGGAATTTTTTCTCCCAGTTAGGTCTAAGTCTGCGTGTATGATTGTTTCATGTTGCATATATGTTTAGCAGATAAACTCGTCTCTAGTAAGAAAATGGAAGCGCTTGGTAAACTATTTACCCAACTTAACTATGGTGCTAGAAACATGTGTCCCGATGACTATCGTATAACCTATATACTGTTGCATATGGTCTTTATTAACTTATTTTATGCGTTACGTGTTTGCAGAGTTTGACAGCTGTGAGTTTCTGCAGTACGTCTTTAGTTAGTCTTTCACTTGGTTGTTGCCGGGCAGTAACTTCTCTTGAACTTCAATGCCCTTACCTCGAGCACATCTCCTTGGATGGTTGTGATCATCTTGAGAGGGCATCATTTTCACCTGTAAGTGTTCTTATGGATTCCTCAATTGTGTTTGTACTGCAGTTGAACTCCATCTATGTGATTGATGCCTGAATGTTATGTTTCTGGTGATCTATGTTCTCCCTTATAAAAACCCTGTTATTGAACCTAATTTTTCCTTGTTCGCTCTTCGCTCACTATGCTTGGAAATTGTTTCTAGGTAAATCTTGCCTCCCTTAATCTGGGAATATGCCCCAAGTTGAGTGTGCTCTATCTAGAAGCTCCACTTATGGTGTCTCTTGAGTTGAAGGGATGTGGTGCATTGTCTGAGGCAATCATCAACTGCCCACGTCTGACATCTTTGGATGCATCATTCTGCAGGTAAAAACCACTGTTTCTCTGCCGTTTCTTTTTTTTTTTCTGTTGTAATCCGTTCTCAATGCCGTTAATCCCAATTGATTGCTCCTTTCGTTTTGTCTAACTGTAAATAGTTTTATGATCGACGAGTGCAGCCAACTCGAAGATGGCTGCTTATCTGCTACAGCAACTTCTTGTCCGCTTATGGAATCATTGGTGTTAATGTCATGTCCTTTGGTTGGTCCCGACGGTCTCTCATCGCTATGCTGCCTACCGAACTTGACCTTCCTTGATCTCTCGTATACTTTTCTCGTAAATCTGCAACCTGTCTTCGATTCATGTGTGTATCTGAAGGTAACTCCCTTTCTAATTTGTTTCATGGTCTGTTATAGGCAACGAAAATCAAGATTCGTTTAATGCATTTTTTCTTGCAGGTTCTTAAATTGCAAGCATGCAAGTACCTCAGCGATACAGCGTTGGAGCCTCTATACAAGAACGGTTCTCTTCCATCTCTTTGCCAACTAGACTTGTCCTATGGAGCTCTCTCCGAGCTAGCCATACAAGAGTTGCTCGCTGGGTGCACGAATTTAACCCACGTGAGCCTCAATGGCTGCGAAAATATGCACGACCTCGATTGGGGATTTCACCGCAACAGGCTTTCTGAAACCGGGTCGACCCATCGTGATCAAACGAACCGTATGCTTCAGAACCTCAATTGCGTCGGTTGCCCGAACATCAAGAAGGTGGCTATTCCTTCTGCCGCTGGATGTTTACATTTGACATCACTAAACTTTTCGCTGTCGTCGAACTTGAAGGAAGTTGACATATCATGTCCAAGCCTTTTGGTCCTCAACTTGAGGTATGGTTTGCTGTAATAGCTCTCTGGCAAACAATCTAGTCTCTGATATTTTCTTTGGCTTATTACCTCGGTCATGGTTTCTGCCTTTTGTTCAGCAACTGCAACTCATTGGAAACATTGAAGCTCGACTGTCCTAAACTGACCAGTCTCTTTCTTCAGGTATGCTTCGATTTCATTTCACTCGCTCTTCTATATTAGCTGCTACTCTGCTACTATGATTGTGTGTCATTATATATAATATGCCTTTCGTATCAGTCGTGCAATCTCGAAGAGGAAGCTGTTGAAGCAGCCATAGCACGCTGTAATATGCTGGAGACGTTAGATGTTCGCTTTTGTCCGAAGGTGATGGATAAATCTTTACGATCTTTTAGTTCAACTTAGTCTATATATCTATCTGAGCAGTAGTAAAGTTTAAGAATTTTTTGCTTCTATATCGACAGATGTCTTCGTCTAGCATGAGTATGTTGCGATCGGCGTGCCCCGGGCTGAAACGAATCTATAGCAGCACAGCAACTGCGGTGTAAATTATTGAAAAGAATGGAACTCCTTGGAGAAGAAACCTTTGCAGTGAATTATTGGTCCTTGTAGTCCAAATTTGTGTGTTTGTTTACTTATATTTACTTTGTCTTAAGGAAGAGATGTATGTTTGTATCTGTTGTGTGCTTGTTGTGATCACTTTGTGGACGAGGGATGCCTACCAACTTTTACTTCTATTTATTTCAAGTAGTAGTTAGAGACGATGAGATTTCTTCCAGCCAAGGCATTAAAAAGGTCCGATTTGCAAAACGGTCAACCTTTCAAGTGTTGATTCGAAATAATGTGAACTTGAAGGGGCTAAATTGCCAAGATCGGACACCTTTCCAAAGTTTTATTTTTGGGCTTTAACTTTTCAACATTATTGGGCCTCTACAATTGGCCCAAGGAGAAACAACGACAGCCTCAAATTCTGAAGTGGGTCCCAAATCACATTAAACAAATTCAGACCACACAGAAGGACGACGATTTGCATTTTTTTACTACCCTACGCGAAAAAAAGAAAGAGACAAGAAATATATCATTAACGTGAAGAGAAGAAGCTCCTCCAGCTCAAATCGCCCGCTGAAGCCCGGCGTGTTCATTCCTAGGTTGGTACGAGGTTTGTTTGCCTTCTTCGCTTCTTTACTTTTTTTTTTTTTTATTTATTTTGTGCCTATGTAAGGTAGTCCGTAGTCGCTTGTCTGTTTTCTGCACTCTGCTTGCCAGTCTTTCTTTCAAGTGTAAAAGAAGTAAGGCGAAAACGATCATGTTTAACTGCGTGTAATGAGTAGGATAAGAACTGTCTGGAAAAAAACAAATCTTTTCTTACATAATGAGACCTTAAATAGATGCTTGCGTTTCCTTTTGTGTGTGTAGGAAGGGAATGATGATAATAAAGAGCGTATTGAAGAGATACGAGCGTTGGAACCCAGTCCACCCAACCCTCGGCGCGTTTTGGGGCATAGGCTTAGGCCTAGGCTGTGGCATCGGGTGGGGCCCGGGCTTCGGGCCTGAGGCCATCGGCCACGTCGGCGCTGGCTGTGGCTTAGGCTTAAGCGTCGGCTTCACTCTTCTCGGCTTAGGAATCGGCCTCCCTTCCAATCACCTGTTCGCCGTCCCCCTCAACCGTGAGCTTTTTTTAACACTCTGCACTTCTCTCACAAGAAAAAAGAATAATGTGTGTAATAAGAGAGGATTGTTTGCATTGCAATTTGTGTTTTCAGGTTTCATGGCTGCTAAAAGAAGCGTTTTCGACATGGTTAGGGATCGAGCTGGTTTTCTCGGGGAGCATGGAAGTTCTCCGTCATGGATCAACGATGCAGTAAAACTGCAGAATGCATTTGCGTCATTTCCGGGATTTAAGATCGGTAATCTGATGGACAAAAAGGCGTAAGTAACCAACTCAGCAGATTGCTGCTTCGACCGAGGTTTGTTTTTCTTTTTTCAGGTTCGAGGTTGCATTTTGGCCGAGATATTTAGTCGATGCGCTGAAAAACTCATGTAAGTTCCTACAGCACTCGATGTAATGTTTTGATTTCATACATCAGATAGAACAAATGCCAATACTCTAACAGACACAAACAGCAGTTTTCGGTATGTGAGATCTTGCATGGCTTCATCGATCGTCAATCTGCGCGTCAATTAAAACGAAAATCTGATCAGTTACGAGCATGTGTTTATAATTCGACGTCATAGTGACGCAACACGAAAACCACGGGAGAAAAAAAAAAAAAAAACTGATGCGTTACTGAAATTCCCGTCGATTCTTCGAAGAAAAACCTGAAGAATTCCTCGGGGTAGAGATGGATAACCGAGCGGGAAAAAATAGATTCGACCCATCGTCGTAAATTCTCGGCCACGACGCGTTACCCATTTCCCTTGTCTGTTCGGTCGTCAGTCCCACCCGAGAAGGCATAAGATCCCACGAGAAGTTTCCGGAAGCTTCTAGACAGAAACCGCCCTTCTCATAGGACGACGGAACTTTCTGGAATCTTCCGCCATTGTTAGAGTCATTTGTAGTAGCCCTCGCATTGGATAAGGACGACGACGACTGAGATTCCACAGGCTTTCTTGAACGGTTCCTACCGCGGTGCATGTGCCGCTCGCAGTATTTCGAGTCGTGGTGGGCTTCTTTCGAACACCTCCACTTCTTACCGTCCGTCCTCCGACACCTGCCTGGCTCGGGGTCGAACTTCTTGCCATTGTACGAACAGTAACTTCCCACTTGCAATAATTAAAAACAATCGTTAGTTCTGTTGAGATTATAAAACGAGGTTTGTCCCACATCGAATAAATCAAGCTAGAGACAATCTATTCTATCACCAATTGGTTTTTACGAAAAAAGAAACCCCTAAATTTCTAATCATTTCTAATCAACGTGGTATCAGAGTTAGTGACCAAAGAGGTCTTATTGATACTGATTGTTGAATGACCACCTCACGTAAAAAAAAAGGTACTCATTCGAACATGGTATCGGAGTTTAGTGACCAAAGAGGTCTTGGGGACAGATCTCACGTCCACCAATTTAAGAAATTACACGTCTACGGCTAGATAATAAAGAAATCGGGCTAGACTCGAAGGGCGTGTTAGGAAATATTATGTATAAAATTAAAAGATGATACACACCCCACTGAATTAAGCTCAACACCAATCAAGAATCTAAAGAATCCACCAAATAAGGCTAGAAAGATTTAAGGGAGAGAGCGAAAAAAAATAGAAAGATTTTATTACACGAAGGGTGTGGGAAGAACCGAGATGAGAGGGCTTCGAAGCTGCGGCGAATGGGCAAGACGAGGTCCTGAGGAACTTGCAAGCCGGCGACTAAGTACTTGTAAATCATTGCCTGGTCATTCAGCTCCTGCCATTGCGTTGGGGTGAAGAAAGCGTGGTGATAGCCGGCGCCGCCGTGGCATAATTCGCCGGCGCAGGCGTCGCCGCCCACCGCCACAGATGCCGAGGATGACCCACTCATTGTTGTGAAAAAAGATCGCTTTTTTTAACCCTGTTTCTCGGCCTATTTCAATCAAGAAGCTAACTTTGAAATCTGCAGAGACGATACGATAATTGTCACCGAGCGTAATACAAATAGAAGCACGCATGCACAGAGAAAACGGTTTTTCCGTGGACAAAGTTTGAATCTTTCTTTCAAGATAGGTAAAAGGGCAACTGCAGATTTTCAGACAAAGGAACAGCGGAAGTTATAGCAACATTAAAGGGAAAGAGTAAGAAGAAAGAGCGAAGAAAACAGTACGAATCGAAGTTGCTGGCAAGTAATAGTACGAAGGGGGAAGGAAGCCCACAAAGAAAAATCATCGCAAACACACGCACACGCACGCAGTGGAATATCAAGTGAAAGAACATAATATGACATTTCACCTACCGATATAATATCAGATCCAGGGGTTGTTCTAACATAGAAGAAGCACAGACATCATCAGTGGCGAGCTGATAAAAAGGAGCCAACAAAGCTTGGGAACGAGAAGAATTAAAGATAGGATAAAGGTTTTGGTTTTTATTTATTTTTTATTTTTTATTACTTTGAAGTCGTACATTTGTGAACAGTTGAAGGCAGCATAGCATATATAATCTTTTAGAAATATGGCGGTGGTTGAAGTAGTGTGACTTGGTACTTACATTACAGTACCAATAATGGCGCATTTCGTTCTTGGCCAAGAAATACAATAAAGATGTATCTTCTAACGATTTGTTTTTCGAGATTAATTAGTCTTTTATGTTTAGTTTTGAGTATTTAGTATGTGTTTGTCCTAACGTGCGTTGTTGAGATGGGGAGGCATGGTGGATGGTGGGAGGCAACATGGGATTGGGTGGGGTTAGGGGTGGTAAGAAATCATGGGCCTTTTCTTCTTTATTTTTTTTTTTAAAAAGTAAAATTATTTTTATTTTATTTTGTTTATTTATGGGGTGGTCCATTGATGTTACATTACATGTTATGCACCATGATTATAAATTGTTCTTGCAATTGAAAAAATATCTGTCCTAAAGTGTTTCGGGATTGGAAAGAAATAACTTGTGGTTGGGAGATACAATACTAAAAATCTTAGTACCAAGAATTACTTGGATTTGGTATAGCGTGTGGTGTGATACACATAATAATATAACAGAATAAAATAAAGTAGGTATAAGGTATAGTTTTGTTGACTATTATTTTCACAAAACAAAAAGGATAAGTGATGAATCACTTAGCACACAAGTCACTGCACAATCCATTGTCGCTTGGATGTGAACAAGTTGGTAACCACTCACATTATTAAGAAGGGAATTGCTATTCACCGCCCCCTTTTTCCTAGTTACCGCCCCCTAAAGGGCTTGAAAATGACCTTTTTGCCCTTATGATATTTAAATTAATTTTAAAAGGAAAAAACTAACTGAATATATAATTCTGGTACGAAATACTGAAAACTACATACACAAATAAATTCGAACGATCGATCGATACGAAAAAAAAAATTTGATTTAACATTTTAGGACCGATCGATCGATATTTTCGGACCGATCAATCGATATTTTCGGACCGATGGATCGATATTGTCGTAAAATCATTCGTACGTAGATGAATTAGCGAACACGGATCGAAATAGTTTGAAAAAGTCCCGACCGAAACACAATTTCGGTCGCCACAAGGCACAACCGAACAGTAATTTCGGTCGCCACAAGGCACGACCGAAACAGGATTTCGGCCATGACATGCGGCGACCGAAATTGTGTTTCGGTCGTGCCTTGTGGCGACCGAAATTTCGTTTTGGTCGTGCCAGGTCCGACCGAAATCTTATTTTGGTCGAAGCTGGCACGACCAAAACAAGATTTCGGTCGGAGCTGGCACGACCAAAACAAGATTTCGGTCGGAGCTGGCACGACCAAAACAAGATTTCGGTCGCCACAAGGCACGACCGAAACACAATTTCGGTCGCCGCATGTCATGGCCGAAATCCTGTTTCGGTCGTGCCTTGTGGCGACCGAAATTAATGTTCGGTTGTGCCTTGTGGCGACCGAAATTGTGTTTCGGTCGGGACTTTTTCAAACTATTTCGATCCGTGTTCGCTAATTCATCTACGTACGAATGATTTTTACGACAATATCGATCGATCGGTCCGAAAATATCGATCGATCGGTCCGAAAATATCGATCGATCGGTCCTAAAATGTTAAATCAAATTTTTTTTTTCCGTATCGATCGATCGTTCGAATTTATTTGTGTATGTAGTTTTCAATATTTCGTACCGAAATTATATATTTAGTTAGTTTTTTATTTTTAAATTAATTTAAATATCATAAGGGCAAAAACGTCTTTTTATAGCCCTTTAGGGGGCGGTGACTAGGAAAAAGGGGGCGGTGAATAGCAATTCAGTATTAAGAATTAAAGTAGTTTATTCAAATGCCTACTTTGGGAAACACGTTACATTTAAGTACCTATATATGCTTTATCATTGTCGTTATTATTAAAAATATGTAATAACTTCGTAGATTATGTTATTTATTCTTTTATTTTCGTCTGGATAGAAAATCACATGAAAAGACGTCCTAACTAGGAAATAATTGAATAGATACCCATGGTCTTTTTTCCCCGTTGATCAAACTAAATATAGAAGTGAGTCAAACCTTCTTCCACGTGACGAAAAACTCACCATTTCCAAAAAATAAAGGAGTTTCAGTTTTTCTTTTCAAATGTATGAGTTGCTTCAAAGACACACGAAATAGAAATAACAAAAGGAAACTATGTAAATGATGACGTCACTTAACAACGGTAAAGTAGTAGTAGGCTTACGAGATTCTGAGCCCATCTCAAGGCCCAAAAGATCATTGCAGCCCAATTATATAAAAAAAACATTTTGAAGAGTAAAACGAAAATTTGGATTTGAAGACTTAAGTTTGACTTTTTTGGTTCACAGTTCATGGCCAACGAGTTATCAAAATTAAATCTTTTTTTATATATGTTCGAATTACCATGACAGTTCATAATCGAATCCTAAATTGCAATTATTTTGATTAGTAGGCTACTTCTGGCCAAGCGAAAGGTTAGTTTGGGTCCTTTTGAAAAGTTTGCATTTGTGATTAACATAATTAAATACAATTATTGATCAGAAGTGTATTTGTTTGAAAAATGATGGACAAATTAATATCAAGCAAGCGGAGAAAAAACAAAAAGTTAGGTCAAGATGTCACTCAATAGTTATTGCCCATAAATTCCAATTAGTTTAGGCCCGTGTTTAATTTTCTAAATCGTAGTAATTGAAGGAACAAATTATCAATAACATTTTTTTTTGCGAAAAAAATATAAATAAATTCATAAATACACTGACACGGGCACATTCATTTACGTAAGCATTTACAGATATTTCGTAATTTCACACTCGTAGGAAATACGTCTTCATTTAATTTCACTGACGGCAGTGAATTGCCGTAGATTCTGATACCAGCGTGGCAAATAAATGTGTTCATATCATCTTACACTTGTATGTGTATGTATTTGTGGGTTTGGGTTTTGGTGTTTTTCTCGTATGTAGCGTTTTTGTCATCGGTGTGTAAGTGGGTATATAGTTCTTACGGAGTTGCCGATTTTGAAGTTGTGTGGTTACTGATAATTTTTCTTTGTTGTATCTGATTTGCAGTCGCAGATCGCATAATTTTCAGACGGATCGGTCATCCTTTCACGGGGAATGTGTAATTGTTTATCATATTACTTTTTGATTTTTTTGTTGGGTGAGGGGCCGATTTATTGAGTACCTTTTACTATTTGTTCCGCGAAGATCGATGCTTTCGTTTTAGGTGTAGAGTCGGATTTGGCCAAATTTTCCTGATAGGATTAGCTTCTTTGAGTTGTTGTCTCCTCTTTCAATCTGTTGTGAGCTTCTGTGGTGAAAAAGTTGGAGTTAAACATTTGTTCTTTTTACATTAAGGAGAAGAGCACTGTGAGTGATATTGGGGATAGTGTAATTCTTGGGGGAGATGTCGAATTCTAAGGTTATATATGAAGGATGGATGGTGAGATATGGTCGAAGGAAGATTGGGAGATCGTTTATTCATATGAGGTATTTTGTGCTGGAATCAAGGTTGTTGGCTTACTACAAGAAGAAGCCCCAAAACAATGTGGTAAAGCAAATAACTTTTCTTGGTGAAATTTTTTTATTTGTGTAGCTTTTGTTTCTCTGGCTTGCAGAATCGGTTAGGACACATTATATGTTGGCAGTTAACCCTTGTTTATTTATGGTTTAGTGATGTATTGTTTGTCGCATGGCTAATTTTGTACCTTGCAATTGCTCTCTTTCGAGGAAAGGTGCCGATCAAGACCCTTGTGATAGATGGAAACTGTAGGGTGGAAGATCGTGGATTGAAGACGCACCATGGACATGTGAGATACTGTTATATTAGCAATCCCTTCTGTGGATCAAGGGTTTTTTCTGTTTTTCACCTAATTGTTCGACTCAAACTGTATTTTATGGATTTTTTGAAATTTCAATTTAGAGATTTGAATTGATGAACCTTTATTTTGATGACATACTGACTCCAGTTCTGTGTAGCATTTTTAGCGAAGTTTTTATTCGGTGATTGTATGTATATTTACTTGTTTCAATATTTTGGCAGATGGTTTACGTGTTGTCTGTTTACAACAAGAAAGAGAAGTACAATCGAATTACGGTGCGAGGCATTCTTTTTGTTACTTCCTTATTTTTAATTATCTTTAGCATCCGCATTTGTGGGAAAAAAGGATTACACTCGCAGGGCTTTTATTGTCCTTTTCCCTGACCTCTTTAGTTGAATTTAATTTGCGTGAAATGGTTAAGTATTAGCTTCGGTTTCCCCCCATTTAGATGGCAGCATTCAACATTCAGGAGGCACTTATTTGGAAAGAGAAAATCGAGTCCGTCATTGACCAGGTTATTATATTGTCCTGTTATTGTCGTTGACATTACGTTTCTTGCATGTCATGTGGTTTTGTGCTTTGATGTGCCCATTTGGCTAACTGCTCATAAAGATCTGCTATGTGCAGCATCAAGAGTCACGTACTACTAATGGAAACAAGTACCAATCTTTTGAATATAAATCGGGTATGGATCATAGGAGGACTGCTTCATCATCAGATCATGAAAGTCAGTAAGTATTGTGCGACTGATGCTCAGTGAATACTTTCAGTTCCTTATTTACTTATCTTAGAGAAGAGTGTCATGAAAAAATGCCAGTGACGATTGAGCTAGTTGAATTTCTTGATTTCATTGCATTGGTTGGTCTGTTGCTGCAGGCCAAGTGCTGGGGATGATGAAGAAGATTCATCTCATCCAAACTTGTTGCGGCGTACGACAATAGGAAATGGTCATCACTCTTTACCTACTTTCTGCTCAAGTTTCACAAGTGCTGATATTGTATCGTAGATTCAGTGTAAAGTAAAAACTTGGCTGTACCTGTTTAAAATGTGAGTGTGACAGGACCCCCTGATTCGGTCTTTGACTGGACAAAGGAATTGGATTCTGATTTGGCGAATCAAAGCGCTAACCATCAGGCTTTTTCTCAGAAGTATTGGCGCCTTCTCCAGTGCCAAAATGGTATACTTTTCTTTTGTTTTGATTCACGTTTGTGGTGTTTTCATAGCATAGCGTTTTTCTTTGGTAACCATTTTATTTCGATCACGTCACTCATGATATATTCTCTCTTTCTCTGCAGGCCTACGAATTTTCGAGGAGCTTCTCGAAGTGGATTTTCTTGTAAGAACATCAAGATGATGCTGTTCGTCATAGTCAATCCTTGATATCTGAAGCTTTTTTGTCTATTTATAGCCCAAAAGCTGCAGTAGAGCAATGAAAGCGGTTGGGGTGGTGGAAGCTACCTGTGAAGATGTATTCGAGCTAATCATGAGCATGGATCCAACCAGATGCGAGTAAGTTTTTATATTGATGACTCAACTATTCAAAATATGGTTCTTAGTCACTATTGTGATCTTTGTTATGCTAATGCAACTAATACATCATGGCATTTTTATAGAAGTTATATTTCCCATTTGGAAAAAAATAAAATTTCTGCATTTTTTTATTGGTTTTTTGCTCACGGTGAATATACTGGATTGCTCCCTAGATGTGCATATTGAGCCAAGTCTTACCCAGTCTGCAGTTTCTTGCTCCTTTTAATTTTGCTAACACTAATGTTTGCTGTATGTAGGTGGGATTGCAGCTTTCAAGATGGCAGCTTAGTTGAAGAGGTTGATGGCCATACAGCAGTCCTCTACCACAGGCTTCAATTGGACTGGTTTCCTACGTATGTCTTAATTTAGTTTTATGGTATTTCACAAATATATCTTGCTTCTTTTGCTGTGATTGGGCTTTGAGTGGGTTAAAGATTACAAGTTGTCCCCTGACTACTGAGGAAAGTATATCATAAGTACTGGTAGATTTTATTATAATTTATGCTCTTCTATGAATGTTCTATATGATCTACATCTTGAAACTTGTTTGCTCTACCTTTCCAGATTTGTATGGCCACGTGACCTTTGCTATGTGCGTTATTGGCGGCGAAATGATGATGGGAGTTATGGTAAATGTTTGAGGCCCCAAGCACTGCATATGCACGTTTTCAGTTTTATTTTCCACCTTATGACCCTTCTATCGATCGAATCTTCTGCTGCGCAGTTGTGTTATTTCGTTCTAGGAACCACAATAACTGTGGTCCCCAGCCAGGGTTTGTGCGCGCTCACATAGAAAGTAAGCATTAATTCTATATTTCTTTAGCCATATAGAAAGTCCTTCCGTACATATTTTTTACTCTGTAGCATTGTGGAGAAAATGTGGATTACAATGTCCTCGTACCGTTGCTATACTGTCTTAGGTGGTGGATTCAATATTTCCCCCATGAAGCCTCGGGATGGTAAGCCCCGAACTCAGGTGCAACATCTTATGCAGATTGATCTTAAGGGATGGGGAGTGGGTTATGTCTCATCATTTCAGCAGCACTGTCTTCTCCAAATGTTAAATAGTGTTGCCGGTGAGAATATTCGTCTCATATTTTAATTAAAGCTTAAACATTAGCTGCTGTTTGAACGGTGTCTTTCTGAAGAAATTTCACCACATCCTTCGAAATCATTAGTTTCTATTCGTTGATTCTAATCTATTGGTATAAGATCTGACTGGTTGATCTTTAATTACTCTCATTTGTAACTGACATTTTCTGGGTATTTACTGTGTCAGGGTTGCGCGAATACCTTTCACAAACTGATGAAAGACCAGCATCGTCAAGGATTCCAGTTATGGTTAATATGACATCAGTTTCGGGTACTTCAAAGAGGAGCCGAAAACTTCAGTTAGCTTCCGTTCATCATCGCAGTGCATCGCTCGATCAGATTCACGCAGCAAATAAGAATGCTCTGTTGATGGATGACTTTTCTGATGAAGATGAAGATTATCAGGGTGGTGATTTAGAGGTCTGTTGAGTTTTTACACTGTTGAATTATGGAAGGGTTATGTAAGTGATTTTCTCATTATCCTTCGATTTGATCATCATTGGCAGGATCTGTCATCGTCTCTTGAGGTTGAAGACAGAAGAACTGGTACCAATTTAAGCATACATTTCACTCTTCTAATAGAATCATTGTACTAATTGTGTATTGTAATATACTTGTGAACTTTTACATCGAAGTCATTGAAGAAGAACCTAAGCAGAAGATAGATCTATCCATTTTCTCTGGAAACCTCCGCCGCGATGACAGAGATAAGTCTCGGAACTGCTGGATGGTATCTGATGGCAACAACTTTAGAGTTCGTAGCAGAAATTTCTGTTTCGACAAGTCGAAGGTGGTCAAAAGAATCATCGCTTTTTTTTTTTCACTGATACGTAGTAAATTAACGTATATTGAACTGAACAACTTCCCTGCATTTGCAGATTCCTGCAGGTAAACATCTGATGGATCTCGTCGCTGTAGACTGGTTCAAAGATACTATAAGGATGGATCATGTTGCCAGGCGCCGTGGTTGTGCAGCTCAGGTTATTATTTTTCTCTCCTTTTTTTTTTTCTATTTCAACATTTGCGTTCTATTCAATTTGCTGATTCGAACTTCTAGTTTTCATATTCATTTCATAGCTCCCCTATTTAAATGACCATTTTCCGTGCTTCTCTTCTAGGTTGCATCCGAGAAAGGACACTTCTCTATTATATTTAATCTTCAAGTAAGCAACTGTCTATCTCAAGTTACTTAACCATTTGTTTCTTTTTGAAATTTTACTGAGGCGGATGTTATATGTTTATAAATCGAAGGTGCCTGGATCAACACATTACAGCATGGTCTTCTACTTTGTGACTCAAGAATTAGTACATGGATCTCTCTTGCAGCGTTTTGTCGATGGGGACGACGAGTTTCGTAACAGCAGACTGAAGCTTATTCCATCTGTGCCAAAGGTAAGAACCATGTCCTCTTATTATATGTTAGATAATCTTGCCCACACATTTACTACACACTATCACATGCTTTTGCCTACCTTTTCATGTAGGGATCTTGGATCGTACGCCAGAGCGTTGGGAGCACTCCTTGCCTGCTAGGGAAAGCAGTCGACTGCAACTACATACGCGGCCCAAAGTATTTAGAAGTAGGAAACCTTTTTCTTTCTTAATTTGCTCACACATACACACACACACACACACACATATATATATATTGAAAGAAGCTTTTGGTAATATCATGGGATGGTGTTGTAGGTTGATGTGGATATTGGGTCGTCGACGGTTGCAAATGGAGTATTGGGGCTGGTGATTGGTGTCATTACAACCCTTGTGGTTGACATGGCCTTCCTTGTACAGGTAAGTAAGAGGTGGTGAAATCAATCAATTCTAAATGCCATTTGTTTGATTTGTTTATTTAACGTGACTTAGGCTAACACCACCGATGAGTTGCCTGAGAGGCTAATCGGTGCGGTCAGAGTTTCTCACATTGAACTATCTTCGGCTATTGTGCCTACGCTTGTTGAAAAGACTACGACGATTACTGAGTGAAATAAAAATTATACAAATGGCAAACACTATGCGCCATTCATTCAACTCCTTTCATACCTATTATATACTACTGCTGCTTCTGTATATTTGAGTGAAATGCTATTTTGTGTTTCTTTTTTTCAGTTATATTCTTAATGCACATTCTCTGTATTTTTCTCTAATCTCATGGAAAATAAAGAACGGTTTTTTTTTTTACAGTTATTGTTATCATTATGGTTTTTTTGCTGTTGCCCGAAGCAAAAAACATCCATGTTGTTGTGTAAGCAAAGCTATCACCATGTGGTGTGGTTGTCATGGCTCTATTCTTATTACGATCACATGCACAGAAAAAAAGGAAGGTATTATAAAGGTGGGCTTTCGTAATCTCGAGTCTTGATTTGTTCGTCGCTTATCTTGGAAGAATATAGGCACCAAAAATAAAATTTCCCTTTCAGTACCTTTCAAATTTTGAACTTCCTTATGAGTACCTCTGACAAAAATTATTCCTTATCAGTTCCCATCTGCGAAAAAGTTGTGTGTTTAATACCCCAAACAGTAAACGGACGAAAATACCCTTTTCTAAAATTAAACTGGACATCATACCAACTATTTTGATTATTATACCAACTGTTATTCTAATTATACCAACTGTTATCATTATTATACCAACTGGTATATTGTATAAATCTGTTACCACAACAGTTGGTATAATTTCTACAGTTTCTGGTATAATTTGAAAATCAGATGGTATAACTTCCAATTTCACTGTATAAAATTCGAATAACGTTATTTACTGGTATAATAACCAAAACATGTGGTACAATTTCTACAATTTCTGGTATAATATCAAAATCAGTTGGTATAACGTCCAATTTCGATGTAAATTATAATAACGTTATTTAAATTGGACATCATACCAACTGTTTTGATTATTATACCAACTGTTATCATTATTATACCAACTGGCATAGTGTACGAATCTGTTGGTATAATTACGACAAAAGTCAGTTTCTGGTATAATTTCAAAATCAATTAGTATAACGTCAAATTTCACTGTATAAAATTCGACCAAAACAGATGGTATAATTTCACCATTTTCTAGTACAATGTCCAATTTTGTTGGTACAATAACGATTTTTTTGGTATAATGCATGTGAAATAATTATTCAGCTTTTTGATATGTGAGACAGAGGTATTTTCGTCCATTTAACGGTGAAAAGATCTGTTGAGGTACTGAACAGGAATAAATTTTCAAATGGGTAGTTATAAGGAAGAAATAATTCGAGAGGTATTTAAAAGGAAGTTGAAATGTTGAAAGGTACTGAAATGGAATTTACCCAAAAATAAAACAGTGTCTGATTTTCTCTCAAATCTCGCCAACCCTTGTTGACATTGGACTTTGGAGTAAAGCTTGATAATTCATTATTAAATATAAATACAACCATGACCGAAGACCAACCTCGAACTAATAACTATGTAGCGGACACCTTCAAAATAAATTATTCAATATAATTCGCCCAACACTATCATAAAAAAAAATCCCCACTAACCACTCCCATACAACATTTACTCTCATAATTAGAAACTATATAGACCATAAGAGAGAGAGAGAGAGAGAGAGAGAGAGAGAGAGCGAAGAAGAAGAAGAAGAAAGAAATATGGCAACAAAGAGCAAGGTTCTTGTGGTCGGCGGAAGCGGCTACGTGGGCAAGAGGATTGTGAAGGCTTGCTTGGCCGAGGGCCACCCCACCTACATTCTCCGGCGACCCGAAATCGGCCTCGACATAGACAAACTTCAAATTTTATTGGACTTCAAACAGAAAGGCGCAAAGCTAATCGACGGCTCATTCTCCGATCACGGAAGCTTAGTCGACGCCGTCAAGCAAGTCGACGTCGTCATATGTACAATGTCCGGCGTTCATTTCAGAAGCCACAATATTCTCTTGCAGCTCAAGCTCGTCGACGCCATTAAAGAAGCTGGAAACATCAAGGTGCGTGTATCTATCTATCTATCTATCTATCTATCTATCTATCTATCTATCTATATATATATATATATATATATTCACGCGTGTCATCGATCATCGTCTTCACCATCGTTATTACCATTATTTGCAGCGATTTCTGCCGTCTGAATTTGGGTTAGATCCGGCGAGGATGGGCGACGCGCTCGAGCCTGGGAGAGTGACGTTCGACGAGAAAATGGTTGTAAGAAAAGCGATCGAAGAAGCTCAAATACCGTACACCTACGTCTTGGGCAGCTGCTTCGCTGGTTATTTCGTCGGCAATCTTTCTCAGATGGGAACCTTAGTTCCTCCGAAAGACAAAGTACTCGTCTATGGAGATGGAAACGTTAAAGGTAGTGAGAAAAAATGCAGCCAAAATTAATTAATTACGTTGAAAAACTGATTTATGACACAGTTTCCCATGTTTTCCTCTTTCTAGCCGCCTTCATGGACGAAGACGACATAGCAACCTACGCAGTAAAGTCCATCGACGATCCTCGGACTTTAAACAAGACTGTGTACTTGAGGCCGCCGGAAAACGTCATGGGCCAGCGAGAGTTGATCGGAGAGTGGGAGAAACTCGCCGGCAAGGAGCTTGAGAAGGTCAATATTTCGGCGGAAGATTTTCTTGCTCTAATGAAGGGTTTGTTCGTTTATTACCACCTTCTGCGTGCAATTTGAAGTATGTATAGCCTTTTAGATGTTGTATGTAATGAGTTGTCAAATCATGAAAAAATTGCAGGTGCTGACTTTGCTTCTCAAGTTGGGATCGGCCATTTTTACCATATTTTCTACGAAGGGCGTTTGACGAACTTCGAAATAGGCGAAGGTGGAGAATCTGCTTCCGAGCTTTACCCTGAAGTTCGATACACTCGTGTTCATGAGTATCTGAAGCGTTACTTATGATTATATGCATGTTTTTTCGATGTAATAAATCGCCTGCGACGCAGAATTCGCGAGCTTTGCTTTCGGAAAAGGGACAAAAAGATGCTTTTTTTCATCGATCTGAGTATATATGAACATGCATCAATAGCCCAGCAATCAAGATTCGGCCTTTTTCTTGATCTTCTTTGAGTATATTATCGTTGTAACGTTCCCATTTACAGGCGAAGAACGATCACATGGCCGGCGTCCTTAGCTCCTCCAAAGCTGCTAACATTCCCTAAGATCAAAACAACGATCCCAAATCCCACAGCAAAACGATATCCCAAACGCGTTTCCAGGAAATGCAGTCGCCAATGCAAATCCCGCCCACGAACCCATCGATATTGCCCAAGAAAACCACGCCCCTTCTTTCTCCGCCGGCGAGCAGTCGAGCCATAGGACTCGCCCGAAGGCGTGTAATAAACCTGTCATTTGCAGATTTTACAACCTTTTGTGTAAGAAAGAAAACAGAGGAAGACAGCACAAACCTGTGGAAGTTCCTTGAATGGCTGCACAGAGAAACAAGTGACATAGGTCCCAAAAACTTCCTCTGTAATAAAATCCAAAGCCAGTGACCATATTCCACAGAAGAATCCCTAAAAGCTGCATTTTTCTCGGCGTCTGATCTCATTAACTGCTGTAGAGGACGAGCCGAGGGCAGAGAAAACAGAGGCGCCATGAAGTATATCATCCAAAGGTAGAGAATGGTGCTGGCCCTTAAGCATAGCGAGCCCGCGGCGAAGAGAACCGCCGAGGCAAAACGATGGGAGTAAGAACTGTGTGAACAAAGTATGAGCACAGACCGTATAAGTACCATGTCCAAATTTCTCCGTTTGTGGGCTTTTCTTGATTTTCTTCGGCACAACGTTGTTCAAGGATTGTCGTTTTTCCACCACTGGCGACCCCTTCTGCTGCGTTTATTCTACTTCAACACTTTGTTCGGGCTTTTCTTGCATCCTTGGACTAACGCCGGCCATTTCATCAGTTCAAAAGTGGTGAAGACTGAAGTATGAAAGAATCATAGATAGATATGTTTATGTATAAAAATGGCTGAGTGTGTTGAAATTCTCAAGAGATACTTTGAAAACTTTGATTTCTTCACTTGCTAAGGCATCTTAGTAACATCCATCCTATCTCTATGTTCCATAACTAAGCACTATTCAACTAAATAATAACATGTATACATGAAGTTGAAGTCACCTTGCTTCGTCTTAACATCAATTTACAGCTCTTAAATGAAGGTAATGCCACAACATAATTCAAGAAGAAACCCCACATAGACTCTCTTTAAAGGTCAAGAAACTATGTAATAATAAAGCTCAATAACGATAGTATTGATGGTGTTGCTCGCTACCATACTCAGCATACCTATACAGTTCATTAGACGACTCGAATCCATACTGCTGATACAAGTTGTAAGGCTCTGTTTCGACCTCATAGTGTCGGTACACGTTATAAGCCGGCGGCTCGATTTCATAGTGCTGTACATTTTGTAGAGTCCCTTCGTTTTCTTGACGATTATCCTCTTCATTTCCTTGACGATTGTCCTCGTGCAAAGGCGAGGGCGAACTGAGCTCGCTTGGAGAAGAAGGCGATGGAGTATTATCACGAGCTTGCTTTTCGTCGACTTTCACCTCAATCAAGTCAACTTCTTCGAACGAGCGAAAAATTGGGTGCAAATAGGCGTCAGATAAGTACGCCTTCAGCTCTACCTCAGACTGAGAGGCACGGTCTTGCTCGTCCTTGGACACTGCTTCCTATAAAGAAAACAAAAGAGTTTTCCAAAATCATGGGATTTTTTTAGGGCCATTTATTACATCATGGACACGTTTCTTACCTCGAGAGGGTACTTTCTGAAGGCGGGCTCGAAGCGTTTCTTGCAGTACTTGTGAAAGGAAAGGGTTAGTATGGGAAGCATTGAGAGCAATGGAGTCGAATGCGCTGCTTTTTTCGTGCTTAGTAAGCCCAGCAAAAGCAGCTGCGATATTAGCAAGCTCGTGACTATACGAGTGTGGACGTGGGGCCAAAATGCGCCTGCGCTCTCATATTTCTGATTGTATACGTTGATCACCTGCCAAATATTAACCAAAGGTCGAACTTTTTTTCTTTTTCGACTGACGTAGCTAATTATGTTACGTAAGCTTGGCTAACTAACCTGATGGCGATAGACAAAGCAGGCGAAACCGAAGAATATGAGTATGAAAGGAAGGAGAATTGGGGTGACAACCATGTAAACAGTTCCGAGGAGAAAGTATAACTGTAGAGTAGGTAATGCTTGGGGCAAATCTACGCCGCCGGGATTCATAGCTCTTTCGAGGTCTCTTTGAGTCTTTACGAAGAACATGTTCTTCAGATGAAAGATGACGAAGTCTTTCACTCTGAGTATTTCGCAGGCTATTCCAGCCCAGCCGTCGACCATTATGAAGGTGATGAAGAAGGTGGCTTTCATGGGGATTGATACGCCGATGTTTCTTGGAATTCTGCGAATAGGATAAAAAAAGGAAGTCTTTTTTTGGATCCTTTATGTTAGTCATAATTGGACGAAAAGAGGGTTCTCATGGAGATTACTGAGTGGCTGACTGGTGAAGGAAAGCGTTGAGCTGTTGAAATGCTGTCCCAGCCACTATGCTTCCGAGGAAGACATTGACAACCATGAAGTAATAATACTTCGAAGCGGTTCTACGTTCGAGTTCAGAGAAAGACGTATGTCCCTCTATTTTGGACATAACCATTAAAACGTCGGGAAGAAAGTACAGAAACAGTTCGAGAACGAAACCGGGGAGAAAACCCTGTACGAAAGACTTGACGAATTTCCTGCCCAGAAAGAAGAAGAAAAGATCGAAAGAGATCATGGGATATGTTCGTCCTTACCATTCGACAAAAAACGACGATCGTTCCTATTTCTTACCATTCGACTACTGGCCTGAGCCAAGGAGCAACTTTCTCGAGCCCTTCGATGTTCGCCAAAGATTGCACAAAAGCAATGGGAATCATGTAAAAGAAGACTAATGCAAAGACTACCAGCGATATAACGAGCTTTCTGATGCTAAGTGAAAAGAAGGGTATCTCTAAGTTCTTCCAATAAACGTCGCGAGGCTCGGGCGCCCAATCGGTTATCCACATTGTAGGGTTTTTGCTCTGCTGTGTCTGCGCACACACAGCTGCGCCCCACCTCGAATCGAATGATACGAAGGCAGCTGGCGTCACGTATTTAGGGTCTTTTATTACTTTCTCTCGCTCCATCGTCAACTGCGTTGCAGTGAAAACTTAGTATACGATGGTTTACTCGAGCATTATTACAAGGCGTGGACTTACATGTTTGTCGAGGTACTTTATTCGTTCTCTGTAGAAGTCGATCGAATCGACCTTTTCGCCCCATAGTCCACAGAAGCCTCTCTGAGCGATAACGAAAACAACGTAATGACATGTTTCGCGGAATCTTTGCAAAGTTTTTTCAGACAGAGTTTTAAGGAGTAAGTAATACCCTTGTAGTAGGCCTTTTGTGCTGATGCCTTTCGAACTTGAGCTGATAGTAGTCGAGCCAATTCTGAAGACGGTTTCTTCCTCTGACCAACTTTGCGAATTTGTTAGCGTCGTACACAGCCTGGAAACAGATTCACACAATCGACGAAGAAATGGGGGAATTCAATCGAAGATTCGAGGACCGAAAAATCGAATAGTTTTTCAATTGCCGAAGTTTTATTACCTGGTGACATAAGTAGTGGTCGGGATGGTTCCTCTGAAAGAAGGCCTCGACGTTATCTGATACAGAGCGTTTGCTCGTATTTGGCACGCCTCTGACAAGAACCTGAAGAGTCCATTAGTTAGGTGTAAGAAAATTCAGAGAAATAAGTAAAGAAGACAGAACTATATGAACTGTGGAAGCTAACTGTGAACTGTTCGGCGCGCATTCCTTGTGAGGCCAAGAAGCTTAGCCTCATCTTTGCAACTCTATCGTACTCCTTATAGAGCATGAAACAGGCCCAGAAAGTAAACAAGTATTCGAGCGATACGTGGACAAAGAACCTGAAAAGGCAAGATGGAATCTCTTACTATTGATGTCCAATGTAAGCCATACGAAGAAGGGAAGCTAAGAAAAGAGACTGCAAAGCTTACTTGTAAGACTCGGGCTTAACATTCGATATCGATAGCTTATCGATGTCACTAACGACCAAGTCTCGGCTAAGGAAAGACAATGTTCCATCGGAGACGTTCACTGGGATCAGTATTAGGAGCGCAACTATGGCTATTGGTCCGAATATCTTCAAGCTATTGCAGAGGTTAAGAAAGAACACAAGATACGCAGTCAATGTAATGAGCTGAGATAACTAACTTGCAATAATCAGAATCATACTGTAAATTGACCAATTAAAGTTGGGATTTTTGAGAGTACCCAAGAGCATAAATCCTCAAGAAAATAGCAGAATCAAGGCCAGCGTGATCGATAATGGCAGCCTCGGTCATCTTCATAGCTTTAGGCATCCAATTGAGGAAAGTGAAGTAAGTCATGACATTCAAATTGACGTATCTGCCCACGACGCCGCCCCAGCCTCTTGGGCTCGTTCTCTTGCCGGCAATGTACCATTTGGGAAAGTAAACTCTGTTGTTGACTGGTTGAATTCTAAGAACTGCAAAGGCTAGTAAGAATGCAAATGCGCCCAGTATGTTGATCAGAGCTGACACACCAATATCACTGAGAGTCGCCATATACTTATCCTTTTTTTTTCTTTTCTTTCTGTGTTCTTATGAGCTATGGTGGAGTTGAAGAATGTGGTGATGATGATCAAATCATGTGCAGTAGAAGAAAAGAAGGTTTGGGACCAATGAAACTTTTTGTGGCTTTGTTTTTGCTTTTAGATTTGGTAAGCCGAAGAAAGAAGAAGACTTTCAACGGAAGAGGGAATATTTTTTAGTTAGTGTAAGGTGTGCTTTTTTTTTTTTTGGTTCTGTGTTTTTATGCTCGTGAGTGTGAGTTGTTTTTTAGTGTTATTATTTTTCGGGCTGGGGAAAGAAAATGTTATCCTTTCGCAAAGTGCGAAGGTGAGGGTGATGTCAATTGTTAAAATTAAGGATGTCTTTTTTTTTTTTTCCTGTCAAAATAATTGATAATACAAAAATCAAGATAATTCTATGAAATGAAAGTCGTCTAGAAACAATTTTTCACGTCCATCGCACTCAACTTTTGTAAAATGTGTCCATTATTTGAGTATACTTTTGGTAATTTTTAATTAGGGGCTACTTTAAGGACAGATCATATAGAACTTGCAATAAAATGGTTTTTTTTTTTAATTTTAGAGGATACCCTCACATAAATAAATCTGTTTATTAGTCTTACACATTGATATATCGGATTTCTCGGGATCTTTAAACAATGGGATCAACATTTGGATTTTACTCTAACAGCGATGATTGGAATCCAAACTTAAATACATCTATAGATATAGATATAATCACAAAATGAAATATATTGATACAAAATGTACGAACATCAGATCACTGGTCAGAGTCTCTGAGGAAACAGTTCTCAGACAATGTGAGGGAAATCAATGTACCTTTGTCTCTTACCCAATAAAGTGTCTGTAAAATAGAACCTTAAACAAACGTCGACAAGAGACCACAAACTCCAACATGTAGTTTGATGTATGTATATTTCACTTGTGTCCACGGAAATAAATGTATACTTTCTGCAAGAGAGTATTGTTATTGTACTAGTAGATAAAAGAAAAATCAGTGGAATTAAATATTCACAAAGGCAAAAAAACTAATCTTTTACCTGAAGTACCCACAAGCTAAGGAGTATTTCCAAGCAAAACATTGCAAACCCAACCAGGTAAAAGATCTGCTTGGAAGCAAAGCATCGTCATGAAGCTTAGCAAAGCAACCAACAATGGATATTTCTGCAGGCAAAATTATGAAAGAAAATCTCACCCCAACCAAGACGTGGTCAGAGAAGACGTCGACTGCAGAAAGGATACCCCTGGCGAAGAGAAAAACGAACAGATTTAGAGCTCTCAAGCATTCATAAAAGGCCAGCCTCCAAAGTTTTTTTTTGGGGGGGAACGGTTGAAATCAATCTTACGTAAATGATTTCCCATGGAAGACAATTGGAGGTGCGATAGCAGCAACTACACAGAATGCAACGTGAAGCTGCACGATGGATATATGTTAATCAAAAGACGATAGGAATAATTACCTATTTCATGTACAATTGTAGAGTATCAATAGCCAACACATACCAAATAGAACATGAAAAACCAGCCGAATTTGAGTGCACTATCGGTCCTGAAGATCAGATTTTACAGATTAACCGTTGTTATTTCCATTACAATGAAAAGATAGGACAGGGATGCAAGCGCAACCTACCTCATCGCACGATATAAAGGACGATACCACAGCACATAAGAAAGAGGAATTCCCATCAATGCATAGATAATAGCTAAGAAGAAAATCTTGACTCCTACAGATAGTAGACCACGTTTTAGCAATCTAATAAAGCCTGATTTGTATTTGTAAAATGTTGTGCGAAAAACAGTTAAAACAAAACAAACCTACCACCACCCTTTATCCAGCAAACGGTGATCGCAAGGACGTTGAACACGAGGCAAAGGACAATACCTATACCCAGCCCCGAACCCATCAGAGGTTAACACACGATTCCTCGAGGTAACAGTAAATAATAGGAAAAAACTTTAAGGCAACATATGTAAATTATGGCACCAAATACGCACCTAGCCAACTAGCAAATGCAAGATACTGTAACCTTTGAGCATGAACTGGTATTTCGTTAGCTATATCATGATGGATAATGGGGAAAAATGGTGGCCAATTCTTATCATCAACAGGAATTCCAGCTGCATGAATGGGTTATAGAATGATAAAGAAAGTTATCGAAGAGTGGAAGTCGGCATCCATGATGGGTTATCCCTATTTTTTTCACTTACCACTCGCAATGGCATCTTCTCTGCGTTTAATTTCCTGCGTAAACAAAGCAATTGAGCTCAAAAGCATGTGGTTATGTACATGTCCGAAGTCAATAACAGCACGAAGCGAGAATTAATAACAGACTTTCTCCAACTTCATGTCATACAGAAGAATTCTAATCCTCATATCAGCTAATATTGCTTGACACATGCCAGAATTTCCAAGATATTGATCAAGGCCAAAATCTAACCCTTTCCCTCCTATTCAAATCTGCTTCCCAATTAGAAAGCTCTGTACCCTTGTTTTTGTTTCCCTGAAAATACATAAAAAAAGTTATTGAATATTGAATGAAGATAAAATCACCCTACAGTGTATACAGTAGATTCATTACGTTCATTGTATCTAAAGGTATATCCACAGTAGCATCATGCTTCTGACCAAATCCCAATGTATTAGCAACAACTTTAGGAATTCTTGACTTTGATGAAGTCCCATTCTGCAATAAACCAACCAGCAGAACTATGGTCAGAGTGAAAACAAAATACCAATCACGGATTCATCAAGGTCAAGTTCGTAGCATCATTTACCTTCAAATTACCTACCATCCGTTTCATAATATCATATACTACAACGGAAAGCATTTTCACATGGATCTCAGTCAACATAATCTTGACTCAAAGCAAAATAAGTATTCGCTACTTTATACTCCGCAAATAGATCATATTCCAATAATATTTTGCACTTCACCAGTCAACAAGGTTTCATTACTCATATATTCAGTCAAAGCGTCCCTACAAAGACGTTGATAAGGAATAAGCTCATCATTTCTAAAATTAGAAACTTCAGTCAGAAAATGCCAAACCGTGTCTTCGTTCAGTACACTTCGTCTTCGCAAGCTACTTTTCTCAACAGATCAGTCTAACTAACCATTACTTTTGTGAGGAGCAAGTTCAAATCATGAAGAAATCAGACTGACTTGGGTGAATGAAGCTCGAACTCACAGCTGAAGTGTTGGAGCAGAAAATTGTTCAAGTATAAACCAAGTCAGTGAAGTCGTCGGTATGAGCATGCTGAAGTCGTCGAACGTTTAGTAACTAATGAAGACGTCTGCGCTAGCAACGTTTTCTACTATACAAGGCGAAAGTTCGTTGGACAGTTAAGAAGCGTAAACACGTTTTCTTCTTTAGGGACGAGCTTAAAAAGAGGCGCGAAGTGAAGCACTGTTCATCGTCTTCTTCAGTGTATTTTGAGCGGAAAAACAGTGAGCTGAGAGTTAAGTTCTTGAGAATGCTCTGTAACTGTGTGAGCTTGTAATTCGATTCACCTCAGTGAGAATAAAACACCTTTCTTGGTCCCGTGGAGTAGATCGAAAGATCGAACCACGTATATCGTTTGTCGATTTTCTATTCTGTTTTTCGTTCGTTACAGATTTATTTCAAACTCGATTCAATCACAAGAAACTCACGCACGAGCCAGACACGTAAGCATCAGCCAGAAAGCTCTGATGGAAGCAATCCAAACATAGGCAGATCTAATGGGAAAAAAGGAAGCAAAAAACAATTACCGAAAATGGATTGACTTCAGGCTCCTCCTCGTCAAATGGATTCGGGTCGTTTCTCCGATTCATAGCTGCCTCTGTTATAATGAGAAGATGCCTGGGAATTCAACAGAAATCAAAAGTAATCAATGCGGCTTATATGTACTCCCTATCAGATTTGAACTAAGAATTTGCAGAAAGTAGTGACACGAGCATGTAACGTGGTTCAGATTCTTTTATGAATCTTACGTCCACGGATAAGAAGAGTATTCTTATTGATCGGATGAGATGGAGTGTTTACAGAGATGATTATCTTGAATGATCAAGACTCATCTATCTACAGTTATTTATACACGAAGGAGAAGGGATTAAAAAGAGAAAAAAGATCAAAAAGTCGTTATAACGACCAAGGCGCCTCATGTTTCATAGAAGCCGTCGTTCTCAGAGGCGACTTAATAAGTTGGCTTATTTAAATGATAAAACGCGATTTTCATTCACCACAGCGTTTTCTCTTCCCTTTTCTCCTGAGCTGTGATAGCATATTTTCTCAACGTTGCAGCCATTGTTCAGTGCTCGATTCTTTGCTGCCCATGCACGTTTTTTTTTGCCTTCATATTCTGATAGCCCCCCGCAAGATGGATGGTATAGGTTAACAACAGCCATCTTGACTAAGAAACTCTGTAAAACAGGACCAGTTAGGGGCTTGGTTAGCAGATCAGCAAGCTGATTGTCTGTCCTGACAGGAAGGAGCTTGATCTCGCCTTTCGCCAGGTGATCTCGAATGAAGTGGCAATCGATGTCGATGTGTTTCGAGCGTTCATGGAACTTCGGGTTTGAAGCAAGCTTTAAAGCAGAAGCATTATCACAAAAGATGACAGGGGCAGTAGGTAACTGAACTCCCAACTCTGTCAACAGATGCTTAATCCATAAGATTTCAGATACGGCTGAGCCAATAGCTCGATATTCCGCTTCAGTAGAAGATCTGGCAACTGTAGGTTGTCTTTTAGCTTTCCAGGTTAGTAAGGAATTACCAAGAAACGTACAGTAACCAGTTACGGATTTTCTGGTATCCTGGCAAGTGCCCCAATCAGAATCGGAAAAGCCCTTTAACTCTATGATGGGGCTGGAACTTAGCAGTATGCCTTGACCAGGCGAACCTTTTAGGTAGCGTAGAAGATGATGGGCTGCCATCATGTGGGTAGTTCTTGGAGCTGAAATGAATTGGCTAAGTTTGTGAACAGAGAATGCGATGTCTGGCCGAGTGAAAGTGAGGTAGAGGAGTCTCCCAACCAACCTTCTATACTTGAAGGGATCAGTCAATAACTCGCCATCTGTTGCTGAAAGCTTGCCTGAAGGATTCATTGGTGTGGTTAGTGGTTTTGATCCCAGATAACCTGTATCCTCTAGAAGCTGGAGAGTATATTGCCGTTGAGATATGTAGATTCCAGCTGAGCTGCGAGCTACTTCAACTCCGAGGAAATATTTCAGTTCGCCCAAGTCCCTTATCTTAAAGCAGTCTTGTAAAAATGCCTTTGCTGCCTTGATTGCTTCCATAGATGGTCCTCCTAATATGATGTCATCCACATAAACAAGTAGGATGACTAGGCTATCACCTCTGCCCTTGGTAAACAGGGTATGGTCTGCCTGAGTTTGGGAGAAACCGAAGGCATTGGCTGCGGCAGTAAATTTCTTATTCCATTGTCGACTAGATTGCTTGAGGCCGTAGATGGACTTGTGGAGCCTACAGACCATTTTCCTTGGTCCTGTTCTGGGATGATTCAGATAAAATCCCTGCGGCAAGTCCATGTATACTTCTTCCAAGAGATCTCCATTCAAAAACGCATTATTCACATCTAGTTGCTCCAAGTGCCATTGTTGCTTTGCTGCCAAGGATAGAATGATTTTGATTGTGTTGGGTTTAGCTACAGGGGCAAAGGTATCAATGTAATCGACCCCTTCCCTTTGATCGTACCCCTTAGCGACCAATCGAGCTTTATGCTTTTCTATCTTACCATCGGAGTTGAATTTGAGCTTGTAGACCCAACGGCTACCAATGGATGCTTTCCCTTCTGGCAGTGGCATCACTGTCCATGTGTTGTTGCATTCAAGAGCCTCGAATTCCTCATTCATTGCTTGTTGCCACTGTGCTGAGGTGGAGGCTTGATGAAAGGTCTTTGGCTCTGCTGCTTGGCCAATGCTGTTGATGAGAGACTGATACTGTGAGGAAAACTGTTTGTAAGAAAGCACCCCTGTGATGGGATATAGGTCCTTCTTTGCTGTCAGGTTGCTACACAGATAATCCTGTAAATAACTTGGTGTTCTAATCTGTCTCCCTGATCTCCTCTGAGCTGCCTCAAACTGTCCAGGTTGCTGCTGATTGGGAACAGAAGTCTCTGCCCCTGCTGGACTGGTAGTTGTTGCTGTGGCTTGGCCTTGTCCGGGCTGGTGTGGGGAGTGGTCTTCACTCAAAGGACTGAAGTCTTCTGCCATTGGTTGCAAGACAGATCTGGGCAGCACACTGGTAGAGAAAGGATCCTCAGTTAGGGAACCAGTTTGCTCTTGGAAGGGAAAAATAGCTTCATTGAATTCTGCATCCCTGCTAATGAAGACTTCTCTTGTCTTCAGGTCTACCACCTTGTACCCTTTCACTCCGTTTGGATATCCCAGAAAGGCACACTCTCGAGCTCTTGCATCTAGCTTCTTTCTACCTGCAGCCAAGGTGGAGCAAAAACACAAACTACCAAAAACTCGAAGCATGGTGTAGTCAAAGGGCTTCTGATATAAAAGGTCATAAGGACTTTTGTTGCCTAACATCTTTGAAGGAGTCCTATTTATTAGATAAGCAGCTGTCATTATGCACTCAGACCAAAAAACAACAGGTATGGCAGATTGGAACAATAATGACCTAGCTACGTTTAATAAGTGCTGATGCTTTCTCTCGACTATGGAGTTTTGTTGGGGGGTTTGGACACATGATAGGTGGTGTATGATTCCCTTATTTCTAAACACATTGGTGAGATTAAACTCTTTTGCATTATCCGAACGAATGACCTTTACTTTGCTATTGAACTGAGTATCTACCATTGCTAAGAAATAGGTGAGTGCTTCTTTAACCTCAAATTTGTGTTTAAGCATAAACAGCCAGGTAAACCTGGAATGATCATCAACCACTGTCATGAAATACTGGTGCCCGAGGTGAGAAACTACACTAAAAGGCCCCCAAACATCACAATGCACGAGATCAAAAGGTGAACATGCTATCTTATTATCATTTGGAAAAGCTAGCCTTTTCTGCTTAGCTATAGGGCAGATCTTACAGAAGGAGCTAGATTGGTTTGTATCATACTGAACTGAGGTCCTAAGCATGTCCAAGACCTTATTGGAGGGATGGCCTAGTCTTTTATGCCACAAATCTAATGATATTCTAGGAGAAGAAACAGGGACAGAACTGAAAACAGGTGCATCTTTAATGGCAAGAATCTTTCTAGCTGGTTCTGTTTGAATGAGGTATAAGCCTCCAATTCTTCTACCCTTGCCAATCAGCTTCTGGGAAGGATCCTGCATCTGAAAACCATTAGAATCAAAGGTAAACCTGCAACTCAACTGGTCTGTTAGCAAGCTGACTGAGAGCAGATTAAAATTAAACTGGGGAACAAATAACACATCATTCAAAATGATATGCTCATTCAGAATAACAGTCCCTGCTTTGTCCACTTTTATGGTCGTACTATCTGGCAGAATAATGTTAGATTCCTTTATGAAATGCATGTTGGTAAGTAGGCCTTTGACCCCACAAACATGTCTTGTTGCGCCTGAATCTATTAGCCAAGTTCTTGACTCTGCCAATTCAGGTAAATCAAAAGAAAGACATATACCAGTGTCTCCAGGTTGGGCATCCTCCCCACCATTATGCGAGATGTTTGCCACTGATTGGTTGATCAATAGTTTTAGGCTCTCAAGTTGTGAAGGAGTAACCTGCAATTGCAGAAATGCATCCTTTGCTGTGGTGGAGCTCGACTGATGACTTGGATGTGCAGTCTTTCCAACAGAGTCTAGTGAAAATTGGTTCACCCGTGGACCTTTGTGCTTTTGAGTTCCCTTCATTCCTGGTGGGTAACCATGGACCTGGTAACAGGTTTCAATGGTATGTCCTCTTTTGTGGCAGTGAGTACAAACTGGGCGTGCCAAATCCTTTTTCTGTGTGTAGACTCCCCTCCTAGACCAATCTTGATCACCCTTGACAGCCATCATAGACATATTAGAGGTCTGTTCTTCCATGGTTCGAGCCAGCCCAGATCCTACTGACCTCTGTTTTTCTTCTTGAATCAGAAGTGAAAACACCTTGTTGATAGATGGTAGTGGATCCATCAGAAGTATCTGACCCCTAACCTGTGCAAATGAGTCATTAAGCCCCATCAAGAAAGTAAGAACGTAGTCCTCATCCAGGTAGGCTTTAAGCTCTTTAACTCCCCCACAGTTACAGCTGTAACTCGGCCTATAACTAGTCAATTCATCCCATAATGTTTTTAATCTGGTAAAATACACCGAGATGCTGTTTGGCCCCTGAGACAAGTTGATCAATTCCCTTTTTAGCTGGAAAACTCGTGGCTTATTGGTCTGGCCGAACCGCTCTTGGAGATCCAGCCAAACTTCCCTCGCCGATGCACTATAGAGAATACTCGCAGAAATGTCTTTTGCAACTGAATTGATGATCCATGAGATGATTACATTATTGTTTCTTCGCCAGGCCGTGATTTGATTCTGTGAGCTCACTGAATTCTGCGAGTCTGCAACAGGCGCTTTGAGGGTTCCATCGACAAAACCTTCCTTATTTCGCCCTATTAGAGCAATCATCATCGATCTACTCCATGTTGCGTAATTATCGCCATTGAGTTGCTCGTGTACGAGAAGTTGCCCCGAGGTGTCATTGTTGTTGAGAAAGAAGGGGTCATTGATCAATACCGTGGTCGCTGAACTCGAAGGTGATGATTGTGTTGGGTCTGCCATTGATGAATTTGGATGAAGCTCGATTTCTTGATGACTAGTGCGCAGCCAATTTCTCTGATACCATATCAGATTTGAACTAAGAATTTGCAGAAAGTAGTGACACGAGCATGTAACGTGGTTCAGATTCTTTTATGAATCTTACGTCCACGGATAAGAAGAGTATTCTTATTGATCGGATGAGATGGAGTGTTTACAGAGATGATTATCTTGAATGATCAAGACTCATCTATCTACAGTTATTTATACACGAAGGAGAAGGGATTAAAAAGAGAAAAAAGATCAAAAAGTCGTTATAACGACCAAGGCGCCTCATGTTTCATAGAAGCCGTCGTTCTCAGAGGCGACTTAATAAGTTGGCTTATTTAAATGATAAAACGCGATTTTCATTCACCACAGCGTTTTCTCTTCCCTTTTCTCCTGAGCTGTGATAGCATATTTCCTCAACGTTGCAGCCATTGTTCAGTGCTCGATTCTTTGCTGCCCATGCACGTTTTTTTTTGCCTTCATATTCTGATACTCCCCAGCCCAGATATATACTACTCCAGCAATAACATATAGATACAGCTTTTGTAAGCATAAAGTTGATAGAGAGAAGAGTTGGTGCGTGTACGTTGCTTTGCTTCAGTATTTCAGCTGCCTTTTACGAAGCGGGATTTTGTGCAATTTTCGTTAATTACCAAACTGCCCTACATTTATAACTAATTATATTGGACACCGATAGATTTCTTAATTGGGCTTTTTGAAACTGGAAAATTGCATCTTAAGCCCAATACTATTAAGCCGATAAAAGCATAGGCCCAATATTTAGTCTTTCTCCATATTGCATAAAACAAACCAACCCAAACTCCTTGAAGATTCTGCTATTTTGGACAACAATAACATTAGTACTGTCAAAACGGGCCGGCGGGGCGGGCCGGCCCGTACCCGCCAAAAGCCCGCCACTGGCGGGGCGGGGGCGGGTAAGCCCGCCTGATGGCGGGCCTAGAAAATGAAGGCCCGCCCCGCCTGCAGGCGGGTAGCGGGCCTGGCAGGCTTAGCCCGCCAGTTATTAAAAAAAAAATAAAATAAGAAAAATTTATTAAAAATAGGAAAAAGTAAAAAAAATTAATTAAAAATAGAAAAAAATAATATAAAAATTAGAAAAAATAAGAAAATGAAGGAAAATATATCTAATTAAATAAACTTTTTTAATATTAATCTATTTATGTTATTAAGTACTTATTATTATATTTGTAATATTATATAATAAATAATATTTTTTTTTAAATATTCTGGCGGGCTACCCGCGGGTAAGCCCGCCCCGCCCCGCCAAAGCCCGCACCCGCCGCGGGCTTACCCGCCCAGGCCCGCCTCCAGGCGGGCCTAAAATTTCAGAGCCCGCCCCGCCACTTTGGCGGGGCGGGGCGGGGCGGGGCGGCCCGCGGGCCCAAGCCCGTTTTGACAGCTCTAAATAACATATACATATTCTACAAACATAAAAGAAAATGAAATATAGCTAATAAAAAAAATATAGTAAATTCGATTCTATCCTCCAGTTTACTCTCCTTTTCTTAACTTAATGGATAAGAATTGGAAGAGAAATGGATAAATGCTGTTTTTTTTTTTAAAAGCAAAACGTATCCCAAAATAAACTTTATAAATAAATGCTATGAATGAAACTTTCCAACTTTCCCCGATTTAGTGTGAAAACAATAACGTTCCTTAGAATCTTACTTGGCAACCAGACCTTCTAGAAGTTCAGAACTTGAGCAAAAAAAAAAAAACAATAAAAACAACCACTATTTTAGAGAAAGACATGCCTCTTTTTCAACTCTTAATAAAAGTGTTGCATTAATAATAATAAAGGAATAATTTAATAATTAAAATAAATACAAATTACTTACCCCCACAATAACACCTACGCCTGAACTAAAACCGCGTCCTATGCGTCACTCACACCTAATTCAGATGAAACCCTCAACTAACACCAATAACATTAAACAAATTGAAATAATTTAAATTAACATGTTATTACATGTAGGAAACTTAATGGTTAAGCGTAGGCAAATTTATACATGGTAGATAATATAATAAGACAATAGAGACATAAAACGATTTAGATGATGTTAATTACATAAACTTCCTATTTCTTTTTTGGAATTTCCCACTTTAATGATACTAATAAATAAGAAATAAAATTATAAATACTCACTGACACGTCACGAACGTTTCTTCTCACCACACTGATATTTGACAAGTGTACACGCTATTCTTCCTTTCACCTTCCTCGAACTTTCGTCCTCTTTATTACAGTATATAAGAAAGACTCGGCCTTTACCCTCTCTCTAGGTCTACACACACAAACACACACACACAGCTACAACTATTTCATCTCAAAGACTTTGAGTACTATAATTATTTTTTGTTCAAGGAAAGAAATGGACAACAGCTCAAACTCCTCGTTCTGGCAATTCAGCGACGACCTTCGTCTTCAGACGAATTCTTTGGCCGATCTATCGCTCAACGACTCGATATGGAGCACGAACTACGCTTCGAAGAGGCGTAACTTTGACTTCAGAAACGACGTCGTTTCTGAGCAGCCTCCGATTAAGACGCCGTCTTCGCACCTCAACAACGTTAACGACTCTTGGAAAGCTGATTCGTGGAAGCTTCCGAGCAACGATGTTCTGAACTTGAATTACTCTGCTGGGTACGGGTCGGGCTCGGGTTTGAATGGCGGGTTCAATAAGGGTGTTTACAGCACTCCTTCTTTGGGTCTCCACGGCAATAATAACAGTTATGGGTTCGACGGCGGCTATGGTAATAATAATAATAAAGGTAAGGCCTTTCTGAACAGCGTGGTGGTGAAGGGTGGGAAGAACGATGACGAACACATGTATCATCACGGCGGTAAGTTTGGGAAGAAGGGTAACAGGGGAAATAAGGATAACAAGGAACTTAGTGGTGGTAATAAGGAGGGAAATAGCGAGAATAAGGTGGACAAGAGGTTCAAGACTCTGCCGCCGGCCGAGGCTTTGCCGAGGAATGAGACGATTGGAGGGTATATCTTCGTCTGTAACAACGATACCATGGCTGAGAACCTCAAGAGACAGCTTTTTGGTACGTGGGCTCTCTTGTTCTTACAATGTTTTCGTCAGATGTTGGCTTTTTTATGTGACTTTGTGATTGCTTTCTGCGGTAAAGATTGGATCTTTTTGTGTTCTTGATGAAAATTGTCTTAAATAGTTGTCCCAATTATTACCAGGCTTGCCTCCTCGTTACAGAGATTCAGTCCGAGCAATAACACCTGGGCTGCCACTCTTTCTTTACAACTACTCGACACACCAACTCCATGGAATTTTCGAGGTCAGCTAGCTAGTCTTTATTACCTTAATTGACATCAGCCTTTGATCATCGATTATTGTTTAAGACTCATATTCAAATTTGTCTGAATGTTTAGGCTGCAAGTTTTGGTGGGTCGAACATTGATCCCACGGCTTGGGAGGACAAGAAAAACCCATGCGAATCTCGGTTTCCCGCCCAGGTTCGTGTAGTAACGAGGAAGATCTGCGAGCCCTTGGAAGAAGATTCGTTCAGGCCCGTCCTTCACCACTACGATGGTCCTAAGTTCAGGCTCGAACTCAACGTCCCCGAGGCTTTGTCCCTTTTGGACATTTTTGCAGAGAAAAACCATACATTTGCGAACTAATCGTCTGAAGATCGATCAACATAACAATAAGACATGGAAGAGTTGGAAATGGTGAAGTTGAAGGTGATGATATCACTTATCAGGCCTAGTGTTTGCTCTTGGAATCGTGTAATACAGTATATAATATATATATATATATATGTATATATTGTGTGTGTATATATTAAAATTATGAAGAGGAGGATTCTTGGCGAGTCCTATAGAAGAACGATGTATACTTGTGACAAGTTGCAAAGTAGTCGCTCTTTGCATAAGACTGTTTTCATGGAAAACCTTGTTTAAAAGGATGTCCTAATAAATTATACTTAGTTAAAATGTGATGATAATTGGTAACTTAATAAAACGGTGGGTAAGCCTAATCAATGGAATTGAATAAAAGCTACAACATGGTGGTTGGCCTTTATATCTATACTTTTGAAGAGTTAGGTTGGTTGTTGTACGTTGAGATGCATTATTATACGTTAGTTGAGAAGGTAGCTAAGTCTTATCTTACAGATGAGTGTTGAAATTTCGGTTACAGTCAGGCCAACGACTCCTTTCTTCCTGAAAATATCAAAGAAGCAAAGCGTATATCATTTAACTCACTTCTTGCTTATTACACATGTTTGAGACATGGTTGATACAAAGTACAGGACATAGTAATAATAATACACGCATAGAGTTCAGTTCATGGCATTGGTGCAGAAAATCGAACAAAAAAAAAAGAAGCGCAATAGCAATATCCCAGAAAACGATATTCAGTCGTGCGATCATTTCGTAGGCTGCTGAGGCTCGTAGCCATATGGGTTCTTGCTAGCCCAGTTCCACTGATCTCTGCACATCTCATCTATACCATACTTAGCCCTTCAAAAATATTTCAAGAAAAATCGTTTTAGCCGCGCAATTTTTTGCAGGAAAATAAGATTTACTCTATCAGCATTCGATCGATTTTACTTACTTCCATTTCAGTTCGCGTTCAGCCTTGTCTGTAGCAGCGTAGACAACCTCAGCATCTCCTGGCCTTCTGCCAGCCTTCTTCACTGGAATTTTCTGGGAAATTTCGAATGCGAAAAATCAAATAAAGGGCTCTTTTTTTTCATCGATCCAATCAAAGAATCGAACATGGATTTTCAAGAACTGTACCTTCCCTGAAGCTTTCTCAAACGAATCTACCATTTCCAAGACAGAAGTTCCCTTCCCAGTGCCCAAATTGTACACCTCACACCCTTCAGAAATTCGTACAGACTAAACCCCAAGAATTCGACTTTCATTCGTATAATCTTTATTGTCAATACTCATACTTACACTTACCTACAGAAGGATCGTCGAGCTTATTCACAGCAGCGATATGACCATCTGCTAAATCCACAACATGGATGTAGTCACGGACCTGAGACAAAATGCAGCTCTTGAATTCATTCTCATATACATAAAATGCAGTTTCTTAAAAGTTATTGAAATAGGTTCGTTTTTTATCAGATTTTTTGGTTTATTACATACCCCAGTTCCATCTTTAGTTCCATAGTCCGTGCCAAAAACTGTGAGCTCGGGCCTTCTTCCTACAGCTACTTGCTGAACAAAGGGCATAAGATTGTTCGGTATTCCACGAGGATCTTCGCCTATATAGCCGCTGGGGTGTGCGCCGACAGGGTTGAAGTACCTCAGTAGAATGATCTTCCATGACTTGTCTGATTGGTAAATGTCTCTGCATATCTCTTCGATGAAGAGCTGTAAGAAAAACGTCGTTTAGTTGATGATAGGACTCTGTGACTAATATGAACTCAGTCCCAAAATTTTGAAAAGAACGCAACAAATCTTGCCTCTTTGCAGGCCTAAACATTATATTTATTTATGAACCCATATAAGCAAAAACCCGACCTATTTTGGACCGATCCATTTCAACCCGACACCAATTCATTCACATTCCAACTCTTCTTAGTGAAAAGATGGAAGCAAAGCTCATGATATTTTAATGGGGTAAAAAAGTTACCTTTGTTCGTCCGTAAGGATTCATGGCAGAAATAGGAGATTCTTCATTGCAAGGGACTACTTTAGGCCAACCGTAAACAGTAGCAGATGATGAGAAAACGAGCTGAGAAACAAGCATATATGAGTTCAGTTGAACAAAGGAAATTGGGACAAGAAAAGAGTAGATCTTTTGTAAAGATTGGATTATGGGATTACCTTCTTACATCCATAAGCAGCCATGACTTCGAGGAGGTAAATAGTACCGATAAGATTGTTGTCGTAATACAATAAGGGTTTAGCAACGCTTTCTCCAACTGCCTTTAGTCCAGCAAAGTGGATCACAGCATCAAACCTTTGACAGATGATACAAAACAGAGGTAAGTGTTAGCCATGGATTGATTGCCTTCCTCGTATGGAGAACAAATAACAGCTGTAAAGCATCAACTCAAAATACAGAAACTACATCAGTTTCTTCGATTAACCATGGATTGCTCTTTGTGTTGGAACTTACTTTTCAGATGCGAAAAGCTTCTCAAGTGCGGGCTTATCCCGAAGATCAACCTGCAATTGATTAAAGATTCGAAGTTTAAAAATGCTACGGTTAAGATCATTCAATCGATTCAGACTCTGCCTAAAGATCATAACTTTGCAGAGATAAACTCCAAAGGACAAACAGTAGATCGATGATTAAACTCAATCACCAAGCAAAATCACTTTCTCCTAATAACATTCAGCAACAGCAGAAAAACACAGAAATAAAATCGCAGCTCAAAAATACCCAATAACGCACAAATCAAACACTGGGCCACAAAGAGCAAATGAAAAAGCACAAACCTTGTGAAAAACGAGATTCGATCCATGCCCGCCGGCGAGCTCTTTAACCCTCTTCAAGGCAACCTCGGATGAGTTGTCCAAATTGTCGACAATGACGGCTTTGTACCCACCCAAAAGCAGCTGAAGAACGGTGTGGCTACCGATGTAACCAGCGCCGCCCGTCACAAGAATGCTAGCCGGCATTGTTTTGGACGACGGCGAAGCAAGAAAACTGAAAAGCGATGAGCGATCTATCTATGTAGAGGAAGGAAAGAGTAGGACTGAATCAACGTCCTTAGCGAGGTGTGTGTATTTATTTATGCAAAGGACACGTGATGGCACCAACTACTAAAATACATAAGAAACTGTTCATACGATTGATTATAGACAAGGTGAGATTAAATCTAATTGGGAAGATAATATCGAAATTTCAGGTGGGTCACGTGAGATTGGGAATCAATTGTCGTCTTCTCCATTGAAAACAATACGTTATCAAGTTTGCTTTCGGTTCTGTAATATTCGGAAAAGATACAATTTTTCCTTTAAAATTATTCTTTTTCTGCTTTTTTTTTCCTTACTTTATTACAAAGGCTCGAATTCCTTATTCTTTTCTTCTTCTGTAATTACATGGAATCGTTTAATTCAAGATTGTGTAGTAAGATCAATCATGGCTCAGTGGTTGCAGTACCAAACATGTGAAGGATACGAGTTTAAGAAATTATGATGGAAAAGATCGTCTTTATGATATAACAAAGTAAAAGACTTTATCAAAGGGGTCGTTTATCAAGCTATCGATTGATGAATATTCACGATGGGCTAGACAAAAGATTAAAGGTTCTTAAAGCTTTATCCTAATCTTCTACTAGCGTGAATTGACTGGGGAAAATAGTTATCATTTTTGAAGAGGGACTCTATGAATTTCTATTTTATATATCGAAATTGGAGTTTTCCAATGTTGATCATGTTTTTGCTTGGAGAAACAAACGGGTAAGGCCTAAGATTAGATACAAGCCTTTTCGATTCATGATGTACCTTTTTTACTTTTCCACCAAACACGTTCGGTGTAACAGAATTGCTTTACTTTGTTGGGAATATTAATTGATGAAGAAAAAAATAATTAAAGACGTGTGAGAAAAAAGGTTATTACAGTGGAGGTGCGGGGAATCGAACCCCGTGCCTCTCGCATGCGAAGCGAGCGCTCTACCATATGAGCTACACCCCCATTTGTCTTCATAAACTAATAATTTTTATATATAATTACAGTTAAAAGCAAACAAAAAATATTACTTTCGGGTAGTACTAGAACATCCCTAACGCTAGCATAAATATCTTTTTGGCCCACGAATTATTCTAGTATTCCTCTTTTAACATATTCTTATCAAAGGGATGGCATAAGCAAAGAAAGAAAAACAGGTCATTGATTGGGGTGAAAGGAGATCTCTATCTGTTCAATAACAAATAAGTGCAAACAAAAAGAAACAAAGAAAAGCTGAACCAATCAATAACCAGAATTCACAGTTGATTGAATAATTACGAAGTGCAGATAATGATAGCTAAGGCAAGTTATTCATCTCCATAATTAATTTTCAGAGTTTATGCTGTACATTGAATATCTGAAGGTCTTCTTCAATGGAAGACTATCAAGCTGAATCAGAAACTGATGATAACTTGCATTCGACTCGTATCGCTGCCAACCAAGATTCGACCTGAAGAAAAAAACACACGGTCGATATATGATTGATAAAATAGACCAAAAGCTACGATCCTTGAATCACCACATCCACTTTTGTAACGAAAAGCGTTTGAAATAAAATACCTGTATCTTAGAAGTGCTTGCACATTCATATCGCAGCCCATGACGAGTTAGGATATAGAAACACCATCGAGTTTCTTCGCCTTCTCTGTTTATGCAAGGAAGTGGGCCCACTTCAACAACGTCGGACAGAAGAGTGGAGTCTTGCGGGCTTAAATCTGGTAAAAGAAATGCGATAAATGGATTTATACGAAAGAAAAATAATAAAATCAAATACCCGTGGCAGTCTTGTACAAGTAGATGCAATCTCCTTGAAGAACGACAAACCGTGGGACCCAATCATCAACCTCCACGTCATCGATAGGAGGAGGATCGCCGGGCAATGCAGCCCATCTCTATGGAAGAAATAAAAGGACAATGTAAGAACAAACGGCGTTGAAAATATTATGTATGTTTCAAACTGTGATGTGGGTAAAGAGCATTTTCTCTCACCGTTCTTAGAAACAGGTAGCCAGAAAGACGAGCAGATCTCAAAACCTCATCAATGTGCTCTAACCTGTGAAGAAAAATCCAAGTAATAAGGAGATAATAGATATGGTTTACAGATGAATTGAAAGAGCCAGAATCAACTGAGTAAAGGGCTTATCGCTTATATTTCTAACAAATGATTTCACTACAGCAATACAAAACATGTTGAGTGAAGATATGAATTATATGTAAATGTCTTTCTTACTGAGCTCTAAAGTGAGATTCACGCTCCTCTAATGCAGATATTTCTGAACGAAGAGACGCAACCTCGACTGCACTCAATACAACCTGCACACAGTAAGACTCTTGAGTTTCGATAGTTAAAACCTATGTTTTATTAGCCGAGGAGGATGTAAAAAAACTCCGATCCACCTTTTCTTGATCATCTGTGCCTCTCCACGGCAAACCCTTCAAACTAAACAATCTCAACATCGATGAAGAACTTCTCGTTTGCCTTCCCTAAGACCTATCAAGCGCTATTGATTCAAGATTAGCCTAATTTCATCATGGATTCATGACGAGCAGAACCAAACAACTCTGATAGATATTCCAGATGATCCACACGTAAAACTCTGTAAATTTCATCATATTAAATTAAACACTTTTCGCATAAAACACATTAACAGGATAAAGAAAAGGCCTTCTTTTAACAGAATCGTTTAACAGCAACAAACCCATACAAGTTTCTGTAAAGTTACATCAAACTCATCAGCCACAGAAATCAAAATAAGCATATCCATAAACTATCTACGAAGCATAAAAAGAAACAGATAAACATCACAAACAAGTTCTAACCGATCTTTCTCGATAAACAGATGAGGAACGGTCAAAATTGAAATTTAAAACCTGCAAGCTGAAAATCCTTGCCGCAGTAATCTCTGAAAGGAATAAGCTGAAGGTTTTAGAGTTTGATGAACTACGCAGATGATAACTTGCAGAGACGATGATTATCGATAACGAGAGAGAATCAGAAAGCTAAGGTACTGAGGTATCGTTGGTCGTCGTCAAGGGACAAAGGCGGATGCTGACGTGGCAGTCGGTTCTATTATGACGATTTTACCCTTATTTCGCGGGAAGGTACAGTTAGCCTGTCTGGAGTATTTCGTAAAAAGGCAGCACAAAAGCAATATCCCTACGCATACAAAATTTTATTGGATAGTTTACAATTGTACCAAGATGAAAAGACGAAAAATTAAAGAGGACCAAATTCAAATACTGAAAATTTTGGGACCAAATTTCAATTTTTTCGTCTCCAATTGTTCTGAGAAACTCTGACTTGGCAAGAGGTTAAGTCACGAAGATAAAAATTTTCTTAATCACCCTATGGAAGCAAGTTAATCAGCAAAGGAATCTAAATCTAATTTGTTTCTTTATATAAAAATGAAAAAAAAAATCACTTTGAAATTTCCGTTTATTGAACTTGGTAAGGCAACGTATATCATCTGGAAAATGGGCCAATCCATACTAGTTGGGTTCTTTTTCAATTCGGACACAAATCGAAAAGCCCAATTCAGAATTTAGTTTTTGATCACTCAGATTTTCAGTCAATACATTTGTGGGCACAAATAGTTATCTTGTGTTACTTTGTAATCCTTAGGCCTTATTGACTTTCATCTTTTTATGTCGCAGATTTGTATTTCAAACTATTTGCATTTAAGTAATATCCCATCCCATATAGGAAATAGGGCGTGAAAAAAATATCCAGTTAGTTAGTCACCCAAGTTCTTTTGATAGGACGAAATTGGACAAAAACTAATGGAAAGTCAAAGGCCAAATTTGCAATTTCTGGACACCAAAGTGGTAAATGTCATTTACCAAATAAGTTAATTTTCGAGGGTAACAAAACGACGACGACTCGCCATAGAAGCTTTTTTTCTCTTGTCCATTCAGTTAACAATTTGTCTTCTGTTTACTTCTCCCTTTTATCGACAGGGCGATTCGCGCGCGCACATTTTGGAGAAGATAGAAGGCCGTTTATCAGACAGGTTTTGCCGCCTGAATTGATAATTCTGAGGGCTCAACGGGAATTCGAGCTAGCGGTTGTCGTTTCCAGCGTTTTGTGTTTCAGATTCTAGTTTTAAGATTTTTGTAATCTCAATTAGATTGCTTGTTCAAGTCATTAATTATGGTTTCGGGGCTTTGGTTTTATTTTGCCTGCGGCTGAGGTGTTCAATTGCCACGGATTGGGGATATTGTTTGCCTGGGATTGGATTGGGGTATATGCTATTTTTGGGAGAAGTTTAGGTTTGATTTAGCCGGAAGTTTTGAAGAGTTATTATGCCTAGGAGTTCCAAGCACAAATCTCATAAAAGTAGCAAACACAGTTCGAAAGATCATTCGGACTCAGAGGATGATGTAGTTAAGAAAAAGGGGAGGAGCGTTAGAGATGAGAGTTCCAGTAGGGTTCGTCATGGTAATGGTGAAGTGTTGGAAGAGTATGTTTCCTCCAAGCGTAGGAAAGAGAAGCTTGATGTTGTTGATCGTTGGGGTGGTGGCGAAATTGAGAGGCCGGATGGTAATGGGAACTTCGAGAAGGAGGCTCATATTGAGGAAAACTTGAAGGATGGATCTCGTTCTAAAGAGAGTAGTGATAAAGTTGAGAGTTTGAGAATTGAGTCAAAGAGTAAGAGTAAGAAGTATGAGAGTGGTAATGTGAGTGAGAGGAAAGGTGAGAGTTTGACATCTGCTTTATTGGATAAAGAAGAGGGTAGTGGTAAATGGGATTCGAGAAGGAAGCATGAGAAGGATTCTTTGGCAAGGAAAGACGGGAAGGAGTCAAAGGAAAAGCATCGAAGGTCAGATAGGGAGGAGAATGGAGGTGGGCAGAGTAACAATGGTGAGACTGAAGTAAAGTTAGTAGATTCGGATTATGGGAAGGAACATGAGAGTCAGTCAGGGGGTGTTGGTGAAGAGAAGCAACGTAAACGTGCTCGAGAAAATACTGGTGAGCGATCTCTAATTGATGGTAGAAACACTGATAGTTGTTCTCCATGTGGTATTCTGCTTCTGAGATGTTTCTGTTTTTCTTTTTTTCTCACGCATATTTTTAATCCCTTATTTGTCTGCGTAAAATTGTCTTCAGCAAACAAATATTATTGATTACTTCTAAAAGAGCTTTTCGTTCTTGTAAGCAAATTGAAAATCTCCTTCCTTTCGAGGAGCTCCTGACTGGATTTGCTTCGTTTGCTTGTGGTTCTGGCTCATCTTGTTAAGAACTAACGTTTGTAAGGTTTGATAAATGATAATTTAGTTTGGTGCATAAGGTTCAGTATTGGATTCTTAATCTAGATGTGTAAGTTGTTTAAATGTTTCACTGCCTCGAAATCGTTCTTTATTTGGTCACTGTTCTCCCATGGAGATTAGTTATTGGATGATTGATGTACCCACATGATCATAGCAATGTTTCCATTCTCTGTACCTCCTCTCGTTCAATCCTACTGCGTGTTACTTTTGAGAAGTAGGTAGCTCATTGTCCTGTAAATGCCAATAGGTTCTATATTCTTGTGATATTTTTGTTTTCACAATATTTTTCACACTGGGTATGAAGGAGGCTCAGTTTCAAGAATTATTGCTGCCAGTGATGAAAGACCGTTGGGCTTGTAACTGGTATATAAGTCACTGGTGCTTCATTCAAATTTTTAAGGTGTATCTTTTCCTCTCTGTTTGATCGTGAACAGAATTGGTGGAAGTTGTTTAGTTTTATGTTGTCTTTCTACTCTGCGGTATCATTTTTCTTTTCTATGGCTGTTTGGAAGAAAGTTTCACTTTCGTCGGGATGAAATTTATGTGTTAGAAGTGGTGATCTCATACTTGATTCTACTTATGAAGTTCTTATTTCACTTTATGTTCTTTTCGTTCTCTATCTTTCAGGGTGTTGGTTATAGTGTCTGCTGCAAAGTGTTTTCTTAATAACCATTATATTATCATTTTTCACATATTTAATTCTCAGAGAGAGCAATGATGGATGACTTGCGAAACCCTGATTCTGACTACGAACTAGATAAAAGGTCGCGTAAGAGAAGAGAAGTTTCGGTTGACAGAGATAAATACTATGATGATCCCAAACATGTTGAGGACAGGCGATCATCCGCAAAAAATGATCGTGTTAAGGATGTTAAGCGCAGAGATGACAAACAGAAGGATGGAGGATATGCCGATAAATATCAGGGAGATCACTATAAAGATGAAAGGAGAAGGGATGAAAGGAACAGAGAAGAAGCTGATAAGGATTATTATTATGATGATGATGATGATGATAAACATCAAGGTGATGCTGAAAAAGATTACAGAAGAAGAGATGATAGGCATCGTGAAGATATTAAGAAAAGCAATAGACATAAAGATGGCAAACGTCGTGAAGATGAACATGGAGGTAGCCAGAGGAAGGATGACAAGTATCGAGAAGCCGTTGAACGAGATGCTAGGCGGGATAACAAGTACCAGGATGATGGACATAGGGATAGCAGACGCAAGGAATGTCGATATGCTGAAGACAAGGAAAGTAGACGTGCTGATGGGAAATATCACGGTCATGGAGAGAGAGAGGATAGACATGGTTATGCAGACGGTGGCCATAGAGATCGGAGGGATGAAAAGTATTATGAAGATATTGAACATGACACCCATCAATACGATAGTAAGAAATTGGACGATTTTGATAAGGAGAAGAGACATGGAGATACCAAGTACAGGGACGAGTATGTTTCCAAAAATCATTTTGGTGATAAATCCGAGCAGAAGCGCTCTAGGGATGCTGCCTATGCTGGCACTAATCATTCTAAAAGGTCCACGGCATGTGATGATAGCCCAAGCCACGATGATCCAACAAGGTACATGGCCAATGAAAATGAGAATGGTTCCAGGTCTGGCGTTAGCAAGGATCAAAGATCTGATGTGGAAAAGACAAGCACATTTATTCCAAGGCCGGAGCTGGTTGCTGAGAGAGGGAGGTCAAATTTTAAAAGTTCGGTTGTAGAACTTAGTTCCAGCCATAGCAGAAGGAGGGGCTCACCCACCTCTCGTTCTTATGCTCCACGGGACTACGACAGGTGCACTACTTTAGATTATATTGTTGGTCTACTATGTATAATAGATTCGCTGTTGGAAATAGTTGTAAGGTTCATCTTCAGGAGTGGTAGTGGATTCTAGATTGCGCAATTTAACCGATATAAATGGCGATGATATTGACACAATATTACAATTTTCTTTTTTTTCGAATGCGTTTAGGCTGCTGAATTCGGATGAATCCAAGTATAGAGATTACAAGCATGAAGACAAGGTACGGCTTGATAAAACGTCTAGTAGAGATTACGTGGCAGGGTCTGAAAAGATTCTTCCACCGCAGTCATCGGAACCACTTGTTGAAAAGGACGATGTTTATTTAGATCGCTCTTCTCTGCAGAAGCATGCTGGTAAGTCACCTTCATCAAGTTTGGGTAGGAGAAACTTCAGTAGGGAAGATGTCATAAGGCTGAACGTGAGTGTCGAAGAATTAACCCAAAAGGGTGGTGGTTCTCGTGAAGAGAGGCAATATTCTGCTAAAGATGTCAGGGTAAACCGAGAATCAGGCATCGAAGTAGCACATGGAGATGAACTTTCTCAAGCTGATGGTGATAGTTTATCCATATCTTCTCCTTTTACAAGAAAGAATAATCTCTCTGGCAGTTCTAAACCACCACCACTCATTAGGACTGGTCTAGACAGCCCGTTACCATTTGGTTCTGCCGAAGATGATGCCAGAGGTCGGTCCCACATACGTCCTCGGAGGAACGATGGTGATCCACACATGGGGAGAATATCGGGACATGGTTGGAGAGGGATTACGAGCTGGCCTTCTCCCGTGGCCAACAGCTTCGTGCCTTTCCCTCATGCTAATCCCATTGCTTTCCCTGCGCTGCAGCCTTTTCCTTCTCCACCTATGTTTGGTGTCCATCCCTCGATGGAGTTCCCTGGTCCTGGACACCCTATTGGATGGAGAAATCAGGTCAACCATCCGTTTCCCTCGTTGAATGCTTGGGATGCTAGTAATGCTACCTTTGGTCAACAACCTCATATGTATGGTAGACAAGATTCTGATCGTTCAAGGATTCTACCCGCTGGTTCGAAGCTGGACGACATAGGACATTTGTCCAAGGGTCCGAATAGAGCTGAGAGTGTGGATAGATCATATTCTGAGAAAGAGAATAGTAACTATTGTCGAAGTGGAGATGTGGTTTCAGCTGATGATGTGGAAGTTGATAGCACAGTCACCGATGCCAGCCTGTCAAAGAAATTTAAGAAGATTGATGTGGAGGTTCCCATAGTGGAGGAGATTAATGGGGAAGAAGCAATCTTGAAGAAAGACGATGAGTGCTTCTGTCAGGTTTACCTTTCGAAACTTGACATTTCTGCAGACCTTGCGGAACCTGAACTGTTTGCCAAGTGCACGGGCTTGGTCGATGTGGATCGCGACATCCTATCTGATGCAGATAACGTCAAATTTTTACATGTGGAGGTAGATTGGTTGATTATATGCTTGACCCAATTGTTTTACCTTTATACGATTGAGATCAATACTTGTTATCTGGTGCAGAATGCTGTGGAGTCAAAAAGGGCGTTTCATAGACTTTTGAGTTATAAACTGTTTGAATCTGTTGATGATTCTGTATATGAGGTATTCTTTGCCACAAGTGTTTAAGTTTGGTATGCGCTTGCTAGAAGTATTGTATGGATTAGGTGTAGCCTTACATTCTCCTGAACTGTTGCCGTTTAATATTCGTGGCAGAGTGATTGAGTGGGTTGTTTAATGCAGGAATCGATTTCCCTTTATAAGAGAAGCAAAGAAAGCATCCGTGCAAATGAAGACGGTGAAAAATCCACTCTGTTAAGTGGTCTTGTAGGGGCTACTGACATTGTAGAAGAACCCGAGAAGATGCTAAATCCACCAGCCATTGACGAGCAAGGTGCAACTGATGCTCTTCAAAGCTATGCTTGCGTTAAGGAAGATCGTCTGCAAAATGAAGAACGACGTGAAGAAACCGAGCAACAGAAAACCGACATGAGTTGCGTAGTGGGACAACAAGTCGAAGGGAAAGAACCGTCATCAGAAGAAGAAAATGGTGAATATGCTCATAGCAGTTTACCCATACCCATCGAACCCGATAGTCATAATGTTCTTAATGAGGAATCGAAGTTGATAGATTCAAAGTGTGACCCTCCCTTTGTTATTTCTGATATGATGCCATCTGAGGCATTAGATATAAGTCGGATACATAATCATTCTCCTGAAAGCACACATTGAGAAACCCCATATTCAGTTTTTGTTTGATGCTCTGTTGTTTCAAGTGCTGCTGCTTTGTACTTCTATATAAATTTTATGGACCTCTTTTCTACTTCTTACTTAGCTATCGTCACATATCTATCTGTCAAAAGAAGAGCTTCTTAAGCAGAAGTGACGACAACTGCTTGAGCTTCATCAGAATCTGATTGGAATGCGGTAAGTGTTTACATGGATATGAGTTATCATAAAAGTCTATTATTGCATTGCAGTAAGTGTTGGGTTTCGAGTCAATCCTCAACTTAAGCCATGGGCAGATGATATCCTTCTAAAGAAATAGACCAAAGAATAAGTCAACACGGCGGAAATAGTCAAGAGTTTCTGGAACTTCAATCGTAGTATGCTACGTCAAAACTCAAAAGTTGATTAAACTTTTTTTTTTGACTTGGTATATTTTTCTTTTCTCATACATACGTATTATCTCGACTCTCGAGTAATTTTTAATAAAAACAACATAACGATAATAATAATAATAATAATAATATTCGTCACGTCTTCAAAGTCAATCAACTCTCTCTCTCTCTCTCTCTCTCTCTCAGTACAACGACTGGTCTGGCCTGCGCAGCTGCTCAAGCGCCTACTTCCTTTCCAAGTATAAAAGAATCTTCATATAAACAATATACGCATATACATTACACCATAGAGAGTGTGCTAGAGATATTCTGATGGCGCAAAGGAAGTTTATAGTCGAGGTTGAACCTTCGAAGCCTGCGAAGGATGGAAAGTCTTCGATGGGGCCTGTGTATCGAAGTGTCTTCGCTAAAGATGGTTTTCCGCCTCCGATTCCAGGTCTCGAGAGCTGCTGGGATATTTTTCGGTATAATTTCGTTTACTCTGCCGGATTTTTTGTTTTGAGATTGTTATGAGGTGAGTTCCTTGCTGGTAGTTTGGTATGTTATGGTTTGATTTACGCCGCCTATTGAACGAAAGGTTGAGTTTATGAGCTAGTGAACGTTTGATTTAGTGTTGTGTGCGTGTGTGTGTGTGCGTGTCGTGTTTGATGTTGTATACTTTGACTCTGCTTTTCCTTGGTGATATGTTGAGATTCTGAATTTTCCGTTACTTACCTAAGTGATAAAATGGTAGTTTGTTCTATCGCTCTTCTTGATGCTATGCAACATGGAATTAAGAAAACTGATAACAGAATTGTTATATAGCTGGCGTTATTAGACTCTTCCTTCATATGGATTATCCTGAATTCATCTCTTTTGGTTTTTGGTACAGTTTGTCTGTAGAGAAATTTCCCAACAACAAGATGCTTGGTCGCCGTGATATTACCAATGGAAAGGTATACTGTTCTGTGAGCTCATGCATGCTGGCTTGAGCTAGTCTGTTTCCTTTGTTCTTCTTGTATGATGTCCTTCGCTTTCTGTAGCCTAAATCGCTATTCGTGGCTCTCTAGGCTGGTAAATATACATGGATGACTTACAAAGAAGTATACGACGTTGTGATCAAAGTTGGGAATTCCATCCGCAGTTGTGGCATTGAGCAAGTAAGAATTGTTATGAACATATCATAATATTCCTTCATGTACTCCTGAGAAAAATTTAAATCTGTTGATGGCATAATTTTCTCCTCCCTCCTATTGGGTCCTGCTAATATATTATGTTATATGTACACTTGTCTGCATGCCCCACTGTGAGTACAGTGTTACCATTAATCTCATTTCCACTTGCTAATAATGTCAGGGAGGACGATGTGGAATTTATGGTGCTAACTGCCCTGAGTGGATTATGAGTATGGAGGTATGTAAGCTTGCCTACAATTGGGATTCCCCTTAACAAGTGTTCACCAGCAACTTCTGAAAATTTTGTAGATGCGATTCACTGCAAAGACATTAAATACTGCATAAGATAGCCATCAATCATAATCATTTTATGAGTAATTGCACACAATTCCTTATACTTAATGCAGGCGTGTAATGCTCACGGACTGTATTGCGTACCTCTATATGATACCTTAGGTATTTATATACATTTTTTTGTATTAGTTCTTGGTCACCTCTGTCTTTGGCCAATGGTCAGCAATTCTCTATATTCTAGAGGGACATACTAAGCAGCATCAGTAGATTACCGTTATATTATTTGTGACTTCTTAGGTGCTGGGGCCGTTGAATTCATCATCAACCATGCTGAAGTTTCACTTGCTTTTGTAGAAGAGAGTAAAATACCCGAGGTATTAATATTACCTCAGGAGAAGTAATTCTTGAGTATTGTATTGGATGTTTTGTCTGGTTTGCTTCGATGCTTTGACTTCTTTGAGTTGAAACTAGATATACTGTATATCGTATTGGCTTATGAAATTCATGAAGTTCACTAACATGAATGTTTGGCTTTCAGTTATTGAAAACACTTCCTTGTTCAACAAAGTACTTGCGAAGTAAGTGTCTTTGCTGTCCGCCGTCCGGTTTCCCTTAATTCTGTATATTGGTGTTCGTGATGAGTATCATCGTGTTTCTCTATTACAGCTGTTGTAAGCTTCGGGAAAGTTACTGGTCAGCAGAAGGAAGAAGTTGAAAAACATGGTGTGACTATTTATTCATGGAATGAATTTTTGTCAGTGGTGAGTCTGCTTTACTTGAAAATATGAGTTACTGAAAAACATGGTGTGAATATTTACTTGAACGTTTCTCTATGTTCGGTGAAGTGAATGCAGTTTATTCCTCCATGCTGAGTTATCTCGAGTTAATTGGTATTTGCTGTAGCAACTTGTTTACATTGTTCGAGTAAATCCATCATCATAAATCTTTTGTTCAACGACGCTCATACTTCGTTTTACATTGAAATGGCCATGATCTGATGAAGCTTGCATAGTAGAAGTCTTATTCGACTAATAAGCGTTAGTCTAATTATCAAATTTGCAAAATCTTGAATTCTCTTCCGTGGGGCTAATTTGTCCTTGTTATTTTCTTTACCTTTCCGTTTTATGTAACCTTTTGTTTTTATGCTTAAATGACTGGATGGGGATGGGATTTTATATTAGCAGATGCCATGAAATACATAAAGATCAAAAGGTCGGGGTTTTATGTTTATTGAAACATAAAGTTCACTCTCAAATTGCTTTCGAAATAGTTAAGTTGAATTTTTCTTTTTTTATCTTCTTTCCTCTCTCAGTTAATGCACTGCATCTTAGTTGTGCCTTGGCATTAGAAAGTGTTTATTCGTTTTTTATGCAATTTGATGATGTGCAGGGAGGAAACCATGAATTTGATCTTCCAGCGAAAAAGAAAACGGACATTTGTACAATTATGTATACTAGTGGAACAACGGGGGATCCGAAGGGTGTTATGATTTCTAATAACAGCATTGTTACTTTGATAGCAGGAGTAAAGCGTCTTCTTGGAAGTGTGAATGAATCGGTGAGATTACAGATCTCATGTAGTTTGCACTAATTACTCAAAATCATCCTGGAGATGCCATCAAACACCAAGTGATCTTATCTTAAGCGAGGAATACTATTTTTTTTTCAAAATTATATTGTTGATGTTCCCTATATGTCGATTGCAGTTGACAATGAAGGATGTCTACCTGTCATATCTTCCTTTGGCTCACATCTTTGATCGGGTCATTGAGGAGTGTTTCATCAATCATGGTGCCTCAATTGGATTTTGGCGGGGGGTAAGAGTATTCTGCTAAATATTTCAATGAATAACTCTCAAAAAATGATTGAAAATATTCTTTCTCAAATTTCTACAGGATGTGAAGTTATTAGTTGAAGATATTGGAGAGCTTAAACCTACAATCTTTTGCGCTGTTCCGAGAGTATTAGATAGAATTTATTCAGGTTGGCTTCCATGATAATGTATACTAATTGCTTGCTTTAGTAGTAATTTTTATCCAGGTGAGGGATTTAATTGTGCGTTTCCACATTTAATTTTTCGAGAAATTGTTCAGATATCTTTTTCTCGACCGTCAAATTTGTAGAAAATGATGTGTCTACATTTACTTCTGTTTTGTTTCAGTTAGAATTCTTATATACTTTTGCCTTCTTTTCTTAATTCAGGTTTGCAACAGAAGATTTCTGCTGGTGGTTTCATTAGAAAAACAATGTTCAATATAGGATATTCTCTGTAAGTTTATTTGATACAAGATTCCATTAATTTTTTCCATTTGCTATCTGAATTTCTGGAATGCTTTTCATTTATACTGGTTTTACTTGTATGACAATTGACAAGAAGATTTTTTACTTGTATGACAATTGACAATTGACAGGATGTAAGTTGTATATTTAATGCTATGACGTGCAAATTTGGTTCAGTCATTTTGCTGCAAAAGGTATTAAAAATGACATTTTCTCGGTGCTTTTTCAATTTTCAGAAAACTGCGTAGTATGAAGAAGGGTCAGAAACATTCAGAGGCATCTCCATTGTTTGACAAAGTTGTCTTTAGTAAGGTGCTTTATGTGGATTCGTTTTCCCCGAAAAAAGATAATAAAATACTTTAAAATTCCAGTAAGGAAAGCTTATTGTCACGTACATACGTCTTCCAGGTAAAACAAGGTTTAGGGGGGAGAGTAAGACTCATCTTATCTGGAGCAGCTCCTCTTGCCTCCCACGTGGAAGAGTTTTTACGTGTGGTCTCATGTGCTTATGTTCTTCAAGGATATGGTGAGATTATGAATTACCCGTAACAAATCAATATAAAATTTGCATTACTCCAAAATAGTTTATCGTATAGCAGCTTAGTTGTCACTGTCTCTCTCTTAATATTTCGCTCCATCGCTCACATGGTCTTATTGTTGGGGATCATATAGGTCTCACTGAAACTTGTGCTGGTACATTTGTTTCCATCCCTGACGAGATGAACATGCTAGGAACTGTGGGCCCTCCTGTTCCCAACGTTGATGTTTGCCTCGAATCCGTTCCTGAAATGGGGTACGATGCCCTTTCAACTCAGCCCCGTGGAGAAGTGTGTGTAAGAGGTGATACCTTATTTTCGGGCTACTACAAACGTGAGGACCTTACTCAAGAAGTCTTTGTTGATGGCTGGTTTCACACAGGTTCGTCCTTACTCAGTCGTCGATAATGTAATCTCACATTGGTAAATGGCATCAGCCTGCTCAATATGCCATTGAAGGACGTTGCTCCACCTAAAATCGAACAGTTTCATATTTTAACAGTTTTGTTGAATTGATCGTTGTCAGTTCTTTCTGTCGTGTAAATTTGAATAGAAGTGTTACTCATATGTTTTCTTCAGGCGATATCGGCGAATGGCAGTCAGATGGTGTTTGAGAATTATCGATCGCAAGAAAAACATATTCAAACTATCACAAGGAGAATACGTTGCAGTAGAGAACTTAGAAAACATCTATGGTCAAGTTCCTGACGTCGACTCGGTATGAAAAGATCCGTTTTTTCTTTTCTGCGTACCTCTTCTCTTCATTAAGTAGAAACATCGAATTAAAATATAGCTTTTCCATCTCTGCATCTGATATGTGAATTGAGATGATTTATTTGCAGATATGGGTTTACGGTAATAGCTTCGAGTCTTCCCTCGTTGCGGTCATCAACCCGAACGAACAAGCAGTGAAGCAATATGCTGAACAGAATGGCGTGTCCGGCGATTTCAATTCCCTCTGTGAGAATGCCAAAGTGAAGGAATACTTCCTTGAAGAGCTCAAAAGGATTGCTAAAGAAAAGAAGGTACGTAAATTGCCTCTGCAACGACGTTTTCTCGTGGTTATTACAGCACAGCAGTGTTTATGACTTAAAAATGACCAAAAATTCTTGTGGGTTCAGTTAAAAGGCTTTGAATTCATAAGAGCGGTGCATCTTGATCCGATCCCATTTGACATTGAAAGGGACCTCATAACGCCAACATTCAAGAAGAAGAGACCTCAGTTGCTTAAATACTACCAGGTTTATCAATTTTTCTTTTTCTTCCTTTTTTCTTCTCTCAAAGATATGCATAACTTACTGACGTAGAACTAACTGTATATCTTTTTGCAGAGTGCCATTGACAATATGTACAAGAGTGCTAAATAGTGGGCTTCACTTCATCTTATTCACGAACATGTCGCTCGACCAAACTGTGATTTTTGTATATCTATCCATTATCCATACTTAAACCCTGTCTCTCATGTGTATGATACATATATGTAATTATGGTTGTTATTGTTCCTTGTACGTGTTTTGCCTTTCTGTAAGGGCATCTTCTCCCATCTTTTTTTACAGAACGTTAAGGAAAAATCGTGTGATCTCTCTGTTAGGAATTGGACAACTTTTAAGAGAACGAAAATGGAAAAGGTAGCAAAAAACACAAGTGATTTTTAGGCAAATAAGAATGTTGTGAAGTTTACAACATAAACAAATACAGAAGAGAACTCAACTTTGCTCTCAAGACATACAAGCATAAATAAGAAAAAAGCATAAACACACACACACACAGTGATCCTTTGAAGTTTCTTGACTTCTGATCATCTTCACTCTCACTCAGCAGCACTCTCTTCTATCCTGTAATAAATGGTGAAAAGGAGAAAGAACGAGGATGAGCACCTGTTTTTCGATACGTCCCTTCGCTCCTTTCTTCCTCCGATTCCCGCCTTACTTTTCGGATCAAGAAAAAAACACTCACTAATAAACACACCTAACAACGACCACAAACTACTACACAGATTCTTGAAAACGTAACAGAAAACAAGACCATATCTCGTCGTATAACTGCACACTTCTCATCCATCATAAGCTCAAATAAAAAAAACTCGAGCTACGAACATGAGATTCTCAAACTCTTCTCCTCCTCACACGAAACGGTAGCTTGTCACCGAAATCTTGGCAGGAGAAGAAGCGTGAATATACACAAACTCGACGCTCTTCCCAGCGTTCAAAGAGCCAATCCACGAAGGAATATAGTAAGATTCCCCCGATTTCGTCAGACCCCATAGAGGACCATACAGCCCAGAAATCGAAAGCTGCAAGTTCCTCAAGTTCTTCCCAGAATCGTTAGCGATGATCACCGAATATCTGTAGTAAGTTCTACCCTTTGCTACCCAAAACTTGGTCGCCTTCTGCGTAATAACAACTGGGCTAGAATATGAAACTGCAACGTACAAAATGCCTCTGTCATTTCACTACATTCAAGAAAATCGACCAAAGAAGGGAATCAAAGAAGACCAAGCTGTTACCAGGCTTTTTCAGAGTAGCAGCTATTGGCTTCAGCGATGGTAGCTCAACTGCAACACAAAGGAGACCAATCTACGTAAGTCATACACGACTCAAAATTCCATAAATCTTGAAGCTAAAATTCTGAATCTGAGCTGTGTTCTAACCTGGGAGGAGCTGATTATAACCACCGTGGCCAGCGTGGAGCCTAGCCAAGACGCCAAACATAGGCGCGTTGTTATAGGTGGCTGGCTCAGTCTGCTCATAATTGTCCCTCTGATCTGCGAAGTTGTCGTAGGCGTCGGGCCCACCGACGAGCGCGCCGACGAGGAGGTTAGGGTCGCTCCCCTTACGGCTGAACCACGTGGCATATCCTCCCCTGCAGCTGACGAAGGTGGGGTCCACCTTGTAAGAGACGATCGACGAGCCCCTATGGTGCACTTGCTGAGGAAAATTGCCGCCGTAGCCCACCATGTAGCTCGTCGCTCGTGGGTTATCTCCGAGGATATAATCAACCTTGATTATGGGTTCAGCCCAAAACACAAAAAGGTCAGGCCTTTTTTCGTTCTTGTCCATTTCTCAGACCAATCTTGAGATTTCTTTACATACCTGAGACTTGGCAAAGGCGAGGAGCTCAGTCGGCGAGACATTTCCGTAGGAGCACTTCAGCGATTTGCCGGCGGAGGTAATGTAATCGGAGTAGACAGTGGCGAGGAAAGAAGCGCCGGTGACGAACTGCATGTTGTTCCAACGTTGTCTGAAGATTAAGCCGCCGGGCGTTTTCTGAGCGTTGCGCGAGCCTTTCCCAAGGCACGAGCACATGAAAAACTCTGCCTTTTCTTGGTACTGCTCGAAAACCTGGGCGTGCTTCCCTCCTTTTCCGCCCATCAAGAACTGTAAAAGAAAGGTTCATATCACTTCGCCGTTGATTACTCAGACAAAAGATGATCAAATCCAAACGCAGCTTATTTACCTTAGCGACTAGTGTCTGAACGCCGGCGTACTTAACATCCCAGCCAAACTCAGTCATGGCCCAACCAGTTCCGCCGAATGAATTGCCGTTGTTGCCGAGGTAATCCAAGTAGTACTGCTTATTCGTCGCCTTGTATAACCATGCGGCGCCCCACAACAGCTCATCCTTTACAGAAGAAAGGATTGAAAAAAAAAGTGATTTTTTAATTGCAATGTAATAAGAAAGGGTTGATTGAGCAAGAAAGAAAGAAATAAGCCGTCCGTACAGCGTATCCGCTGACTGATCTGTAGTACTTCTGAGCAACGCTGATGCTATTGTCGTATTTGCCCCTGTACTTGTCCGCGAACTCAAACAGCTGAAATTTTTCAAATAAACAAAAAACAAAATTATATTTTTAGCTTCTCATTGGATTATTTATTTGTTTATTTATTAATGGAATTGACCCGTGATACACGGCAGGGTTTGGATCCGAACCCACCCGCATGATCCAAGTTATGCGCCGAAAGGTTTAAACTTTAAGTCTTTAACCCAAGATCATTATGGGCCCCACAAATTTAATTTTTCGAAATCGAAAATTTGATTTCTCTCTCTTTCGAAAAAGATTTATGTCCATTTAAAGATCGAAAATCTGCTTCGTCCCACCGACAATAAAATTTCACTGACAGAAAGCTGAACTCGCCATTACTACAACCGTTTTTGCTAAACTACGCATCGTCCCCCAACCGCTCGCTAAAATGCGCACTGTACAATTATGTACTCTCTTTTTTCTTTTTTCTTTCCTAATAGCTAAACTGAAGCTCACACGAGGGTTAAAACTATAAAAGAACAAAGAATGAAGATAATGACCTGATAGGCGTGGCTGAGCAGCTCCGCCGAGTACGAAGGGTTGTATCGACGGAAGACGATGGAAGCAGCGGCCATTGCGGCGGCGGTTTCTCCGGCGAGGTCAGATCCAGGGTGGGAAGGGTCAATCCTATAGGCGGCGCGTGACGTCGTCATGTCCTCTGGCCTCTGCCAACAGTAATGGTCTGTGTTTCCATCCCCCACCTAAATCGCCAGCAAAAAACAGAAAAAAAAAATGGTCTCTTTTTTCTTCTGCTAAAGAAAGAAAGAAAGAAAGAAAGAAAGAAAGAAAGGGTCGAAAGAAGAGATGATAGCAGTTACCTCTCCATAGAGAACGTATGGCTGTGGATGAGCTTTGATGAGGTAATCAGTTCCCCACTTCACAGCATCAAGCGCGTGGCCAAGCTCACCGCTGGCGGCCATTTGCCGACCGTATTCTATTATGCTCCAAGACATCATCGTTATGGTGAATGCCATGGGCAAGCCAAACTTCACATTGTCCCCTGCATCGTAGTAACCTCCCACAAGATTCACCTGGGAAAAAAAACGCATCTTTATGAGATTTGCTCTGCTGCTCTAACAGAATGGTAAAAAAAAGACATGTATATTTATTACACCAACCCCATTGATTTTCCCATCGTTTAAGCCAGAATGTCCCCTCCATTTAACTCTTTGGTTGCTGGGCAAATAGCCAGATCTCTGAGCTTCGAAGAAGAGAATGCTTTTGCTCAGAGCATCAGCGTAGTCGTGTCCAGCGAGTGAAGAAGTGGGGAAATGAGCTAATAAAACAAAAAACAGGGGAGCTACAGAAAAACAGAGCCTCGAAGATTTCACCATTTTAGCGGAGAAATTGCGACTAGTACGCAGATCTGTTGTGTAATGTGGTTTGTTTAATGTATATTATTTATATACGATGAAAGATAGTTCAGAGAGAAAAAGGATGCTCTGTTCTGTTCTATCAAGAAAATGCAGAGCTGCTTAAGTGAAGAGGTGAAGGGGTAGTAGTATATATTGAGGACGATGGACGCAGTGAGGTGCAGAGAAATCCAATAAATGCTGTTTTTTTATATATATTAATTATTTTATTAAAAAAAAGGTGAGGGAAATTAAATAAAGGGGACGTTTAATGAGGGGAGAGATGGGAATGGGGCAGAGGAATGCATGTGCTTTTGTTTGGTTGCTTTTGCTAGGAAAGGGTCGGCATTTTGCTTATGAAGATTTCTTTTTACTGCCGTTAAACTGCTGTTTGTAATAACTAATTAGTGGTGTTTAATTGAGATTATGGATTTATTTTAATTATTATTGATTTTTCTATTCATAGGGTTTGGGAAATTAACAAGTGGAGTTTTCACTGCAGCAATCAAAGAAAGTGTTCTTCAGAGTTCTCATTGGCTGAAACTGAATTGTCTGAATTGACCTTTTGTTGGTTAAACTGAGTTAGTTAGATGTAAGAGCACAGAATCATTGGATCATCATTTGGTCAACTCAAAGGTTTGTGAAAATTATTTTAAGGCTCGTTTTCAACTTCGGAAATAATCGTGTATGGGACCTGAAAAATATTAGGTTTTTCCCCACAAAGAAATTGCGTTTTTTATCAGGTCAGATATGTTATTTTGGGGAAAAAAAGGTTTTAAATCAAGGAATGCGAGTCATTATTTTAAGTCCTTTGATGCTTATTATTGAAAAACTGTAAATCACAATGTGAGCTTTCAATTCATATGTCCATTATTAGATGTAATAGCTTTATATAAAGATGTTAGGATGTGGGTAAAAATATCATTATTAGCATCGCTAATTATGATGTAATTATCCCCTACCTTTCGATTTCTCATTAGAAATGTTTGCGTAAATGTATGGTGAAATGCAAAATATGTTCCAATTAATAATTATACAAGCGATCTACCTGGAAATACAATGTGCCCATGTGAGTTATAGCTATTGCATGTTCATTAGCGATTTGCAAACTATTAAGCTCATAATTCAACTCTGTTTAACTTTATTTAAATTTTTTGTTTTTTTCACCACATTAACAAGAACATGATAATCAGCCACACTTCAATTTCCATAATATCGTGTAAATTGTCGGTTATTTCGTCTTTGCGTTATTGCAATTCCATTAGTATATGGCAAGACAAAAAAAACACACTTAAGACGCATTGTTTTTTTCTATCTGGCATCACATTGTGAAAACCACCACACCGACAAATATTTATTCTGTTATTTAGTTTTTTTTATCGTAGATTGGATTCATAAAAATAATGCAACGAAGGTTCGTATCTCTTATGAAAAAACGATAATCACTTGTTCGGCTCTTGTCTCCACTCTTGGATCGAGCAACGTTTTATTGCAAGAACTCAATTATCGACGCATTAAGGAAAGGAAAAAAATAAATAAATAAACCATAAGAAATCCTTTATGTTAATAACCCTTTAAAATAATTCATTATAAAGGATGCTACTATCCACGCTCCTAACACATCGAAATTAGTAAAAATGGGTTCAAAATTCTTGCCATGGATTCTTAGTTCTTGATTGTCAATTTGTCAGAAGTGGAGTTGCATCGAAAAACTCTTTCCTTAACATAGACTAACGACAGAGAGTCAAAATGTAAGAAGTGACAGAAAATATTAATTATCAACAATCAAACAACGCGCCAAAAGATATAGTTACATTTCTCCATAAAAATAACACCAAAAGAAAAAGTAAAAAAGAAAAGGAATACAAATCCAAAAAATGGAGAGGAGGTTAGTTAAAACTTCAATGTCTAAAAGCCCCACTAGCTAACGAACACTTTATTCCTAACCGCAATCAACGGCCATCGCCCTATAAATACACAAAAAGAAAACGAATGAACACCGTAATGGAACACACACGAAATTTGAACACGTCATATATAGGTCAAAAAGGAGCAGGTCCCCGTGATTACCGGACATCGCCGGTCGTGTTACGGTGGCAGAAAATATTTTATTCTAAAAATAAATATAATAACTAAAATTACCACCACCGACTGAAACCCGCCAAACCGGTAACAGGTTTCGTGGTCCTCGAACTTTTCTTTGTATGATGGTGATGGGTTCCCAATTATAGTTATATCAACATTAATTATCATCTTTGTATGACGATGTTACGTTAATAATGTAAGAATTGAGTGTGATATACAACCTAAATACTTGTCGTCTTGGAATATTTGTTTCAGCACCGAGAACGTAACTTTACAATTTCTCTAATTTTTTTCCTTTTTGCGTGGGTAAATTACATTTTTGAGAGTGGAGAAGCATTAGATTTTTCTGATTTTCACATTCGAAACATATTAGGGGAAAAAAAGTGGTATTTGCTGTTGATGGAGGAGACAACGTTAAGCACTACTGTTTACTGTTTCCACTGCTTTATTTTTATTATTTTCCTTCTTCCAATTTATTTTTCTTCATATCTTTACTTTGTAATTATATTATATTCATTTACATTTTATGTGCTTCGATGATGTGATATCATGAAAGCTGCTCGAATGTCAGACTACCTACTTTCATCTAAAGAGGGTTCATTCTAAGATATCATATATACCTTAGGGCTCGTTTGATATCGATGTTTTGGATTTGATGGGTATAGGTTATTTGTGTATGGCTATACACGAATTCCGTTGATAGAATATTTTTAACATGTTTGATATGAGTGTTTTAATTATTTGGGTAATGGTATATATATTGTTTGATATGTATGTTTGAAATTATAAAAAGTACTCAAAAGACAATTTTGCCCTTTATAAAAAATAATTAAAAATAAATAACATCATCGTCTTCAACAAGTTCCCAATTACAGAAGTTTTTCCCCCAAATTACAGAAAGCTCTCTCCAGCCTCCACGCCACTGCGGCCCGCATCATCGACACTGTTGTACGATTCCCGGTGGCAGGAAGCGGCGGCGAAGGAAGACTAGCTTGTTCGTTGCTCCCTCCGGCGACGACGACGAAGCTCATTGCTCCCTCTGGTGAACCCATCAATCAGCCCCTCATCAACACCCCGCCGAGACGACGAAACTTGTTCGTTGCTCCCTCCGGTGAACCACCATCAGCACCTCGTCAGCGCCATCAAACCCCTTGTCAAACACTACCCTCGACGTCGAGCATCTCAGTCACCGTCAAGCACCTCGTCTAGAAAAAAAAACCACCATCAGCCCTCGTCAGCACCGCCGAGTCCTCGTCAAACACCACCGCCGAGCACCTCGTCGCTGCCGAGGCCGTGGTCGTCACTGTGACAGAGCAGCGGTCCGAAATAGCTCTGAACAATTGGGGCAGATGAGGGCAAAACTGGTATTAATAAATGTGTATAGATATACCCAGCTGTAGGATGTGTTTATATAAACAAGGCTGATAAATGATTTTTGGGTAATAAGCGTGTATATGTATACATGGCATGTTTTGATTTACACGGATACCAAACAAAGTTATTTTTTCCCATACCCATTTGATACCCACGTATACATGGGTATCAAACAAGCCCTTAGACACAACTCGCATGCTTTTGACTTTACTTTTTCAATTATTCTTTGCCTTCTTTTTAGGGTTATGAAAAAACTTGATTATTTGGTATTTTATATTTTATTTCAACGGCATTTATTATTTGGTATATGGTTTTGACAAATGCACCACAAGACACTATCCCCTAAATCAGTGGCAGCAAATAAAGGTAAGATGCATAAAAAAAAGAAGTCCACACACTATTATAGCAATCTAGTTTGAATTTCAAATTTATATAGCATACAATAAATAATGTAATCACCGCAAATCAAGGAGTGAATGAATTATATGATTCAAATAGGAAAAAATGAAAAATAGAAATGGTCCCAGAAATTTGCGGCCGCATGTGGTTCGGGTCGGTTCGTCGGCTAAGATTTAACATTTCTATATCTTTCTCTATTAAGTTTTACTATTCATGGCATTTAAAATAAAAAAAAAAAACATAATTGCCAATACTTAAAAATAGTTAATTTTTAATTTGCAAAAGCAAGTGGAATTGAGATGAATATGCATTTGAAAATCCGACACCAGAATCCATGTGGATTACGAAGGTCCCATACTTCCTGTAGAGATTTTTTCAGGCCCAATTCCAGCCCGAGCCCGTATAAGCTTGTGGGGATTTCTCTCTAAAACTAATTGGCAATAGAGGGAGTGAACCCACAAGCTTATAAATCACTCTAATTCTTTTTAACTCATCGATGTGGGACTTGGGGTTTGTACACCCAGCAATCCTCCCCTCAAACTCAAGACCACACAACGGGCCTCCCTTTCGACGATAATCTGCACCAAGCGCTTTCACCGCAATCATCTGCACCAAGCGCTTTTTTCATCGCAGATTCACCAATCGTCTTCCAAGGGCCGGGGACACACCACCCACACTGTATCCGGGCTAGAATTTCTTCATCTGAAGGCACCCTCACGTGTTCGTCCACGCTCACCGCACCATGTAGAGATTTTTTCAGGCCCAATTCCAGCCCAAGCCCAAGCCCGTATAAGCTTGTGGGGGTTCCTCTCTAAAACCAATTGGCAATAGAGGGAGTGAACCCACAAGCTTATAAACCACTCTAATTCTTTTTAACTCATCGATGTGGGACTTGGGTTTGTACACCCAACACTTCCTTTGTAACTTATTGCATTATTGTCATAAGAGTTCTTAATCCTTCTTCAGAAACAAAAGCACAATATGATGTTTAGATCTTTCAAGGGCTTTCTGAAATGCATTTTGTTTATTACTTATTATTTATTTTTGGAGTGTTCTATTCAACGCATCTGCTACATATAAACAAAAAAAAGCAGTGAATTGTCATATAAACAAAAAAAAAAAGCAGTGTTCTCCCAAAGCTGGGAGTGTTTGTTTCCCCTTGTGGGATTGTTTTGCTCCTTTGTGAGCCTTTGTTCTCCCAGTTGACGATGTACCGGTGAGACCCCTTGGGCTATTTAGCCTTGTATCTTGTTATTAATGCAAGTTATCGGTTTCGAAAAAAAAAAACTGTTAAGGCACATAAACTTTGTAGTGTAGTAGGCATAAGACATTTGATTGCAACCATCACGAGGTCTAACAGTATTTATTCACTAAAGTAACTGTAGATAACTGATTTTCAATAATAACAAGCATAGAATCAAATTTCAAATACGATAATCGACAACTTTTAGGTACTTCGGACCAGAAAAATACAATTCCCAGTATTAAATGAGACCAACTAACCTCAATGTACTTCACTTATGGCATGCATAATAACTTTATTCACAACTGTAGTTACCCTAAATAAATACAATAATAAATTCTTAGCAGAACAATGAAGCGTAATTAACCGACTCCAAAACCCTTTTTAAATAATATATTATCACATATAGACTGATGCCGCCGGAAAATGGATCTACCGCGTTGGAGGGCTGACGAGCGCTTCCCGCCTTAATTCTGCCGCAAACGTCGTCTGGAGACTTGAAAACAGGATAAGATTTGGGGGTCGTTCGCCCTCTTGCCTAGGTCAAGAGGGTGTTTTCCATGTTCCAGGTGTAAAGTAGCATAAAAAGGGGTGTGCTTAAGTGTGTGAGTGAGTAATGAATTGAACAGAGTAACGGCTGGATACGTCAGAAATCGATACCTGTTTTGGTCGAGGCGTGCGTTATTTATAGGGGATTTGAGCTGGGGCGGTTTTTGAGCGGTTTTGCCCTTTCACCGTTTCTCTCGGGCTCGACCACTATCTACCCACGACGGCACGTCTTCGTAATGGCTTCCGTTATGGGCAGTTACTTGTCGCCTAGCTTACTGGCGCCGCAGAGTGGGGATCGTGGCAGTTTCTTCTGTAGGACGCCAAAGTCTCCTGATTTCCCTCGGGCCTCGGTATGACTGCCCGAGGCATTACCAATCTGTAACTGGGCACGGGACCCTAGTCCGAGGGCTTACTAACCCCTCTGCCTGAGGGTCTTGTATAATTATCCTTAGAGCCGAGGGGCCTCTTGACGTCCTCGAAGTGTTTCTGGTGTGGGCCCTCTGTTGATGGCCTAGGCTCCACCCCTCGAGAGTATTCCCGATGAACCGAGGCCGCGTGGGGGCATGGCCTGTCTTTTAGGTAAAGTGGTTATTAGTTAGTTGAGGCGGGTCGGGTATTTTGCCATGGGATCCGTAGGATCCGAGGGTAACAATAGTCCCCCCTTCAAATAGTCCAGAAGAGTGTAGTGAATTCTGGACGTCTAGTTTTGTTGTGGCGAAATGTGCGATCCGCCGATGTACTCGAGGGCTGCTTATGGCGTATTACTCTTGGATTGAACCTCTTGCTGCCTCGGGAGTTTCTGAGAGCCGTTTCGTATCCCATGCCACGTGTCGCTATTTCATTGGACGGTTCTGATGGGACGTCTGGGCGGGAACTTTGGCGCGCGTTCTGAGGATTCACGCGGATCGTGGTTTTGTTAGCGTGGATCGACGCGGCCCGTTGATATGGCGATGATCCAAGGGCCCGAATCAGGCGTATGGGGCCTATATATACCCCACTCTTTCCCTTCATTGTTTCTTCTCCACTTTCTCTTACTACTCTCTCTCTACGCGAAGTTCCCGAGCTCTCGAGCCTTCCTGCCCTCTCCCCCGAGCTTTTTAGGTTTCTTGTAAGTACTCCTTCCCTTAGCTTCTTTTCCTGCCTAGCCATGTCTTCTAATTCCGGTGATAGTTCCAATATTGCTTCGGGTAGTTTTGCTGGTCGCTCTGGGGGTGCACATAGTAGTGGTTCTTTTAGTAGTGGTAGTTATTCTTTTGAGGGCTCTGATAGTCCTGTAGGTAGCGTGGGGGGTAGTGTACGGGAGGATTCAGGAGAGGCTCGGGGTTGTCCTTCGAAGGTAGATTCTGTAGATTCTGAGGCCACTCAATCGGCCCCAGTTGCTTCCCAACCCTCGGCTGCTAGAGAGCCCGTTCCTCCCCCGGCCGCTAGAGAGCCCGTTCCTCCCCGAGAGGATGACTTTTCCGGTCCGGGAGCTTTCCGTCGGGCCTTCAGTGCCTGGGTGAAAGAGGTCGAGGCTTTTCGGGCGAGTCGTCCCGGTTCTCGTTGGCATCAAATCAAAGTTTCTACTTTTAAAGACTCTGATCTCCCCAAGCTACAATCTCTTTCTGGTATGCCCCGAGATTTCGAAGTTCGAATCCCTTCCCCTACAGATTTAGCTAGTTCTCCTCCCGAGGGATTTGGTACCTATTTTCTCGACCAAGTAGAAATGGGTCTTAGGTTCCCGATCCCCCGCTTTCTTGTTGACATCTGTAAATACTTCGGCATTTCCCCCGCCCAGTTGCCTCCAAATTCATTTAGTCTTCTTCTTTCTTTGGCTATTATTTTGAGCCATCACCGTTATGTTCCCACTGTCCCTATGCTCTTGGCCTTCCTGAGGCTGAATAAAAAGGAAGAGGGAAAGTTTTTCTTTTCCCCCACCCGGAGGCCCGACCTTATTCAGGGTAATCCCTCCTCTCATAAGGGCTGGGTGAGCAAGTTCTTCTATGTTAGACCCTCGGCTGATTGTGCCGAGAGAGAATTACTCCCCTTCACTTGGAATGATAACGCTTCAACTTCTAATCCCCTTTCCCCCGAGCCTTCTGCTCGAGTAGAGACATTCCTGGGCGAGGTGGGTAGGAGCCAGTATTATGCCAAAAAACTCCGTGATGAAGAACTTCTCTGTGCCCACGGGTTTTCTTCAAAAGCCGTTCGCCCCACCCGAACCATAGGTATCTAGTAAGGCTCCTATTGTGTCCTCGGTATAATTTTTCCGCACTTCTAAGGTCTACTACTCCCTTGCAGCTGAAAAAATGTCTCTTGCCGAGGTCATCGCCATCGCCGACGAGGAAGATGAGGATCTTCTCGAGCCTAATCCTCAGGGGGCCAGTCAGAATACCCGCTCAAAGGGTAAGGGCAAGGCCCCTGCTTCCTCCTCGGGAGCTAAAAAGTCTGTGCCAAAGAGAGCTGCCCCCTCTCAAGGAGGGTCTTCGAAGAGATCCAAGTCTTCCTCGGGTCAGCCCGCTTCCTCACCTTCCGGGGGCCACACAGCATTGGGCCGGGCCAAACAGCCCAGCTTTTTTGACGGCCCTACTTACCAAGAATGTTGGGACTTCCTTCGGGAATTCCCTAATGAGGCCAATCGGAAGCACACCCGCGAGCTCTCTTACCATGACCTTAGGAGCGTACTCGCCGTCTCCCTTGGTCAGGTAGATTTACAAGTTTGCTTATAAGGCCTCTACTGTTTGGACGTTAATGAGAAGTGATTGTGTGACAGAGTCTGTCTGCGGGCGCCGAGGCTATGAGGCGTGTTTCCCACCTCTCCGAGCGTAACCGGGTGATAACCCAGACCGAAGCCGATCTTCGCAAGAGGATCGCAGAAATGGAGCATGAGGCCGAGGAAGCTGCCAAGCGGGAGAAGGAGCTGAGGGAAGATGTTGGGGAGTTCCAGCGCCAGCTTTCCAAGTCCGAGGTCGCCCGAGTTGCAGAGCAGCAGAAACGGGATAAGGAGCTCGCCGAGGATTACGTCCCCAAGCGCCACCATCTGAATGATATGAAGACCTTCTTTAAATGGGGCTTCTACGGGTGCATCTCCGAACTCCGCGCGCACGGGTACAATCGGGAAGATCATCCCTTCAAGTTCTTGAATGCCATCAGGACCTTGAAGGAGGCCCCCTCTGGTGGCTATTTACCCGAGCCCCGCGACGAGAGCGGTCCCTCGAGGACGCCGATTGCGCGAGTCCCCGCTACCACTGTGGCCGAGCCTCAATTTGAGGAGATGAGGGGGGCTTCTGGAGATGAGAACCAGGGGAGTGCTGAGCACGCCGAGGGACGACTTGTTGGGGAAGAAGCTCGCGAAGAGCATGCTGAGGAGGTTGGAGTTGAGGTTGGAGAGCAAGCTGCCCTCGAGGAGCCCGGGGAAGTTGCCGGGGATGTTGACCAGGCCGGTCCGGCCGCCTAGACGTTTTCTTTTCTTTTTCTGTCTTCGGGATAATTGTAACGAACCCTATTATATATATATATAGATATATAAGCATCTTCTTCTTTTAGTGTATGGACATAGCCCCTCGGGGCATAATATCTGAATGCAGTGCCTTCGGGCTTCCTTTATTCTCTTTCTCCTTGTTTCATTAGATGAAGTATGTTGCCTCAAGTCATCTTGTCTGATCACAATGGCGTTATTCCATTGTTGATCCCCTATATCCTGAGGAATTGACCGAAGGGTCGACCCACCCTCGGTCAAGATAGCCGAGCATGATGGTGGAATTCCGGGGCGCAGTATCCCGAGGTGTCGTATTTGGAGAGTGTTTTGAATTGATCATTCGTCCTTCCTAAAATATCGCGGATCCGGTCCAAGCGTCCCGATTATTCCTGAGGAGGTGTACCCGATAATCTAGTCACAACTGTTGAGAATCTGGTCAACCTGGAGATCCGGTGAGAAATCCCGAGAAAATCGCGGATCGAGTCAAATCTAGCCGTTTTAACTTTAAACTAGTTGGCTTCCTTCGCAAGCCTGATTTCCCCCTATAAATACAGGAGCCCCCTTGCCTGCCTTCTCACCGTTTTCTCACTTTTGCTCTTATAGTCCCTTACGTGTGTTCTCATGGCTTCTTCTTCCTCTTCCAAGGGTAAGCGCGTTGCCACTTGTTTCCCCAAAAATGAGCATGTTCCCTTCAATTTTGGCGGTCCCTCGAGCCTTCGCTTTGATGTAGGCGTAAAGCCCGACCCGGCTTCCAGTGTGAAGTCGCCGATCCCTCGGGGGGATGATGAGGATAAAAGTTATCGCAAGGACTTAGCCAGATGGTCTGCTGAAGCTGAGGAGGCTCGGTCAAAGATGAACTTCCCGTGGTATCGAATAAAGGTGTCAACCCTCAGTCCCCCGCTGCTCAGGGAATATCTCGAGAAGGCCCGGATTCCTTCCGACTATGAGGTCCAGCTGCCTGGGCCCTTGCAAGTGGCATCTTCGCCCCCTACTGGTTTTTTGACATTCTTCACTGACCAAGTAGATATGGGGCTGAGGTTCCCCATACCCTTTTTCCTTCTTGACCTTTGTGAGTCCTTAGGCATCTCTCCCGGCCAGATATTTCCTAACTCTTGTAGCTTGCTCCTAGCCCTAGCTGCCGTTGCCCGCAGACTTAATTTTCCCCTTACCACTGAACTGATCCTTAATTTCTTCCGTGTGTGCGAGAGGGATGTTGGAAAGTTTGTTTTTGTCCCTCCCACCGATGTCTTTCATGATAACTTTGCCGCTACCAAAGGATGGATGAACAAGTTCTTCTATGTGCGTCCTTCGCCTCAGCACCGAGACCGTCGGTTCTCCTTACTTCAGTGGCGAGACCATTGTCAGGCTTCGGGTGATGACCCCGACCTCTTGCGGGCGTTCATGGATCGGGTCAGTGGCCGAAGCTTCTCCGTAAAGGAGTTGGTGTCAGACGCTCCTGGTGGGGTGACTGCTTCTCCTCGCATTTTAGGTATGCTTATCCCTTGTTTCCTTTCTTCGGTCACTTCTTCCTTGACTGTTTTTTGATTTCCAGTAAGCGATGGTTCGGGCGTCCTGCCCGTTCTGGCTGTTCGTACTAGAGGTGTCTCGGTACGTGAACGTATGGAGCGCGGTGAGCCTTCAATAGATATTCCCGAGGATGAGGCTCTGACTCCTCGTCAGGAGATGGGGCGACCTAAGCGAGTAAGGCCATCGCCTCCTACGCCTCCTGTTTCTTTGCGCGAAGGTCCTTCTTCACCCCGATCTCCCCTTCACCCTCCTTTCCTGCTGGAGAAAGATGGGGAATCTTCTCTGTCCTATATGCTGAATTTCCTTACTCCCGCGGAGAAGGACTTTGCTAAGGAGCTATCTGATAGTTGTTTCTGGAAGGAATGGGCTTTGTCCATGGGTCAGGTAGATTCAGCTTTTCCTTCTTCGCTTGAGTACTCGTTTTGATTCCTCCCTTTTGTCTTCAGGCTTATTCCTTATCTTGTGAGGGGGCTCGGAGATATCGCCTTCAGCAGAAAATGGTCGAATCGGCGCGGTCTTGCAATGTGGAGATGACCATGCGAGTCAGTGAAGAAGCTCAAGAGGTGGGTCGCTTGAAGGATCAACTAGCCAGGGCTCAGTTTGAGGTCGGCAAGCTTCGCCAAGAGCTTCACTCGGAGCGAGAGATCCGTCGCAGTCGAGAACATCAACCCAATCCTAAGCTGGTCCCCGTGGAGAAGGTGTCTGAGGCGGCTACCATGTACTTCAACTTCGGGTTTCAGGGGTGCTTGTCTCAGATTAGGGCGAATGGCTTTCCAGAAAATGCACATCCCTTCGATTTCCTGAATCCTGAGGCGGCTTTCATGGCCTTGGCCCCTCGGCGATCTCCGCCGAAGCCAGTAAAGGGGAAAAGTCTTTGGGATGAGTTCGAGTTGGGCGAAGGTAGCGATGCCTCCCGAGGGCGCGGTCCAACCCAGAAGGATTGATTGGACGATTTTCTTTAGAGTCTGGTTTTTAGTCCTTGCTATTCTTTGCTTTCCGTATATGCCTTTGCTTTTTGAATTTCCTATTTGCTGTAAATTTGCAGTATTTAAATAAATAAAGTATTTTTTAAGATACCTGAACCATGGCTCCCTGTATGATCGCTCTATATCCGCCTCGTGCAGTTTGTGTTTTGTGACAGCGTGTAGGTCGGGGTCTCTTGCCTCGGGCCGAGGGCGTCCCCCCGGTCCAAGGAGAGCCTCGGTGATTTCTTGGAACAGTTGCCGACCTCTGATTGACTTGGAGGTGGCGTTACCTCGTACAGAGGGATGTTAATGTGCGCGGTTTTCATTACCCGAGGGGTAGTTGTCCCGAGGGGCCTTCTTTGCCTCTAGCTTATATAGAGGTGGCGCTGCCTCGCGTAGAGGGATATCAATGTGTGCAAAAAATCTCACTTCCCTTGGAGAAGGAATATCTCCGCCTCTCGTAGAGGGATGTCAATGTGCGCAGTTTTATTACCCGAGGGGTAGTTGTCCCGAGGGGCCTTCTTTGCCTCTAGCTTATATAGAGGTGGCGCTGCCTCGCGTAGAGGGATATCAATGTGCGCATAAAATCTCACTTCCCTTGGGGAAGGAATATCTCAGCCTCTCGTAGAGGGAATTTAGTGTGCACATAGGAGTTTATCCCAGGGGAGGTGGTCCCGAGGGCTTCGAAATGGCCGCCTTCTTAAGAATGTCTTCTACCCGGGTCTTCATGTCTTTTTAGTACTTTAAGTTTTCGCTCGGACGTTCCTCGTATAGAAAGAAAGCAAACTTCATTAATATTTTGATATAGCTTACATCTCAAAGTGATAGAGGCAAGCTAGAAAAGGAATAAAAATCAAAGTAAACAAGTGCATAATGAGGGTACCCCCCTCTAGGGATAATACTTCCGCAGCTTGCGGGCGTTCCATGGGCGATCGAGCTGTTTTCCACTGGCGTCTTCAAAGTAGTAAGAGGCCTCTCCGACTTTTTTGACGACTCGGTAAGGTCCCTCGAACTTAGGCTCTAATTTCTTTCTTCCCTCTTGGTTTAAGATCTCCTTCATTACTAAGTCCCCTTCTTCGTATTTCTTGCCGCGGACCCGGCGATTGTAGGACTTAGTCATCCTCCTCTGGTAGGCGGTCATCCTGATGGCGGCCCTTTCTCTTCCTTCCTCGATCAGATCGAGGTCTTCCGCACGGAGTTGATCGTTGTCTTCTGGATATGTGAGGATTCGGGCGCTTTCCATACCGATTTCCGCGGGCAGTACTGCTTCGCTCCCGTAGACTAGGCTGAAGGGAGTTTCATTGGTTCCTTCTCGAGGCGTCGTCCTATAGGACCATAGGACACTTTGGAGTTCGTTGAACCATGATTTCTCGAGCCCCTCGAGTCTGGTCTTCAACCCTTGTACGATGGTGCGATTGGTCACCTCTACCTGGCCGTTGCTCTGGGAATATGCCACCGAGGTAAAGATTTGTTCTATCCCGAGTTCTTCGCACCATTCCTTTAACTTCTTCCCGCTAAATTGCCTTCCATTATCGGATACTAATCTCCTCGGTATCCCGTATCGACAGATGATGTTTTTCCAGATGAAGGCGGTGATGGCTGCCTCGGTGATTTTGGCCATAGCCTCTGCTTCAACCCACTTCGAGAAGTAGTCCACGGCTACCAGCAAGAACTTCCTTTGAGCAACGTTTCCAGAGAATGGCCCAACGATATCGAGTCCCCATTGATCGAAGGGGCATGGGGATGTTACAGACTTCATGGTTTCCGCGGGCATTCTTTGCAGGCTTGCGTGTTTCTGACAACTCTGACAACTCCGGACTGTTTTCATGGCATCTCCCTTCATCGTCGACCAGAAGAACCCTGCGAGGAGTGCCTTTCTTACCAATGCCCGACTTCCTATGTGACTCCCGCAGATTCCCTCGTGAATTTCCCGAAGGACACATTCCCCTTCCTCCTTGGAAACGCATCGGAGGAGAGGCCCGGCGAAAGATCTTTTGAACAACGTCGTGTCGATCAAGGTGAAACGCTGAATCCTTCGCAGGAGTTTCCGGGCTAAGGCTTTCTCTTCGGGAAGGAGTTGGTGGCGTAGGTATTGGTAGATCTCGTACCTCCAGTCTTCTTGGGCTATCTCTGGATCGGGCGCATTTTGGTCCTCGACCTGCCAGATGGTTAGGACCCTCCCTTTTTCCTCGAGTGGTCCGATGGAGCTGGCCCACTTAGCTATTTGGTCTGCTTTCTCGTTTTGTCCTCGGGTGATTAAAACGATCTGGAGTTCTTCGAAACCTCCCTTGATTTCCTTGAATGCTTTGACGTACTTCTCTAAATTTTGGCCCTTGATGGCGAAGTTCCCTTCCAACTGTTGGACCACGAGTTGGGAATCCGAGTGCACTACCAGGCGGGTGATTCCCATTCTCCGCGCTGCTCGAAGTCCAGCGAGTAGTGCCTCATACTCTGTCTCGTTGTTTGATGCTTTGTAATCTAGCCTAATGGCCAGGTTGGTCTCTTCCCCCCAAGGCGATATGAGAAGTATCCCGACTCCATTTCCCGAACTGCAGGAGGAGCCATCTACGAACATCTTCCATGTCTCCTCGGGACCATCCCCGACCATCTCTACCATGAAATCTGCCAAAGCCTGCGCCTTGATTGCGGACCTAGGCTTGAACTGGATGTCATATTCCCCCAACTCCATTGACCACTTGATTGTTCTTCCCGAGATGTCTGGTCGAGTGGCGATCTTCCCAATCGGGTGGTTTGTTAGCACCACGATGGGGTGTGATAGAAAATAGGGCCTCAGCTTCCTAGCCGTAATGAGCAGGGCCAGCAGTAGTTTCTCGGAGTTCGTGTATCTTGTTTCGGGACCCTTTAAAATGTGACTTACGAAGTATATGGGCTTCTGTACTTTTTCCTCTTCTCGAACCAACACCGAGCTTATGGCCCGGGGCGACGCTGCCAGATAGACTACAAGTTCCTCCCCGGGCAGTGGTTTATTGAGCACGGGCAACTTCTTCAAATATTCTTTCAAATCTTGGAAGGCCTTTTCACACTCGGGTGTCCATTCGAAGTTTTGGACTTTGCGCAATACCTTGAAGAAGGGTAGACTGCGATCGGCGGATCGGGAAATGAATCGTGAAAGGGCTGTGATCCTTCCTGTCAGCCTTTGAACCTCATTGAGACTCCGAGGGGATGCCATGTCCATTAAAGCCTTGGTCTTATCGGGGTTGGCCTCGATTCCCCTCCTTGTTACCATGTACCCTAAGAACTTTCCCGAGCTGACTCCAAAGGTGCACTTCTTGGGGTTCATCTTTAGGTTGTATCTTTGGGCGGTCGAAAGCGTTTCTTGGACATCTGCCAAAAAGCAGCTTTTCTCTCGAGACTTAATCAGAATATCGTCCACATAAACCTCTACATTCCTTCCGATCTGGTTCTTGAAGACTTTGTCCATCAGCCTCTGGTAGGTTGCGCCAGCGTTTTTCAATCCGAAGGGCATGACGGTGTAACAGTAAGTCCCTCCGGCGGTTATGAAGCTTGTCTTCTCTTGATCTTCTTTGGCGAGTAGGATCTGGTTGTACCCCTGGAAGGCGTCGAGGAAACAAAGTAGCTCATGTCCCGAGGTGGAATCCACCAGTTGGTCTATACGGGGTAGGGGATAGCAATCCTTTGGACATGCCTCGTTTAGGTTCCGGAAGTCCACGCACATGCGCCACTTGCCTGAAGACTTCGGGACCAAGACCACGTTAGAAAGCCATGTAGGAAATTGGACTTCCCGAATGTGGCCTGCTTCGAGGAGTTCCTCGACCTGGCGTCGTGCCTCGGCGTCTTTTTCTGCATTGAGATGTCTTCTCTTTTGAAAAATAGGTCGGGTGGTTCGGGAGACATTCAACTTGTGTTCGATGACTTCCCGGTTTATGCCCACCATGTCTTTAGACGTCCAGGCAAATACATCTTTATTCCTTTTTAGTAATCTGACCAAGTCCTCCTTGAGGTCTCGAGACAAACCCCTGGAGATCTTGACCGTTCCTTCTGGCGGATTAATTATGATTTCCTCAGTTTCTTCTTCCTTGTCCTCCACTTTCGTTACTCCAATGGTGTATATCGCTTCTCTTCCCCTCGGATGGTCCCCCCTTCGGGTTCGGGAAGACTTGATTTCTGTGCGAACCTCTTCCACGTAGCATTTCCTAGCCATCTTGCGATCTCCCAAAACTTCCCCCACCTTGTCCCCTACAGGATATTTTATCTTCTGGTGTAAAGCCGAGGCGATGGCCCTGAATGAGGTCAGGGCAGGTCTCCCGAGGATGATGTTGTAGGGGCTAGTTCCATTGGTGACCATGAATGGCGCCATCCGCGTTTTTCGGGTGTCGCCTTGCCCGAGGGTGAGTGGGAGATGCAGGATTCCCACTGCCTCGATGCAATGCCCTGTGAAGCCAAACAGAGCCGTTTCCACCCTGTCCATAGAGTATGCTCCCAAGTCCATTTGATCGAGGGCCTTCTTGTATATTATGTTGACAGAGCTTCCATTATCGACGAAGACCTTGCCTACGTCATGGTTGGCTACCTCGGCTCGAATGACTAGGGCGTCCTCATGAGAGTCGTCACCTCCATGAAAATCCTCGGGACCAAAACAGATGGTAGGTCCCGACCGCTTGCTTCCTATTTTGATTTCGAAGTTTTCCAATCGGCGCACTCCGGCCTTCCTTGCCCGATTGGAATCTCCTCCTGTAGGTCCCCCCGAGATTATGTTGATCTGTCGGGGTGCCGTTCTTTCTGGTGATCTCCGTCGTCCCGTGTCTCTGTCCCGATTTCTTTGGGTGTCGTTCCCTGCTGTCCTCGAGCCGCGCCTCTCGTCTCTCTCGGGTGTCCTTCTTGACGCCTCTTTCTGATTGTGAGGCTGGCGGTCTTGTCGGGTGTTAAACCGATTCCCCGCCCCAGGATATCTGGGCCTAGTCCCAAAACCACCCTCCTCCCCCGCAAGCTTGGCTCGAGCCTCGGGGTTGGTGGCGATTAACTTTTCTAACTCCCGATTTAGCTGAAAGCATTCCTCCGTGGTGTGTCCATACTCGTGGTGGTAACTGCAGTAAGTGTCGGATATTGGCCTCCTCGGGTTGTCGCTGATGTAAGGGGGTCGGCGAAGAAAATCGTTCTCCTCGCATATCTCTAACGCCCGAAGTTTGTTCACCCGTAGCTTCGGGTAGTCCGCTCGCGGAAGTGTTGATACTGGGTAAGGGCGATCATCCCTCCGAGGGAATATTCTGCGGTCTTGATTTCTCGGTGGGCTCTTTCGGCGTTCTCGGGGAGGACTTTTGCGCTTCCTGTCCTCGGGTTCCCGGGCCTGCGACTCTTCAACGCGAACGTACTTCTCCACCCGCGTTATCAACTCCTCCACTGTAGTCGGATATTTCTTCACTAGCGATCTGAATAGATCGCCATCTCTCAGGCCATGGTGAAACGCCCCGATAAGCAATTCGGGTGCGATATTGGGGACCTCCATTTTCACCTGGTTGAAGCGCCGAAGGTAGTCTCTTAAGTTCTCCCTTTCAGCCTGTTTTATGTTTAATAGCTTCACCGCCGACGAGGGCCGCCTCCTGTTGCTCGAGAAGTCCTTCAAAAAGTGGTTGGTGAGATCGTTGAAACTCCTGACTCCTCCGGGTGGCAACAAGGTGAACCACTGTTGAGCGCCTCTTGTTAAAGTAGTCACGAAGAGTCGGCATTTCACGGGGTCGCTTAGCTGGTATAATGCCGCGTTACTTTCGAAAGCGGCCAAGTGGTCCTCGGGGGGTCCCGAACCGTCGTATTTTCCCATCTCGAAAGATCGGAAATGCCCGGGCAGTGGAGCCGCGAGCACCTCGGACGAGAAAGGCGAAGCCCGAGGGAGGTTGGGGGTCTCTTGCGGGTTTGCGAGATTCTGAAGTTGGCGAATCTCCTCTCTCATTCTTTCCAAATCGGCCGTTTGTCGATCGGCGTGTTGTTGGTCAGTGCGTCTCCTCCTCTCGGCCCGGGCTCTCCTTTGCATCGACGCCAAAGTGTGGTTACCATCGCTACGATCTCCGGTCCCTGACTCGGCGTCATGCTCTCCGTTTGTTTCACGTTGGGCGTCTTCTCGTCCGGCGTTACGTCCTCTGTTCTGTCCGTTTCTGTTACCTCTCTGGTTTCTTTCAGCCATCAGCGTTCCCACGTCTGCGCCGATCCTCCGCATCTCTTGCATGACTGCGGCGAACATCGCGGCAGGGTCAGGGGGATTCGGCCCATTGTCCTCGCGAGGCGGTGTGTGATCATTTTCGACAACCACCATACTGAATTTCTACTTTGAGAGAAACTAGAGTTTCCCACAGACGGCGCCAAGTTGATGCCGCCGGAAAATGGATCTACCGCGTTGGAGGGCTGACGAGCGCTTCCCGCCTTAATTCTGCCGCAAACGTCGCCTGGAGACTTGAAAACAGGATAAGATTTGGGGGTCGTTCGCCCTCTTGCCTAGGTCAAGAGGGTGTTTTCCATGTTCCAGGTGTAAAGTAGCATAAAAAGGGGTGTGCTTAAGTGTGTGAGTGAGTAATGAATTGAACAGAGTAACGGCTGGATACGTCAGAAATCGATACCTGTTTTGGTCGAGGCGTGCGTTATTTATAGGGGATTTGAGCTGGGGCGGTTTTTGAGCGGTTTTGCCCCTTCACCGTTTCTCTCGGGCTCGACCACTATCTACCCACGACGGCACGTCTTCGTAATGGCTTCCGTTATGGGCAGTTACTTGTCGCCTAGCTTACTGGCGCCGCAGAGTGGGGATCGTGGCAGTTTCTTCTGTAGGACGCCAAAGTCTCCTGATTTCCCTCGGGCCTCGGTATGACTGCCCGAGGCATTACCAATCTGTAACTGGGCACGGGACCCTAGTCCGAGGGCTTACTAACCCCTCTGCCTGAGGGTCTTGTATAATTATCCTTAGAGCCGAGGGGCCTCTTGACGTCCTCGAAGTGTTTCTGGTGTGGGCCCTCTGTTGATGGCCTAGGCTCCACCCCTCGAGAGTATTCCCGATGAACCGAGGCCGCGTGGGGGCATGGCCTGTCTTTTAGGTAAAGTGGTTATTAGTTAGTTGAGGCGGGTCGGGTATTTTGCCATGGGATCCGTAGGATCCGAGGGTAACATAGACATTAGTATAATTTAGTATCCCATATCAATATTATTTACAACTTATTGTAACGAAAATCATCCTAATTCCGACATAAATATTTATTACGCTTGATTAAGATGAGTATCGTATACAATGTTATTGTGTCTCGTATGGTATTTGCCTGATTGATAATAATCACATGGGCCCACAACGTGCCCTCCCATCCACCAGTTATATAGCGCCACGTCACACCTCTTCAAGACGGTGTTTGGACAAACTTTAATACACCGAACAATGAGTTAACAATCTATACTCTTATTAATTGTCATGGGCACTTAAAAACTGCTTTTTTATTCTAATTTGGTGTATCAATTACACCAAAATTCCTAGCCAATTTGACAGTTATTTAATAATAGAGAATAAGACCCTATCGAAAAAAACTACCCCACTACCTCCGTAGCGAATTTTGATTATTTTATTTGACGTGTGAAAAAAAAAAACTATTCTACAGTTTTTAAAAATAACTGTGCAAAGGTGTAGACTGTGCCGAACTATCTAGTGCAAGAGGGGAAAGCATCCCATGATGGTGGGTGACACAAACAATTGAGTAGAAAAATCAACTTAATTAAGATTTTCACGATATTAATTAATTGCTGCCAATAAAAGACAAGAAAAAGAAAAAGAAAGGAAAGAAATCAGAGAGGACGTGAGCGTATATAATTGAATTTGTTACGATCGATGATAGACATGCGATCATGAGATTACACACATGCTTGTGCTCCCTTTTGTGGGGTAGTTGCTATTGCTATGATCATACATACGTAACACTGTTTTATTATATATATCGATATATAATATAAAATCATCACAACGCCTTTTGCGATTAAATATTACGTATTTGTAAATTGTATAGAAAAATGAGAATTCTATTGGGCCATGGTTGGTTCTAATTGGACTAGTTGAAATAACCACAAGGCCCAGACCAATCCATGTTAGGGAGACTTGTTTCTTGTTTAATTTCCAGACAACTCTGGGATTATTGCCTAGAGTCATGTCTCAAGTTCGAATAATAATAATAATAATAATAATTGTGCAATAATCAAACATACAAAAAAACGAGTCTACGGACCTAGAATCAAACCCATAAATATCGTCAAATTGCTCTAAAGATAGGGTAGAGATTGAGGAGGAATTGAATTAATCCAATTTGAATGTCCAAGAAAGATGGAAGTTGTACGTCTCTCAATAATTTAATAGATATGCATGTAATAAATGATATAATAAACTGAGTATATGTCGAAAAATCTCAATCAGAAGACAGCTCTGTAATTTCACTTCAAACAGACCATTGCGTTGCTAGCCCATAAACATGTCATTATTGATTAAGACGTAACTCAGATAAACATGAGCGTAATTTTATTTTCGATACATCGAATCTGATGATAATTCCAGAAAAGAATAAACGTTCTATTTTAATGATTAAAAAATAAATATGAAGATGACAGAAGCGAGTCGTCATGATGGCGTCACTGTGTGAAGTTGACTTCTTTCGTAAATTCACGAGCAAAATTGATAAGAAAAGTTATCGAAAAGAGAAGAAGATGATGAAATGATAAAGATAATGGGGACCAATATACTTCACATGACGACAAAGGATGCCTTTACTGTGAGTCGTTTCTTTTAAACCCCCCTCAATCTGAAAATATTACGATCTCGACACACATTCACCAATTACATATATGCCCTTACCAGTTCTAGGCTTTTAATTGATTAATTTCGGTGTATAATTACATATATATATAACTTTAGTCAAGGTTGATTCCTATAAAAATATCTTTAGATTTACTTAGATGTACAACATTGTCTTGTCTTGCCCAACCCTAGAGGCATGGTGTGCTCCCCACTTGCCTGTTGATGATCGATCAAATCATTTAATACGTGATATTGTGATCAAGACTAAAGTGTAATGAAAGGTTATTGGAATACGTAAATTTACGAGTTAAATTAGGGAAGAATTACGAAAAATCAAATACTTTACACTTATACACATAGTAATTCGGAATTTCAAGCACAAGATATGCGATCGAACGAACTAATGCGAAAAGAAAGACTTGATTTTTATATCGGGTTAGACCCTAACGATTATTTTCACACATAGAAATAGCGTATGTAAGATAAGAGAAAGAACTATAAAATAAAAAAATACCAGCTTTACAGCGTAAAGGCATGCCATTTATGTTAGCCACGAAAAGGAACAAGAAGAAGAAAGTGTAAGAAGATTAGGACCAAAGTTCACGAACACACCCAAAAAAAAAAGAAGATAGATAATTAAGATAAAAAGGGACGCGTGATCTAATCGACTCTGCCTTATGATACCGGTACAAAGGATAACTTTTCAGTTTGATTTGATCCAAAAAGTGTCCTTTGAGTTGTTCAATCGTAGCAATAAATTCGTAAAGTAGCTCTTTAAACCCTTTCTCCTCATATGTACGGACCACCAAGCCAAGGTGGTCCACGGAGAGACTCAGCATGTGAACACTCAACACAACACACAAACGTTTACAACTTGATAAATTCTCAGTTATTACCCACTGTCAAGAAAATCCCATTGCTTAAAGGTTCCACATTGTTAGAGCAGTCATAAACGCAGTTGTAGTGCAGCTATAAATACATCAAATAGGAACTCAATTTTACTCAAAACCTCTAAGCTTTTCTGTTTACTAGGAACTTTCCCCACAGCTCTGAATCATTGCCTGAACCCTTGTGTTTGTATCTTCAACAACTCTGTTTTTTTCCCCCTGTTTTTGCTTCTTCTTTTCATTTCAAGCTGTTCTGTTCGTTCCCCTGTTTTTATTTCCCAACTTTCAACAATCTTTTGCAGAAGCAACGAGGAAGAAGAAGACAATGGCAAGAATCGAAGAAAAAAGACTTCATTTCCCACCTGAGAATGCACCCCACATAGGGCTCTCACTATCACGACTAATACTAAACAGCAACTCAAACACATTGGACTCCATATTCTCTTACCACCAGCAAAACATCCCAAAACCCTTCACTACCCACGCCAACTTCCAATCCATGGGCTCCTCTGTTTACCTAAAACAGCGCAATTTACTCCATAACCTCACCAAGCAAACGAAGACAAGCCCATCCTCCCAAGAACGTTCCTACCCTCTCACTTACTTCACAACGAGCAAGAAAAAGCTATACAGAGGCGTTCGACAGAGACAATGGGGAAAATGGGTCGCCGAGATAAGACTTCCACAGAACAGAATGCGCGTGTGGCTCGGCACATACGAAACTGCCGAATCTGCCGCCTACGCATATGATCGAGCAGCTTATAAGCTTCGCGGAGAATACGCGCGCTTGAACTTCCCTAACTTGCGCGATCCATCCCAGCTGGGACTCGGCGACAGGGCAAAGACGAACGCTCTGAAGAACGCCGTCGACTCGAAGCTAAGGGCCGTATGGGCTAAGATGAAGAGGGTCGTCAAGAAATCGCGCGGCGATTTGAAAGGGAAAATGAGATTCGAGGGCGCCGCCGCGGGACATGACGGTGACGCTGAGGCGTCGGCGTCCGCTAACGATGTTGTGAGCGTGGATTCGAACCAGCAAGGATCGATCTGGGCCGAGCGGTGAGAGCTTTAGCAGCGGATTTCTTGACGTTTCAGTTTCCAACGATGAGTGGTGTTCTTTGCCTTCGTTTGATCCTGAATTGATATGGGAAGTTCTTCTTGCGAATTGATTCTTTTTTTAGGTTGTTTCAGTTCTCTGTTCTGTGTGTTTTTATGTTTGACTTTGAAGAACTGCTGGTTTGTGTATAACTTTGTTTATTATAACAAGAAAATTTAGTTGAATCGATTGATTACAATTTTAGATAAATGTTTATATAAGAGAAATACAAAAAAGGAAGATATAATAATCCTCTAGGCTCGACTCGATAATGTAATGGCCCGGCATGTTATAAGTTTTGGGCCTTCAACTATTGCAATGGAATGGAGAACGTACACCTTGCCCAAAACTAATAACTGCATGCTTTTATAAAAATCAGAAGAAAGATATGATATAGGACAAGTTACCTTATGAACACACGAGCCTATATATTATATTAAATGACTGAATCTTACTAATTTTTGTTGACTTTTACTTTACGAGCGCGGGTTTCATTCATTAGGATTATAATTATACCAAGTCAACTTCACAAAACCCCAAGTTAAGAGAAGGTTCGAGTTAGATTCCTTGTATTTTCTTCACTTTGATTCAGTCTCGCGTGAAACATATATTTCTACGTGATGGTAATACTTCGCACTATAAATATATATATATATATATATATATATAGGAATTTTATGGTGCTCACCTTATGTGATCACCTTATGTGGGCATCTAGTGATGTGGCACCGATTCGTGCCATTTCAACGTCTCACATCAACATCTAAGGTTATGTCGTCTCAATTAACACCTTATAGGCGCTATTAATCGACATTTCGGATACTGATGTGGCATATTGACGCCTTACATAATATTTTACGTATCAAAAAAATATATCGCGTCAATATACCACATCAGCATCCGAATTGTCGATTAATGACGCCTACAAGGTGTTAATTAAGACGACATAACCTTAGATGTCGATGTGAGACGTTGAAATGGCACGAATCGGTGCCACATCACTATGTGCCACATAAGGTGAGCACCATAAAATTCCTCTCTCTCTTTATATATATATATATATATATATATATATAAGATATTTGTTTCCTATCCCGAAGTATTCCACGACTCGATTAGTCAATTTTCGAAATTGACTTAGGACGCGAGAACTTCAATTAGAAATGGTTTTACTTTATCCAACCAGTTGATCAAGTCCTTTGGTTAAAAGAAAAAAAATTAAACTTCAAATATAATAGTAATGCATGTACTATTTGAAACTTTTTTTCTTCTTCTAAAAATGGAACATCATAATAAAAGACTGAAGAGAAGCGGTAACTAAGCCCTCTTGTCCGCATGTATAAATAGACTACATCACTTGGAAGTAGAGACACAAAAAAAAACGTTTATATTAGGTTAGGCTTTTCAACTCAACTGTATATATATTGAGTGTTAAAAAGGTGAAATTATCGCTGGAGAAAAAAGGAAATGGATGGAGAGAAATCTGATCTTTACTTCGTCTTCTTGAAGTATGATCCCGAATACGAGCGGCTTCGATCCAACAAGTATATTATATTGTCACTATTTGCACATATACTTACATATAAGTGTGTGGGTGTGTGTATATGGTCTAATTATAATGTATGCGTTTAATTTTTGTTCTAATATATGTGTGATGATCAGAACAAAGCGAGGCACACAAGACCTTGATTTGTACTTGAGTAGGAAACATGACGAAGTTTTGGCTAAAACATTCGAGCCAGGCACTTACAACAAGACCCTTTCTTTGGTCATTGTTGATGGATTTGCAGTTGAAATCAATGATTCTCAGGTTCGTATTTCTTTTATATATATATGTATACATTTTGGTTAGTATGAAAATAATTGCGTTATGATATGATTGATGATGGCTAGTTTAATTTGTCAACTATTGCAGGCCGATGTGCTTAGATCCGTGAAAGAAGTGAGGGTTGTGGAGAAAAATCAACAACTCTGACGACTTTACCTTTTATTTATGGAATGTATGGTAATGAAGAAGAAGAAGATCATTCGTAGCTTGTAGTAAGAGATCATCAATGACGAGAAGATACACCATCCAAAATATAAAATGTTGAGTAGTAGTAATAGTAATTGCTCGTTATATGGGATGATGAGATATATATGTATGTATGTATGTATGTATGTATGTATGTATGTATGTGTGTATGTATGTATGTATGTATGTATGTATGTATCGATCCCACTAATATATAAACATTGTTGTATCGGTTGTATATTTATTGTAACTTGTAACGATGATGAATATCATATTTGATCTCCTATTTTTTTCTCTATTAGCTCGCAATTGTGAGAAGTGGTTCCAACTTGCATTTTCATCATCTCTTGCTTCTACTCTTTAAATTAGGGTTTTGTTTTAACATCAATAGATATATACTACGATGATTTTGATATAGAACACATCTAATATTTAAAAGCCTTAGTATAGTAATCATGCAAAAGTAAACCGTTCATCTGAAAATAGCTAATATAAGAGAAACAACTGAATTATTGGATACTTAAGGTAGAATGGGGTATATGCATATATTATAGATAGATGTAAACGCCCAATATTGGTAACATTATTGTATGTACGAAGGTATCTTTGATACGAAAGATAATGTTCCAACTTTTGTATATTACCCAGTTAAAACATAACATCACTGCTTCCATTTTTCAACAAAGGTTGAAAAAAATAAAAGCTGACATAACGTCACTTGCTTCCATTTTTCAACATGACATCACATGCAATGAAATGGTTCGTGATTTTTTTCTGATAATTTTTTATCGTATTCATTATTTTCTATACACTCCTACAAAAATAATTTCTTTGAAAATTTATTTTCCAGCTTACACATAATTTGCTGCTTTGCTCCACCTCCACTTACATAATGGAGTCTCTCATCAATTACCTTTCTGAGCTCCATCATTATAGAATGGTGTTAGAAATTGAACATTAATTGAGGTTATATTCTTGTACATGTAGCTTGGACGATCTAAAATGACAGTCTTTTTAGAACATTGACTATAATTAAATTACTCTTATCCGCCAATCGCACACGTGTGAACACAAGTGTTCCTTATTGTGCACTGTAAGGCCTACACGTGTGCCTGACCCGGCCCGGCCCGATCACCTCAATTTGCAGCACCGTCGTCATTGCCAGCGACGACCTACCCATGATGCAATAGTAATCATCAATACTAAATAATTAATTATTTCCATAAAATATCCATGCACGCACATGTCCTAAAGCTACTAGTAGTTGATAAAAACAAGATTATATCCTAATACATATATAACGCGTTTCCCTAATCTCGACTCTCGGGGATCATCAAGGCAAGGAGCATATAAATATCAAATCGAAAAGGCAACTAAGATTAAACCATATATATTTGCATGAATAAAGCTCAAAATAATTAGAAAGAAAGGACCAATATTTGTTCGCGTCTCTCTCAACAAGCAAAACGAGGTTTCTTAACTCAACCTCAGAGCGCCTCTGGCCTTAAAAGTTAAGCTGTTTAATGATTTTGCCATAAGATCAGAAGCGCTTGAGGGAGAGGGAAGAAACCAATGCTTTGAAATTAAGATTTCTTTTGGCTCTATTTATCTTCTCTTTATCATGAAAGTATGATTGGCTACAAACCCGTTATATATCGAAAAACGAAATGAAAAACCATGGGCTGCTACACTACATGATCCAATAAGTGGATTAGAAATTGCAGAATCTTGACTTAAAAAAAGCTATAAGGAATATATGATATGATATCCCATGTACACTTCACTAAACAAAAAGGGTATGGTATATGCAGTTTTGCACCACAAAATTCAAATATAATTAGTCAAAAAGCAGGAACAGAAGTTGGCTCTTGGGAAATATGACAAGGCGATGGCGTTGTCCATTTGTATCTGATTTTCTTCTCTTTTTCGAGATTCATATCTATTTAGAATTTTCAGATTCTTTTATTTACTTGTCTTGTTCGATTTTGTCCTCTCTTTATATATTCATCTCTGTAAATTGGCCCAATAACAATTTGGGCCGAGGCCTTTCATCGCCAATTTTTTTTTTTTTTTAAATTTTTCCCCTTTTTACCCTGCTAGCTTTCCGTCCAATTTCGCGCGAAAATCAACACCGTCCTCACTGAAACGAACTAGGGCTTCTGATTCGAATCGATTTCTATATAGGCCAATAAAAATGTAAGATTTTTCAGTTTTTCGTTCGTGGGTTTCTTATGTTCTTCAAGATTTGTGTTGAAAATTCCTCAGAGACAGAATAGTGAAGACAGCCAGCCATCTTAGAACCAGGTACGACGCTTCATCAAGATTGGAGGATTTTTTCAATGTTTGCGTTACTTAAAATCTAATTTAATCGTTACTCACTCTATTTCTGGGCTTGTGAGGAATTTCGCAGTCAACTTGGATATGCCTGTAAGGTGTTTGTGTTGTTGCTTTTTTAAGCTTCACTAACCTCATATTAAATGCACCGTTCTTATTAGTTGACGATGGATGCCATTGTTTCTCTATCTTCTTCTGGAAATATGATGTTGATGGTTGCATTATTGGTGAAGTAGTGGAATTTCTTCATTCACCACTAAGTTTATTCCTGGCATCAATTTCTCTAGAGCAGTATATATTCAGTACTCTTGCTCTTTTCAGAAAACTCAACGTATCTGTTCCATCTCTTCCTTTTTCTTCACTTTGGATTAGCGGTGCAAACTTTTAGCTGTTGAATCTAATATTATATTGGAATTTTGGTAGATAAGCTCCATTTTCTTGATATATACTGTGAAAATATGCATTGTTGCTGTCGTTTTCTTTCTTTTCTTGATCAAAAGGGGATTCCAAGCTTGGAGCAAAATAGTCCCACAATGCCTATGGCCAAAACTCATTCTATATATAGTAGCCAAGTTAGAACGTTCTTCTCATCTCATTCCCCGGCAAACAATCAACAACTTTCTGTACTTGTAAGGAAAGCAGTCCATGGCTTCGATCCAATCTGAAAAACCTGAGCAAACCACCCAAGTCCATACCACAACTCACTACCAACAACAGACCATCACCACCATCGACGTCGAAGAAGAAAGCCACAAAAAGGACCACAACAACTCCTTCGCTAACAAAGTGAAGGAAATGGCTAACTCTGCTAAGAACATGTTCAACCATCACCAGGGACAGGGAAGTGCTCATAATGGGCACGCCTCGGTTAACAATCACGTGCATATAAAGCCTTCTTCTGCCCATTCCAATGGCTTGAGTGGAACGACGGGCCATGTTAGCGTTGAGAAGAAGAAGAAGAATAATAATAATAAGGTGAATAGAGGTGAGTATGGGAATGGAGGGCATTGTATGCCGAGGATGCATGAGCAGATTGGGAATATGAAGAAGAAGATGAACAAGAAGGATAATAAGAAGCATTGTGGTGGTTGTGGTAATAGTTCGAGCGATAGTGGAAGCAGCAGTGATAGTGACAGTGAGATGGGCAAATTGAAGGTAATTTGAGCTTTAGTTTAACTTATTCCTTTTTTTTGTGATGAAGGAAGGTAATTGTTTTACATAACCTGCTTCTATTTTTAATGCAGAACAAAGGGAAGAACGCCTGACGAAGTTTCTGTCTGAAAATTTTATTGGGAAGAGAACTAGAACAACTATGTCTGAATCTCTCTGTCTATGACTATCCATACCATATTTGCTACTATGATTGTAATGTAATGAATGAAATGATGAAGTTTGTATATCAAAAATTATATCTGATGAGATTCAAAAAATGAGAAAAAAAACATAGATGGACTGGACCCCCACGGCAATCACTTCAACTAACAGTACGAACCAAGCATTCAGTTGGACCATTTTCCTTAAATGCTTAGAACTGAATGATCATTATAAATTATAATGTCTGTATGTGATATGTTCCAAATTCTGCAAATTGTTTGTTTCTCTTTTTTTTTTTTCCCGCCTCTGTTTACCCCTCTAGTAGTTGAATAATATGACAATAAATAAATATATTCGTCCATACCATACACAGCGTAAAGAGAACTGATCATATTCGTTATAATAAATTCTGGAGTGTTATTAAATATTTGCCCACAACAACTCAGAAAATCTGGAGGTTAATCAAAGCTTACATATGTAAATTATTAGCGTATCTATGCAATAAAAGCATAGTACAACAGATAGTGAATTTATTAAGAAGGGCTTCAAAGGCATATACAATATACAAGCAAGCTACCCAGAGATGATTAGGCACTAAACCCTCGAAAACTGAACAAACTTCTAACCAGTTAAAGATCTAAGAACATGAGATACCAACAGTTCTTGAAACACCAAATCGATCAGAAGCAGTTCTCCTCGCAATAGACCTCAAACCTGCAGGTGAAAACCCATCGTCGAATTCTGGAGATTCTGGGATAGTAGAAAGCGTACCAACGCCAGGCCCATGATCATAAATAGCATAGAACGACGACGACCCTTCATTCTTTGTCTTATTATTACCGTTCTTGGGGGGCTTGAAGACAGCTTTAATCACCTTGTTGAAAGAACGAGCGATCTTATTCGATGTGGGCTGCTTATAAAGCTTCTTGTTGTACTTATGATCACTATTCGTCGGCGGCTGATTATTAGGGTCGTCGCTGTAAGAAACCCTATTTGTTGAAGACGATAAATGAGGCATGGAGATCGATCTTGGACCTGATGAAATGGCTGCGCTGAGCTGCTTTTCGAAGGACTTTAGCTCGAAGGAATCGTATAGTGAGCTTCCACAATCCCATATTGCTGCTTGTTTCTTCCTGGGATTTTCTGATGCTGTCTGCCTTGGCTTTGCTAGTTTTGCTTGTTCCATGGTTCTTCTTAATTATCTTTTCTTCTCTTTTTCTTTTCTTTCTTCGATCGAAATATAGGGTTTTTATATTGCTGTTTATGGTTTGTCGGATTTCAATATAACGTGTTGCATAGGGCGACGTTCACGTCTTCGATTTATATGCCACAAGAATTAGAAAACGACATTTTTTTAATTTATATATTTACTTTGTATTTAATGACGGAAGCTTTGCATTTAATGAGATGGATGGGTGGTCGTTTCAGGGACCAAGCTAAATTAGGTGTTCTTAGAGATTTGCAGCGAGCTTGAAAAACTTATTTATTTTGCATTGAAATAAAATCTCATGTAGGATGTTGAAAATCTTGTTTATTACTTTACGGAGTTGATAATATTTTGGTGTGTTAATTATATATCTACGACCATTTCAAGATGGTCCGTGGAGGCAAAGTGCTTATTTTCTGTACAAAATCATTAATGATGCATGGACAGATGGAATTGTAATTTGTAATATTAACAAAATACGTCGACTATGGACTTAAATAAGTACAAATACGTAAATACGTCGACTATGGACTTAAATAAGTACAAATACGTAATATATACAGGTATATATATATATATATATATATATTATTTCTTTAATGTTACACGTTCTAGTTGCCTGCCGCCAACACTTGTCCAAACCCCATAGAATCAACGTCCTTCGCCAACTGTCCAAGAACTTGGAGATAATTCGTAAATACAGTTAATTACCTGCAAAATCCATAGCAAAAACATGGCCTTAATACAGCACATAGTTTACCAACATAGTAAAGTCCCACTTTTCGATCCACCTGTAATGTGTTTGCGTGTCACAAAATGCTATCATATTACGGACAATGTATGTTTTTCTTTTTTTGCCTGATATCAATTTCGAAAGCTAAGGCGCCTACTTTGTTCCATGAAACCTTTTCTCTGTTACTATGGGAAAGATTTATTTGCTGTGTGTGTAAAAGGATCATTCATGGCTTGTCAAATTACCAGTTAAGGACTGCAATTGGTTCTCTTCTCCATTGTTGGTAATGAAGGTCTCAAGTTGAAAGCTGAAATAGTGAAATGCGTGTTTGACGTGATTTGGGCCTCGGCCCATTAAGGTTTCCCTTAATGGGCCAAAGCCCATCAAACCTGTGTAAGCTTTCAATGCAGCAGCCCAGATACTAAACTGAGTAAAAAAAGCTATGATTCTTGACTTGTTAGATGAAACTGCAATAAAGAAATAGTTAATGCTGCTTTAGACAAATGCTCTCCCACTTTACCTTAGTTTCATTTGGTAATAAAGGAGGAATTTATGCCGATCTATGTTGCTATCTATTATCGTCGAGAGTTCTTGATGTTAAATATTAGTAAGAACAACATAATTTAGGATTTACTGATGTACGGTCAGTTGCATATAATAATACTTTGTCGTATTATTATTCTGTAAGAACAGTCAAAAGTATAGTGATGTCCCCTCTCGGGTGCTTTGGAGTTTTATATCATAAAAAAATTTGTGTGCCACAACACATTATTCCGTATTTTGGGAAAATTAAATTTTTCTTCACTTATCTCCGACATAAGGAATTGAATCTTGCATAATTATATAGTATGATACCTACAACTTTAGAAACGGCACGAAGTATAAGAGTAGGGTATATTGTCGAACTTATTTGTATATGCTACGATGATGAGCATTAGCAATTATTGCGATTTCTTTTTCATTATACAATAACAAACAAAAAGCTTTCCGTAAGTGAATTGTTCGATGATAGTTTAAATTTGAATTTTTATTTACAAGGCTATGATATATAGGAACCAAAGGGCTTGTAGATAGAGTAGTACATAGGTAAAAAATAGTTGATGTGTGCCTTGACTTGTCAAGTTTTTTTTTTACAGTAACATAAACGCTTCTGAAAGAAAGACTTCTCTTTTCATCACACAAAGGAGTTTCTACTTTCGTGAGCTGTAAATCTTGCTTGAGATTTCGGACAGTGCATCGATAAGTGACAACATAAGAGAAACTGCAAAGAAAAAAGGAGATCTTAGAATCACATGTAACAACGCAAAAATAAAACAAAATCGTTCAAGTACGATTTGAATAGAAATGAAAGGGGCCATTAAAATATAGTGCTAATTAAGTTTCAAGCCCCAAAAGATGTTTTAAGTTAGGTTTCAGCCCATGTCAGAAAATTTTTAGGGTTAAGGACCCGATTTTTGTAAAATTTAGAGATAAGGACCTAAAATTTACGCAAGTGTTATACGGTGTATATGAACTTGTATCAGACTATCGTTTGTGTTATTACAAAGTGATACTGCAGAACGATGAATTGGTACTGCAGAACCATGAAGTGATACTACAGGTACATGAAGTGGTACTGAAAAACACTTTAAGTGTATCGGCTCCTTAAAACTAACAATTTTCTGACAGGGATCTGAAACCTAAATGAAACTTATGTTGGGGCCTGACATCAAATTGCCCCTAAAATATATGGCAGTTGTGTGACAATATACTGTATATGTGTAATGTAATGGCATAATAAGTATTAGGGAAAAGGAATAGTTATTAACGATTTTAAATTTGCTGACAGTCAAAAAGTTGAAAAGGAATAGTTATTAACGATTTTAATCTACGTGGGGTATTTTGTTAAATCAGTAATATTCGATCTCATCATTTGTAATGTTTTAACATGGCATAATAATCTTTGAAATAGTATTCTTTTTTGGTAACATTATTTGTAGAGATTAACCGTTTCGCTAGTTACGTGGAACTAATGATCGGAGTGGTTAAAATCTGTCGTAATATGAAGACGAACCAATTCTGAACCCCAAAAATTGATATATGTTTTGATAATAACAAAATAAAGTTGTCGATGGTGTGTATATATATATGAAAAAAAAAAGCTGTTTGAAGCATGAGTGAGCCAGGTCATTTCATGGGAAACCACTTCTGCCCAAGAAATCACAAGCGTTTGTATTATTTGTGCTTGTGTTTTTTTTTTACACAAAAGAAGTTTTGTTTTTTTGATGAGGTTTTGCTTTGGTACTTGTGTCGCACTAAGTTAACTTTTTATTCGTCAAAAACTTTGAACAAGGCGATCAATTAGGGTTTACCGACACATAGTAAACACATTAATTGACTAGTAACGAATGGAATTCCTGCCTCCCTCGACTACGTTCGATTTTAATTGGTATAACGTTTTCATGTTAAAAAACTTGGATCTTTTCTGAAACTTTTATTACTATTTGTATCTTCATTATCAAAATCTATATTGCGATCAAGAATGATAAAAAGAAAAATATTGGTGATGCGTGGACGGATGGGATGAGACGGGCCGTGGATTGATATGAATATGAAAAAGCTGATGATAGTGTGGGACAATATTGTAGTAATGGCTTGAAATGAAATTTTATTGAAAATATTAAGCCATGAGCTTGTATTACAATTTACAGCACACATGCCTTTTTAGTTTGACAAGACATTTCTCTTTCTTCTACAACGAAGGGAGAATCCCATTGCATGTCATGTGATCTTTCACAATGCACAATTCTATATCTAATTGTTTATTTTATGTTTCAAGCACATCTACACCATTACTAGTCCCACCCATCGGTTCTCTGCTTCTTAATTATCTTTAATTCAAGATTCATAGCATAAAAATACCGATTATATAGAGGTCATTTCTATATCGGTGAATTGTATCTTCACTAATGAAAACATCTGACCCTGAGATTGTGATGTAATAATGTCTAAAAGGGTTTTTTCCAAATGTGGAAAATTACAGCTCTTGAACCTAAGTTAATAAAATATTTGAACATGATAGTGCTTTAGGGTTTCTTTCAAGGTTTAATACGAGGCTGAACTGTACTTAAACTGGTGCTTAATGACTTTTTATAGTCTGCTAAATATAAAGAGAATTCAGTAGTTTAGTTGGGACGGCAATTATTAAAACGAAAAGGAAAGGAATTTAGATTAAAAAAAAAAAAAAAAAGAGGGGTGTCATTATATGTTATAAAAACATATCAATGAATAAGGGAAAGAATAAGAATCTTTCTTTATTTAATATTTGTATGTTTCCCATCTACGTCATTTTGTCTATATAAAGAAGCAGGTTTTCCATATCATCATCATCATCATCTTTTATGAGCTGCTTGAAAGTAAGGCGGTGAATGAAAAATCTCCCTACACAACACACTAAATATTAGCTATATTTCTCTACTTTCTTTTGTCTTCCATAGCAGCTATGGAATGCTTAATCTTTTTTCCAAGTCATTCATGACCGTATGGGACGATGATATGAAGGTTTTGGATAAGTATCTATTGTGTATTTAATGCGATAAAAAAGAGAGCTTTCTTCGGTTCAAGCTTAGGGTTTATTGTGAGATTCAATTTGCTGCCGACTCATTCATTCAAATACCTGATAAAAAGAACTTTTACTCGGTAACTGATTGTATGAAGTGGGAGTCAAGTTGAATCTTAAACTTCCTGTTCTTGGACTGAAGGGAGCTCCCTTTCTCTCTCTCTCTCTTTGCATACTATAGTAAATGTATTTTCAGACACTGTGTTTTCTCAACAAAATTTGTCTTGCTCAGTACACCACCCTCGAAGTAAACTCAAGTTGTTTCTAATGGGGTTAATTCATGTAGTAGTTGATCTATATGAATACCTTATGGCCAGTTCTATGTCGGTTTAAATATGGTGACTTATACCTCGTACAATCATAAAATCTTCTTTTCTGCATCCTCAGACGAATCATTGCGAAGGTAAGGTTTTCATTCATGCAGAAATAAGTTGTTTTGCAGATACAGTAGTTTTTGTTTTTTGAAGTTTTAGGGTTTTTGTCCGAACTCAATGACGACGACGACAAGGGTTAATGGCGTATACGTACGTTCTTGGGCCTCGACACTACACTGCCAATAGCAACAAGTTCCCATACATGTGTTGTTATGCTGCTATTACCAAAGTGTCGCTTTTTTTCCTTTTTTTTTTTAATTTCTTGGAACTTTGGAATCCCCAGATGTGGAGTTGCTAGCTAGCCTTTCATATTCAGCACAGTATTCCGTTTTTCTTTTCTTTTTTTTCTCCTTCATATGTTAACCTTTTTACTCATTAATTACAGGTTAACTATTCGAGTCCTGGCCCATCTCATATCCCATATATAATAAACAAAATTCAGATCTTACATTTAATGAATATGTCTTAAAAGTGGCCGAGCACCTCACATAAAATGGGTTTTACTATACTTTAAGAACACAACTTTAGGTTTAGCTCACATCATTTCGGTCAGATTTTCGGAATCAACATTAGCAAAACCCTAAAAAACGTAGGGCGAATTGAGTTTTAGGCCCCAATCAGGGTTTTAATTTAGTGTTTAGTCCCTTGTCGGAAAAAATAGTTTTAAGGATCTAATTTTGATAAAATTTAGAGATAAAGACCTAAAAGTACGCAACTGTTTCGCAGTGTATATAAACTGGTATCAAATGATCATTTTTTTGTTATTTCAGCATGATGAAGTGGTACTACAGAACAGTGAAGTGGTACTGCAGAACACTGAAGTGGTTCTGCAGATTCACAAAGTGGTATTAAAGAACAATGGAGTAATAAACTGTTTCTGCGGAAATCTGAGTTAAAATTATGAAATTTCTGAGTGGGTCCTAAAAGCTAAATGAAACTTAACATGGAGCTGAAAACGAAAATGCCCCAAAAAAGTACTATGAAAAAAATACATATATGTACCCGAGAGTCACGAAAATAAAGTTATATTATTCTCCATTTTCGTGCTTCACTTCCCTGTCTCTACGATTTGACAATTCAGTAAAGTAAATACCAACGTGATAGAAGCCTGCAACTGCACCCTCGCCTATGGTTTTAATTTTTATCAAGACTTGCATAATATAATAGTAAAATTGGCATTGCAATGCAAGTAGGTTTGCCATAAATTATCGAATAATTCGGGTTCGTATGTTTTCGTTATCCATTAATTAAGCTTGGAAGATTTTGTTACCCACAAATCTCGGCGAAACATAGATCTATTTGGTGCCGAAATTATATTCAACCATTAAAATTAAGCTTCATTATTACAAGAAAAATAACTTCAATATCAAGGGGTATTATTATGCGACCGCCGTCGATTCATTTCCACAGACGTTCGACGAAAGCCTCAAAGTTCTTCCACGACGATCCACCTTCGCCGACGCTCGCCGCCGCCAACTCCTTCATCCTCAGAGCGTTCTCCCTAAGCTTATTACCATCGCCGAGAACTGCCTGAATCTTCTCAACAACCTCGTCCCTCGTCCTAATCCCATCCTCACCACCATCGATTCTCAGTCCAATCTCCCACTGATCGCACAAATAGTTCTGATTGTAAAACTGATCGGAAAAGTACGGCCAGCAAAGGAAAGGCACGCCGCTGCTCAGCCCTTCGAGCGTCGAATTCCATCCACAGTGAGAAACGAAGCAACCTATCGAAGGGTGGCTCAAGACCCTCTCTTGGGGAGCCCATTCCACGATTTTCCCAATCCCTTCGACCCGCTCCAAGAACCCGTTCGGGTAAACGACCCGCGACCCGTTTGCAAGATCTGATCTGGCGACCCATAGAAAGGGTCGGCCCGAGATCTCGAGCCCGTGGGCCAGTTCGTCGAGCTGTTGCTGGGAGAACATCGCTAAGCTGCCGAAGGAGACGTAAACTACCGATAATGGTGGCTTTGCGTCTAGCCATGACAAGCACGAAGTGTCTTCTTCATGGATTGTGCAGTAATTTGAAGAAGAAGAAGAAGAAGAAGAAGAAGAAGAAGAAGAAGAAGAAGAAGAAGAAGAAGAAGAAGAAGGACAGCTGTTAATTTCGAGCAATGGGCCGATTGGAACTATCTTTTCGTTAAGACCACAAGCGGTTGGTTCGAGTTCGTAGAAGGTGTTGCTGAGGATTTGATCGTACGAATGCAAAGTCTTTTCGACCCTTAAGGAGCAGTCGAAGAAGATCTTCTGCGTTCTCAGATCGCCGGCGAAGCTCCATGAGAGTTCGTTCTTCTTCCAACGTGGGATTTTGTCGGAAAGAGTCACCTCTTCGCCGTTGACTACGCTTCCTGCGAATATCGTTAGAGTCAAAGGTCAACACAGACTAAGTCAAACACTTGTATGTAGTAGTACGGACAACATAAACTGAAAGAAAGAGAATACCGTTAGAGTCAACCATTCCATCGTCAACGAGCCTCGAAACATTGTCGATCAGAGCCAAAGCCGCCGCAGAAGGCGGTGAAAACAGAACCTTTTCGGCTCCAATTTTCTCAGCAGTCTCCAAAACCCAACCTATTGTAATATCTGCAATCACACAACTAACCTCTTCATCAGAAAACTCCATATTGATCTTCTCCATAAGCTCGGTTAAATGCCCAGGCATGGAAACCCTAAGACTCTCGAGAAGCTGAAATAAATCGTTAGGATCATCTTCGGGCAAACGACCATCTGGGACAGAGGCTAGAGTTAGATTATCCTCGACGAAGATCGAATCGCCATCTTTCGAGTTAGCTGCATTAAGTACTCTTTCGTGCATGCTTTCGATGTTGACGAAGGTGACTTTAATCCCTCGCCTGGCGATTTGCTGGCATAGTTTCATGAGAGGTTTTATGTGGCCTTGTGCTGGGAATGGAACGGCTAGTACGTGAGGTTTCTTGAGCTTCGTTACTGCCATGGACTTACTAATTAAGTTCTTACCGTAATTCAGTAATGCACATGGATAGTGTATATATTTATAGGAGAAGGATCTTCGGCTAATAAGATGGTGACAAATGGAAGACGATGGGCTGCGTTGTTGTTGAGGACAAGCTTTCGTTAATCTTGAGGATTTGATCTTACTTAGTTTATTCTCTTTAGTAACTTCCGTTATGTGTTTGTTTGTTGCTTTTGGCTTATCTTTTTGCAACATGTTATTGCATTAAAATCACTTGAACTAGTCGTGTGAATGAATGTTCAAATCAAAGAAATGTTGAAGATGAACTTACATAGTTGGCCTATGTCTGATGTCACTTGTGATCTACCTCGTCGTTTGTAATGTTTCTGCCTATGTGTGTCCAAGGGTTACTAAGAAAACTAAATTTTATTGCTGTCCATAGGTGATTCGCCTGCATAGTAATAACAAACAAATGGATACTTACCGTTAGATTAATATACTAGTACATTTGTTTATTATGACGATGACATAAACAGATTCTATAGTCGTAAGATTGTCATCTACCAATTATGCCATTTTTGTTCAAGATTGTCTCTTGGAACTTATACATGAATTCACCATGTTTCTGCAAAGAGGGAAGCCCCATTTTCGTCTCAGTTCAAGCAGCAAGAAGGTTTTGTATATGCTTCTGCAAAGAGGATTAAGGCACTCTTAACACATCAGAGATGATTCCATTTAAAAACCTGCTAAAGATAAAGAGATTTTATTACCAAAAGAGATGATCAAAAGGGGGGAAATGATACCTCGATTGCAAGAGGTGAAGTTGTAGGAGCGTATCTGTCTACGACTTTGCCTTCTTTATTCACCAGAAACTTGGTGAAATTCCACTTGATGGCATTCACAAGCACGCCGCCTTTTTCCTTCTTCAAGAATTTGTAGAGTGGCGCTGCGTTTTCTCCATTGACTTGGATCTGCAAAATGGGTTCAGTAATCAAGGGTGCTAAGAATCCTAGTTCAGGAACAGAGCACCGCACTATTTCGTCAATTCAATTCAATTCAATGTAAGAATCCTATCCTAGTAACGACCTTGCCAAATATTGGGAATTCAGCTTTGAATATAGAGCATACTGCCTCGTGGATTTCCTCATTAGATCCTGGTTCTTGCTTACCAAACTGATTGCAAGGAAATGCTAGTATTTCAAGACCTGAGAAAGATATTATAAACTCACTCTATGTACATCGGCACATATGTAAGAACAAAGATTTCGCATAACGCAAACCTTGATCTCTGTACTTCTCATAAAGAACGTTCAGCTCCCTGTAGTTTGACTCCGTAAGGCCACTTGGGAGTGGCAAAAAAAGCACAAAATTATGGTAAAAATCTTTCAGCAGAGTCATAGTAATACATCGAAATATTGATATATTAAGAAATGAGGGCATTAAGAAAAGTCATGTGATTTGAACTGCCAGCCAAATGGGTTAGAACTAAAATTCAAATTGAACAAAGCAACAATCACCGTGCCAAGCCAACTCACCATCTTGAAGCTACATTGACGATAAGAAGAACCTTTCCTCCATAGTTTCTCAAAGGCACATCATTTCCATTTATATCCTGTTTGATTTAATGGACAAGGGAGAGAAGAGAGAGAGAGAGAGAGAGAGAGAGAGAGAGAGAGAGAGAGAGAGAGAGAGAGAGAGAGAGAGAGAGAGAGAGAGAGAGAGAGAAGGTGAGTCTATACGAACATCAATGGCTTGAAATTGAAGGCTGTTTACACGTATGAGTGATAACTAAGAACGATTTTTTTCAAAGGGGATACCAATTCAAGGACAAAAGAATCAACACTATCATCAATCAACATAAACAAGTTAGTTTCACGAAGGAACCTTCACTGCGAAGTCGTAAATGGATTTGGTGGACTCCGAATTCTCATTACCGGAAAAAAGGGACCTTGAAACACAACAATAATGAAAGCCCGAGAACAAGAACAGAAACCCAGCTCGTAAATTTCGAGGGAAACATCTTTTTCTCTTGAGGCAACTTTGCTTCAGTTTTATCGAAGAATCTAGGCTGAATAAGGAGAGACTCACATTAATCAAAGATCCTCACTCGCAGTTCTACAACACCATTTTGTTCCCAAATTGATCCACAGAATTAATGGTTTGCGCGTATGTTTTGGTGGGCGACTGTCGAGAATTTTCCTCCATCAACCTACCTAACCTACACTACACGCCATGGTTGAGCTTCACTTCAAAGGCCCACTCACAATTTACCTTTCATATATATATATATGGGCTTTCTTCCTGGGCTGCTCGTATACGATGAGAGGTCATATAGTTTCTGTTAAAATTATTAGTGAAGTTTGGTAAAAAATAATGCGTATTATTAGTGCACATCATTACAAAAAATAAAATAATATATATATATATGCTTTTTGACAAGAAGCATAAATACATACATATATATATATGTATAGTTACATACTAGTTTATTAGTACTTTGAAAAATTACTAGTATTGTGACACACTGTATGTGTGTGCATAAAATAAAAATTGGTTAGTAGCGGGTAGTTTTATTATTAATAATTTAATATTTATTTAATAAAAAAGCAAACATACTTAATACCAATGTTGCAAAACTCGCTAGGCGCTAGTCGGACGCCCGGCAGGGGCCTAGCGCCTAGGCGGGGAGTAGGCGGTTTCTAGGCGGAAATTAGGCAGTATACTCATTTTTTATTTTTTATTTTATTTTATATGCTAATTACCAATGTAAATATATTTTTGATTTATTCATCTACAGAAATAAGATTCTTAATAATATTTTTTGGTATAAAAAATTTTCAGAAAAAAATAAAAAATATAAAAAAAAATAACTCGGACGCCTAGCCCGAGTAGTCGGTTCCGACGCCTAGACTGGCCGATTAGGTGGTACTCGCCTCGGTCAGGCCCGCCGAGCGCCTAGTCGGCCGCCTAGCCCGAGGTTTGCAACAATGCTTATACAGAAATAGACAGTGCGGCCGAGTTTTGCAACAATGCTTAATACAAAAATAGACAGTTTTTCCGTGGCTAGAACTTGAATCGTATTGTTATGCTAATTTTCTATTTTTTAATATAAAAATCGACAGCAATTGATTTTGAAACGGTTACTATGTGGTTCTCGCACTCAATCGAAAGATAATTTTTTTCATGATAAGAGCATCTCCAATCGATACCCAAAAACCCAAAATATATACTAAAAGTTCTCCAACCGTACACCAAACGCAAACTCAAAATGCGTTTGCATTTTCTCTCTCCTGTTTTAAACGCATATATGCGGTTGGGAATGAGATATCCCAAAATATGCGTTTGATGTTTTAAAATTACAATAAATACCCTTTACTATTTTTAATTATTAAAGTACCCATATAAAAATAAAAAATAAATAAAATATATATAAAAGGACTCCGTTATTAATAATTATTTTTTTTCTACGTCTTCTATATGAAAAAATATCGAGTTTATTATTAATTTTGTGAAATTATTTTTTTCAATCAAACTTAAAATAATAGTATGGGTCAGATTTGTAAAGTTGTAAATTTCATGGGTAATATAAAAAAATCGGATAGAAGAAAATATTACAATAATAGTCTTTTAAGTTTGCGAATTGGTTTATCGGTAAGAGAAGAATTACTGCATTTTGAGTTTGAGAATGCGTTTGAGTTTGAGAATGCGCTTTCGGTTGGAGATGGTCTAAGTAGAACTAGTTGTATTGGTATTGGTGAGCAACCGATACCACTAAGGTAGTGGATATGTCTTAAAATTTTTATCCAAATAAAAAATTGGACACATGTAGTGGACATTTAATGATTTTTTAATTAATAAATTAAAAAGAACACATAACGCATTGCTAGGCATTCTATAAGAACTAGCATTTCTTGCACACTCAATCCGTGTGCATAAAATATAATATTTTAACGTGCTAATGAGATGTGTAGTTGTTTTGTAATAAGTAATGGTTTTTTTTATTATATTTTTTCATTAATTTATTAGAGATAAATCTGCACACCAAACTTAGCTTACGTAGATTTCACTATGTCTATTTTTAGTATTTATTAAGTATACAATACACAAAAAAATTGTGATTGGTTAATAGTTAGACACCAATTCAAATAGAATTGGACGGTTTGTAGAAGACTCTGACGCTTCATATAATAGTATAGATATAAGATATACATACATATTAATGAATTAAGCAACTTCCTCTTTAAATTTAGCCATCTTCGACAGAACATCAACGGCATCGATCAAATGGTCGAGCCGAGCCACAAACTCGATCAAAATCGACGTAAAAGTCGCGAGCGAAAGTGTCGCCGTGCTCTCTAAAGCCTTCATTTTGGGCGCAACAAAATCGCAACTAAACCCTTTTTCCTCTTCTTCTTCTTCATCCTCAAAGGCGGCGTCGACTTCCCTCGACGGCCAAGAATAAATCCTCCCAGATTTTCTCCTCACCGCTAATTCGTTGTAATAAGAATCGCCTTGTAGCGCAAAGTTTTCAGACGTTGATGTTGTCAGGAGATACGAATGCGTGTCTATTGCGCGTTGGAGCCTTTCGCTCGAGGCGTGAGCTTTCTTGAGAACGGTCTTCTTGATGAGGCTCCTCTGCATGGCGCTCACGTCTTTCCCGAGGGAGCGTAATAAGTCGCCGGCGTCTTTCGTCGCGTCTTCGATCTCTTTCCTGAACGCCGTTCTTAGGTTGTAAGGAGCCTGAATGAAACAAAGGCGGTCAAGATTATGACGCTATCTTTTTTTGTCTAGCTGCGTTCGGCGATCGAACAAGTTTTCGGACCTGAATCTCTGAGTGCAGTACGCCATGAAGCGCCATAACCTCGTAGGCGCAGTACCTCAAAACTGCGCCGACCCTGACGTATTCCGACCAAGGGTAGAAGAAGTGGTTAAACCTACCGTGTGGCGGCTCCCACCTCGCCGAACTAGCCTGTAAATTTTCGAGCTAACTATTACGCTGACAAAATGGATGGATATGAAAGGTCCGTTTTTTTTTTAAATATTTATGGCTCCGTTCTTGTAACAAAGTAAGGCTAGACCCTCAAGACGTGATAACACTGATCAGTTTTGCCCTTAAAAATTCGACCCTATTGAATATTGAGCCTTAAAAATTTATGTCCACGTGCAATAGACCAGAATGCAGAGCCCAAAATTGCAACGACATTTTTTTTAAAATTGCGTAAGTACTATTACATGCATATTTTACCAGCAATTCGAGTTTCGCCGACGAGTTCAAGGTAGATCGACACTTTCTGTACGCGGGTTCGTTCGGAAAGTCGTCCATTACATTTCTCGTGAATTCGGGTTGTTCCCCGTCGTCTGATAAATATTTCCCGACGCACTCTAAAATCATCGAAAAAAGAAAAAGAACCCTTCAAATTCTCTTCGAATAAGAAGGATTTAAAGAAATTCCAATACCTTCAAGTGCATCAGCAACTGAAGTGAAGTTACTGACAAGCTCACTGTGCAACTGCTCGCCAGCCCATATCGGCAATATTATTACATTAACTGCCACCGCTACGATTCCTCCTATCGCGATAGAGTAAAGCCTATCGATGGCCGTTCGAATAGGGTTTCCCATTCGATATCCCGAGACTATGATCAAGCAGTAGGTAAAAAGTACGACTCGAAATCCATATTCGTAAGGCACTAAAGAAGGCCATTGCTTCATAAGCGAAGTTATCGCTCCCACGACAAATATGCTAAACCCTATCATGATTGGCTCGGCGACTCGACCCATGGTCAACGCCAACTGGGCTACGGCTATAGCCAATATTCCAGCCAATAAGCTTCCGAGGGCTCGGTTGAATCCTTTGTTAAACGTCGAACCTTTGAAATAATATTAACAAATACATTTACTACGATAGAAGTCGACTGTGCGCTTTATATATATATTGATTAATAGAGAGAGAGCGAGCGAAAAACGATGTACCTACGGTGTATTCAAACATGATGGCGACTGTGAGTATAGACCATATGATATTTGCGCCGAAGATTTTATAGGGCGCACCGCAGAGTATGAGAAGAGAGACGAGGAGAACTGCTAATCCTACTTTGAACGAAAAGATCGCTCGGTTTTTGTCTTCTTTGAGGAAATCCAATACGCTCGAAATGAATCTTTTGCATGGGATTTTTTGTGTACTAATGTGATCAGAAGTTATGTCGATTTTAATACTGCAACTGCCCTTTTTTCCATTCATTCTCCGAAGGACTCAATAGCGAGAAAACGAACGTAGGAATGGAAGGAAGTTGGCGAACAATTTAAAGAAGCGAAAAAATGGAATAGATACAGCAATAATAGAAGAAAAACACGAAGATAAGATATGCTTATTAGCCTCAATAATTTTCCATTTTGTTGGAGAATTAGAATCTAAATCAAGAGATGATGCAGCCATATCAGTCTTGCCTTCTTCTTACAAGGATAGCCACTCGTTTCTATACAACGACGAAGATTGTGTCATTTAATTCCCCGAAAATAAACGTAGTAGTTCGATATTTTCTGCTCCAACTTGTGTCAATCAGACGACAAAGAATATGCTTTACAATTTGAATTCAGGGAGAAAAATCCTCAAGTTTAATTCTGCATGTGTGGTAGTTATCGGACAGCAATGCGAGTTCAATACGTGTGTCTGCTGTAATAATAATTAATGGTCTTTCTTGGGTTGAAAAGATATATAAATATATATATATATATATATATATTCTCCTCTCCTCAGATATATGCTAGAACTAGAATAGGATGCTCAATGAAAAAAACCCACAAACAAGCTATGCACTAATGTCCCAAGATTCATGCGGGCCATTCATATGAACCTTAAGAGCATGGAATATGTAGATTGCCAGAAACAGTAGTAATGGAGCCTCAATAATAATCCCATTTTCCTCTGGCCAAAGCAGTGTGGAATAGGTATAATTTTCCTAAGCATTCTTTTATTCTTTGGTTGCTGGTACAGAAAAGGCTGCTTACAAAAGAAAGACTGATCAGTTGGGGAATCAATCTGCGAGATACCAGCTGCTGCTTATGTGAAGGAGATGAGGAAACAGTGGAGCACTTGTTTGTGGAGTGTAGGTTCAGTCAGAATCTGCTGTGCAAAATGAATGACTGGTTGCAGATGGATGTGCAGATATGCTCCTTTGATAAGATGTGTGATTGGCTATTGGATTTGGGAAGGAAGCGGAAAACGATACATTGCATTTTGCTGGCGTGCTATTCTGGTATGCTATACCACATATGGTGTGAGCGTAATAAGAGAGTGCACAATATGGGGTCCATGACAGAGGAGCAGATTATGAAAATTATTTTGAATGAAATGCAGGGGAGAATTGGGAAGGTATGCAGAGTGAAAAATGCGACTACTTTGGGCATTTTTAATAGGATTGTATTTCCTCATCTATAAGTGACATGTATCTAGTTTGAGATTGGGTGTACAAAACTGTTCAGGTGGTTAATGAATACATCATTCGACCAAAAAAAAAAATAATAATCCCATTTTCTTCCATTTCCAAGGACCTCTATAGTTATATCTTGGGTGGAGTTGAAAGTACAATGATTGTTTTTGCAGGCAATGAAGTTGAATTGAATGTACTTGCTTGCTAAGAAGTCAAAGCAGCTTCCCAAGAATGAGATATGATCAAAAAGGGTATTTTTATTTTGTAGTTTTAAATGGTTGCAATAAACGGTGCTTGCCGCCACATGATATGTTAGATATGCCAATATCCCATTTGAAATTTTTATCGAATTAGCTCAACTAAATCTATACAGACAACATTCTTCATGGTAGTACACGTATAAACGGTAAGGTTATTTTTATATCTTCCTCGAGTGGATTATTACATAACAATTCCATTTTCTTGAACATACGTCGTATAAGTCCATTTCTCCAATGGCAGGGTAATTCTTGAACTTAGTGCTATCACCGAAAAATCTACACATTCTAGATTGTGAATACTTCATATTCATAGGACCGTGCAATATTCGTCTCATAAAATTAATCCACACAAACTAATTTAAAAAGCCTCAACTTACCTTACACATGAACGAAGTTAAACAAATGCCTTATCCCCTCATTCGGTGAGTTATCGATATATTTCAGTTGCAATGCAGTTGGACAAACCCAATCTTAGAATCTTGAAAAAAAAAAACCATTCAAATCTCTTACAAGAACTCATTTCATCCCTACTTCTCTTACAACCTCAGAACAACGACGATCACGAAAACCATGCATCATCGAAAGCCTCTCTTACTATCAATCTTCCTTCTAATAATCCCTATTTCCTCATCGCTTCCTCTATCAACAAACTCAAGGTGGATCGTAGATGACGTCAGCGGCTCGAGGGTCAAGCTAACGTGCGTGAACTGGGCAGCCCACCTCGAGCCCATGCTAGCCGAAGGGCTCGACAAGAAACCCGCCGGGCAAATCGTGAGTCGAGTGGTCAACATGGGTTTCAACTGCGTTCGCCTAACTTGGGCTACTTACATGTTCACTAGGTTTCAGAACTCCACCGTGTCTGAAACGTTTAGTAATCTCGGACTCAGCGAAGCCATGGATGGTCTGGCCAAGAACAACCCAGGGTTTGTGAACCTAACCGTGGTTGAAGCACAGAGTGCTTTGATCGATGAGCTTGGCAGGCAAGGAGTTATGGTCGTTCTTGATAATCAAGTCAGTAAGCCTATGTGGTGTTGTGGTGACGGCGATGGCAATGGTTTCTTCGGCGATAGGCACTTTGACGCCGGCGAATGGCTGCATGGATTGAGCGCCGTGGCGAGGATATACAGAGATACGCCGATTGTAAGTCATCTTCTTTGTTTTAGCTCGTCTGTAATTAAAAAAAAAACTGCTGACTGAAATCGTGAAACTGATGAAATAAAATCGCAGGTTGTGGCGATGAGCTTGCGCAATGAGCTGCGCGGCCCGCTACAAAACGAGACAATATGGTACGAAAACGTGGAAAAGGCGGCGGCGGAAATACACAGAGAGAACCCAAATCTCCTTGTAATAATCTCAGGCTTACACTACGACCTAGACTTCACTTTCCTCAAGAAAAGGCCGCTCGAAGTTAGTTTCAAGAACAAGATTGTGTACGAAACACATCGATACTCATTCACTTCGGGCCAATCTAAGCTGTGGTTGGACCAATCGTTCGACAAGGCCTGCGACGCCGTGACGGAGGAGATTCACAACCAGTCGGCGTTCCTCACGGAGGGCGGCGGGGGAGACGGAGTAGCTGGTGCGCCGGCGCCGGCGCCTCTGTTCGTGAGTGAGTTTGGGATTAATCAGATGGGAGGGAACAGAGGAGATGAGTTGTTCTTGGGATGCTTTTCGGGCTTTTTGGCCCGCATGGATTTGGATTGGAGCGTTTGGGCTTTGCAGGGGAGTTATTACCTGAGAGACGGGCTTCACGGGCCCGAAGAGACTTTTGGTATGTTGGACAAGAATTGGAATGGTTTGAGAAGCCCAGAATTTCGCCGGCGGCTAAACCTTCTTCAGAGGAAGATTCAAGGTGATTAATTTACTTCAAAAATTAATGATTAATTCGCGTTTTTTTTAACGCAATAACATCCTCGTACAGATCCGAAGTCAAAGAGCCCATCTTACTACGTACTGTACCATCCATCAACGGGCCGATGCGTGGAAGCTACGACGAACTCAACTCTCCAAGCAAGTGATTGCTCGGCGAGCTTCAGCAAATGGAGTTATTACCAGTTAGAAAATGGAAAGAACAACATTAAATTAGTGGGACCCAACGAAGAGATGTGCGTATCATCATCTTCTGGCGATGGTGTTGCAGTGTCTCTCTCCTCAGACTGTACCAGCGAAAGAAGTCAATGGGAATTTATTTCGAATTCCAAGTTTCAGATAGCAAACAAATATGGGGAAGGAACGTACATGTGCCTGGAAATGGATAGTTATGGAAATTCGTCAAGAATTGTGACGAAGAAATGCACGTGCTTGGGGGAAGAAGATGATCCAAAGGAATCTTGCCAAGAAAAGCTCATGGGCCAGTGGTTTCAGCCTGTTTTAGCTAATGTTTGATTAAATTGATAATTGTCTGTTTGCTATACTATAGTAGGTCATAAATAATCAAATAAGTATTATGAATAAATCATGATTCATCAATGAATCATCAAAATTAAGACATGATTCATCATAATGAATCATCAAAAATTTTGTGATTAAATGTGGATGTTTTTGGAATATTAGTGACTCATGAATTATGATAAGATGAGGTGTATAAAAAAAGATTGTTTTTTTTGTATGAGTTGTATAGATGATTAAATTGTATTTTAGTGTATGATTTTAGTATAAATAGGTGTATTGAGTTGCATTGTAAAGATATCACAAGTATAGAAAATATATTCTCTCCCTCTAAATTCTCTCTATATATTATCAAATAATCATAATATAAATTAAAATAATCTTAATATAATAATAATAATAAAAAATTTCATAACACGTTATCAGCACGAGCGCTCTCCGGTAACGATCAACCTTCATCGAAGCTCTCCTGTAGAAATCAACCTCCGTTCAAGTTTTATAATCAAGGTATGGTAATTTTATTTTGTATACGGTAAATTTATTTATAATACTCGTACACGTGGCAAACCATTTAAAACTATATAAATTTAATATGTACACACCAAAACGCCTTAGCTCGACTGGTTTCGCGGAATATCGTCACTACAAGTGATGAGAGGTCCAGATTTCGAATCCCAGTGGTGGCGAGTTGAAATTTTTTTTACAACATTTACAAAATGTAAAATTCTTTTTATTTTATCAAATTTATAAATATATTATGATTTTTATTATAGAATCATATGCTAGAAGAACATTTGATTATGTGTATAATTATTATGTGGACAGTGTTTATTTATTGTTCTTATTTTTTTTAGTAATATGCATATTTTGTATTTTATAATAGTATGGCAAATCTGCAAAACCTCGAATTTGTTGCCCTTGACACTTCTGGATCAAATTACTTAGCATGGGCACTAGATGCAGATATTCATCTGAAAGCAAAAGGTTTGGGTGACACTATTGTCGCCACACAAACAACAACGAATGCAGGTGATACTGTTGTTGCCACACAAATACCAACAGATGCAGGTACCACCACTGATGCTGCAAAAGCCACACTTACTCAAAACAAGGCAAGAGCCTTGATAGTTCTCCGTCACCACATTCATGAAAATCTGAGAAACGAGTATGTACAGGTAAAAGACCCTGCTGAATTGTGGAAAAATCTGAAAGATCGATTTGACCACATGACCACGGTTATCCTTCCACGCGCAAGGTACGAATGGATGCATTTACGTCTACAAGATTTTAAATCTGTGACTGAATATAACTCGGCCGTCCATAAAGTTACATGCACACTAAAATTGTGTGGGGAAACGGTCACTGATGCTAGTATGCTTGAGAAAACATTCAGTACTTTTCATCCATCAAATATGGTATTGCAGCAACAATATAGAGAGAGGCAATTTACAAAGTACTCTGAATTAATCTCTTGTTTATTGTTGGCTGAACAAAACAATGAACTGTTGATGAAAAATCACGAATCCCGACCAACCGGTGCGGCTGCGCTCCCTGAAGCGAACGCAGTCAGAGGTAATAATGATAACAATCGAAACAATGATCGTGGACGTGGTCGTGGTGGATATCGTGGTCGTGGACGTGGACGTGGTCAAGGTCGTGGTCAAACCGTGGTAATGGCAGAGGATATTACGGTGGTCGTTATCAACACTTCCGTGGTGGTTATAACAATCGTGGTGGACATCAAAATCTTCCACAGAAGAGAAAATCTTATGATAATAAAGATGAGAAGAGGCCCATTGAACAAAAGGATAACGACGAACGATGCTATCGTTGTGGTGGTATGGGCCATTGGTCGAAAAATTGTCGCACGCCCAAGCATCTTGTTGAGCTGTATCAGCAATCTCAAAAGGGAAAAAAGATTGAAACGAATTTTGTTCAAGGTGACATTGCATCTACTTCTGGTGTTGATAAAAATAATGTGTATTTGGAGGCTGCAGATTTCGTCGCAGATGAGGAATGATGTGTTATAATGTTCTATATGTTATATATTTTGCTATTGTGTATTTATGTGTTTAAAGGTTGTTTAAACTTATATGTGCTTGTAATATATCGTTCTGTTTCTTAAATAAATATATGTTTATATGAAAAGGATATTTATCTGATGGATATGGGCGTATGCAATGGAGAACTATGTCTTGCAGACTGTGCAACGACTCATACGATTCTGAAGAATAAGAAATACTTTGATCATCTCGATATGAAAGAAGCTAGTGTTATCACTATATCGGGTAGCACAAATATAATTAAAGGCTCCGGAAGAGCTAGTATCTTATTACCCAGAGGAACCAAATTGGTTATTGAAAGTGCCTTATATTCTCCTGAATCACAAAGAAATCTGTTAAGCTTTAAAGCTATTCGACATAACGGATATCATGTCGAGACAGCGATAAAATGTGGTGTCGAACATTTATACATCACAAAGATAATTTCGAATGATAAACGAATTGTGGAAATATTACCTTCATTCGAATCTGGGTTATATTATACATATCTGAGAACAATTGAATCGTATGTTATCATAAACCAAAAGTCTACTGATGATAGTATATTTAATGTTTGGCATGACCGGTTGGGCCATCCCGGTTCAAATATGATGCGAAAGATAATTGCAAATTCACGTGGACATTCGATAAAGAATCAGAAGATTGTTCAATCTAATGAATTAGCATGTGCTGCTTGCTCTAAAGGGAAGCTAATTATTCGGCCATCACCAATGAAAGTAAAAAATGAATCTATTGCATTTTTGGAACGCATACATGGTGATATTTGTGGGCCGATACATCCATCGTGTGGACCATTTAAATATTTCATGGTGTTAATTGATGCTTCAAGTAGATGGTCCCATGTATGTTTGTTATCTACGAGGAACGTGGCATTTGCAAGATTACTTGCTCAACTGATTCGTTTAAGAGCACATTTTCCAGATTATCCTATAAAGAAAATACGCCTTGATAATGCTGGTGAATTTACCTCAAAGGCATTTAATGATTATTGTATGTCTATCGGAATTGATGTTGAGCATCCCGTGCCACACGTTCATACGCAAAACGGTCTTGCAGAATCATTAATTAAACGTCTGCAGTTAATTGCAAGACCATTATTAATGAAAACGACTCTTCCCTCGTCGTGTTGGGGACATGCAATATTACATGCAGCAGCACTAATTCGCATCAGGCCAACAAGTTATCATGATATCTCCCCGTTGCAAATGGTTTATGGTCAGGAACCAGATATTTCTCATCTAAGAATTTTTGGATGTGCGGTATATGTTCCAGTTGCGCCACCACAACGCACAAAGATGGGACCTCAAAGAAGGTTGGGAATATATGTCGGATTTGAATCTCCATCAATAATAAAATATTTAGAACCTTTAACGGGAGATTTATTCACGGCTAGATTTGCCGACTGTCACTTCGATGAAACAAATTTTCCGACATTAGGGGGAGAAAAGAAACAGCTGGAAAGGAATATTAGTTGGAATGAATTATCACTAAATCATTACGATCCTCGAACAAAAGAATGTGAACTAGAAGTTCAGAAGATAATTCATTTACAAAGCTTAGCGAATCAATTGCCAGACAGCTTTACTGACCCAAAGAGAGTGACTAAGTCACATATACCAGCTGTTAATGCTCCTGTGAAAATTAATGTTCCTGCCGAACATAATATTGAGCCTAAACCACAGCTAAAACGTGGTAGGCCCTCGGGTTCCAAAGATAAAAATCCTCGGAAAAGAAAAGGAGCAAATAATAAGAATGGTCCAATCGAGGATTTATCAACCAGAGAAGAGTCGATGGGCTTAAATGATGATAAGAATGAAACTCAGGTACCTGAAGAAATTGAAAATGAAGAGATCTCAATCAATTACGCCCAGAATGGAATTAGATGGAACCGAGATAAAGTCAACGTTGACGATAAATTTTCATTTAACGTAGCGCTACATGAAATGAATGAAATAAATGAGAATGAGGATCATGAACCAAGGTCGATAAATGAATGTAGACAACGAAAAGATTGGCCAAAGTGGAAAGATGCAATCGAGGCAGAATTAAAATCACTTGAGAAACGAAAAGTTTTCGGACCTGTAGTACGCATACCAGAAAATGTAAAGCCGGTTGGATATAAATGGGTTTTTGTCAGAAAGAAAAATGAAAATGGCAAAATTGTAAGGTATAAAGCACGGCTTGTCGCACAAGGTTTCTCGCAGAGACCTGGCATTGATTATGAGGAGACTTATTCTCCTGTGGTGGACGCAACAACTTTTCGTTATATAATTTGTCTGGCAGTACGTGAAGGACTCGATATGCGTCTAATGGATGTTGTCACTGCTTATCTATATGGCTCACTTGACAGTGACATTTATATGAAGCTTCCAGAAGGATTTCGTTTACCTGAAAATTCAGGGCCACGAAATGAGTACTCAATTAAACTAAACAAGTCACTTTATGGGTTAAAGCAATCTGGGCGAATGTGGTATAATCGCCTAAGTGAATATTTATTGAAAGAGGGGTATAAAAATGATCAAATTTGCCCGTGTATATTTATGAGGAGATATGAAAACGAGTTTGTCATTATAGCAGTATATGTTGACGACATCAATATAGTTGGAACTCCTGAAGAGTTGTCAAAAGCGGTTAATTGTTTGAAGAAGGAGTTCGAAATGAAAGATCTCGGTAAAACAAAATATTGTCTGGGATTGCAAATTGAATATTTAAATAATGGGATATTTGTGCATCAAGAAAATTACACTAAAAAGATATTGAAAAGATTTTATATGGATGAATCTCATCCATTAGATACTCCGATGATTGTTAGATCTTTAGATGTGAGTAAAGATCCGTTCAGACCACGCGAAAATGATGAAAAGCTACTTGGTCCTGAAGTACCATATCTTAGTGCTATTGGAGCACTAATGTATCTTACAAGTCATACGCGACCTGATATAGCATTTGCTGTAAATTTATTAGCAAGATACAGTTCTTCACCGACTCGTAGACATTGGAATGGAGTTAAACGAATATTTCGATACCTTCAAGGAACAACTGATATGGGATTGTTCTACTCTAATGAGATAAAAGCAAATTTAATTGGGTATGCAGATGCTGGATTCTTATCCGACCCACACAATGCACGATCACAAACGGGTTATTTATTTACATATGGTGGAACTGCTATTTCATGGCGGTCAGTTAAACAGAGTTTAATTGCCACTTCATCTAATCACGCTGAGATACTAGCAATTCATGAAGCTAGCAGAGAATGTGTCTGGTTGCGATCGATTATTCAGCATATACAACAAACTTGTGGATTATTATCGGAAAAGTTACTTCCAACAACATTATATGAAGACAATGCTGCATGCATTGCCCAATTAAAGGAGGGATATATCAAAGGTGATAGAACAAAACATATTTCACCAAAATTTTTCTTTACACACGAACTGGAGAAAAATGGTGATATTGATATACAACAAGTGCGATCTAGCGAAAATTTCACAGACTTATTTACAAAAGCACTTCCTCCTATAACTTTCAGAAAATTAGTATATTCAATTGGAGTTCGGAAACTTCGAGATTTAAAATGATGTTATCATCAGGGGGAGAAAATACGTGTTGCACTCTTTTTCCCTTAACTGTGGTTTTTCCCATGTGGTTTTCCCAGTAAGGTTTTTAATGAGGCAACAAGCTAAACGTATCATTTGAAAACATCCAAGGGGGAGTATTATGAATAAATCATGATTCATCAATGAATCATCAAAATTAAGACATGATTCATCATAATGAATCATCAAAAATTTTGTGATTAAATGTGGATGTTTTTGGAATATTAGTGACTCATGAATTATGATAAGATGAGGTGTATAAAAAAAGATTGTTTTTTTTGTATGAGTTGTATAGATGATTAAATTGTATTTTAGTGTATGATTTTAGTATAAATAGGTGTATTGAGTTGCATTGTAAAGATATCACAAGTATAGAAAATATATTCTCTCCCTCTAAATTCTCTCTATATATTATCAAATAATCATAATATAAATTAAAATAATCTTAATATAATAATAATAATAAAAAATTTCATAACAATAAGCGACTTATATATATATATATATATATTTATTACAGTATATCTACGTAAACTGAAACATCAAGGCGTTTGAGTTACGATATTATGAACGAGGGATAACGATGATTAACTGAACTTTGTTCAAATGCTGCCAAACAAATTGCCATGAAACAAAAATATTGATTCTCGCGCTTCTCTGTACCTCCCTATTACCAAATTATTGAACTTCTCATTTTATTACGTTGATATAATACTATACATATATATGTAGAAGGTTATGGAGAAGGAACAGTTCACAAACGCAAAGCATGGTGCAATAATAATGTCATCACCAAATAATATAAGCAAAGCCACTCCATTCTTCTTCCTTTTCTTGCATCTCTTATCATCATCTTATAATTCACTTCCTCTCTCGACAAATACGCGATGGATAATCGATCAAACGAGCGGAGATCGAGTAAAACTGACCTGCGCAAACTGGGTTTCGCATTTAGAACCAATGATCCCCGAAGGTCTTGAAAAGAAACCCTTAGACATCATCGTAAGCCAAGTAGCTTCAACTGGTTTTAACTGCGTGAGATTCACTTGGGCTACCTTCATGTTCACGAGGGAATCTTATGGAAACGTTACGGTTTCATCTTCGCTCGATAAGTTCAAACTTACAGTAGCCAAACAAGGCATATGTAAGAACAACCCTCAGTTCTTGACAATGAGTGTAATCGACGTTCACAAGGCAGTGGTTGATGAGCTCGGCAAGAATGGAATCATGGTTGTGTTGGATAATCACATCAGTGAGCCAAAGTGGTGCTGCAGTGGAAGCGATGGAGATGGGTTTTTTGGCGACCCGAGTTTTGACCCGAGTGAATGGTTGCAAGGTTTGGCTACAGTTGCAAGAACATATAAGGGTAGTTCTGCGGTAAGAATTAATATATATATTGCGCCATGAGCTATTCGTAGAATCATAATAATAACGCTTACATTAATGCTCGATATATATGTCTATGGTTGCATTTTGATGGTCTTAGGTTGTGGGGATGAGCTTGAGAAACGAACTAAGAGGCGAAAGGCAAAACGAGGAAGAATGGTACAAGTACATGAAACTAGGCGCACGAACAATCCACACAGAAAACCCTAATGTTCTTGCGATTGTTTCGGGTCTCAATTATGACACAAACCTCAGATTCTTAAGGAATAAGCCGCTGTTAGATGGAAACAACCTCGGAAACAAACTTGTGTACGAAGCGCATTGGTACGCATTTGGAAATTCTGCAGAAAAATGGATGGCTCAGAGCAACAAGCTGTGCGCCAGCGTTACGCACGGCGCTCGAAACAATTACCTTTTCTTGACGAAGAATGGAAGCAATTCTTTTCCCCTTTTCATGAGCGAGTTTGGAATGGATCAAAGGGGCACGAACGAGGCAGACAATAGGTACATGAGCTGTTTTCTTGCAGCTGTGGCTGAGGCTGATTTAGATTGGGCTCTTTGGACATTTCAAGGCAGTTATATGCTTAGAGAGGGACATATCAACTTGGAGGAAGTTTACGGTGTAATGGATTTGAAATGGGATCGTCCCAGAAACTCTTCTTTCCTCGAAAGACTGCAAATTTTGAAGCAGATCAATCAAGGTACTATTTTTACGTTCTACGTTTATCTCTATAAATCTCAAAAACTATGTGTACAACTGCACCTTTGTGTAGATCCAAGATCAAAGCAAGAGACTTATTACAAGATGTTCCATCCTCAGAGTGGGAAATGCATGAACGTTCGTCAAGGAAAGATCGTCTTGGGCAGCTGCAAAAGCGCTAGTAAATGGGATCAACACAGAGATAATGGGCCCATCAAGCTGTACGGATCAAAACAGTGTCTTAACGTAGATGGGGATAACGAAGCAGCTCTTTTATCGAATGATTGCGATGGTAATGGAGCTAAGTGGAGATATGTTTCGATTTCGGGCCTTCAATTGGCTGCGAAGGATGCGCAAGGGAAGTTTATGTGCTTGGAGAGAAACGCAGAATCATCGACGATTGTGACAGAGAAGTGCGTTTGCGTCGGAGAAAATCTTGAAGATTTTCCAACTTGTATCGAAAATCCTGAGGTTCAATGGTTCAAGCTTGTCCCTGCAAACGTGTAATAGAGAAAAGGTTGAGATAAATAATTGATCTTTGTTTATCCTCGTCGGTTTCTAACTGTATTCTTGAACTTAACTGTCTTATTGCAAGTAAACAATTAGACAATTATCGTCACGGCCATAGTCGATTTCAAGACTAGCTTTTTTCTCATTTCGCGACAAAATTGGCCGTTTGATCAAAACCCATAATCTAATTGTACTCCCCCTAATTAAAGATCTTTTCTTTAGATTAACTGATAAACATTAAAAATCAAGTGATATTTGTACCGAGTTTTCGGCGGAGGAGAGAAAGTTGAGGAAAAATAGCCATGGACAAGAACGAGATAGTACTAAAAGCCGAAGAATTGGTGAAGAAGACAATGGAAGGGAACGATGCATCGCACGACGCAGCTCACGCGTTTACGGTTCGAGACATGGCTATGTGTCTTGCCGTTGAAGAGGGTCTCTCTGATTCACCTCACTCCATGTTCATCGTAACCCAACTACACCTAATTTCATGACTCGTAGTAGTAATCTTTGTTTTGTTTTACTCAATTGAGACTGGTCTTGATACGATTATCTGAAAAAGTTACTTTCTCTCTTCGTTTTAAGGTGGAGGTAGCTGCCCTTCTGCACGATATAGGTATTTCCTTGTTCCTTTTTTGGGGACAGAATCTTTGTGTGGATAATGGACTGTTTTAAAACGACTGAATGAAGTTAAAATGATTTTCTGGCAGATGATTGATGGGTTATTTTTTTTTCTTAAAGGAATTTGACTTCAATATGATTTCAATTCCAAGCTCAACTGCTCAGTTTCTTACATCTACAGACTCATGTTTTATGTACTAATGGAACTTAATCATTTGCAGGGGACTACAAATATGTGAGGTAAGTATTCTTGCTTTTGTTCAAATATGGCACTTCATTACCTTTGACTTTTATATGTTTGGACTCTGTTTTCGTGAGTAAATGAAGCTGTTAGTGCTAATTGGATATGAGATTGAAAACACTGAGGTATTGATCTAGGGATCCATCAGAAGAGAATACTGTTAAGGACTTTCTCGACAGAGAAGGAGTTGAAGAAAATGCCAAGACAACCATCTTAGGCATCATAAAGGGAATGGGTTAGTCTAGGTTTTCCCCTCAGTTATCGAACCTTCGATAGCTCAGTTGCCTCTTCTTCTTCTTCATTACCATATCCCATCCCACTATGTAATGTTCTTCATAGGTTTCAAAGAGGAGATCAATGGAAGTACGAAGACCACTCATTCGCCTGAGTTTGGAGTCGTACAAGATGCTGATAGGCTCGACGCCATTGGTGCCATAGGTACCATACAAAAGGGCATATATATATATATAACCTTACTAATTTTCGAGCACAATCTTCATCTTCTTTACTGGAGGAATCGCTCGTTGCTTCACATTCGGGGGAAGTAAGAACAGTGTGTTGCATGATCCAAGCATCAAGCCTAGGTTAGGTCATCAGCTGTCCAAGGAGAGCTACATGGCGAAAGGAGAGCAGACTACCATGAACCATTTCCACGAAAAGCTTCTCAAGTTGAAACATCTGATGAAAACCAAGGTTTTTTTTTGGTTCGCTTTAGTTAGCTACTAATTAGTCGTGGTTAGCGTTGCTGTTGTGGAAAAAGACTTTTCACTACATGATCGTTTGTTCAGGCGGGTAGAGAAAGAGCTGAGAGGCGACACAGGTTCATGGAGGAATTTGTGAAAGAGTTCTATGATGAGTGGGATTGCAAAGCTTGAAAGACACAGTTAAGAAGGGACTTCAGTTTCTTCTCGTCATCACATGATGTATAGTGCAGAAGCTTGAAGCTTCCATGGTAGAAGAGAACAGAGAACCTCTGCTGCTATATGCTTCTGTGATTTCTTTCATCTTTTTTGTCCAACCCTGAAAATACTTAATTACGTGTGTCTGCTGCATAAACTCGAAAGTGCTCATATTGTCTGATTATTAATTTATTAAAATTAATTACAATGCTTGGGGGTTTTTAATTAAATAATAATAAAAAAACAATCATTAACAAAATAAACATCAAATGAAAAGTATTAATAAAACAGCAATTTTCGTACTCTGGGAGTACGAGTTACTAACTCGTATTCCAGGAATACGAGTTACTACTCCACGCTGGCCATGACATGGCTTTTCAAGTAACTCGTATTCCTGGAGTACGAGTTACTCTTTTCTTTTTCTTTTTTTTTAATTTTAACTTATTTTATATTATTAATAATAAATCCACCAAATCATAAAATCATCGTTATCTCATGTAACATACATAATAAAAATCCATAAACGCATCTAAATTACTGTTTGTTTCGCGACGATTAAATGACATGCATATCTTATATTTTTCGAATATCGGAAATATATTTTTATTTTCCGATAATAATTTATTGGACTGTAATTCATCATCTTCATTTTGTTTGGCAAAGCAGAACTGTAACAGACACATACAACAAGAAAGGGACCCGCAAAAACTACATATTATGGAAGAAAACTTTAAAGAGAGGCTCGTACTAAAACAGAGCAAAACTAGATGAAATAATACACCACTAAAAATAAATAAAAAATATATTTCTGATATTCGAAAAATATAAGATATGCATGTCATTTTAATCGTCGCGAAACAAACAGTAATTTAGATGCGTTTATGGATTTTTATTATGTATGTTACATGAGATAACGATGATTTTATGATTTGGTGGATTTTATTATTAATAATATAAAATAAGTTAAAATTAAAAAAAAAGAAAAAAAGAAAAGAGTAACTCGTATTCCAGGAATACGAGTTACTTGAAAAGCCATGTCATGGTCAGGCCAGCGTGGAGTAGTAACTCGTATTCCTGGAATACGAGTTAGTAACTCGTACTCCCAGAGTACGAAAATTGCTGTTTTATTAATACTTTTCATTTGATGTTTATTTTGTTAATGATTGTTTTTTTTATTATTATTTAATCAAAAACCCCCAATGCTTTTATTCTTGCTATCTTGTTAGTAAACTACTAAGAGCATCTCTAAGGGGTATTCTTGTTTTGTGTAGAGTACGTCTTTAATCCATCTGAGTCTTTGTACTAGTATTGTGTTGATTAGCAGAGAAACTCTAATGCTAGAGTACACAATTTTCAACACAAAAATAGAGTTGCACTTATATTTTATTTATTAAAATAAATTCTATTTATTTTTAAAATATTTGATATTTCTTATAACAATAAAAGTAAAAATAATATTTATTTTATTTTATTTATTGATATTTGCCTTTTAATTTAATAAAACTTAACTAGATAGTATGCAATTTTATTTATATTTTAAATATTAATAATTATAATATATTGACTTCTTAATCGCTATAATATAAAGTTTAATAAGTCAATTATGAAAGTAAAATACAGGAATTTGATTTTTAGCTTAAAAATAAAGTTAATGTGTTGAGTAAAAATTAATATAGAAAATAGAGTTTATGGTTAAAGTAAAAGCATGAAGGTTTGAAGTAAAAGCATCGTTGCAACTGTATTACTGTGTAAAATTACATGTATTTTTATGTTGTGAGTTGGAGATGCTCTAATACACCATTTAATTTCAATTTTAGATAATTTTGAACTTAGCGTCGGTTGACCGTAATTGCTGGTAGTGATGACATGATATACGAAACATATATAATTAAATTTCGATGCATACTTTAAATCGGTGAGCGCATAAAAGTACGAATTAAAAACACACGCAACGAATTACTATTTTTACGCATAAAAACAATAAAACCCGTGACTCACTCGCATGCAGACAACAAGTAACAAACGAAATAAATTTCACACACATAACTAAATATTACGTCCTACAAATATTTTTACACAAGATACGTACAAAAAAATATAGTACTCACCATCAAAATTCACATGCATGAGATGCCATGAATTGCTTCACTCGTCGTCGTCAAGTTCAAATTCAAGGTACAATCCATCACAGCAGTTCTACGCCGACCCATAATCTTAAAGATTCGAACTTTGCCTCTTAACTCCAAGTAACTCCTCATTCTCACCATGCCCGAACTAAAATCCTATTAAAATTACGCGATAACTCGTCGTTACCATCATTGAATATTTTTCCTATCACATAAAAATTAATTCCCATCTCTTTCTTCTCTCTACCATCAACTCGCCCTTCTTCGATTGCACCACCAATCCCAACGGTAACATTTTCGTACAGCAACTTAGGGTTTCCTCTGCGAAACTCAAACCCGCCGAAATTCGTATTGTGCAGAAGGATTTTGGAGGCGATGGTTATGTTTAACGGGGAATTCTCCGATCTGATTATTACAACATTGGATGTACGAAGGGTGGGAGTCTTTGTGCGTAGAAAGATTATCCCTAGAATTAGAAGGGCTATGCTTAGAAAGACTATGATGAGCAAAGAGTAGACGAAGCATTTGCTTGTAGGTTCATTATGGTGTTTCGTTGGTGGTGTAGTGAAGGGTTTTATGGCCCCTTTCATTTCATGGGCTTTGTTGATGGCGTTTTAGGGTTTTTATTAACTGTTTTTTCCTCTTGGTTTGTATTATCTTATCTGTTTGACGATACCAAGATAGAGATTTGTAAATATATATATATATATATATATATATATATATGTATGTAAGTTAGTGTGTGGATGTTTATGTAATTGTGATGTTCGATGCGATTTATATTTGTCATATTTTGTGGTAGAGCAGTACACGCAAGCTCAAGCCGGCTTCAAATTCAAATTGCAATGCATGTTGTTATTTTGGGTTATATTAAATATCATTGCAATATCTATCATATATTTGTACATCATATGTATATAGAGAGAAGTGCCTCGCCTATAAGTGCCTTGGCACATTTGAATCAAGTAAATTATGAATGTATAAATACATACATACATAACTCTCTCTCTCTCTCTCTCTCTCTCTCTCTCTCTCTTATATATATTATTAATTATCTCTCTCTCCCCCCTTGTATATATATATTGTTATTATTATTATCAAGAATCAATAGTATACATATGTGCTATAATTTTAGGCCTACATGACGCGAAAATTTGTCGTGTATAGGTTAATACGGTTTTATCCTCTCTCTTTATATATAGTTTATTGCATCCAATTTTGGAGTTTTGCATACAACTAATGACGTCTTGACACCTTCTTTTCTTTTCTTGGGAGAAATTTTGTTTTATTTTTGGATTATAAGACCTATTTATATCCATTATGATGGACGACTTGTTTTCGTCATTAACATTTATATAGCAAATCACACATCATTTTTCACTTCCGATTATGTAATGTTACGTGTGGACGACAAACTCACCGCTTTGATAAATAAATACGAAGAATCAGATCTCATGACTACTTTGGGATGTCAAACTCAGTCCTAAATTAGTTAAATGAAGAACTTATAATTAGTGGGTATCTATTGTCAATTAGTAGCTTCATGGATTAGAAGATTTTTATTTCCCAGCAATAACCAAGTCTATTATGTATTTTAATTATGGTAAATGTTGAAGATCTCATGCAATATAAGGGTTGATGCGTGGCCAAAATAATAATACTACAGATAATTATTCATTTCATTCAATGAATAAAAAAAAAAGATAAGAATGTCATTCGCTATATATAACCTGCACTTCTAACCTTTTTTTTTCATATATGCATGAAATAATAGAACCTTTTTCTTACCTTTAAGTCCACGTGGGTTAGAAGTATTTGTTTCCAAAGTGCTTTCAAAATTTGAAATTCCAAACGTGGTAAGAAAATAGATTGACCTTCAATAACCTAATGTAGTTTGTATATAAGGCGGGTCAATGGCCCGAGGAAGTACTTTTCATAATATTTGGATTTGCTTTATTGGCTAAAAATAGGAAAAAGATCCGCAAAAGTGATCATATGTGATAAAATATTTATTCATGTCGCTATTTCCTTCCACTTTTTTAGTTAGGTTTCGTTTAATTTCGTCTAATCTATGCATACACATCAGCTCTACATATGATTTAATGTAACAAAGACGTCTATTAACATCTCTGTACTACAAAAAGACATGTTTATAAAGGTCGGTTCGAAGGTCTTTATTTATTAGTCAATGAAAAAGAAAAAAAAGTACTCAACACTTCCAAATGTCGCCATATTTTTTCACTTTTAATTTTATCATAACAGTTGATAAAAATTTTGTTCGTTATATATATATGCTGACGTGGCGGTGTGGTGACTTTAACCGCCTCAGTGCCCATGTCATGTCATCGGATTATGTCCTAAGACGGAAGCTAATATTCTATTCTAGTTGTAAAATATAGCCTCGAATGTGTATTTAAATTAAGATTATATTACATAATGTGTCGGAAATTAAATACCAAGCAACAATAAGTCGCATTGCACAAGGAAATACAAAACCCAGAGCATAGTTATCAATTCATTTAAATAACAAGTGATTACACGTGGCTTAAGATATTTGTAGGATATATATTATTTTATCAAGAAATAAAGAACCAATGAGTATCATAAGGTGTTCGATCACGTATTTTCAAGCTCATCAATATTATCTCTCTCTCCTTTATTTTTTTCAATAAAAAAGTTTCAATAAGATCGATACCACATGTTTAGGTATCACTGTCGGGTCAGCAAAATAAGCTTGCCTCAATCACTATAAGATTAAGACAACAAAGCACACATCTTTGTATAATGTTTTCTTTCCCTTACAAATATCTAACAAAAAAAAGACAACCTTTTTGTTTTTTAAGGGTTTTTCATTGAATGCTCCCCTTCTTGAAATTTATGCCAAGAACTGTACATGATCATCAAGAATCAGATGAGAAGAACGAATCTCCTTTTACTACCACAACTACTTCTTCTTCATTGACAGTATGGAGAAAATCGCTCGCCTTTTGCTGCTGCAATGGCTACGCAGTTTTCGGTCTCAATGGAAACCTGAAATTTCGAGTCGATAATTACGTCGAAAAACCCTACGAAACCATACTCATGGATGGATCGGGCGAGCCTATTTTTACCATTCGTCGAGGCAAGGTAATTATAATGCAATAAGAAGATCAAATATTCCCTAATACATTGCTTTGTTTGCATGAGTTAATATGCTGTAAATTCACAGAAGGGTTGGCTAGTGGACAGTTGCTGGCATGCTTATGAAGGAGAAGCATCGAAGCCCGTAATTTGTGCTAAGAAAAACGTTGCAAGAATAAACCGAATAAAGACGAATGTTCTTGCGAATGTTTGCTATTATTACGGTGAGGCGAGGAGGCAAAGAAGATATACAGTGGAGGGATCTTATAAGAGTAGATCTTGCAAGATGTTAGATGATTCGAGGAGGATTGTGTTAGAGATTAAGAGGAAAGAAGCGAAGCAAAAAGGCGTCTCTTATGGCTCGGAGGTTTTTGATTTGGTTGTTGGGCCCGAATTCGACCCGAGATATGCTGTGGTTGTTGTGTTGTTGCTTGATAGGATGTTTCCATGATATTATCAAAAAAATAAAATGATCCAATTGAAATAAATAAATGAGAAAAAAATCAAGGGGAAACTTCACTTAAATCCCTATTTGACAAATTATATATCACATAACTCTCATGTCAGAGAAAAATATCACTTAACTCCCCGTTTCACTGTTTGTACCAGTTTCTTCAGTCACACTGTACCTTTCTATGTTTTTATTGTGTACCACAGTACGTTAATATAGTGTACCTAAATGTGTTGTAAGGTGTACCTGCGCCGGATCGGCATCAATCTGTGAAAAAATTAGGTACACTGTAACAACACATTTAGGTACATTATATCAACGTACTGTGGTACAAAATACAAACATAGAAAGGTACAACGTGATTTCAAAATGTAGTACGAACAATTGAACGGGGAGTTAAGTGATATTTTTCTCTGACTGGGGAGTTAAGTTTGCAAATAAGGATTCAAGTGAAAGTGTCCCAAAAATCAAAAAAGCATAAAATATATGGAGATGCGGGGTATCGATCCCCGTACCTCTCGCATGCTAAGCGAGCGCTCTACCATCTGAGCTACATCCCCTTTTTATGATTAATATATTTATGAACCATTAATAAATTTGGCAAATAAAACACACCGACACGTTTTTACAGTGGAAAAACATTCCTTGCGCAGAAACCGAACAGTGGGAACTGTACTGAACACGGCGGCGAGCGGCAGTTTTTTGGGAATAATGGCGGCTGAAGGAAGCAGTGGTGCTCCGTTGAACCCTCCTGATCCTAGAGATAGTCCCTTCCTCTTCAACTCATGGCGTGTTTCGGCAATAATCGATCGTTTGTCTGCCTGCTTCGGCAGCAGAGCGCACCTGAGAAAGGACAACATCGACTTCCTAGGCATGTGCATTTCGTTGTCGAGGTGATTCGTAGGGTTGGAACTTTAACTGCCTCTATCGCTGTCGTTTCGTTGCTTGTTGGTCTTGGAGTCAACTCAATTTCATGGGAGAAAATCTATGTTTATGTACTTGTTTCTCTGCGGAAATCTTTCAACTGGTCTCTCACTCTGTGACCTTTTGGTTGCGTGGGGAGGAAGCGACTGTTGTGTACTTCGTTTGGCTGGCGCAATCTATGCGTGCAAAACGAGTTCGTTTTTTTTTTCTTTTTGAAAAGGATTATAGGTGAAATCTTATCATTTCACTGGTACAACATGTTTCCTCTTCTTATGTTATCTCAATTTGAGAGAAGGTGAATTTGGATGGATTCTCTAACATAATTCTAGTGACGCCTCTTTTACTTTGGAATTGGTGAAATACAGATGTCTGGATTTTGCGATTGCAAACCATCAACAGGTCGATAGAAAAGACGAATTGCCTTCCCTAGTAAAACAGGTGATAGCTTAGTTTGTTTGTTCTCCGTTTTTTATGATTTTTGTCCTGGTATTGATTGCTCAGCACCATTTGTAACTTTTATATTTGGTTCTGGATAATCCCAAATTGCTTTCTCCGTATGCATTGTAAACTGATCACCGTTACCTTTTTACTAGGTCTGTCAATGTAAGAAGGACGATACTTTGCTTGCTGTTATTATGATCCTAATGATCTCTGTCAAAGTAAGTCTATGGACTGCCCTTATTTTCGTATATATTATCAGAAAGCTGGTGTCATATGTAGTACTTAGTTTCGTAAATGAAATTTTGTAACTGACAGAATGCTTGCAACGAGGGGTGGTTTTCCAGTAAAGATTCTGAAGAGCTTAAAAATATGGCTGATGAGGTTGGTGAATAACTTTATTTTGCGTGTGTATATTATCATCACCTTCAATTCGTCTATTTAAATCAGTCTGTCTGCCTGTGCAGATAGCTAAAAACTTTTGTAATGCGCCCAATCTTGAGGCTGATCATAGTGTTCATCTTCCTGTTATCTCAACAGTCATGTCAAGGTATATCATTTATGTAACGTGTTATGAATCAATACAACTTTATGGCAACACATAACGTGCAACTTCTGCTTGATGATTCCCTACTCTTTAACCGAATAGGTTTGTATGATGCTTTTACTAATACTAATCTAATGGTTATGTTAAGGTGTGTTTACCGTATTCTTTAACCGAATAGGTTTGTATGATGCTTTTACTAATACTAATCTAATGTTTAGAGAAATTTTCTATTTTGACATTTAAGTAGTTTATAGACATACACTATTAAATTTGGATTAATCTCAGCTTTCTTCCATCTAAATTTCTTGTATACTGTGCCTTTTGCGTGCAGATTTTACCCGAGGATGAAATTGGGTGATGTATTATTTTGTTTTGAAGCCAAGGTTGTTATTTAACCTTTATTACCTAATCCAATATTTCAATTTCATACTCCCTTTACTGATAGCTATGAATATGCTATACATTTTCTGCTTTGTAGGCTGGATGTGATGCTTATGTGAAGCCCTTCCTGATTTCGAAGAAACAGCCACCTCCTGAAGGAAAAGTCGTAAGCATATATAGTCATATTACAATGTTGCATTCATATATTATTTATGTCGATTTGTATTTGGTCACCTTTCATAAGTCTTTCTTAAGCCCGCATGGCTTTTTTTATTAGAAAAAAAAAAACTTATTTTCTCAGGAGTCCTCCTAGATTAGCTATGGTTTATTTGAGCTACGTAAAAATTATAATATTCTTAGATTCAGCTAATCACAATCGTTAGTTACAGCGACGGTGAGAGACGCAGATCGAGACTGGAGTATCAGTTGATTGTATTTATTTTTGCATTTTGTATGCAGAGGTTATTCGTTATACATTTAGATATGATCGAGACGTCTTCCTGCCTCATCAGTCCTGCCAAAGTAAAGTAAGCAGAGTTAGTTCCTTGCTATCATCTCTCTAATGATACAGAGAAAATGATAATTTGCACCGTATTCTTAAACATTACATCATAAATAAGGCAAGGATTGTCTGATTTCCACTATGCAGCTTTTTGGTTAATGGGCAGGGAGCTGCAGGCAGGATTTCTCCCTTCGTGGTTTGTTGCGGACTTATTTCTGAAAATCATTCTTCTGTTTGACAATGCGTAGACATTAATTCTATTAAACTCTACCCTCTTTTAGGACATTGGGCCACAAATTCCGACAGTAGTGTCTAATTTTCTCAAATATGGATCAAATCTTCTACAGGCCCTGGGTGAATTTAATGGTACATTTTGTTCAAGTTTTCTTGCATTAATTTTTCAGATTCGGTTTTATTCAATCCCTCAGTTTCTTGCTTTTAATTACTTTTGCAGGAAATTATCTTGTAGCAGTTGCTCACACGATTGAGACCCAAGAGCCTGACAGCAGTGTCCTTCAAGAATATGAGCATCATGCGCCCATGAGCCTGGAATCAGGTGTGTTTTATAGAATTGAGAATATTTTCTAATTGAAGATGACGTGTTTTATTGACCTCTGCCTTGTGTACAAGCATTTTATAATGGACTGGATGCCATTAACTGCTAAATTTGTGTCTTTCCTTGTTTCTTTATAGATTCTGAATTGATAGAGGGCCCATCTCGAATATCGCTTAAATGTCCTATCAGGTAACATGCTTTCTTATTCATCGCTCAAACAGACTTTATATTTCTTTACCGGTTTGCTAGGCTGATTCCGGGCCTCCTCTTCTATGATGACTTTGTGCTCTTTTGAACAGCTTAAGTCGTATTAAAACCCCTGTCAAAGGCCGGTTATGCAAGCATACCCAGGTATTATTCTGAAGTCATAAATTTCCATCATTCACTTTAAGAATATAGGAATGCTTTATCTTTTGTCGTCACACTATCTTAGCAAGAGATCTCTTGTTTCTCTTGAAATTGGTTCACTGTTAATTTCTACACACGTCTTTTGATCATCCCAGCTATGATAGAGGGAGTTATATGTTCTGAGTTTGTTCCAATCAATATATACATATATATTGCTAGTTTGATTTATATTTTCTGAGTCTGTTCCCACTTACGTTGTCTTTCATTGCAGTGTTTTGATTTTGACAACTATATGGACATAAACTCAAGGAAACCGTCCTGGCGCTGCCCGTGCTGTAATCAGCACGTCTGCTTCACTGACCTGCGAATCGACCAAAAGATGGTCCAGGCAAGTAGCAAGTTATATGTGACTAATAATGTTTAGTTAAGAGACTTCAAGGCAAGGGGTATAATACCTACTTAAGCCTCAGCAATTCAACGGTATGGCTTCTTTACCTCTCAGGTACTGAAAGAGACCGCTACAACCATTACTGAAGTCATAGTATCTTCTGATTGGTCATGGAAACCAGTCATTGAAAGTAATGATTCTACTCAGAAGCCAGACGTTGGAGATGGTAAATCTCCGTCCCCAGATAGAATTCTTGATCTTACTCATACAGATGATGTCATGTGCATCAATGATGACATAAAGCAGCCTCAAGCTACTGTTCAATCTCAATCTATGGTTCAGCCTCATGGGCTTGAGCCTGGGTTGAATGATGGCCATGTGTTGGATGATTCTTGGGCTGATGTTTATTCTTACAGCTTTGAACCGAGTTCCGCGTATTTTCCATTTAATGGACTTAGTACGGCCTCCATTCCAAATTTCACCCCCACCACCTCTCCGTTTTTAACCCAACCTTCCACATCACCATTTGGACAACATGAATCTTCCCAAAACAGTAGTGCTTTTCCCGGGTCACAATCCGTTTTTGATCCAATAATATCACCCAACAACCAATTTGGAAATAATCCAACGGTTTCTAATGAGTTGGGAAGGTTCAGCCATCAAGTACCATATCCGATTCAAACCCTTCCCCTTCAAACCCCAACTTCTGTCCCCAGACAAATGCCTCAGAACATTCCCAACAATCTTTCTTGGCGTCAAGCAACCTCAAGTTCTACACAGGTATGTAGTTTCCAAAACAACTGTAAAATATTTTACAATTTACAGTCCTTATATAGCCATCTCTTGACTCAAAGTGTCCCCTGCATGTCTTTTCGACGCAGAATATTGCTCGACAGGACAATACGACGTCAAATTCCTACAGAGTCCCAAGCGAGCATCAAAGTCGAATGCACCCTACCCACAGAACGCACCAAACTGTCGGCCAACATCCATACAACAGACCCCAACCTTCTTCTTCCCGCCGCCACCCCACTGTATTTTCACAGGGCATAACCCCACCTACCAACTCTATAGCAGCAGCAAACAGAACAGCTCATATGTTTTCTGGCCCACCACCAGCCAGGCCAAGCATCCTTCGACCGAGCCCAGATACTCATAACATGCCGGGATTAGGAATTCCATCTCCTAGGAATAATAATGTCGGGGTTTCTTCGCTGTCGTTTTCGACGGGTAATAACAACGTTTCGGGGCAGAATGGGAATGCAACTGCTACTAGAATGAGAGGAGCATCGACTGGCCAATCGAATTATGTCGTCGATCCATATAACCTGTTTGTTGTTGAGTCGAACCAGCAAGCTCAAGGCGTTCGACCAGTCTCGAATGTGAATGCTTCTTCTTCTTCTTCTTTGAACAGTAATTTGCCGGATTATTCTAACAGGCGACCGCCAGCTGGCAGTTCGGGCGGTCTTCCACGTTGATTGGTATAGGAAAGTTTGTTTGCTAGAACTTTGTTTCCATGTTTGCTTTTTTTCCGACGTGCTTTGTGAAGTTATCGACTGTCGTTGTTAAACGGTCTAGTACGATACTTTTTCTCTTGGCCTTGCAATATGTTTGCATTCTTTACGGTTTTGTTCGTGTATTTAAAAAAAAAAAAAAAGAAAACCTCAGTATATTATTCGACAGAACGGTTGAAGTAAAACTAACACGAGAAACTAAGGCAATGTGTTACGAATCTTTTTTGTTTTCATCATAACTGTATAAAGAAACACGTTACTTACTAATAAAAAATGTCGGACGAAATTATATCTCCCTCTTGAAGACGCTTTTTCTAACATAAATATATTATCTTGGAAAAGATGTGTAGGTTTTATATATCGCACGTGTGTGGGGCAGTTCCCTAAACAAGCTACTAATACAACCTTAGTTGAAACTGTTGAACAGAAGTATGAGATGAAGGAACCATTGATCCAGAGATAAAATCATCGAAGTCTTCCAACCCCGAAAAGAAATCATCGTTAAACATATTCGAATCTTCGTCGAAACATTCGAGTCGTCTCTGATCGATATTGCTTTCGTCTTGATGTCCTTCCTCTCTGATTACTCTTGCCTCCTGCTGAGGATACAGTGTAATAACCTGCTGCGCCTGCTTATTAGCATCTTCCCCATTATAAGGGTTTCTACTGCTCGATCGACCTTCCATATTTTCTTGCTCGATGTTATTATTACTATTATCATTAGCCTTTTTGGATGGAAATTTTGTCCTGACCGTACCGGCCAGTGAGTTCCTCCTCGTCGGCTTGCTGTGATTGTGTTCTGCTGTATAAGTTACGATAAACATTCCATGTTCTGTGCAGCTTTGCTCCACTTGTTTCCTTGCCAAACATCCTTTTAAACTGCTGCATCTGTAATAACTCCTGCGCATGTCCATAAACAATTGATTCATGATATATTCTCTACAATATTCTCTCTCTCTCTCTCTCTAACAGACATACACAGATAGAGAGAGATATGTGTATGTGTATTACCTAGGGTAAGGAGAGCCCTTGATAGGTTTCTGTCCATATTTGCGCCAAGCCCACATGTCAGAAGTGAGACCCTCAGCAGAAACTTTTATTACAACCCTTTTGTGCTGATTCTTCCTACATAAAAAGGTATAAATCAAATCATTCTTCCTACGTAATAGACTAATGGTTATTGAAAAAAACAGAATAAGAAACCCTATATGTATATAGAAATATACAACTCACGCATACCTTCTCTTGTACTTGGGTGTGTATCCATCTCTGATACTGCTCGCAGAATAATTTCCAGCAGCTGATGATTGATGATCAGATTCGTGATTATTAAGTGTCTTATTGTCTTCTTCAACCATCATCATCATCTCTGTGGTGGACGTTTTCTGATGAAACTGTGACGAAGCAGCGCTGATGTGATTGTGAGGAACAAAGTTATCAACTGGGTAAAAGGGCTTATAGAGCTCTTCTAACTCATCGCTTGAACCTTCCAAGAGTTCAGCTGGGAAACTAGAAAGAAGATCGTGATCATCTTCGAGCGCCTTCTGATGATGATGATCGCGACGACTGTAAGAACCTTCCAAGAGCGAATCATGGCCGTCCATTTCAACGCCGACAATCTTGGTGAAATCGCCGCTCGAGCCTCTTACTATGGCTTGCAAGCTCCAATCTTCTGTGCTGCTTCTGTGTGGGGCGAAATCAGCCATTTTTTGCAGTGTGAAAAGAGAAACAGTATAGATTATATTTTATGCGCAACCGCTTTTTGATTTTTTTTTTATTTTTTTTTTGAATGAATATTCTATTTGTTAATGCTTAACAAATCGGGAAAGGAGTGTTTATATATATATATATATATATATATATATATATATACCAGTGAAGAGGCGGCGGGTATTTGCCATTTCTTTCTGTAATAATATGATCTTTTCTTTTTTTTTTTTGTCTGAGATGGGGGGTTTGGGTTGACTTTTTTCATCAACGTCAAAGGGGTTTGCTTGTTGGGAAAATATACACACGCTTTTACCACTTGTGTGTTTCTTTTTTATCGACTTTTTCCTGTAGTTTGTATGTATTGTATATTTATAAAAACGAGTTATGGAAAGCACAAAAATAAATATGAAGTTTTTGTTCGGTCATATAGAACGTTAGCCTTACGTTCGATAGATTGATATAAAAGTATATATTTGTATGCATCACGCGTGATTATAATATTTTTGGAATTGAATTATAGATAATAAAGCATGCTATTAGTATAATTTAATTTACAACATGAATTATGGAGTCATCCTAGGTAATTAAATCTGCCCCGCTCGTTAGGGAAATTGGTCGCGTCGAAAACGGCCAAAAATAAATTAATCACCTTTATTCACTAAACACGAGTATAGCGACAGTAGGGATCGTCTCCACAGGGAAAGTGGTTTGTTTATTTCTAATTTTAAATTCGATCAATAATAATAATAATATTGATAATAATATTGATAATAATAATAATAGTAATAGTAATAATAATAATATTAATAATATTTATAATAATAGTAATAATATTAAGGGGGGTTTTGTTGGCAAGGCTTAGGGGCAAAATAAAAATTCGAAACTAAGCATGATAAAATAATAGTCGATAAACATATTAATCCATGTGCATATGAGATTAATTGGCATATTGAATAGATCGGAAAAAATTAAAATATAATAAAATAAAGCTTACAACCGTGTGAATTGCAACTTGATATCTTTGCCGAAATAAGCTCGGAACGAATTCCACCGAGAATCAATAACAGAAATAACTTCGATGCTCCCACGTATGTTTAAGATTTGTATCATAAATGACATATAACATAAAAGATAAGGCCAAGACCAAACAGCGACTATAAATAAAAAAAAAAAAGAAAACAATACTTTAAATGAAAGGACGACAGCTCATTTCTCTCCACTAACCATGACTAGTGTGTAGTGTTTTTTTTTAACTTTGTTTAGTCTCTCAAAATCAATCGTCTGCACCTCTATGTTACTCTCAGACAAGATGCAAAAGAGAAAGATAGCAGCAAAAGCAAATGAAAATAGCAATATCAAAACACTATAGCACTTTCGATGATCTATGTCTCTCTCGCTCAAACTCTCGGTCACACTCAAGCAAAAATATGAAGGGAAAGGTAATTATACAACAGCGCTATTCTGCTCTCGCTCAAAATCTCTGCTACGGTCTATAAAATAGAAATATAAAGATGAAAGGGGACAGTAGCAGTTTTTATAAAGAAACAGAGCTCTATTCTATTCGATGATTCTCCCTCTGTTGAGTTTAGCTCTATTTATAGATAGCTTGAAGCGCAATGGACAATTTTCTCAGTTTGGTGCGTGCTTGAGCAGCCCTTGAGCCTTGCGCTCGGATCTTCCGCCGTTTGATGATGTGAGATGTTTTCTAATTTTCTACTTTCAGCCGTCAAGAGCGGTCCTTCGATGATCTTGTCGATTCTATTTTCTTGCCTTGAGCCATGTGTCTGATGGTGGCTCGTCTTCATCTTTCAGCCGTTGGTATTTCTTATTCCTTCTGTGTGACCTTAATTGGGCCGATTGAACCAACTCAAAGCGAGCTTGTATGGGCATATGGGCCTTAATTATGTTATTACTTGTCCTTGCCCTCTTTGTCTTCCTTTGGGTCCAATATTCACCAACTTAAAATATATGCAAGCAAGGTCATTAGGACGTATAATAACGATTGTGCAGCAAGTTTATGGGTGTATAAAATACGTAAAAATAATAGCTTATCAAATTCCCCCACACTTGAACAATGCTTGTCCTCAAGCATTTATTCGAGATAGAAGATGCACACATTCTAATCAAGAGTTAACCAGCACACATTAATTTTCCCTGGAGATAGCAATTATTCATAACATTTAGCACTAGACAATCATATCAATTTCTAACAATCTCGGTAAAGCCTAAATGCCACAAAAATCAACAACTCTCACATGGATCATCTCAATGCGCTCAAAGTGTTTATGGGATGTATGTGTATACGCTCAAATCAACATTATGAAACGATATTACCATAAGCTTGTTAACATATCACATTGTATTCACATAGCGACTTAAGTGTACAAATCAGAAGGTCTTTCATTGGGTTGTAATGGGGCTTAGGGATTAGGTAGGATAATTTTGGGAAAGTAGGTTAAAATTGTCGAACCGAATGATTATTTAATCGCTAAATCCCACGACTTTACCATGACGTACGACTAACTCGAGAATTACTCTGATCATACTAACATGCTACGATTTCATTTTCAGGACAACTCAAAGCTTCCCAATATCGACAAAACTAACTAGCACTTCAAATATTTTTTTTATGAATTTTTTTTTCTTTTTTTTTCCGAATACGTATTTTTTTCTTGTTTTTTTTTCTTTTTTTTTTTTCGTATTCGCGTTTTTTTTTTTTCGAATATATTTTTTTCGGATGATATATATTTTTTTTCGCTATAACTATAAGACTCCTACTATCACATATCTGGACTCATTAGTTTATTATCAATCTCGAAATCGTGGAATCTAAGCAATTAATAACTTATCCAATCCGACAATGGTTTGAAAAGAAAGCCAAAAGGATATATCTAGGTAAATATAGTGGCTTAAATTCAACAAGAAAAATAAGGCTTAAGGCTCAAACTGGCTCACTAAGTGGAAAATATTGAAGGTAGGGTCAATGTGAGGCCAATGGCTTAATCTTAAGTGCCTTAATCACTTTTGCACACAAAAAGCCGGCAATGATATCAACATGTATAATAGAGCAAGTTCTAGAATATTCGAAACATGTGTGATGCTCTCATAAAGAAAATCTTGAGTAAAAGAGAAATACTCTTTTTTTTTTCTAAGGCTCAAATCTCACATATTTAAGTAGGTTTTGTGTCGACTTTTGCGCATCCGGTCTTAAATCAATTGAAGAAAAAGAATAATCATCCTAATACCAAATAGTTATTCCTAATTGTTTCTCTCATGTTCTAATTAACGCACATCGGTTTGCTCGAGACAAGATATGTATTCATCAACATAGAAATCTCCCCCACACCTAAACTCTGCATTGTCCTCAATGTAGAATTCTAACGAAAATATGAGCTAAAGTCTGAAGATTCTCACCCTAATTTTTTCATTTTAATATTTCAGAGTAGATGTGAAGAAGTGATAAAAGCGATGCTGAAAATAAGACTTCCCTGACAGTGATGAAGCCGTAGAGAAATTCCGAGCGAGAGGATATTTGTTCCAGAGCCTAGTGAGATCTTGTAACATACTGAGCCGAGAGAAAACCTGCTTAATCATCATTGAAAACATAGATAAAATGGAAATATTGCAATAACAAAATAAAATAGGATAATGTTGGGTTGCCTCCCAATGAGCGCTTTTCTTTAACGTCTTTGGCTAGACGTAGTCTCCGTTCTTCGACGTCACGCATAAATGGGCAAGCTCAGCTTGACTTCTTGAAGGTGAATTACTTGCTCATCTGACAACTTTTCAGAAATCGATAGTGGCTTTTCGTCACGAAACAAACGGCTCAAATGGTCCGCCACGGAGTCGCCCACGCCTTTGCGATCCTTGATCTCCCAATCAAACTCTTGATGTAACAAAATCCACCGTATTAAGTGCGGTTTTAACTCCTTCGACAACAAATATTTTAGAGCTGATTGGCCGTGAACTTCCGAAAGTGCGTGCAATGTCATGATCACATTTCTGATATCTTTGTCCGCTTCAAAATGCAAATCTTTTCCTGTTTTACTATTCTTAATCACATATTCGAGTGTGTCGTTAGTGAAATTACGCTCATCTCGAACAAATGCATTAATCATGCTAATAGATTTTGGTTCATTAGGATATTTCATATCATCAAGTACATTCATAGTAAGCTTTTTCCCATCAAACTCAAAAGTAAGGGTTCCTGAATCAACGTCTATCTTAGTTTTAGCCGTTTTCATGAATGATCGACCTAATAAAATAATAGCAGAATCAAATGCATGTTCATCACCCATGTCGACAATGTAGAAATCGGCGGGAAAAATAAATTCTCCACATTTTACTAGAACATCTTCAACTAATCCTTCAGGATAAATAATGGACCTATTTGCTAATTGAAGGCATATATCAGTGCACTTAAGAGGTCCCATACTCATCTCATTGAATAAAGATAATGGCATAACATTGATTGACGCTCCTAAATCTAATATGGCATTATTTATTTTTCTCGTCCCTATAGTAACCGAGATAGCAAACATACCTGGGTCCTTACATTTTTGGGGAAGTTTTCGTTGAAGCGCAGAGGAAACATTTTCACTTACTATGATTTTTCCTTCCGGATTGTGTTTCCTTTTGTTCGAGCACATTTCCTTTAAATATTTTGCGTAGCGTGGGATTTGCTTGATAGCATCCAAAAGTGGAATGTTGATCTCGACTTTGCTGAAGGTCTTCATTATACTCTTTTCTTCTTCTTCTTGTTTCACCTTAGCAAACCTTCCAGGAAAAGGTGGAGGAATAACAATATTAGGTTTATCAATATTCGACTTATTACTTACCTTCTTCCCGCTTCCCTTATTTTTGTTATCACTTGAAAGTTTCGCGTGGGCTTCGTCATGACTTGGCTGCCCGATCTCTTTCCCATTTCGAAGAGTCATCATACTCACATTTGCTTTTGGATTTATTTCGACTTGGGCTGGTAGTTTTCCCTTCTCATTCTGTATTTGACTCATTTGAGTCGCCAACTGTGATACTTGCCTTTCTAAATTTTGCACGCTCGAGCGCGTTTCGTTAATGCTCGATCGAGTTTCCTGTTGAAAAATGGCAGTACTAGTTGCTAAATCCTTGACAATATCTTCCAAAGACATACCTGGCTTTGATGGTGAGGCTTGTTGAGGAATATTTGGTGGCCTTGGTGCTTGCTGCATGAAACCTGGCGGTCGATTTCCGTAACTCAGATTTGGGTGGTCACGCCAGCCGGGATTGTATTGACTCGAGTATGGATCATAGCGTCTCTGGGATGGTCCTGTGTACCCTCCAATTGCATTGGCTTGTTCGCTAGGATCAAACTGAAGTGAAGGACAATTTGCTGTTGTATGTCCAGCAAATGTACATATACCACAAGCCTTTACCTGACTCGTTTTTCCAATCACAAGTTTTTCCACAAGCGACGTTAGCGAATCTAATTTTTGCTCAAATGAAGTAGTATTTACCTCGTTCATCCTGTGTTGGCCTACGTCTTGACGTGTTCCAAATTGTTGTGCATTTGTAGCCATGCTTGAGATAAGCCGACGCGCCTCGTCTGCCGTTTTATCGACCAGCGCTCCTCCACTTGCTGCATCAATCATGTTTCTCTCCATGGGTAGCAATCCTTCGTAGAAGTATTGGATAAGCGCCAATTCTGAAATTTGGTGATATGGACAGCTTGCGCACAACCGCTTGAATCTTTCCCAGTATTCGTGCAGAGTTTCTTCGATCATTTGTCGAATCCCATATATCTCCTTCCGAATGTTAGCGGCACGAGATGCAGGGAAAAATTTTGCAAGGAATTGTTTTTTAAGTTCGGCCCACGTAGTAATCGAACCTGATGGTAAGTAGTATAACCAGTCTTTTGCGTGATCCGCCAACGAGAATGGAAATGCGCGAAGACTTATCTGATCTTCCGTGACCCCATTTGGCTTCATGGTCAAGCAAACCATGTGAAACTCTTTTAAGTGCTTGTGCGGATCCTCACCTGCGTTACCACGAAAAGTAGGAAGTAAATGGATTAAACCTGATTTTAATTCAAAAGGTGTTTGAAGAATAGGAAATTCAATGCAAAGCGGCCGTTGGTTAACATCCGGTGTAGCCATATCCCTCAACGTAAGACGGAGTGGTTGCTGTTGTTCGGTTTCCTCCATGTCGCTTGTTGAAAATTCCTGTTCGGATTCCGTGCTAGAAATTGATACAGTCGAATCTTTTTGTCTTTTTGCCTTTCGATTCGCCCTAGCGGTCCTCTCGATTTCTGGATCGAATATTAATATACCTGTTCGAGAAGATCGGGGCATAAACTAGAACAAAAAAAAATCGAATTGAAATAGAAGTAAATCAATAGACACCACCTTCCCCGGCAACGGCGCCAAAATTTGGTCGCGTCGAAAACGGCCAAAAATAAATTAATCACCTCTATTCACTAAACACGAGTATAGCGACAGTAGGGATCGTCTCCACAGGGAAAATGGTTGTTTTACTTCTAATTTCAAGCTCGATCGATAATAATAATAATAATAATCATAATAATAATAATAAATGATAATAATAATAGTTGTAATAATAATATTAATAATAGTAATTATAATAATAATATTAATAATAGTAATAGAAATAATAATAATATTTATAATATTAGTAATAATATCAAGGGGGTTTTGGTGAGTTTTTTTTAATGCAATAGTGAACTAAAAAAAATATAACGAGACTAACAAGGATATAATAGTTGCTAAACATATTACTCAAAGCACGATTAAAAATTTATAAATTCTAATGGCATATCAAAACAGATAATGAAAAAACTTACGACGCTCAGTTTGCTAATCTCCAAAAGCAAAAAGGCAGCAACTCTCGGTCAATACTCGATTCACTCGTGTAATAAGACGTGATGACATAAGATTGATTAATCAAACAAGCATGTGAAGGAATTAGCAAGCTAAGATCGATTTCCAATCTTTAATATAAATAAACTATAACACATGAAAGGAAAATGAGAATATCAATCACAGTAGCAATAACGTGCAGACATATTTTCCTCTCTTGTGATACTACGCGATCTCTTCTCACTCAAATTCTTAAAGTATGAAACAACTACGAGCAGCTTGCAACAAAAATAGAAAGGGAAAGAAACCTTGAAAAGAAAGAAACACAAGAGGACAACCTTTCTCTCAGGGAATACTACAAACACTTGGTAATCAATATGATAACAAGTGTGAAAGAAAAGAGACGTAATCTCCACATAACACCTTCGGTTACAACTCTCCTCAAATTCTATCGGCTCTCACATCGTCATCTATCACTAGTATCACTCGTATTGATCTCAAAACTCTGCTACGCTCTTAATGAAAGTAAAAAAATAAAGATGAAAAGAACTAATATCTCACAGACCACCTCCCTCGATCTTTCATGGGTTGTGTATTTATAGAGCTTGAGAGACCTTCTATGAATGCATCTTCGACTATCCCTTTCATTCCTCGATCTCTTTTTTTTCAACTTGGAAATCTTGTGGCCGTCTTAATATCTTGCTTTAGTCTTCAAAATCATTTTCTTTCAACGACAAACCCATACATCGAGCAGCCTAAGATCAATTATGTGTATGTCGTTTCTTGTTTTTTTTCTCTTCCTCGAGCAGTGTGTGAGTTCGACCTTGAGCTATTTTCTTGATGTGAAGTATCTGTTGTATTTTCAGCCGCTCAAATGGTCTTCTTCTTATCTCTTCTTATCTCTTCTTATCTCATATAATTAACAATATTAAATTGTTAAGTTGCCATTGGGCCTAAGTCCACGTAATTAAATTGCCCATACTTGTTAAGCAACAATTCTTCAAGGCTCACTTAAATTTGACAACATTCTTGGGCTGTACGTTTGGAAACCTATCAAAGAAATAAGGCATAAATTATAGATTATTAGAATGGTAACGATTGATAGCGCATCTTCGCAGGGTATAAAATATCCGAAATTCGTGACTTATCGAGGTCTATCAAATTAAATTTTGGTCGCTTGAAGAAAATTCTTGTTCGAATTTCGTGCTGGATATTGATATAGTCGAATCCTTTTGCCTTTTTGCCCTTCGATTTGCCCTCGCGGTCCTCTCGATTTCTGGATCGAATATTAATATACCTGTTCGAGAAGATCGGGGCATAAACTAGAACAAAAAAAAATCGAATTAAAACTAGAAGTAAATCAATTAGGACACCACCTTCCCCGGCAACGGCGCCAAATTTTGGTCGCGTCGAAAACGGCCAAAAATAAATTAATCACCTTTATTCACTAAACACGAGTATAGCGACAGTAGGGATCGTCTCCACAGGGAAAGTGGTTTGTTTATTTCTAATTTTAAATTCGATCAATAATAATAATAATATTGATAATATATTGATAATAATAATAATAGTAATAGTAATAATAATAATATTAATAATATTTATAATAATAGTAATAATATTAAGGGGGGTTTTGTTGGCAAGGCTTAGGGGCAAAATAAAAATTCGAAACTAAGCATGATAAAATAATAGTCGATAAACATATTAATCCATGTGCATATGAGATTAATTGGCATATTGAATAGATCGGAAAAAATTAAAATATAATAAAATAAAGCTTACAACCGTGTGAATTGCAACTTGATATCTTTGCCGAAATAAGCTCGGAACGAATTCCACCGAGAATCAATAACAGAAATAACTTCGATGCTCCCACGTATGTTTAAGATTTGTATCATAAATGACATATAACATAAAAGATAAGGCCAAGACCAAACAGCGACTATAAATAAAAAAAAAAAAAGAAAACAATACTTTAAATGAAAGGACGACAGCTCATTTCTCTCCACTAACCATGACTAGTGTGTAGTGTTTTTTTTAACTTTGTTTAGTCTCTCAAAATCAATCGTCTGCACCTCTATGTTACTCTCAGACAAGATGCAAAAGAGAAAGATAGCAGCAAAAGCAAATGAAAATAGCAATATCAAAACACTATAGCACTTTCGATGATCTATGTCTCTCTCGCTCAAACTCTCGGTCACACTCAAGCAAAAATATGAAGGGAAAGGTAATTATACAACAGCGCTATTCTGCTCTCGCTCAAAATCTCTGCTACGGTCTATAAAATAGAAATATAAAGATGAAAGGGGACAGTAGCAGTTTTTATAAAGAAACAGAGCTCTATTCTATTCGATGATTCTCCCTCTGTTGAGTTTAGCTCTATTTATAGATAGCTTGAAGCGCAATGGACAATTTTCTCAGTTTGGTGCGTGCTTGAGCAGCCCTTGAGCCTTGCGCTCGGATCTTCCGCCGTTTGATGATGTGAGATGTTTTCTAATTTTCTACTTTCAGCCGTCAAGAGCGGTCCTTCGATGATCTTGTCGATTCTATTTTCTTGCCTTGAGCCATGTGTCTGATGGTGGCTCGTCTTCATCTTTCAGCCGTTGGTATTTCTTATTCCTTCTGTGTGACCTTAATTGGGCCGATTGAACCAACTCAAAGCGAGCTTGTATGGGCATATGGGCCTTAATTATGTTATTACTTGTCCTTGCCCTCTTTGTCTTCCTTTGGGTCCAATATTCACCAACTTAAAATATATGCAAGCAAGGTCATTAGGACGTATAATAACGATTGTGCAGCAAGTTTATGGGTGTATAAAATACGTAAAAATAATAGCTTATCAGAAATTTGAGTCTATATTATCTTAATTACACTTAATATCTCCCGTACCACGAGTCATGACTCTTAATTTGGTTTGAACTATTCGAAATCCCAGTGTGACATCTATATTTAGTATGTATAGATTAGAGGTAGACGATTTAATTATAAACTGCCTAACCACGGAAAGCAACATGCGTATACATAAAAAATATAGTTTGCGATAATATCTTTTAAGTAATTTGGAAATGTGAACGCTGTGTTTGATTAAGGGTGATTCTATTGGCACCCTCTCTTTTTCTATATACACCACCCTAACAATAAAAGTAAGTCATTAAATACTTCTATGTTTAAGATTTATCACTTTATTAATTATTTTCACAATTTTCCCTAAAATAGAATGTCATTATCGTAATTATATATAATTTACTCATGGAAAGTTAAATCCCATAATTCCTAAAGAGAATAGATCGAACTGTAAAAATATAGTTTACTAATTGGGTGGATTCACTTCCTTCTTTGATTGATGCATCGACATCACCGTCACCATGAATTGATTGAAAGCTCCAATTGAATAATTTAATAGAAGAGTTGGAGATGTATAAGTTACAATATGTAGACATGTTTGGTGCTGAAGGATGAATCAATATCTATAACTCGATAAATTTTTTCGAGTCAGATCGGTCTGCACCTTGTGAAAACTGGATGACTATGCCTGATATGGGCGTATTGACTGCTTCGAAGTATAGCGTGATATTACATGTTATAAGCAATAGAGGCAGTATGACATACTTACCGCTTCGGTCTGCTCCGCCACCATGGTATCATCACGTTGCTATTGCGATTGGTCATGTGAATAATAATCACTACGTGAAAGTTTCATTAGCCGAAGGATACCCGATGCCGACTATCATGCCACAATGGGTATATTTCAGAGATAAAAGTGCAGCCGCATGGAGTACTCCTTATATTAATAGTATTAAAAATTATGAAAAGCAGATGCGCGCTAATTGTACTCCTGATCGTGCTATATTGGAATGATACAAAAATAGAATAATAGTCTTTAGCTAATTGTTTATTATTTATGTGTTTATTTAAATTGTATGTCAACAAAATATGTCATATAAATATTTTATTAAAATAAAATAAATATTTAGATTAATAATTTAAAAATATAAATTTTTTAAAGTTAATTAAAAAGGTTCGCTGATTAATAAAAATATTAAATAAAATATAAATTAGTTGAAATAACACGTGTAATTAATTTTATTTTGAATTATATGAAAAAATAAATTAATTAAATAGTATTTGTTGATTTCATTTGGCTGGGTAAAATAATTTTTACAAATTTCATGTAGAGGGTGTAAAATGGGTGTAAAAGTGGGTGTAAGGGAGTATGAATAGTAGGACCCTTGATTAATCAATTGTTATCATCAAAACATCTACCTAAGGAACAGATCAGATATATCTTTGAATTGGTAAGTATGTGTAATGTCATTACCCTTTCCATGATGACTATGAACAAGACAATTATGGTCGGAATATTTACATATACATAGATAAATATATAGTCTCGGTTTAAATACAAGTCGCTTTCGGTTTCAAATATTTAAAGATCTCAGAAGATGATATTAGTCTCTATTGTATATCCATCATACGAAATAAAATCCCCTACTTTCAAAGATTCGCAATGAACGCCCATTATTTAGTTTCAAGAAACTGAATACCATGGCCATACCTTAGTATACGGATAATGTCAATCTCAGTTTCATGATTATATATAAAATAAAGCCATCGGTTGATCTAAAGTGTCAATAATAATACACGTAAAGCGGTCTTTGTTGAGATTGCTAGCTAATTGATGATCAAAACCCTACATTTTAAACCAAGAACAACGAAATAATAGAATGCAAAATGTAGTATTTAAGATAATAGGCAAAAAAGAAGATTTTTTCCCCATATACACAACTTGCAAACCGTGTGGTTTAGTCACTTTAGATGTAACCACAGCCTACCATGGCCCTAGGAAGATATATATGTTAATAATTTTCAACATTTGCTTTTCAAAAACGGTGATGGACTTTTAGGACCCTTTGAGAATATCAATCTTGCAACTTGCATTTTACGTGTACTTCGGGGAATTTATATCTATCTATCTATCTATCTATATATGCGTGTATGATGGACATAGATACAATATATATTTATATCATACATACGAAGTCGGAGATGGACTTTCAGGACAAACTCCACCTAGTTGTTTCCATGCCTAATAATACCATTATCAATCGAACTTTTTAAATTTGGATTTATTAACCCCATCCACGCACACCTACATCATCAACTACACACACACACACAATGTATATATATATATTATAGTTTTGGAGACTTCACGACTTTAGGCAGTTTAGGTCTTTTATTTTTTATTCATCAATTAAGACTAGCGACCGAGCAAATTGAGTTTTTATTTCATAGCATATTATACGGCAGTTCGAACTTATAACATATATATTTTCCCGAGCCTAAATCATTTTATATTATATAAAAAAAATTGATGGACATGGAGAGTTTTCATTTTCTTGATTCAAATCGAATTCAAGATTGAACGACGGAAAACCTCGCGATGATTGTAACTTTCGTTCAATTACTCACTACTTGCCTTCTATGTAATGAATGAGCTATCACCTACCTAGGAAATGGACATTTATAGAATAGGGAGAGGAGAGCACACGAAGAAAGAAAAAGAAAAAAAAAAGGATTCTTTTTGGTGATAAGAATCATTCCAATGGAGTTATTGGAGAAGAATGACATTTATCGACGATTCAATTCTTTTTTTTTTCTAAATTGTATTTATAACGGTTTTATAGCTAGCTAACTACTGTTTGTTACTATATAATCTGCTGCTGGGTCAAGCCGTGAAAATACAATATCTTCTAACAATTCGAAGAGAATAAAACGATAGAGACAGAGAGATTCTCCACTACTTGTCATATTTTATAAAATAAGGTTTTATATCATCACATTACATTACATACTGTAAAACTTGAATGCGACAATAATGTTACAATACACATCATCTTTTTCGCCATGAAGCTATATGGTTGGGCCATCCAACAAGCCGTATTTTCAAGAAGAGGCTCCATCTTGGCCCATATTAAGCATCCACCTTTGACAAACATGTCATGTTCATGAAATTTATCACTTGATAAATGTACAGGCAAAATTATAAAAATGGATCACTAAGTATACCATTTTTTTTTATTTTTGGTCACTATGTTTGCAAGTTACAAAACTAGGTCACTAAGTATGTATATAGTAACAAAATTAGGTCACTAAGTATGTAGATAGTTACAAAATTAGGTCACTAAGTATGTATATAATAACTGGATGCCCTCTCGCTGTCCCCAATTTCCATTGAGCAAAAAGCGATTGAACGTCAGCTCCGTCGCCAGTTGAATGAGATTTTATTTCAAGAAGAATTGTACGGGAAACAACGTAGCAAAACAGAATGGCTAAAAGAAGGAGATCGCAATACAAGGTTCTTTCATCGAAAAGCTTCAGTAAGAAAGACACATAATACAGTTGTGCGGGTTAAAGACAAAAATGGTGTATGGCGCGAATCTCCTTTGGAAATTGAATCTGTTGTCCACTCGTTTTACTCTGACCTTTTTGCGTCATGCGTTCCCTCACAATCTTCTATTGACAAAGCTGCCAATGCAATACCGAAACGGGTCACAGATGAGATAAACAAGATGCTCTTGCGACAGTATTCTAAGGATGAGGTAAAAGATGCAATCTCAGGTATGTTTCCTTACAAATCCCCGAGTCCCGATGGTTTTCCTCCCATTTTCTATCAAAAATATTGGGACATTGTTGGGGAGAAAACCACTAGCCACTAATACTCGAATTTCTTAACCAATGTATCTCTTTGCCTTTTTTTCATCATACTCGCATAGTCCTTATACCCAAAATAAAAAATCCTGAGACTATGGCCCACTTTCGCCCGATTAGTCTGTGTAACGTTATCTATCGTATAGCGTCTAAGTGTGTTACTAATCGCCTACGAACTGTGATGGATGATATTATATCACCAACACAATCAACGTTCATTCCCAACCGTCTTATTACATTGGTCGCCTTTGAAATTAACCATGCTTTGAGACAGAAACGACAGGGCAGAGAGGGATTTTGCTCCCTTAAACTGGATATGAGCAAAGCGTATGATCGTGTGGAATGGCCTTTCGTCGAAAAGGTATTGAGCAAATTTGGTTTTAATTCGTCATTCGTAAGTTTGGTTATGAAATGTGTTACACAAGTCTCCTACGATTTCACACTTAACGGCAATGTTTTTGGCAATCTTACGCCTTCACGAGATTTACGTCAAGGAGACCCACTATCTCCTTACCTTTTTTTATTTTGCACGGAGTCGTTTTGTAGTTTGTTACAGGAGGTCGAACAATCGAGGCGCTTGAGGGGTTTTTCTATTCGTCGAAGTGCACCACCTATCTCGCACCTTCTATTTGCGGACGATACCATAATTTTCTGCCAAGCGACATGCGAGGCAATGTGGACACTCGAGGAAGTTCTAGAGACGTATGGGGCAGGCTCGGGGCAACAAGTTAATTTCGATAAGTCATCTGCATCTTTTTCGCCTAATGTAGCCGAACACCTAAGAACTCAATGTTGCAACATCTTGGGGCTTCCGCGCTCTAATCGACACAGCCTTTATCTGGGCCTCCCCTCCATTATTGGCCGATCAAAGAAGGAAGTCTTTGCATATATTTCAGAACGGGTATGGAAGAAAATCAAAGGGTGGTCCGAGAAACTCTTATCGCAGGCGGGACGTGAAATTCTTCTTAAATCAATTATTCAAGCAATTCCCACTTACTCTATGAGTTGTTTTTTGTTACCGGACCAGGTTTTGAAGGATATTCAAAAGCGTATGGCGAGATACTGGTGGAGTTCCTCTGATCATTACAAGATGCATTGGCTCGCATGGAACAAATTAACTAAAACTAAAGACATAGGAGGAATGGGCTTTCGCGATCTTCGACTCTTCAACATGGCGCTCCTAGCAAAACAAGGGTGGCGACTGATGACTCGGCCTAACAGCCTCTTGGCCCAAATCTTGAAGTCACGCTATTTCCCTGATGTCTCCTTCACAGCCGCTGTTTTGGGTGGGAGGCCGTCTATGACATGGCGTGGCATTATGGCAGCAAAACCGCTCCTCCTTTCGGGTATCCGCTGGCAAGTTCGATCAGGTACGGAAATTAATCTTTGGAGTGATCCCTGGTTGAACCGCCCAGCCTCTTTCAAGTTGTTGACCCCGACCCGACACGATCTAAGACCCTGGACTGTTTCGGATATTCGTTCGGGTAGCACAGGCCCATGGAATGAGACCTTGATCAGATCATTATTTCTTCCTGCTGATGTGGAAATTATCCTGGGAACCCCTCTCAGCTCTAGGCCGAGTCCGGACAAACTAATATGGCATTACACAAAGGACGGGAACTTCTCAGTCAAAACTGCTTATCGCTTAGGGCAATCCATGGTATCAACGACAACAGCTAGCCCAAGCACGCATAAACCCTGGAAATTCTTATGGAGCTCGAACGTCGCGCCAAAGGTGAAAACCTTTGCATGGCGTCTTTGTCGCGATGCCCTTCCCACGGCGATGGACTTAGTTGCCCGAAACTGCATTCGTAGCCCCCACTGTCTACGATGTGGCCATCCATTTGAGGACTCCAAACACGTGTTTGTCACGTGTAAGTATGCGCGCAAGATTTGGAAAGCTGCTGATACAAGGACTACTTTAGAGAATTTCTGGGTGATTTCGGCAGAATTTTGGCTTCGTACGATCTTTGAAATCTTGGACTCGAGCAAGTTTGCTGATTTTCTCAATTTATTATGGGCAATGTGGGACTCCAGGAATAGCTTGATGATGAAAGGTGAAGTCATCCCTCCTCACATCTCTGTTTCAAAGGCAGCCGATATTACTTATGGGGATGATGCTCGCTTTGGAAAGTCTTCTTGTCATCAACCCTCCTCACCTAATCATGCAGCCTCCACCCTCAGGCTTTATGAAAATCAACTTCGATGGTGCTATACAAGCAAAACGTGGTGGCACTTCAATCGGAATAATTGCTAGAGACGATGAAGAAGTCCGCCGACGTTGGTTTACAAGATTCTTTAGAGGATCATTTGACCCAAAGGTTATTGAGTCACTTGCCGTGTTTTGGGCGATGAAATTTGCTTTACAGGAAAATTGGCCCTTCTCAATCTTCGAAGGGGATTGCCTTGACGTCATCGATAAGCTCTCAAGAAAATCTTCCGTCTCGGCAAAAGCGGGTGCTATCTTATATGATTGCATAGGCCTCTCGAATAAGTTTTCTTCTATTTCGTTCGCATTTGTCAAGCGTAATTGTAATGAGGTTGCTCACTATCTTGCTAAAGCTCTTGGTTGCAACGGCGAGGGTCGCTCCCCACCGACGCAAACTTTAGCAAATTTGTGTTACTCTGACCTTTCATAAATTTTATGGTCATTTTGAGTTCAAAAAAAAAGTATGTATATAATAAGAAAAAAGAGGTCATTGATCTAATTTTGTTACTATATACATACTTATAGTGACCTAGTTTTGTAACTGGCAAACATAGTGACCCAAAATCGAAAATTGACATACTTAGTCACCCATTTTTACAATTTTCCCTTTAATATATATCCAAATCAATTTTCGCGGTAAATAGGAAAAAAAGGGCCAAAAGAACTCAACTTGAGATTGGAGGAATCAAATCATTACAGTAGCATTAGTACTCTCTTGATTGTTCTATAGATTTCTCTCATCAATTTGAACTTTTTTTCTTGATGTATATGATGCAAGAATGCTGAGCAGTTGGCCGTCTAGAGACCCACAGAACTTCAGCCAGTTTAAACCCAATGATCCTTCTAATCCTTCGGTATACATCGAACATTTTTGTTTTCCTTTTTTCCCTGCCAAAGATTACATCTTTATGGCTTTTTTCGATCTTTGGAGTGTTGTTTTAGTATTCTTGTTGCTTATTGATTAAATTTGTGCTTTCTTGGTTTCCGGTGTTTCGCCTTTGATTTAAAATTGCTGGGATTTCGCCTGCGATTTTATTTAGGTCGTTTCTTCTTCTTTTATATGATTTTTTTGATTAGGTTTGAGAACTTTGAACTTTTGGTTGTGAAATTTGAAACCTCAAATTCTCACTGCGATGAAATTCAACGTTTTTATCTGTTTGAATGCTTATTTTTTTGCAGAAGATTACCTATAATCCTACTCATATCATTATCATACCACCACCTCATCAAGGTTAATCTTAACTAATTAGCGAAAAATTCTTGAATCAAAATCGATCGATTTTTCCCTCTTACATCAATATTCGACGTTCTATTCTATCTATCATCTCTACTTTACCGTCACAGTGATCGTGGCTGAAGCAAAAAACATACTTCTGAGACACTTTTATCAGCAAGCAGAAGACAGGGTTGAGGATAAATTCCATCTTCTCTCCGAGTCATAGACAGACATTATCGTAGCTAATTGTTACGACGAATTTGACAGATAACTTTGAAGAGGGCTTCGACGGGGAAGCTTTTGACTCAGCTTCTTACGATACGAATGCTACCTCAAAAGACATGTAGAGTGTTAGTGTGAACTTCTGCCACCGTCCAACCTCAAGTCAAAGGAAGTGGGTTTTGCAAATTTTTCACGTGGCTGCCAAATCAAGAATACAACTGCTTTAATTTCTTAAGTTCACATGCATGTGTTCAGATGGCATATCAAGGTGAACCATCTCCTATAAATAGAGGCACTTAGACGAAGGAAAAAGCACACCACAACACAGATCTTCGTCTTCTCCGGTTAATTCTTTCTGTAACCTACTCCTTATATTGTTGTAGCTGCTTTTATATCACGTCAGTGTACGTGTCTGTAATCACTCCACATAATAAAGAAGTTCTACCCTCCGGTCCGTGGACGTAGGTCATTCTGATCGAACCACGTAAATCTCGTGTCACTGTCAAATTTATTTTTCGTCTCATTTATTTATTATCGTCATTTTTCGGGAAAAATAATTATTGGGGATTTCCGCATATCCTAACATATAGATATTACATTAGGTACACTTTTCTACCTATGCATTACTGCCATAGCTGTTACTTGTTGTAGTAAACCTGCTGCTTTGCCTGCCTTAGACTTAATGAAATAGATTGAGGTTTACGCTTTTTTAACACGTTTAAAATGCAAGAAAATCAGTTCTTGTAGTTGGTTGAAATGATGGAGAAATTAAGAACCAATCCCAAATGAAAAGCTGATTATTAGTAGTACATACATATTGTTTGTTGGACTGACCAAGAAAGATATGTTTTATAGTTGATGTACGCAAGTAAGTAGTTGGTTGAATTCATGGGCAAGCTTTGACAATCATCGTACTTATCGAAAAAAAAAAACAAAATTCAACAGAGCAATTACATATTCTTCTACATGGGTTCATCATAATCATGATACGATGCAAGAGTTTGGATTTTCCTCGGCGTAGCTGTACACGTGGTAATACTGTTGTGGGTAATAGTAAGAATTAATGTAACACTTATTCTGATTATCTTCTGATTTTCCCTTACGATCATCGCATTCCTTATTCTTCTTGTCGCTATCGCCGCCGCCGTCTTTTGATGGGCCGACGGTTAATATCTCGGCGTGGGGCCAACATTTTCTCAGTTTCTTGACAACCTCAAATGGATCAACATCGCCTATTACCGTTAATTTATTGTCCTTCATGTCCATTGATAGAGACGTTACCCCTGATTATGAAACGCCATAGATTAATTAATTTCATTACCAGCAGATAATATGTAATAATGAGGTGTATATAATAATACATTACACATAGCTATATATATGTATGTATATGTATTACCAGAGAGGCCTGAGACTGCCTTCATTGCCTTTTGCTTCTCTTTCTTGTCATGAATCTGAAGCTTCAACACCACTTTCTGCAATTATAAATAGCATATGAGAAAAAAAATAATCTCATCAAGATATTGTTTGTAAGTTCTTGTTTGCGAAGATCTCTCACTAAAACTGATGCAAGACATAAAATTAACAAGAGAGAATCCTCACCTTGGAAGACATGTCAGAGAACGAAGCTGAGAGAGAGAGAGAGAGAGAGAGAGAGAGAGAGAGAGAGAGAGAGAGAGCATATGAAGAAAGAAAAGACAAGAAATATTTAGTGTGAAGAAGGGTATTGGAAATGGATGGATCCTTGATTCATTCTCATGTTGAAATTCCTACCTCCACATTATGAGTGTATACACACACAATAATAGAAAAATTGTATTTCAAAGTTTATTTTAATCCCATTCGTAGATTTGCGTTACAAGGAATTAAGACTCTAAAGTTTAGATATACCTAACAGTACTAATGAGGGTTTGATGATGTAATGAAACATATGTTGCACAGAGATGGAGCAGCATAATTCCTTTTCTTTTTGTTCTCTTTATTGCTGTGGTCCAAAACAGAGGGAAAAAAAAGCCCAGCAGTGAAATAATAATGAAAGAAAGCCCAATAAACATTCACATTAACGAGCATCGCGGGACTAAAATCATTTTCATTAGTTAACAAAATCTATGTCTTCTTTAACACATGATTATCATAGATGAATGTGAGGAACGAACGTTGTCTACACGCAAGACAACGTTATTCAATGTCACTATTTACAATGCATTCCAGTTTCATACGCAAAAAGTAGGATCCCAGTTATATTGGTAAATATTTATATCTTTTTTTACCATAAGAGACTGGCAAATGATATCCAATATTTCCAAGTGGTTTATTATCAATATCCACGGAAGAAGAAACAAAATGGACCCTACAAATATTATTCACGAGTTCGTAAAAACAGATACATCTTTACAACGTATATACTTGACGAATAGAAGAGCCTAGTCTACACAGATACATCGCACTAATATTATACATATTATATGAAAAAATAAAAATAAACTCATTAAAATATTTAGTTGTGTCGTTATATATTAGGATAGAATAGAATAGGACATTTCCACCTGTCTGCATATTTTCATTCCATTCTTTTTCTTTTCTGCTCTGTTTTTTTTTCTTCTTCCTTTTTCCCTCTTCAATTAATATCTTCATTACTACCCACACAACCATCTCTTCAGTTTCCTTCAACAGTCCCACAACAAGCTTTAGATCTAACCCATGAATGCGAAAGAGATGTCGGTGACTTCGTATTGCCCCGTTTAGCTTCTGGTGAAAAAGATCAAATTTTTATTTCTATCTTTTTCATCTGCTTCTGGGTTTTTGTTTTCTGGGTGGGTTCTTCTCTCTAGACCAGAAATAGAAAGAAAAAAAAAAGAAGAAAATGAAGGCTCAGAGTAATGGTGATAAGTACCTATGGGAATCTCTTAAGCCAAAGTCCAAGGATTGTCTCGTTTCTTCACACGCACGAGGTAACAACACTTGTTGTAGCAGTAATAGTAGCAGCAGTAATAAATCCCTACCTAAGCTCATGATATGGTTAATCCTATTTCTTTCGGCGACATACGTCGTCTACACACTCAATCTCCTCTCTTCTTCACACGCCTCTTGTAATGATGACGGCGACAATATGTTTAAATTCAACGATCTTCGCCTAACCCAAGCTTCGGACCATTCACCGCCGGCGGTCGGAGATGGAGATCAAGAACTAAATCCAACTGGGCTGGAACACGTAGTCTTTGGCATTGCAGCTTCGTCCAAGCTATGGAATCAGAGAAAAGAGTACATTAAGCTATGGTGGAAGCCAAGAATGCGAGGCACTGTTTGGCTAGACAACCCAGTCAAGACTTACAAGAACGAGTCCCTTTCCTTGCCTGAAGTTAGGATTTCTTCGGACACCTCACGCTTTCCTTACAAGAACAAACAGGGCCATCGATCGGCGATTAGGATATCAAGAATCGTTTCTGAGACTCTAAGGTTAGGCGGGCTTGGCAATAACAACGTGAGGTGGTTCGTGATGGGAGACGATGACACTGTGTTTGTGACTGATAATCTTGTGAGGATCTTGAGGAAGTATGACCATAGGCAGTATTATTACATTGGGAGCTTGAGCGAAAGCCATTTGCAGAACATATACTTCTCTTACAGCATGGCTTATGGCGGCGGTGGTTTCGCCATAAGTTATCCATTGGCTAGGCCTCTTGAGAAGATGCAAGATAGGTGCATACATAGATATCCAGGATTGTACGGCTCTGACGATAGAATGCAAGCTTGTATGGCTGAGTTAGGCGTCCCATTGACCAAAGAACTTGGATTCCATCAGGTAAAAATTGAATCTTTTTTTTCTTTTCCCATGATTTTTTCTGGTTTTTTTAGATGCTCTTGCCCTTATGTTACTTGAATTGCATGGAATAAGTTGATGATTTGCTTGAGCTTTTCTTACAGAACTATAGCCAAAAGAACGTATGGCAATGCTTCTTGGTCTTTCTAACATGCTTTAACATCATGTTTTCTTTCTTTTCTGCTTTATTACAATGAAGTACGACGTATATGGAGATCTGTTTGGGCTATTAGCTTCTCACCCCATCGCACCATTGGTATCTCTCCATCACTTAGACGTAGTCGAACCCATATTCCCAAACCTTACGAGGGTTCAAGCACTAAAGAGGCTCAAAGTACCCATGGAGCTCGACTCTTCGGGACTTATGCAGCAGTCAATTTGCTACCACAAGGCGAACGAATGGACGCTGTCTGTGTCCTGGGGATTCGCCGTCCAGATATTTCGAGGGGTTTTGTCCCCTCGGGAAATCGAAATGCCTTCGCGAACGTTCTTGAATTGGTACAGAAGGGCTGATTACACGGCGTATGCTTTCAACACGAGGCCCGTGATGAGAAACCCTTGTCAGAAACCTTTCGTTTTCTATCTTTCGAAGGCGGGAATTGAAGCTCGGACGAATTTGACTCACACGGCGTATGAAAGGCATCGACTTTCTCGTCCAGCGTGTAAATGGAAGATGGCTGACCCTAATGGGATTGAGAGGGTGGAGGTTTATAAGAAGGCAGATCCACATTTGTGGGATAGGGTAAGCCCTCTCTTCTCTTAACTTTTTTCGCAATCTTTATTGTTTGCATGATTCTTGATTATATGGTCAGAAAAAAATTAGTATAAAAAAGTGACGTTAAACACACACATGACACAATAGCATAGAACTTGCATGTATAGTAAAGGTCAACGTGATGCTAAGTTTTATATCTTGGATTATATTTGCCGACAATTCAAATACTAAGCACCGATTAACAATAAAGAAATGGGGTGTTAGGACATAACGTGGAACATCTTGATTATGATCTTGAATTTTTTATTTTTTATTTTCTTTTATCTTTTTGGCAGTCTCCGAGAAGAAACTGTTGCAGGGTATTGAGCTCGGAAAGTCAAAGGTTGGTTTTGGAGGTGGGATTATGCAGGGAAGGCGAGGTTGCTGAAGTTGTATAAATTTTTAACAATATAATATTTTAGTAAATTTAGTTGCCTTGTGCTATGATGGTGCTTTTATGTATTTGTTTTTTAAGCTGTTAATTCTCACGCCTTCACGTCTCTCACTTGGGGACCAATAATTTGCAGAAATTCAAATTCCTTTATTTATTTCCAACGTCTCTCTTGTCGGTGGAGATGAACTAACTGGCCTTTAGTTGTCCTAACAATGACAACTTGATTATTAAACGGTGATTTAATAAGTTCAGCGAAATATGTTTGACGAAATTGATACTGTAATCAGAGGGAGGACCTCGTCAAATTAGTCATTGTTCGTAGGTCAAAACATAACACGAATGAGCCAACAATAAATTAACAAAAGAAAAGAAAAAAAAAAAAGAAGAGAGAAAACCTCACTCATCATCATCATCATCCTCCTCCTCTTGTGCCAAATCATCTCCAATGCCTTCAAGCAACTTATCCACGTCATCACCCAACTCAGTTAACCTCGTACTAAGCTTCTCCACCTTACTCTGTTCTTGTCCAAGACAAACCAGCAAATCGTTCAACTCAGCTTCACTCTCCCTCTGAGCTTCTTCTCTCGCCTCAGCTTTTATGGCTTCAATATCGGGCAAAGGCACAGCCCCGCCGTTCTTCAACGCCTTTATCTCACGTTCGAGCTGGAAATTCGCCTGCTCGAGGCTATTGTAAGCAGACGATAAGCTCTCGAGATCAGATTCAAGCTTGTGGGCTAGCTTCTGATGATTCGAAGCCTCCGTTTCTATCTTCGATTTCTCTGCCTTGAGTGTTTCCATTCTTTCTTTCGCCTCGTGCAAGTCTCTACGTAGCGTATCGATCATGACCCTGTCTGAAGCATTGCTGGCTCTGTTCTCTAGCTGGGGTTCGTGGGCCCCACCCGTCTTAGTGAGGTCCTCAGCTAGGGCAACGTTTCGAGTCAAAAGGTCCTTGAGAGTTGGAGAAAAGCATAAAACATAAGATAAACGCCACAGAAAGTTAAGATGTTAAGGCTTAAGATCACCGTTTTTGTATATAGATGTTGAGTCGAGAAAACTTACCTGTATCTCAAGGCATTGCTTCTCCACGAAAGATTTCAGTCTTCTGATGTAATCTTTATCGGTTTCGCCTGTATTCTGCTCGAGTCCTGATGGGACAACAGCCACCTGGTTCATGGGACGGCTGTAAATTTCGACGATTCTTTCTCTAATGGTTTTCTCGACAGTCTTAATGAATTCGACGAACTGAGAATCAAGAGCCATAGCTAGCATTGGATGATGATCTTCGTTTCTCAGTTCAAGGGCTTCACTTTCATTCACGTCTTCAATCTCAGACATGCTAGCAGAGGCAGATCGAGCCAGCGGTTGCTTTCTTGTAATGGTTTGATCTGTGGACCCAAAGGCTAAGCTCTTCTGCATTTCGTCGAACTTCAGAAAGAACGAAGTGAGCCCAACTTTTTGACTTACGGCATCGACGATGCTGAAAGCGTTCTTTGCGCTATCGCTGCATTCGTTGAATATGGCACACTCTCCCAAAAGTGCTGCAGATAATCCTCTTACAAGAGCAGTTGTGTTCTTATCTGAGATTAACTCGAGTAAGTATGAGAGGTGAGGACGTGGCTCGAGGAAGCACTGAACAGCACTTGGACAATTATGGAGCCAAATAATTAGCAGCTTTAGGATTATTGGCTGTACATAGATTGGGTCAGATGCGCCCGCTTTTCCGTCTTTATTCGTGGATGAAGATAGCGTAAGGTACTTCACCAAACGGTGCATTAGGGGCTCGGTGCCTCCCAATAATGAGGGTGCTTCGACTTCGATTTGTAAAACCTGTAGAAGCTTTAGCGTGGCTGCTCGTTTCAGAATTGAAAGAAAATAGAAGAAAAATTACGAAAACAAGCAAAAGGGCAGCACACCTTCTCCTTGCCTCGAGTATTATCCTTCAATACGTGGGATAGGAGACTTGAAGCTCTGCAGCAACTCTGCATATAAAACAAGAGAAATAAGAGAGGTTTGTAGATACCAACTAAAATGAGCATAACTACCTCAAAATTGCCATCATTTTCAGCTGGCGACATTCCTTGCAACAGAATACTGCAAAAATAAAAAAATTCATTGCACTCTAAAATCCTCATCTAAACCTTAAATCACTGAGAGATGTTGAGAAACTGTACCCAAGTTTACCTTCCAAACGACCGGTCAACATCCTCCACAAGTGGAGCAACATTGCTTGTGAGTGGTTGTGAAATCAGAGTTGAAGAAAGCATCGCTTGACCGTCTGGATTTCCCTGTTTTAAGGTCGAATGATACGAATCAAAGATGAATAGTAAGTAACGGAAGTAACTATCCAAAACTCTGAAGATGGTTGTTGCTTGCACTTCAAACAAGAAAATAATTCATCGAAGGAACAATTTAAGTTCGTTTTTTGTAAGTAGCATCTATTGGTCCAATTGAATTAGCTGACTGACCAAGAGAGCTATGCCAATGTTGCAAGTTATACGAACCTCACAAAAGCTCTTAAATACGTGGTCTGCTGCTGCAACCTCCTGCATACTAGAAGTTCGCAGAATAATGCTTAGTATAGCATTCAGAGCAGGCTGAGTACGAGGATCCTCTCCAAGTACTTGCTTCGCCAAAGCATCACGGTTTTTAGGATGATCAGCAACAAGATCACCGATGCATCTGAGGGCCTAAAAACTCCAATATGTCAATATAAGTTATAAAAATTATCATGCCAAAAACTGGATCAAGGAACAATTTTGATATTATTAATCACCATTTTATTTCTCAAATAAAATTATGCATCGGAATCGACCAGTAAATCAGATATGTGTTCTGTTTTAACCATAAAATTTGTTGCAATGCCATTTCCAAAGCCAACGAAAAGTGGAATAATAAAGGATGCAGCATACCATGCAACGGACAGCAACTGGAGCCCATTGGCTCTCAACTCCAAGCACTAAGAGATGATCAATGATGTTTTTCTACAATCGTAAGGGATATTAGTGAGTAAAGAAAAATATGTATATCAAAGTTAACATTTTGCCGAACAAACATATACTTGACCTTCAAATTATCTATTAAAGGAATATATGAGCTTTTGGATGTACCTGAACCAAGGCTGTTTTATTTGCCAACGCATTGGAGTCTTTAGTAGTATCAGTTTGAGGACCTCCATAAAGTAATGAGTTTATCGTGTCCAACACACTGATTAAATTTACTGTCTACTGGCCATCAATAATAGAAAAAAGTATAAAAAAACCATGAATTATTGAATGGGATTACATGCAAGAGATAAAAACGGAAATTTGTTTAACCTTTTGCTGTGTGAACTTATAAGTCCTTCCCCGAAGCTGCAAAATTGATATCAATGGATCAAAGCCCACTGTCTCCCTAAGCAATACCTACAACATTTGCGATGAGCTCAGTTAGTGAAAATGTTATCCACCTGACTCATTAGTTAATGTATGAACATCATAAGGACCAAAAAACCTGATTTGAGGTACTTTTGCGGATAAGGTTGTTCAACAGTTCCAGACAGTCCTATTAGCAGCACCAATGATCAGAATTACGCGAAGATATCATGTTGAAAGACTAATCTAATGCCAAACTATAGGGTTATTGGAGAATAAAGGCTATTAAAATGTTTCTGGCTATCTACAGATCACCTAAAGGGTATTAGTCAGGTCAAGAAGTCACCATTCACCAACAGATAAACTGAGGACAACTTAATGAACAAGAATAGGAAAACGTTTTCTGGCTGTGAAACAGTAGTCATTATTGATGTTAGAGGTTATAAGCACCTGGACAACAACACCACCTTCAGAACCTCCTTCCTCTTTGATGATGCTAAAAATCTTCTCAAAAGCACCCTCAAAGACTACAATTTTTTGAATTTCCTGGATGCAAAAACCCAAAATATAGCGAGGAAAAAAATGATGAAACAGGAAATCATGTAACACGTAATTTTCATTATGGAGAGTTCAAGACTTTTGGCGGTAAAAATCACCTCAGCTTCACGAGTCAAATATGTGAGGAGTAGCAATGCCTCATTGCGTATGACCTTGAGAAACTCATTTTTTCAACGACATCAGCGTAATGACAGAGAAACGAAAAATCTCACTAAGCTTGCAAACACCATACCTCGCGGTCCATAAGCATATCCATGAGCCGTGTGATGCCACGAGGAATCGTCAATATAGCTTCTTGTAGCCTGTAAAGAACTTCAAATAATAAACTATAGAATTCCTATTCAAAGTATCCAACTAAGATAAGACAAATATCTACCTATTTTGTGAATTTGAAAGAAGAGCCGTTAATATCTGCAATGTGTAGTACCGAATATAGAAATCCTCCTCTGACTAGAAAGATATCACATTAGAAGGCAACAAAGACAGCCAAACCACTTTCATGTCTTCAGAAATCGACAGAAAAAACTTTACCAGCAGACTTAAAAGAAGAGAAATGCTTTCTACTTCTCTACTGAGCAAATCACTGTTCATTAGAGAAGGCTGAATCTCATCCTTTGACGCTCTTGCATGTGAAATTGGATTTAATGCACTAAGGAAAGTTTCCAGAGCCCCCCGAACCTACATAATTTTTGAAAGCTTACAAGAATGCAGATGTGATAGGAAATTAAGGGTATATCAATAAAAATCAGTTAAGTTATGAGCAACTTAAAGGGCACATAACGCACTCCAATATCCAAGTCCATCCGAAATTTTAGATGAGACCAATGATGAATAGAGATGGCTAGGGCACGGGAATTAAATATCTCAGGATAAAGTTATGGTATTCTCTCTAACCATTTCAATGTCATCACGTTCCTCCTTCAAGACACTCAGCAACACTGGAAAGCCTGTAACAAGATTCAAGAGGAAAGGCTTGACATCAAATATAATAAAGATGAAATGAAGCCAAAAGACTAGTTTTCCCAGTGAGAAAGAATGACTAACCCATCGCCCCAAAAGCTAACTGCGCTGTTTGACTTTCAGCAACAATTGCCTGAAGTTCAACCATGGCATTCCTCCTGTCCTCAGCCAGGACACCATTGCTAATCCGATCCAGCAAGCGCTCGACATAACTATACTTGAAAGCACACAAAATTAGTAAACTTGATATCGCTTACCAAGATAATGATATCTTACTAATAATTCTAATAGTGGTGATGATAATGTATGAGATATAATGTAACACTACAATAAGATCATCAACATCTATATGTTTATGGAGTTTTGTAAACCGAGGCAGGCATTGCTAAAGCTAAATACTGGGAATCCTTGTGAAATCACATTAATCACGACGTCACCGGGAAAAGAATGAAAAGAAAGAAAAACAGCCAAAGAAGCTTCCATCAAATCATATATTTAGCATTATCTAAATTCTAGGATTAAGCGGACACTGTCCTGCATAATCAATCAACAATTAATCCGTCGAATGCATATCAACAAATTTCTTAAGAACGTTAACAGAAGCACGAATCCCTTACCTATCATCACTATTGCCCGAGTTATCATTTCGAAATACACGCCCAACAACACCCTGCATAAAAAAAAAATTAACCACATAAATTTCACCAATACATGAACAAGTTTAACCTAAAGAACGACGTAGTTCAATTTAGCAATTTTTTTAAGCACCCAAGAAACAGAGTAAAAAACTCTTTCCACCCGAATGATTAACAATCACCTGGTATTTAGAAACAAAATCCATCTAGTTCCGTCCCAAATTAACTGAGCTGCTCTTCACCAACTGATTTTCAAACAATCCAAAACAACGAATAACAATCTATAACACAGATCGTTAGAGCAATCACCCCATGTTACTGGTAGAGAAAACTCACGCAGAACCCGAAACATAAACTTCTGTAGCTACCATTACCTGAGATCGACTGCACACAGATGGAAAGTGAAGATGAATTGATTTGATTTTGTCGGGTCAAGATCATAATCTTGAAACTCCTTATAAATCCTGTTCATGACCATTAATTTGTTTATTCATTATTTTAATCCTACATTTCATTGACGATATGGGCTAAGGCCCATTATACATTCCAAGTTGGGCCCAATACGAAGCCATAAGCCCAATAATAACTAACGACAGATTTCTGACCAGATGAAAAATCGCTTTTCAAACGACGATAACATATACCATTTGAACTAAATCTAGAACAACGGTGATGAGGCCAGACCCTACCCCATCACATAAATAATATTTAAAAATATGTATGGAAAAATATTTATTTATTTTTTCTTGCTTTGGGGTACGAGAAACATGAACGTACTATAAGGAAACGAAGGACCACAAGCGTCACAAGTCTTAATCATTTGAAATGAGAGTCTAACAAGATTTTGCAACTTAATGGAACTGTCTTTATTGTCGCATAAAAAAAAAGGAAGAAAATGCCCCCCAATGAATAGATCTTCAATTATAGCCCACATATACCGCTATATATCACCTTGTCAAAGAATTAAATGAGAATGCATCTTATAGGTGAAATGCGGTAAGGATTAAATGAGAACAACATAGGTGAATATCTCAAAAGTAATCGGTATATCTTGCTTGGATAATGAACATTCCCCCATAAATTACCAAGAAAATAATGATATTCAATTTATTGTAATCCATAGGTACGTACGTCTTTAAAGGAAATTGCGCGGTTGACATATTAAGTCAATGGTTATTTTATTTTATACTCTCAATCGAATAGCTAGAAAGAATATGCATAAGGTGGTACACAAATATCGTTTTTAATATGGACCGAATATTCTTTACTAAATTAACTTAAATTATTGCAACCAATTCGTAGTACAATAAATGGGCTTCGGTTGTAACGAGGATAATCCATGGAAGCAAAGTACAGAGACAAAACACACGTTCTAAGTCAACTTGTGACGATGGCCTTACGTTGAAGGCACTTATCCAAGGTATTCAAGTAGTTTATGGTGCACAAAAGATTAAGTTTTAATCCTAGGACTAAGTGATAAAACACATAAAATCTATTTTTTTTTTATTATCTAGGTAGGGTTTATTAATATTCTTCTAATGCGATGTAGTCTCTCTTTAGGGTTTTCTTGTGACTCCAAGTCCAATTGAGTATTGTAAGGTCACTCTAGTAAAAAAAAATTATTAAGTAAACTTATCATTTTCATTTCATTCAAATGATTGGAGGCGAACAATAATAATATCATTAAACCACAAATAGTTCACCTTAATAATTTGTTTTTCCCTATTTAGTATTATGTATACTACTACCCAAGCATATGCTATATATATATATATATCTTGCTTTCCCATATCGCAATGCATGCCGTCGTTTGTAAGTTTCTTGCTAATTCCGACAAATATATAACATCACCGACAAAAAAAATTACCCTTCACCTAGACAAATTAATCCAAAATCCGCACGTTCACATTTAATAATATAGTGGTAAGTCTATATAACAAAGGTAATTATATATTTAAGCCATGAGCCCATATAATTATAATGTTCCCTCGCATCTTTCTCCACTTAAACTACTTTATTTTCCCGATGAAACTCCATAACCATTACTCTCACATAGATGCCCATCTATAAATGATGCATCGTCTTAAATATACGTTTTGTATGGTCCTTTTTGACTGAGATATGGAGAAACTGAATAACATCAAAGTGAACTTTAAAACTTCGCATTAACTGCATTTTGAACATATAGTGACTCACACGTTTTTAGAACGTAACCTTCAAGCTAATCCCACATTTGGAATACATTTTTTTAATCCAACAAAATAAAACACATCTTTCCAAGTCTTGTTTGAGATCTTTCTTCGATTAAAAACAAATCTCTTACATCGATGTAATAACTACGCATCGATGTCGTGAAGCAACTGCGTTCGAATCAAAGCCTGTCTTTGATCATCGCTGCCATCATCCACAAGCGATGAGTACGACAAATTCTGGCCATGATCTTCGTAGAATCTTGATCTAGGGTTGTAAAAGAGTGAGCTTTGCGTTGATGAAGAGAATGGAAATAAGCCCTGATCATTACCACCACCACTTCTTGTAATAACATCATGATGATTCAACCCTAAAGTCAAGGACACCCCACCATTATTCATGCCCCCATCGAACTGTGAGAATTCATCGAGCTGCTGCTGCATATCTTCGTCGTATGTGTTTTGATTGGGTAAGTCATCGACCACTCGAAAAAATCGATCGTGGGCTGGCTTGTGATCATCATCGTATTCGTTTCTTGAAAATCTGTAATTTTGATCATGATAATGGTCAAGATTAGGGCTGTGATTTGCTTTTTCTTCTTCTCCTCCTCCTTTGAGTTCGTCTAAGTACATTTGTTCAACCATTGGCTTCCATAGCCTGACTCTAGCGTTGATGTACCAGTTGGATACCTGTGATGAAAATAATAGTTTAAAAATATTCCTTTTTTTATTTTATTCAAGTTACCTTTGAACCCAATATAATTATATATGCCTTGCAAAACTAAATTTGTAAGAATGTAAAGGCTAACTTGGCTCCTTGTGAGGCCAGTTTTGAGGGCCAACATTTGCTTATCAGCATCACTTGGATACCTGCAGCAGCAAACAAATGATGATAGAATCTTACACTGAAACTTCGAAAGTTCATATAAAGCATTAAAAGAAGGGTTTGGCAGTTGAATACTAACGGATGTAAGAAATGCTCGAAAAGCCAAGCTCGGAGAATCGAAACTGGTTTCTCGGGTAAACCTCTTCGTCTTCTCCAAGGATGATGATGAGTAGTCTCCATCATATATTTACCAAGTCTCCATCTTGATGTTCCTGGCGTTGCAATAACAACACCTTTATCTCCCATTACAGCCTTCGTTGCCTTAATTTGTCTCATAATTCCATCTCTCAAGCAACGAAAGTGCCTCGACATGGCCTTCGAAGCCAAAGATGTGTACACCGCCGATGATCCATTACCTGCTACTGCTTCGAATGATGTTACCATAGTTTTCATATGGTTTTTATACTGCTTGTACCTTCTATCCACCTGAAATAAAACCGACTAATTAAAGATGTTGTTTTTTGCATAAAAGAAACCACATGTAGAATAGTTATTACCTCATCTATCATGTGAAGCAACTTGATTTTTCTTCTCTGCAGTTCCATGGGGTCAAGCGAGTAAAGTTCTTGACTCTTAGCAGATTTCAAAGCTTCCAAGTACTCACTGTTTTCCCTGCCCTTCATTTTCTCATCTCCAATAAGGCTACACAACTCATTCAGAAACTCCTTAGCTGGGCCCAAATACTTTGAGTTCCTGATAATCTGAAGCTGCTGCTCAGATGATGGCTGCTGATGATGATTTCGAACATCACTTGCAGACATGGAAGAAATTGACGAGGATGGCCCAAATCTCATCGAATTATTGAGATCATTATGTCGTCTCAGTTCGAAAGATTGGAGCACTATGCTTGAAGGGTTGGATGAACTGAGAGAAAGTGAAAGGCCTTGCCCTGGCCTTTCGCTTGCTCCACAAGGGAAGACATACCTCTGCGATGGATCATCATCCAAGGGAGCACTACTGTTGTTATTAGAAACCATATTATTTAAATCATCATTGTTAACACCCTTATTTGAGTGAAACCCTATCATCGTCATCATCTCCATGCTTCTTGGATTGAAGCTGTAGATCTCTGAAGATGATGATGGTGTCGGCTGAAAACCCTGGAAAATAGAGGCATGAAGTGTACTGTGATTTTCATTTGAAGAGAGGTCTGAGAAGCGATAAGCACCACTAGTTCGTTTAATCGGTTTCTCCTCCTCATCACTTGGATTAGCCATAATATATTATTATTTTCTGAAAGAAGATTATCGTTTATTCAACACACACTTATCAGGATATACTAGGTAGAGTACAGAGATAGCAGTGTGTGTATATATATGGAAGAGAGAGAGAGGGAGAGGGAGAGAGAGAGAGAGAGAGAGAGAGAGAGAGAGAGAGGTGCTATTGTGGTAGGTAAAGAACAAGAAGCAACTACGACCATTGCTTTATTTCCTCTTTTATCTCATGGAGTTTACTAGCTAATCTTAATAATCCAATATATATTAAATATACAAAATTATTCATGTAATGCCCCCATGAAAGAATGTTAAAACCTAGTTCATGGATTTGAATCCTCAGATTTAGTTAATTATCTAAACGTGCTAAAGCAATACAAATACACAATATTTCATCGTTTGTTTTGTTCTTGTATATAATTTTTAGTCCACCTTGTCGTAGAAACTCAAGGTTTCGGTCTTTTTTTTTTCATGTCGTCGTGTATTTAATGTAGTTTGCTTACAAGTCCACGGAATACAGAACATATATTACGTACGAAAGCTGCAATAAAATCTGTCTTCCTACGGCAAGAAATGGTCAATCCAACGATGATAAATTTTTTTGCATGTGTTGGGGTGCAAACCTCATGTCCCACACCGGTTGAAATAAGGAAAATTAAGTGGTTTATAAGCTTGTGGGTTCACTCCCTCTATTGCCAATTGGTTTTAGAGAGGAACCCCACAAGCTTATAACGGGCTTGGGCTTGGGCTGGAATTGGGCCTGAAAAATCCCTACATGGTGCGGTGAGCGTGGACGAAGGCGTGAGGGTGCCTTCAGACGGAGAAATTCTAGCCCGGATACGGTGTGGGTGGTGTGTCCCCGGCCCTTGTAAAAACGATTGGTGCCTTGTGTCGAAAGTCTTCCTGACCTTGACGGTGGTCAGGCGGCGGGTGCCGTTGGAGAGGAACGGCGATACAAGATGATAATCGTTGAAAGGGAAACCCGTTGTGTGGTCCTGAGTTTGAGGGGAGGATTGTTGGGGTGCAAACCTCATGTCCCACACCGGTTGAAATAAGGAAAATTAAGTGGTTTATAAGCTTGTGGGTTCACTCCCTCTATTGCCAATTGGTTTTAGAGAGGAACCCCACAAGCTTATAACGGGCTTGGGCTTGGGCTGGAATTGGGCCTGAAAAATCCCTACGGCATGCATACAAAATAGGTTTCCGTTCATGGATTTAACTATCATATTGTCATCGTCGATCTATCCCCAATCAAATAACGTTCTTACACAAATAAAGAAACATTAATTGGACCCATATATAAGACTTTCAAAATTATTTTTCATATTGTAGATCATACGGCTCAAGCAGTAATATTTTATAATCATTAAAGTAGACTTTTCATTAGTAAGTTTTCTATTATTGTAGCACTCGGAAGATCAAAATCATGGGACAAATATTGCTTCTAGATGTGTAATGAGACGAGATATGGCTGTCATTGCTTTCAACTAATTGAATTAAAAAAAAAAAAACTTTTAAATGGGACCAAACGAAAGACTTTTTGAAAATCTTCTTTTCCTGCGGTTTGCATATGTCCAAAAAGTTTTGGATCACATTCATCAACTGATGAAACCAATTAGTCCGACCATTTTGACAATAATCTACTAGGATAGGATGATATTTTTCTACGAAGATTGGAAAAAAAAAAATTAAAAAAAAAGAAGGAAGAAAAGCGCCAACATAATTAATTAAGGCAATTATTTAAAAAATATTATATATATAGACAAAACCAGAGTTCGAGAAGCTTATTTTCTCATATATACTTATGCACCCCAAAAAAAACTCTCGTGTAAAGTCAAGAGTTAAAACATGTACGATATAATATAATACATAATATAATATACTGAATTGCTATTCACCGCCCCCTTTTTCCTAGTCACCGCCCCCTAAAGGGCTGAAAAAAGACGATTTTGCTCTTTTGAATTTAAATTTCTATTTAAAGTCCTTTTCCAGACCACAATTTTCATATAGCAATTAAACATTCAAATCAGACTCAAACAAAACAAAAAAAACGTTCAAATCGCAATGAATCGTCTATTTGGGAAATGTAAAAGTCAAAAGAAAGCATCTATTGGAGCGGATGGTAATCAAATTCTCCTAAATTTCGTTTTTATAGACGTGAATTCTCGAAAAACGGTCGGATTCGAGCGAAAATTTCGCCCCGACCGAAACATAATTTCGGTCAACACAAGGGGTGACCGAACAACAATTTCGGTCAACCCTTGTGATGACCGAAAATCAATTTCGGTCGCCCAAGAGGGTGACCGAAATTATAGTTCGGCCGCGACTGTCGTAGCCGAAATTTGGATTCGGCTACGACTGTCGGGGCCGAAAAACGGCTTCGGCTACGACGGAGGTGACCGAAATCTCATTTCGGTCGCCTCTTAGGTTGACCGAAATTTGATTTCGTTTATTAATTTTTTTTTTTTTGTCAGACTTGGAGAGTGTCCCGGAGGATTCCACGGGCGACGGGATAAACTACAGTCGGCATTTTCGCGAAGGAGGACGATTTTCAACCGACGTGGAAGCCATTAACTGGGCGAAAGGCGTCGCTATTGGTCTTGGTTTCGAGGTGATAATTTCGTCGCACAAGAAATTAGGAACAAAAAAATTGATTAGATGTTCTCGCGGAGAACGTTATAGAGGCAAGGAGGATGAATTGGAGAGGCTGTCGAAGTCTAACAAGTGCAGGTGTCCGTTTGTAGTCATAGCCCAGCAAGATCCAGCTACTAAGGAATGGTTCATTCGTACGGGCCCACCTGAAAAATCCACGCACAATCACCCTCTGATACATTATCCCGAGGGACACCGCCAGACGAGTGGGTTAAGCAGCCAGGCAAAGAAGGTCGTAGAGGAAATGAGTGCTGCGCAAGCGAAACCATCACATATCCTCTCAGCGATGAGGGCTTGACACAGCGTAGATAACGCGACGATCCGACATATTTATAATTACAGAGATCGTTTGAAGAAGCAATATTCTGAGGGTCGAGACGTGGTGAGCCAGTTGATGCACCAGGCGACAGAGTCCGGATATTTTGTTGAATATAGAAGAGACGAGGAGACTAATATGCTGACACATGTCTTTCTCGCACACCGAAGTCACTCGCACTGCTGAGGACGTATCCTTATTTTATTGGGATTGACTCGACGTACAAGACCAATAGATATAAGATGCCTCTTGTTGAGATTATAGGGATGACTCCCTGTAATCACAACTTTCTGTGTGGGTTTGCCGTCATGGAGGACGAGACCGAGATCAGTTACCGGTGGATGTTGCAGTCTATCAGGGATATTCTAGGGCCAGATGTCCACCCGTCGACGATTGTCACTGATCGTGAGTTGGGCCTTGTTCGACCGGTACATATGGTATTTCCCCATTCTCACCATCTGCTGTGCACGTGGCATATTTATAAAGATGTGGAGAACAAAGTTTATAGGTTGGGGGGGAATAGCAAAAAGACCGCAGCTCACTTCACGCACAAGTCCTGAAAAGCAGTCGTGGAAGCTCCGACGGTTGACGAATATGAGAATGCAGTGAATGACATGCGTCTGCGCTGGCTACAAGACTTAGAAATCGTTACTTATGTTGAGCAGACGTGGTTGGTGCATAAGGAGAAGTTCGCCAGAGCTTGGACGAACCATGTGCTTCATTTCGGGAACACCACTACATGTCGTGTGGAGAGTGCTCATAGCGAACTGAAAGGATGGCTGAACTCGGCCACTGGGTCGCTTGACACCGTATGGGTGAAGGTGCACGAGCAGATTCAGAACCAGTTGATTCGCATCCGAAAGGTAAATTAATTATTATTACGTGTCTCTTATCCTTATCTAATAATATTTTAATGTTGACATGCAGACACTTGAGGAGTCCCGGTCGAAACGACCTATTCCGATGTCAGGATTTCCATTCCTAACATTATTATACAGAGTTTCACACCATGCAATATTAATTATGGGAAATGAGCTGCGGCGGGCCAAAGAGTTGTCGGATGAGGTTTACTCCAGGTGCGGATGTGTAGTACGACGTACGCACCAACTACCATGTGCTTGCGAGCTTCAGCAATGCGTGGACAACAACTACCCAGTTTCGGTAGAATGCTTGCACGACTTCTGGAGGACACTCACAATCGGCGAGGGAGTAGTGCCCGATATTTCTAATCAAGAGCGCTTAGCCGATCTCGTGCGTGAGGCAGAAGGTCGCGATCCCGCCGTTATGCGTGGCCTCCATCGAGTAGTTCACGAACATCTCTATCCCGAGGATCAAGAGTGGACTGCGCCTGCTGTTAAGACATCTGTAAAAGGTAGGCCAAAGAAAAGAGACTCGACGAAACGTGATCGGAGTGCTTGGGAGTACGCAATCCCAAGGGGGGGACGCAGCGGAGGGCGCATCAGTACCAGTCGTAGCAGTCAGGGTCGTAGCAGTCATGGCCGTACCTCATCATCATCTGCGAAGCGATCTCGTAGTTCTACTGGCGAGACAGGTACTTCTGTTTTTTCACTCATAAAAATAGTATATGGATGCATCTCTAATCCGGTATAATTTTTTATACAGTTGAATCCAACTTCTTCCACGGCCGCTTGCAGTACCACGTAACATCGGTCATCCATCCGTATATAGTTAGTGTTAATGATGTCGTGGCTGACGGCAACTGCGGATTTCGCGCTATCGCTTCCCATATTTACAATGACGAAGAAGAATGGGTCACCGTAAGGAATAACGTCGCGAACGAAATCGAGGCCCATTGGGATCTTTACTCGCCATTGTACTACGGTGACTCATTGGAAATGCAGTTGCGTCGTATACGCTGGGAAGGGGGGCCTTGCTTGGAAAACCACTGGATGTTGACACCGTGCGATCTGTGGGCTGTGGCCACTATTTGGAATGCTGTAGTTACACTATACGGGTACGGCAATGGATCGACCATCAACATCAATTCTATCACGATACTGCCTCTGCATGCCGCTTCGACTGCCAATGGACCGAACCGAACTATCGTAATAGCGCACCTTGGAGACGAGTACCGGCATTATATTAGACTGAATTTATGTCCAGACTTTCCAATGCCCGTATTGCATCCGTATTGGAATATTAATCGTGATCGTCGCCTTGTTGGGTGGGAGCTTAGATATCAGAACAGATTCGAACATTGGGTGCAGTTAATGCGAAAGAATGGTCTATTATAATTCATGTTGTATTATATTGTATTATATATTTTATTAATGAATAATAAAATATCCATCGTGATCGTCGCCTTTTTTATATATTATTATTTTATATTATTAGTACTATTTTATTCTTATTATTATTTTTTTATATGTTATTTTATATATTATTATTTTATATTATTAGTATTATTTTATTCTTATTTTTAGTATTTTTTATATATTATTATTTTATATTATTAGTACTATTTTATTCTTATTATTATTTTTTTATATGTTATTTTTTATACAATTATTTTATATTATTAGTATTATTTTATTCTTATTTTTAGTATTTTTTATATATTATTATTTTATATTATTAGTACTATTTTATTCTTATTATTATTTTTTTATATGTTATTTTATATATTATTATTTTATATTATTAATACTATTTTATTCTTATTATTATTTTTTTATATGTTATTTTATATATTATTATTTTATATTATTAGTATTATTTTATTCTTATTTTTAGTATTTTTTATATATTATTATTTTATATTATTAGTACTATTTTATTCTTATTATTATTTTTTTCATATGTCATTTTTTATACAATTATTTTATATTATTAGTATTATTTTATTCTTATTTTTAGTATTTTTTATATATTATTATTTTATATTATTAGTACTATTTTATGCTTATTATTATTTTTTTATATGTTATTTATATATTATTATTTTATATTATTAGTACTATTTTATTCTTATTATTATTTTTTATATGTTATTTTATATATTATTATTTTATATTATTAGTATTATTTTATTCTTATTTTTAGTATTTTTTATATATTATTATTTTATATTATTAGTACTATTTTATTCTTATTATTATTTTTTTCATAAGTCATTTTTATACAATTATTTTATATTATTAGTATTATTTTATTCTTATTTTTAGTATTTTTTATATATTATTATTTTATATTATTAGTACTATTTTATGCTTATTATTATTTTTTATATGTTATTTTATATATTATTATTTTATATTATTAGTATTATTTTATTCTTATTTTTAGTATTTTTTATATATTATTATTTTATATTATTAGTACTATTTTATTCTTATTATTATTTTTTTATATGATATTTTTATACAATTATTTTATATTATTAGTATTTTTTTATTCTTATTTTTAGTATTTTTTATATATTATTATTTTATATTATTAGTATTATTTTGTTCTAATTTTTAGTATTTTTTATATACAATTATTTTATATTATTAGTATTATTTTATTCTTATTATTATTATTTTATATGTTATTATTTTATACTATTATAATTTTTTATTAATATTATTTGTTCCTATTTTTAGTATTTTTTATATTTAATTATTTTTTATATGTTATTATTTTATACTATTACATTATTTTATTAATATAAATAAAAATAGTACGTGTTCGGTACACAAACTAAGGACAACGACAAATAAAAGCAGATCATGGAGCATTGCGCCAGCGGTCGTTCATTTCGTCCAGCTTGTCTCTGTAGCGCTCCGTCTGCTCCTCGTCGTGGAGCTGCAGCGTAGATAGCATCTCGGTGCTCAAGGCATACATCGAGCTGTACCACTGTACACAAAATTGATACATATAAAAATTGATTAAACATACAAAGACTGAATCACTTAATATTACGTACGTAGTCTGAGTGGTTGCGCGGGGGTATGCCGCCCGAAGAGGATCCCGACTCCGACGATAACAGACGAGGATGAGAATGTCGCTCATACCAGTCCATGTACCCTTGGACGGCCTCGCCAAGGTAATCTGCAGTCGCCCGGCTGATGTACGATAGATTGAGAATGTACGCGTACGGGAACTGACGCCAAGCAAATTCTGCTGCGTCGCCAGAATGGTGCACCTTATACCATTTCGGGTCTGCTGGCATGTACGCCTTCTGTGGCGGACTCATCGGCGGCGGGATGTGCTGCACGTAACCCAACTGGCGCAACACTCTCGAGGGCACGTAGGGCTCAACAATGTCGCGATATCGTACCCAGCCTACGAAAATAGTCCTCATGTGGTGCGCCGCTGGATCGGGGCCGTAGGGCAACCAAGCAACCTGATAACAGTTTGCAAATTTGTATATAATCGTCGTGAATATAGAATATAATCACTTAATATACCTCGCTCGCAGTCATCATGTCTAGCTGACGGCGGATCTCAATCAAACGGTGGCCCGTCCGCTCGTACTGAGACACGGACCACATGCGTGATCGTGCGTCGCAGGCCTCCACATGATGGGGTAGACGGTGTGGGCGAAAGCACGGGAAGTACTCGTAGATCCACGCCTGTAATAACGACAGGCACCCAGCTAAACCCCTTGAATCCGCTCGGCTTGCGAGGCCAAGCTGGCGATAGAGGTAAGCAAGAGCGGCCGACCCCCACGAGTGGCCGCTGGCAACTGGCAGCGACCGATAGAACTCGTGCATGATGTCGGGCTTCACCCGGTTCCCGCTCTTGTCGACGAACAGCGTCGACCCCAGTAGAATCCACAGCCAGGCGATTGCCTGGAACCCCGCCGGCCTATTTCCAGACCGCATCCTCTGTATCACGTCTTTCGTCGCGACCGCACCGTCTGCGTTAACCCCCATAATCTCCCTCGCTGCGATCTGCTGGTCGCCGCTGTCCGGGGTGCCCGATACCGTCCTCCCCTCGATCGGGATACGCAGGATCTGTTCGACGTCGTGGAGCATGATCGTCATCTCACCCCACGGCATGTGGAAGGTGTTCGTGTCAGGGTGCCAGCGCTCCACAAAAGTGCTCAGAAGAGGCTGGTCCAAGTGACCCAGCATGGCATCTGTGAGGTGGCTAAGCCCCGTGCCATCGATCTCGCTCTGCGTCTGCGGCGGGAACTGGCAGTACCACTGCTTAAGCGACCGAAGCACTGACGCACGCTGCTCGCAGGGGTCGATCCTCCTCACCCATCCAGATGCGGGGCGCGATGTGCCCCAAGTAACTAGGGATCACCTCGCCGTCTTCTGGACCACCTGGCTGTGGCCCCTGCACCCTCCACGAATCGTCATCTACGACCCTGGAGCGCTTGCTCCCTATTTTATTTTTTAAGAATTTCCCAAAAATAAATATTATTTATTTTACGTATATTAAGACACTACATCGCAATACAGTTTATAAAGGAGAATGAAATTACCTGCGGAGACCGGTATCGCATCGTCGTCGGATGACTCAAACGACGCCGCATCGTAGGGCACCTCCTCATCCGCAGGCGCCTCCTCATCCACATGCGGATCGTATTCCGCATATACGGAATGAGAATCAAGAGCTCGCTGCCGCCTCTCCTCCTCCCGTTGCCTACGAACTGATGCATCAACGCCGCGCGCTCTCGTATGACGCTCTCCAGATCCCTCCTCCGCCTCTGGGGCCGGTCTGCTACTCCCTCCAAGTAGGGACTTCCCACCCTTGGCCTGCAATTACATATTTATTAAAAAAAAAAATTGACCGAAAAAAATTTCGGCCAAACAGTGGAATGACCGAAATCAAGTTTCGGTCGCCGACCGAAACTTGATTTCGGTCGAGCCAGATCCGACCGAAACAAGATTTCGGTCGGAACCCCGGCGACCGACGAGTGATTTCGGTCGTTCAAGACACGACCGAAATCGTATTTCGGTCGAGCCTGTTGCGACCGAAATCTGATTTCGGTCGTGTCTTGAACGACCGAAATCACGTTTTGGTCGCGACTTGGCCGACCGAAATTTCGGTTTGGTCGTGCCGTTTTCGCCCTATTTCGCGTCCGATCGCCCGTTTTCAGCCTAATTCGATCCGTTTTCGACAATCTATCTACATACGAATGAACTTACGACAATTTTCTTACCAATCGTGACAGGACCCCCTTTCCCTTTCCCTTTCCGTGTCCTCGCTCCATTACGATTTGCAAAGTTCTCTGTTTTTTTGTTTAATTTGGTTGTGTGATTTGAAAAGTGTTGCGTCGTGTAGGAATTTAAAGAAAATTCTTACTTTTTATTATATTTTACCTTTTTAAATTAATTTAAATAACATAAGGGCATAAACGTCTTTTTTCAGCCCTTTAGGGTGCGGTAACTAGGAAAAAGGGGTGGTAAATAGTAATTCCCATATTCATGTTATTGGAAGACTTTTGATGTCCAACGTACGTACTTGATTCGTTAATCGGATATAGTGATAATGTTCATGTAGATATATCATATGATTGGATAAGTATATTATTGCATTACGTACTACAATGAACTAAATTTAAAATAACAGTCAAGCACCACATAATGTAAATTATAATATATTTGCAAAAATTTTGAAATACGGTCTGCCCATAAGGCCCATAAAAGATACTTAATAGCGCAATTGAGCAGCCCATAAGCCCGCAAATTTTAGAACAGAACAGCAGCTTGTTAATATTTGGTAAGATGTAGATTGTGTAGATGTTACAATTTTATTCACCTCAAAATTCCATTTTTCTGCATTAAGCTTTGAGGTAACACATTAATTACTACAAAGAGAACCAACGACAACCCATATGCCACATGACATGTTGACCAATCTTGTCTCTCTGCCAATCAATATTTATTTATTTTTAATTATTGGGCTATTACATGCGAATTAGGATCTCGTTGGTCCAAAAGATGTGTTTATTGTGTGAGTTACGAAGGGAGTCCAAGGAATTAACATATAAGGTTAGGTTTTAGAGTATATGGAGAGAAATTACGAACAAGTCACATCATTTCATATCAAGAATTCGATTACAAGTTAAATAAGATTGTATTAGGACAGCCCATAAAATAAACTCCAAAGTAAGAGTCAATAAAGGGGACCGAAAAATCCACGTCGAAAGAGATGATGTTTCTTGAGGTTTCTTTATGTAATGAGATGAGACAAGTTTCCATCCATCACACCTACAACATCACCTAAATACACGTTGTTTTGATATCCACACGTTTAAATATAATCAACAAGGCACCGAATTATTTTTATTCCATCACACCTACAACATCACCTAAATACACGTTGTTTTGATATCCACACGTTTAAATATAATCAACAAGGCACCGAATTATTTTTATTTTTTTGCAAACAAAGTGGATGATTGCATTAGCGCACTAAGTCTCTTTAAAAAAGAATGTGAAAGGAAAAAAATTGAAACGATATGATGTGGATTATATTGGTACATTACATATATGGCCGATGACAATTGACAAGTTGGCTTGCGATTGTGAAACATCTCAATGCCCAACTGATTATGTTTTTGAATTATTGCTTGGCGTATTCTTCGATCGACCCAGCAAATTCAAGAAACATTGTTTGCATGATGGCGTATTCTTCGATCCTCCCTATTGAATTATCTTTTTGTCCAATAGCAAACAATGTTAATTTTAGACTTGTTGATAAAATACATATATGAAGAATACATTTATCAAGTGAATAAGTTACCTTATTTTATGTTTCGTTCTCTTCCGCACTGCTAGTGCTATTACATATATGAAGAATAAGTTAGCCAAACAATATCCCTGAATTAGGAGTATGTGATTGGTGTCAACGAATCGTGGCATCATTAGTAGTCGAGAAAACCACATTTTGGTACATTTATTTGAACACGAAAAAGAAATAATTTCGAGTGGACGGACATGTGAGTTAATGTAATGAGGTCCGTTTCACATTGTCGGAAACTGGGCCACAATACATAGACAGATCCAAGAATTGTGTTGGATGTGAGTATCTCTCTCTCTCTCTCTCTCTCTCTCTCTCTCTCTCTCTCTCTCTCTCTTATATATATATATAATATATATTTCAGCAGTGTTGTAGCTTTCGGGCAACGACGTATAATTAGTGGAAAATGACAGTCCCACCACAACAAAGGGGGGGTTTTTAATTAAATAATAATAAAAAAACAATCATTAACAAAATAAACATCAAATGAAAAGTATTAATAAAACAGCAATTTTCGTACTCTGGGAGTACGAGTTACTAACTGGCCTGACCATGACATCGCTTTTCAAGTAACTCGTATTCCTGGAATACGAGTTACTCTTTTCTTTTTTTTTTTAATTTTAACTTATTTTATATTATTAATAATAAAATCCACCAAATCATAAAATCATCGTTATCTCATGTAACATACATAATAAAAATCCATAAACGCATCTAAATTACTGTTTGTTTCGCGACGATTAAATGACATGCATATCTTATATTTTTCGAATATCGGAAATATATTTTTTATTTTCCGATAATAATTTAGTGGACTGTAATTCATCATCTTCATTTTGTTTGGCAAAGCAGAACTGTAACAGACACATACAACAAGAAAGGGACCCGCAAAAACAACATATTATGTAAGAAAACTTTAAAGAGAGGCTCGTACTAAAACAGGGCAAAACTAGATGAAATAATACACCACTATATCTACATAAAATAAATAAAAAATATATTTCTGATATTCGAAAAATATAAGATATGCATGTCATTTTAATCGTCGCGAAACAAACAGTAATTTAGATGCATTTATGGATTTTTATTATGTATGTTACATGAGATAACGATGATTTTATGATTTGGTGGATTTTATTATTAATAATATAAAATAAGTTATAATTAAAAGAAAAAAAAGAGTAACTCGTATTCCAGGAATACGAGTTACTTGAAAAGCCATGTCATGGTCAGCAGGCTAGCGTGGAGTAGTAACTCGTATTCCTGGAATACGAGTTAGTAACTCGTACTCCCAGAGTACGAAAATTGCTGTTTTATTAATACTTTTCATTTGATGTTTATTTTGTTAATGATTGTTTTTTTTATTATTATTTAATTAAAAACCCCCAACAAAGGGCCCATAGCTGCTTTTCTTACTTTTTACCCTTTTAGTCACTATTCATCATCGCTCATCCTTCACAATCATTATTTGCTCTTTTCATTTTGTTCTTTCTCATTCATCTTTTTATGACATATATGCGTCAATATAAATTACTCCCTCCGTCCCGGTAACTTTATCAGATAAGTTGCCGGGCACGTAAATTAAGGTGATATTATTATAATAATATAGTACATTGAAAAGGTAATAAAGTGTATATTTTGACACGTCTTTTAAGAATATTTAATATTATTATATTGATTGTTTGTGATAGTTTTTTGTTAAATAAGGAAATGTGATAAAATTAGTGGGACACCCGAAATGGCAAAATGTGATAAAATTAGTGGGACGGAGGGAGTATTTTTTTTGCTATAGTGTTAGCCTAGTAGCCATACCGAACTTTCAACGACCCTAAGGCATGAGAATGTAACAAGTTTTTTAAATCAAGTTGGAAATCTATATAATGCATTGGAAAAGGAACCCAACCCCCTAACGTATGCTGTTTACTTGGTTTTACATGCATTGTACTTATATATCTTTAAATCCCATTTATTATCCATGACATTTTTATTTAAAGAAACATTTAATTCTTACACCAAATTCACATTAAATATCCCTCAATAAATTACGACTGCGCCACATGTCTGTTAGGGGAGTGGGTAATTTTACCCACTCTACCACTCTACCACTCTACATTCAACTATCTACTCTATTATTATCTACTCTATTACTAATAATAATATTATTATATTTGTATTAGTATGATGCTTTGCCTATAAATAGGCTACAAGGCATTGAACATAAATCACACCAAAGAGCCAAAGTAAAATAGAGAGAGAAAGAAAGAGAAAGAGGAGAAAAAAAATAGAGGGTTTGTTCGGTATTTACTCTAACTATAAAGAGAGATAGTGAGTGTTTTCTCCTTTATAGATTGAGAGGTTGTAACCCCTGTTTTTACCCTAGTAATAAATTTCTACCTCGCCCGTGGTTTTTTACCCCAAGTTAAAAAGGGGTTTTCCACGTAAATTCCCGTGTCCATTTTATCCTCACAGTCATTTCCAATATTATTACGCTGTCCATTTCGCAACAAGTGGCATCAGAGTCAGTCCTGATTGATATTCCGATTATGCTCTGTGGTTGCAGCTTTGTCTGATCTTCCACATCAGAAAGGATATCGAAAAGGTTTATCGTTACGGAAGAGTTTTTTGGCAAGTCGTGGCAATAGACTGTGTAAGTAATTTCTGTCTAGGTGGCTGGTGCCAAGCGGGACACATAGTGACCCCACCAGATCTCATCTGGGAATTTACTTAGAAGGGTAATTTTGTCTAGAAAGCTGGTCGCTACCCTTTCTGCAAATTATCTGATCAGTACTATTTGGCTGGACTGTCGAATTTCTCCGACGATAGCGACGTGGGAAAAATGGCAGCTAAAAATGAAATTGAGAAATTCAACGGGAGAAACTACTCACTGTGGAAAATGAGGATAAAGGCAATTTTACTCAAAGAAAATTGTCTTGAGGCGATCACTGGCAGACCAACAACAATCACAAGTGACGTCAAATGGAAGAAGACAGACGGGAGAGCCATCGCTAATATTCATCTGACATTAGCAGATGATATATTATCAAGCGTCGAAGAGAAAACCAGTGCGAAAGAAATCTGGGACCATCTTGAGAAGTTGTATCAAGTCAAGTCACTCCACAGCCGAATTTTCTTGAAGAGAAAATTATATCATCTACGAATGGAAGAATCTTCTTCAGTGACCGAGCACATCAACAAGTTGAACACTTTGTTCTCTCAACTAAGAGACTTGGACTACAAAATAGAGCCAAGTGAACGTGCTGAGCTTCTACTGCAAAGTTTGCCAGACTCCTACGATCAACTCGTCATCAACTTGAGCAACAACCAAGCTGCGGGAAAACTTATCTTCGATAGTATTGCAGCTGCGGTTCTCGAAGAAGAAAATCGGCGCAATAACAAAGAAGACAAGTTGATAATGTCCCAACAGGCGGAAGCGTTGACGGTGACGAGGGCAAGATCAGGAGCTCGTGGTCCAAATGTGAGCGGAAAACGGACAAGACCCGGAGAGTCTGGTCCAAGTGGGAGTCAAAAACGGCAAAGCCTTGTTATGAAAAATAAGAAGGTTATAAAGTGCTACCACTGTGGCAAGAAAGGTCATATGAAGAAAGATTGTTGGGCTCTAAATAAAAATCCCAATGCCCAAGGAAACTCCGCCAACACTACCGACGATGGAATTGCCTTGGTGTGTGAAGCCACAACCACTATCGCTGAAAAGGGAAGATTCAACGACGTGTGGCTCATCGACTCAGCAGCTACTTTCCACATGACCTCTCGAAAGGAATGGTTTCATCAATACGAGCCAACCTTTGGAGGATATGTCTACAGCTGCAATGACCAGGCGCTGAAAATTGTCGGGGTGGGCACGGTTCAAATAAAGATGTACGATAGCACTGTGCGTACCATCCATGCTGTCCGACATGTGGAGGGCTTGAAGAAAAATCTGTTGTCTGTGGGGCAATTGGATGATCTTGGTTTCAAAATTGAATTGGAAAACAAGATAATGAAGGTATCCAAAGGAGTACTAGTAGTGATGAAGGGAGAAAAGATAGCTGCAAATCTATACACGCTGAAGGGAGAGACTCTGCAAGCAGGGCAAGCATCTGTTGCTACAACAAGTTCAAGCGAAAAGTCTACAATGACTTGGCACAAGAAACTTGGTCATATGTCTGAACAAGGCATGAAAATTCTTGCGCAAAAGAATCTACTTCCTGGTCTCACAACGGTGACGTTACCATTCTGCGAGCATTGTATTGTGAGCAAGCAGCATCGCCTGAAGTTCTCCACTTCAAATTCTAGAAGCAAAGAAATTCGAATTGATCCACTCTGACGTATGGCAAGCACCGGTCGCATCCCTGGGAGGAGCCAACTACTTCGTATCATTCATAGACAACTACTCCAGGAGATGTTGGGTGTATCCAATCAAGAAGAAGGACGAAGTATTTCCTATCTTCAAAACATACAAGGCGCGAGTTGAACTTGAAACCGGCAGAAAAATCAAGTGTCTCCGGTCAGATAATGGAGGGGAATATACTGGCAAAGAATTCACTGAATTCTGCAAAGGCGCGGGCATCAGAAGACAGTTCACCACGGCTTACACTCCACAACAAAATGGAGTGGCAGAGCGGTTGAATAGGACCCTGTTGGAAAGAACAAGGGCTATGTTGAGAACTGCGGGCCTGGAAAAGAAGTTCTGGGCGGAAGCGGTCTGTACTGCCTGTTATGTGGTGAATCGGGCTCCATCTACTGCTATAGAGATGCGAACACCGATGGAAATGTGGACTGGTGGACCTGCAGATTATTCAGATCTCCATATATTTGGAAGTTCAACGTACGCGATGTACCACAACCAAGAAACAATGAAGTTGGATCCAAAGTCCAGGAAATGCCTATTCTTGGGGTATGCTGATGGAGTAAAGGGGTATCGCTTGTGGGATCTCACTGACCACAAAGTAATTATCAGCAGAGATGTTATCTTCTTGGAGGATGACGATCAAGAGCAAGTTGAAAATGATAGCAGTTCAAAAGGCGTGACAAAGACTACACCGATGAAGAGAAAATTTGAGCAATATAATTCTTCTGAAGCTGAACCGGCACACGAAGAGCTCGACCCAGTCGAATCTGAAGTACCGGATCACTTGCGGTCATCACGCGAGCGTAGGCCGCCAAGTTGGCACTCAGATTATGAGATAGAGAGCAATCTTGCATACTGTTTTCTAACGGAGGATGGAGAGCCAACCACTTTCCAAGAAGCACTGAATAATTCAGATGCGAGTCTGTGGATTTCAGCGATGCAAGAGGAAATGGAAGCTCTCTATAAAAATAAGACATGGGAGTTGGTGCCATTACCGCAAGGAAGGAAACCCATTGGCAACAAATGGGTGTACAAAATCAAGCGGAATGGTGATGACCAGGTAGAGCGCTACCGTGCTAGACTGGTTGTAAAAGGATATGCTCAGAAAGAAGGGACTGACTTCAACGAAATTTTCTCACCGGTGGTTCGACTTACAACAGTCAGGGTGGTCTTGTCAATGGTTGCTACATTTGACTTGCATCTTGAGCAGCTGGACGTGAAGACGGCCTTTCTCCATGGTGACCTGGATGAAGAAATATATATGCTTCAACCAGAAGGTTTCGAGGAACAAGGAAAAGAAGATCTGGTTTGCCGATTGATCAAATCTCTCTACGGGCTCAAACAAGCACCTCGATGCTGGTATAAGAGATTTGATTCCTTCATAATGAGTCTTGGCTACAACAGGCTATACTCAGATCCTTGTGCGTATTTCAAGAGATTTGGCAATGACGATTTCATCATGTTGCTGTTGTACGTCGACGATATGCTGGTAGCAGGACCCAACAAAGGTCGTATCGCAACTTTAAAGACTCAACTGGCCAGTGAATTCGAAATGAAGGACTTGGGACCAGCAAACAAAATTCTTGGCGTGCAAATATCTCGAGACAGAAGCAAGCGGAAGATTTGGCTTTCCCAAAAGAATTACTTGAAGAAAAGCTTACGAAGGTTCAACATGCAAGATAGTAAGCCAATATCTACCCCTCTTGCTGCTAATTTCAAGCTATCCTCTGAAATGTGTCCTACCGATGAAGACGAGAGGATAGAGATGTCTCGACTACCATATGCAGCGGCGGTTGGAAGTCTAATGTTCGCAATGATATGTACCAGACCAGACATTGCCCATGCAGTGGGAGTTGTTAGCCGATACATGTCAAATCCTGGTCGAGAGCACTGGAGTGCTGGATTCTCAGATATATCAAGGGAACCTCTGATCTGGCCTTATGTTACGGAGGTACAGATTTTACTGTCCATGGTTTTGTTGATGCAGATTATGCTGGTGAACTTGATAAAAGCAGATCCACAACCGGATATGTGTTCAATCTTGCTGGAGGAGCCGTAAGCTGGGTTTCAAAACTGCAGTCCATTGTTGTAACGTCAACAACGGAAGCAGAATATGTCGCAGCTACACAAGCCAGTAAAGAGGCAATATGGTTGAAGATGTTGCTGGAAGAACTCGGCCACAAACAGGAGAACATTATTCTCTATTGTGATAGCCAGAGTGCATTGCACCTTGCAAGGAATCCAGCATATCATTCAAGAACCAAACACATCCGGGTCCAATACCACTTTGTTCGTGAACAAGTGGAAGCAGGGACTGTGGACATGCAAAAAGTTCACACTGCGGATAATCTGGCAGACTACATGACCAAAGCAATTCATGTGGATAAGTTTATATGGTGTCGTTCCTCCTGTGGACTGACAGAATCTAAGGAAAAGGCGAGCTAGAAGAATGGTGTGAAGATCTGATTGGTCTTCAATCAAATCTTCAAGTGGGAGATTGTTAGGGGAGTGGGTAATTTTACCCACTCTACCACTCTACCACTCTACATTCAACTATCTACTCTATTATTATCTACTCTATTACTAATAATAATATTATTATATTTGTATTAGTATGATGCTTTGCCTATAAATAGGCTACAAGGCATTGAACATAAATCACACCAAAGAGCCAAAGTAAAATAGAGAGAGAAAGAAAGAGAAAGAGGAGAAAAAAAAATAGAGGGTTTGTTCGGTATTTACTCTAACTATAAAGAGAGATAGTGAGTGTTTTCTCCTTTATAGATTGAGAGGTTGTAACCCCTGTTTTTACCCTAGTAATAAATTTCTACCTCGTCCGTGGTTTTTTACCCCAAGTTAAAAAGGGGTTTTCCACGTAAATTCCCGTGTCCATTTTATCCTCACAGTCATTTCCAATATTATTACGCTGTCCATTTCGCAACAATGTCCACCTTCTCACACGACTTCGGCAATATGAACTCACATCTAAACACACGCTCGCATTTTTTTGTACTAGTGATCATCTTTAAATTTACATATACGAATTATAGAATTCTATATGTATAGGTGCACGTCCTAACAAATTATATATTTCCAAGCGTAAAAAATAATACACATACATGCCCTCTTTCGTAATTTCACATACAGCCAACCCCTATATAACCACCCAACCCTTCGTCTTCTCCACCCTTTCTCTACGAAAACTCACTCAAAGAAGAACACTAAAACGTACTAAGTCCATCCATCGACAATGGGATTTCCACTGGTCTTAACCGACTTATTCCTCCCAAAGCTCCTCGTACATACGCTGATTCTCCTCGGCGTAATCCGCCGGCTAATTTTAGCCCTCCTCTCACTCACCGGCCTGGGCTTCCTCCTCGACCCAGAACCGCCGTAGCAGGCGCCGGAGCCACCACAACGACCGACGCCGAACGCCTCGGTGTCGGCGTCCCTCATCAGGGAACTCCTCCCCGTCGTCAGGTACGGCGACGTCGCGTCGGAGAAGTGCCGGCGGCCCGACGAGAGCTGCGCCGTGTGTCTGTACGAGTTTGAGATTGACGACGAGATCCGACGGCTGACGAACTGCCAGCACTTGTTCCATCGGATCTGTGTGGACCGTTGGATGGACCACGATCAGAAGACGTGTCCTCTTTGTAGGACTCTCTTCGTCCCCGAAGATTTGCAGGAGAGCTTTAATGAGAAGCTTTGGGCCACTTCTGGAATTTCGGATTTTGTTGGGGAGGTTTCTGCAATTAGCGCCGCGTTGTAGGACTGATTTCGCAATTTAGTCTAAGGCTTCTACGATTTTTTTTTCTTCTGTAAGTAAATATTTTACACTGATGCTGTAAGAGGATGGATACGAGGTCATTTTCTTTTTTATTTCTAATTGTCTTTTGTTTTGCCTTATTTGAAGTAATACGAACTTAATCAATTATGGCATAATTTTTTTTTATCTTTTTTGGCGATATTCTTCGTGGCATCTTTTTGTACAGTATCAAGAATTTAGCAGAAATAAGAGGAAACAAGCCATGAGAGTTTGGTTGGGCAGGCATTTAAACTCTGAACGCCAATCTAATGGAAACATCATTAATTTTGTGTCATGAATGATTTCATCCAAAAAAGAAAGTTAAAATTATGTATATAGGCCTTGGGCTTTTTAGAATTTGCATCATTAAACAATCATACACACGACTTCTAGTATATTTTAAATTGCAGCCCCCACTACTAGTTTTTAAGGGATATAATTGTGGATTGTAGCTATAAGTAAATCATTTAATTTGTGTCCATTATAAGATGAGAATTGGTCTGTTTTTTAATTATTTGAAAATGAAAAAGATGATCTCAACTCTTACCAAACGCTACAGCTGTGGTCTTCCAACTCTGTGCTAAGCATACCTCTTCAGCTCAAATCGTGAGTTTTTCATTTTCAGATACTGATTCTTTACGGTTCCGTGTTTTGGGGCTTCAGTTGTTCTTTGCTTGGTGAAGATATTGTGCTTTCAGAACTGAAATAAAGTCTCGATTTTGCTACTTTTCTCCGAGTTGCGCAGTGTTGTTATCTGCTGAAAATTAGGGCTTTTTCACTATTTGAAAAGATGCCGCCGCCGCCGCCGCCGATTGGGGAATCGAACCCTCTCCATAACGATTCTAAATCGAACATGGTGACGATCGATGTGGGCGGTCAGCTATTTCAAACCACAAAGCAAACCCTTTCTCTAGCTGGTTCGAATTCCTTACTGTCCACGATTTCCGATTCCGACGATGCAGTTGTGTTTATCGATAGAGACCCTGAACTGTTTTCAATCATGCTTTCCCTTCTCAGAACTGGGAATCTACCCTCCAAAGCCAAAGCCTATGATATCCAAGACCTAATTTTCGAATCACAATTCTACGGTATCGAAAATCTCCTCTTAAATTCCCTGTCCGACCCATCTCAGTTCGATGCATTCGACCTCGAAAAATCGATGGTTTTGCCCCTAAATGGCCGTGACACGCCCTCAGCCATATCTACGACCCAATATGGATCACTCCATGTTGCCCATGGCAGTAAAATAACCTCCTTCGATTGGTCATTACATAGGAAAACCACCGTCCTAACCCAATTCACAGCCATCGATTCTCTGCAAGCCCTTTCCCCGACCCTCGCAGCTGCTGGGGCGACAGATTTCTCGGGCTTACAGATCATAGATCTTGAAGAAAATGGCCAAGTCAAACAGACCATACACTGGGAAAACATCACTAAATCAAGCTCCACGGTTCTCGCCATTGCAAAATCGCCCCAATGCTTGTTCGCAAGCTTCGAGTCGAGCAGGAGGAATTCGAACTGCATCATGATGTACGATCTGAATGGTAGTTCAATACGCCCCCTTTCGAAGATCGCTCATTACGAAATCTTCGGCTCTGATTTAGATTCTGGGCTGCCCGCCACTAAGCTTCAATGGATCGAAGCTCATAACTTGTTAGCTGCCTCGGGCTCTCACAGCAGCCCCTCGGGAGTATCAGGGAACATTCGGTTTTACGACGTTAGGTCGTCAGGCAATGCTGTGTGGGAGTTTAAGGAGAAAGCTGACTGCTTTGCTGATGTAACGGTTTCAGATACGCTCTCTGCTATGTTTAAAGTCGGCGTTCAGAGCGCCCAGGTGTATTTCGCCGACTTGAGAATGATGAACGGCGGCGAGGGTAAGCCTTGGATTTGCCTCGAGGACGAAAGGAGAGCGATGAGTAGTGGGAAAAGGGAAGGCTATGGCTGTAAAGTGGAGGCTCACGGTGACCATCTGTTTTGTAGTAAAGGGTCGAATCTTGAGCTGTGGTCCGAGGTTTTGGTTGGTAATAAGGGAGATGGGTCGGTTGAGGATAGGGTCTTTCGAAAGAACTTGATGGGTCGGGTCAAGGATGCGGGTCGGAATCGGGTTGGTAGTTTGTGTTTTGGTGGGAATAAGATGTTTGTGACTAGGAAAGATCAGCAGTTTGTTGAAGTTTGGGGTTCGAGCTATTCGAGTTTTGTGTAGGTTTGTTCTTCGAGTATATTTATTTTATTGAAAAAAGTGAAAGAATATAGAATCGTTATTACCTATGTATGCGTTATTGGTACGTTTGGTACGGTAAGATCATTAAATACTGCTAATAAGCTACTACCCAACTCTTCTTAAATGCTTACCTTCCTTTGGTTTTTTATATTTCCATTTTTCACGTTGATATTTGAAAATATCATAGCTCGTTTTTCACATTTTTCGTGTTGCCTCTAATTTATTTTTTTATAGCAGATATCATTTCCGTCGTGTCTTTCTAGATGAGCCGATTCATCTAGCAACGCCAATATGGGCCGATAGGCCCAACAAATACGTTGACTTAGCTACAAGCCGACGACTCGCAAGTTGCAACAAAAGTTTAGTAGAGTGAGCATTTCTCAATTTTGGCCACGGTCAACGCATTTCCAAATGAAAGAATAGATAAATATATTGCTTTATTCAATTGCTTGCCGTGATTGTATGTAATCTTGAGACATAAATTGCAAGCATGATAGAAAATTTAGATCATGTATTACGATCTAGTAGGATTAGGATGTTACACGGTGCAATATCTTGAAATATGTCAATTGTCGTAATCTTATCACGAAAGTAACTTTGTTAATAGTCATTATAGACAGTGTCAGCATGAAGTAAAATCCAAAATACAAAGAAATATCTCATATAAAAAAAATGCATATAGTTTGATTTGAAAAAGCTTAGTTAGATTAACGATGATGTCAAGTCTTGAAAGAAGGAAAAATCATTATTGCATGTGGGATTTCGTTCTCCAGAACTGCTACTGACACACCGAACGGACATTTTTGCCCGTGATTGCGAGTTATAGCCTATAGGTCGAAAAGAGACCGTTAACATAAAGAGGGTAAAAATGTAGTTTAAGTTGCTTGACGCGTGTCACTAGCTGTCTCTAGACTGTCGATAGCAAAAAGGTTGGCAAATGGTATTAATTATATTATATTACTTCTTGCATTCACTGAATATGAACGAAATGATATAATAATAGCAGACAGTACATACTTTTTATCTTTCTCTCTCTAAAAGATTTTGGACTCTCTCTCTCTCTCTACTCTGCTCAGCTCTACTCTACTCTACTCTGCTTCGGTTGGTAGCTGATTGAGTATCGTGAACTGAAACGAAAAGCAAGGAGGAGAACTCTCGGTCCCGGCGGTCCTTTTCCACCGGTGAGTGCAGCTACTAATAGTTAGGGTTTGGCAGTGATGTAATTAGTCTCTGATTGTGTATCATGTAGTGATTTTTCTGGTCCAATAAGAACCCTTAATGTCCATCAAATTGCATAATCAGTGCGTTGATGTGCAGTGTACTTTTTTCCAACAAATATAACTTTTTTTTTGTAGATTAACTTTTCTTTCTTGTGACATTTCTGTTCTATTGATGTTGGCAGAAGTCGGGACTATCTATGTGGGTTGAAGCTTCGATTTTGAGGTGAAACTTAGATGTGTTTTTTTTTTTTGTTTGGGCATTTTTTTGCTTTATTTTGGTGCTGTACTGAAGCTTTCAGTTCCGTCTCTAAACCTGATTCAGCACCGTTCATCTGGGTAATTGCATACTTCTTTCGTTATCTCGTTTGGGTGTTACCCCCATTTCAAGCATTGCGTTCCAATAAAAAATGTTACCGCTTTTCTGTGGAGATTTGAGCTTCCTATTAGAGAATATATGCCAATACGTCTGCTTTTTGGCCATTTATGCAACAGCTCAGACATTTCCTTTGTTAGGCATGCATATGCACAAACATTTTGAAGTTAGTCAAATGATGTTATGCTCTATCTCCCGTGTGTCCGTTTATGATGTTCTACTAAAATTGGAGGGATTTTATGGATCATTGTGCTGAAAATGTCAATCACCAAAAGTGGTCATGTTTTTTCTTTTCATTAAAAAGTCATCATACGAATGGTCTACCTGTTTTCCTTTTTATCAAAATTTTGCAGATCAATCAGTGCTAATTCTTGTGCCTTAATCGTATGGCAGTATGAAGCATATTGGTTTTAAGATGCCTATGACGTTCATTTCTTAGGACAATACTTATCAAAATTCTTGAGATTTGATCTGAAGTGAAAATGGATGCACAACTTATTCCTTTTTTTCTCATTGTTACCTGCAGGGCTGGAGTTGGCCTTCCGTAAGTAATTATGCCTTCATGGTGGGGGAAACCGTCCAAGGACACAAAGAAGAAATCAAATCGCGAAAGCATTATTGGCTCACTGCACAGGACATGCATTAGGCCCGGAACACCTCGAAGACGACGAAGTGATTCTGCTTCAGCCAAAGAATCTCAAGTAAGGGAAGATTTGCAATCTCCGTCGCCTACTTCTAAACCAGTTGTACGTAGTCAGAGTTTCGGCGGAAAAACACAACCTCAACCACTACCTCTTCCAGCTACTCACTTTGCTAAAATTGCTCATGTCAATTCTTTCCCAAGCAAGCCAACAGAACAAGCAGTTAGTAGAAGTTTCAGAACTGCTATGCTCTTGCCCGTCCCTAAAGCCAAACATGGAAAAATTAAAACTTATTGTGAAGATGATCTTGCCTATGGCTCTGATACTAGTGAAAGTTTCAGTGATACCGAAGATCCATCAGATTCACGTCTCCTAAGCCCCCAAGCGTCTGATTATGAAAATGGAGCCAAATCTGCCATCACTAGCCCTTCTGGGTAAGCATGTCGTCTTAATAAAGTAGCTATTTGAGAGAGTTTTACCATGTATTTTAAAATACTTCGTATATCAAATTACGGTGGAGTGTATCTTGTAATACATACAGGGTAAAGCGGAGAGATCAACCGCCATTTACTTACAAGAAGAATCTAAAAGACAAGCCAAAGCCGACTAATAATATTTCATTGAAGAATCAAACTGGCCGTGCATCTCCAAGACAGCGACATATTAGCCCGAACATTACCCTTTTACAGATTCCTCAACCTGGTTTTGCCTTAAGTGCTCCAGAAAGTTCAATTTCGAGTCCCAATTCTACTACAGGAGATGGTTTGGGTCAACTACTTTGGCATCAAAACCGTAGTCCTGAATGGTCACCGTTACCAAGCCCAAGAATGACGAGCCCTGGACCGAGCTCTAGAATACAAAGTGGGGCTGCGACGCCATTGCATCCTCGCACTGCTGGGCCACCGATTGAGTCACAGAGTGGCTGGGCTGATGATAGAAAGCAACAAAGCCACCCCTTGCCTCTTCCTCCAGCTAAAATATCAAACCAATCTCATTTTACTTCATCATATTCAACTGGGACATCTCCTAGGATTCCACGTAGTCCTGCTAAAACAGATAGTGCTCTCAGCCCTGGGTCGCGCTGGAAAAAAGGACGGCTACTTGGCAGAGGAACATTTGGGCATGTATATTTGGGTTTTAATAGGTATGTTAGATAAAGTTGTGTATATTTGATATTGGATACCCTTTACTGCAATTAAATGGTATACCGAGGAGGCGGAAGTATTTGAACGCAGCTTCTTGTTGACTGATCTGCAGTGACACTGGTGAGATGTGTGCAATGAAGGAGGTCACATTATTCGCTGATGACGCAAAGTCGAGGGAAAGTGCTCAGCAACTTGGACAAGTGAGTTTTCATTGAGTAACATTAAACAATGTTTATTGTTAAACCTAATGTTGTGTAAAAATTGATGGATGCAATGCTGTGAAATTGTACTTGAAGATGAACTGATACTTATTTTAGTTAGCATCTTACTTTGGAAATCTGACCTGGACAAACTTTTCGTTCTTGCAGGAAATAGCACTACTAAGTCGTCTGCGCCATCCGAACATTGTTCAATATTATGGATCTGAGACTGTAAGTCTTCACCCAATTACTTCTCCAATCATTGTTTGGTTACTTTGTTTTATTGAATATTTGACGAAACTAATCGTAAAAGATATTATCTCCGGGAGTTTCACAGTAGTTTTATTCTCCTCTCGATCTCAGTAATTGGTGGATAGCAACATCATACATCACTTTTTCCCTTTTCTGTTGCTTTTAATTCTTTTTTCATTGGTCAAGTTAAACGTCACTAATATGGTGCCGTATTTTGTGGGGGAGGTGTTTGCTAATCTAATTCATCACATCATATTTTTTCGAATTCTACCTGCAGGTGGATGACAAACTCTACATTTACCTTGAGTATGTATCGGGTGGTTCAATATACAAACTTCTCCAGGAGTATGGGCAGTTGGGTGAATCAGCAATCCGAAGCTACACTCAGCAAATATTATCTGGGCTCTCATATTTGCATGCCAAAAACACCGTGCATAGGTGCGTATCTTTCAAGCACGTTTCTGTTTCCCCATTTATTTCATGTTGCTCTTGGGTTGTAGCTGAATAAAATTCTATTTTTGGTTTGGGTTACATTTATCCAGGGACATCAAAGGAGCAAACATACTTGTTGACCCTACTGGCTGGGTGAAATTAGCAGACTTTGGAATGGCTAAACATGTAAGAAAATCCTCTTACCTACTTTCACCTATTTTGAAAATTGAAGCTGGAATAGCTGTCTTTGCTGCACCATACACTTTTGTGTTGTTTATTTCTTGAATATACACTGAAGTAATAGATGCTGCACAGTTCAACACAAAGAAGTCTTCAGAGCAATTGCTTTAAACTAATTTCCTTATCAGCCTATAACGGAGAACTTGCTTGACAGTGACTCTTCAATAATCAATCAACTATTTTTTTTTATCTCAATCTACAGATGACTAGTGCATCCTGTCCATTATCGTTTAAGGGTAGCCCATATTGGATGGCACCTGAGGTAAATAAATTCCAATACTTTTCTAGGTTCTTATATTGCTTTGAGTATCTTATATCTTGCGATGTGATAACAGGTCATAAAGAATTCAAGCGGCTGTAACCTTGCAGTCGATATATGGAGTCTTGGGTGCACTGTCCTGGAGATGGCCACCACAAAGCCACCTTGGAGTCAATATGAAGGGGTCAGTTTTAGAAGATTTCGCGTCTTTCGTTCTTGTCTGCATCAAGAATATAGAATTATATCCATTGCATTCAAATAATTGCTGGAGTTATTGTCTTAAGGTTGCTGCTTTGTTCAAGATTGGAAATAGCAAGGAACTTCCTCTAATTCCAGACCACCTGTCTGAAGAGGGCAAGGATTTCGTTATGAAGTGTTTACAACGGGACCCGCATGACCGTCCTTCAGCTGCTCAGCTCTTGGAGCATCCATTCGTTAAAAACACTGCTTCTCTCGAAAGGCCCATTCTAGGTGCTGAACCGGTCGAAGGCTTATCTTTGGTCACTCATGGGATCAAAAAGCTGGTATGTCCTTCCTTCAGAAATGTATTTGGGATACTGTCGATCACTTCATGCCGTCCTATTAACTGTTTTCACTCATCTTTTCAGGGTTTTGAATCCCCCGGAAATACCCAATCTGTGGAATTACGGGGATCAACAAATCGCTTAAAAGGACCAAAAGCTGTTTCTGGGTATGGGTAACATCTATATATGCAGGCATATATCTGTGCATAACTTTGCCATTGACTGGTTGATGTAATTTTCTTGGCAGTGATTCATATATATCAAGAAACAAATCTTCCCCTGTTTCCCCCATTAGTAGCCCTCTTTCAGTTGCACAGTCTCCACACCGGACGAAAAATCATTCTCCAATCTCGAGCCCACGTGTTGCATCAGGTGCCTCAACTCCTCCAAATGGCCACGAAAATGGAGGAACTTCATTTTATCACCAAATACCACCTACCAAAAGCTATCTACCCGAAGGACTCCTTATGATTCCGAGGCCTCGAAACACTAACAATTACCACCTCGATCAGAAACCAGACATATTCCGAGGAATTGTTTGTGCCCACTTATCGCAAGAATCGGTTTCTTCTGGCGCTTCAGGACAAAAGTGCGAGCAAGGCAATTCTAGCAAGCAAAATGGCTCCTACGAATCACATTTCGTTTTGGCTGATCGAGTTTCTCAGCAACTGTTGAGAAACCCTGTGAGGTTAGACCCTGTTTTGGATCTGAAGCAAAACTCCCCAGCGCCCAATCGGAACAGTCACTGTTGATGATCATGGACGCTGCCTAGTATATGTTGTAACTTGAAAAAAACTCAGTCAAGGAAACACTTCTTAATTGTAAATTTTTAGTTGTCTAGCTTCAAATCTTTTATCATATTTTGTCTCTTTCGAAGCTGCCCTGGTAGAGAAGCAGTTGGATCTTTGACAATGCAACTTCATTATTTGCAATATTCATTCTCTGAAACATCACATACTGATCCATCTTTTCTTTGTTTACAGTGGTTAGACATGGGAAGAAACTTGGAGTAACCGAGTTAGTAACTTTGATATCTGTGAACCTTCTGTAGAAATTGAAACCAAAATATGGGTTGAGTTGAATGTCTTATATCTATTTACACTTTCTATAGACATTACATCATAAGTACCATTGGTCTCGTTTGTGTCGTTTTAGATCATATAAGCAGCAAACATCAGATTTAGCCAAACAAAGCATCCTAGGAATTACATACGTACTGTCGTAATCATCGTTACAAGATTTAGACTTAGACAAGGGGGAGAGGATAAACTGATGAAAACACTTGATTCAATCATACAAACACAACACACAAGGAAGGAAGATAATTAATCATAAACATTACGCAGCAAACTTAATGTAATTGTCTCAGTCAAGCTCTGCTGCTCTTGAAAGGAATGGCCCTGATGACAATCTGATGGTAAACAGCTGCAAGAGCTGCTCCAATGAATGGTCCAACCCAGAAAATCCACTGCAAGAAATGAAATAAAGATAACTCGGACATATAATTTGGTACCATGTAAGTTAATTTCAAAACATGATGAAAGTAATAGTTAGTTGTTTTACGTGGTCATCCCATGCATGATCTCTGTTGTAAATAATCGCTGCTCCGAGGCTACGAGCTGGGTTGATGCCCGTCCCGGTAATGGGAATCGTTGCCAAGTGGACTAAGAACACTGCAAATCCAATGGGAAGAGGAGCCAAGATCTGCACACCACATATGTATGTATGTAATAAGCATCACAATGTCTCAAAGTTTAAATCTTTCTGTTGCAAGATAATTCAAGAAGACAAAAATCACAACTTTATCCAACGGATATATATGGGATAGTAGATATTTAATAACAAAAAGGGCTCACTGCCTAAAAAGCAGCTAAAGCAACTCTAACTCGAAGCACATGATTTCAAGACAGTACATTATTTGAATTGAACCAACCCCACCCACACATGAAAAATCCTTCATGGCCACACAAGAATCATAATCAAACAAAGGGCCAGCCCATCATGATCACCATTTCAAGCAAAAAGATCAGATTTTTGAACAATAAACGACAAAAAGTAAAATGAAAACCACGGCACTACAACAGAGAGAGAGAGAGAGAGAGAGAGAGAGGCATACAGGGACATGTGAGTCTCTGGCGTTTCGCTTGGCATCGGTGGCAGAGAAGACAGTGTAGACAAGGACAAAAGTCCCAACAATCTCAGCACCAAGACCATCACCCTTGGTGTAACCATGCTGAACCATGTTTGCACCACCTTGGAGCCTTTCGTACGGTCCCTTCATGAAACCCTTGACCACGCCAGCACCGCAAATGGCACCAAGGCACTGCATGATCATGTAGAACACTGCTCTTGTAAGAGAAAGCTTTCTTGCAAGGAATAGACCAAAGGTCACAGCTGGGTTGATGTGTCCTCCTTTTTCACGAAAAACAAAGCACGATTCAGTCTTTACTCATGTTAAATCTATGATACATCCATCTTCTAGGCCTAATTTGAGAATCGAAACAGAAAATTCACTGACCTGAGATACCAGCAGTGCAGTAGACAAGAGCAAAGATCATACCACCAAAAGCCCAAGCAATCCCTTGAATGCCCACAGAGGCACACTTGTTGGGTGCTCTGTTCACGCCCATCACGGTTAAGATGGTAATGTACAGAAACAAGAAAGTGGCCACGAACTCGGCTATGCCAGCCCTGTAAAAAGACCATGATTTCAGTTCACCAGGCTCGAATAACGGCGCCGGCGGTGGTTCCTTGTAATCTTTATCTGTTTGAGCAGATGTTCCTAAGGGCTGTGTTTCTCTGTACTTGTTGGCTCCGAGTCTAACGTCTTCTTCCTTGTTCTCAGCCATTGAAACTTGCGGATTCTCCAACTAAGATGGTTGTTTTTTCTCTTCTTTTTTTGGTGTGTGCAGGAAACTAGAGAGGCGTGCTTTATAATAGCCGAGAGGTCTCTTTTTTCTTTCTTACTTTTCGGGTTAAATAAATAGCAAGAGTTTCGAAATTTTGTACCTATTGGGAAAAGGAATATTATTACACTAATTTACGAATCGAAGGTAATGAATGTAATGGGCATAAGGATCGTAACTTCGGTAGAAAATCAATTGGATTGAAAGGTTAAATTTTAATTTCTAAATTTAATTAGTTCATGTTGTTTTCTTTTTACATATGATCTAGTGTCGAGAAGCAGGTGAACGATCATCATCGTGGTTAGGTAAGAGGACGATATTCTTTTACTATTATTCTTCACTTCCTCATCTTTTAAGCATAGAAGGAACAAATTGATGTGAGCTTTCGTGCTTATTAAATAAAGATTTCAATTAAGCAAAGAAATGGAAAGATGTCACCTTTTTTATCACGCATGCAAGACTTACCAAATTCATAATGTGCATGATTATCAGCAGACAACATTTGATGGAAGACAACTCAAGATTCAAAGGACTTTCACATGCAACTTTGGGTGCCGGCCCACCAATTGTCCCAAATAATTGATGATCCACTAGTTATAATATCAATGATGTCACTGTTTAATATGTTATTAACCCTATGTTTATTATTATACTGACTAATTAATTAATAGCGGGGAAATCCAGATCAGCCTTATCCATCCATCATCACATACTTCTTCAATAGGCTCTCTACTTAATAACTCAGAAAATTAGAATAAATTCGAAATCAAGGACATTTGTATGTTCCACCAAATGTTGTAATAAAAGGTTCACAGGTAAGCAATAAATATACTTACAGATTATCCAGAAAAACGATGGCAAACAATACTTGCTCATCAGAGGAATCACTGCAACAATGGCAACCTATAAACAGTCACGACACGAGCTTTTCTTGACTTAAAAACACTTCACTCCATAGATAAGTTCATCCACTGCCCCACAAGAGTGTCATTCATGCCCAGTAATTCCTCAGGTGTAGCATACATATGCATAGATCAATAGAAAAAGAAGATCTTGGAATGAAACCTTACGTACGAATATCCCATCAAGAATCTGACTCATGAATCAAAACTTGGAGGCAAACAGCTTGCATTCTACCCAAATTCATAATAAGCCCCACTCAAGAACATAGCTGCATTCCACCTCCTATCTAAAACACATGACACACGAAACGCACCTATGAACAAGAACCTCACGCCAATTCTTGATTGTGGGTCCTATCTTCATTCCCCGGCCCATCGCCTTGTTCCTCCAATTCTTTCCGAGGGAACATCAATTTGAGCCTGAAAGCATCGACCCCATTCAGATAATACCTAAACAGCCTCTTGGCCCTGACAAAACCCAACCTTCCGTACAACCCCAAAGCGCCTTTATTCGTGACCTCAGCTTCAAGGGCCACCTCTTCACAGCCCGAATCCATCATAACCCTAATCGCCCTCGTCACAAGCTCCGTCGCAATGCCTCGCCCTCTGTACGGACTCGATACCACCAGCATCGCTATGTAGCCTCTATAGGTGTGCCGATGATCCCCCATTTTGCACACGATCGTGCCCACGCATTGGGATTTGTGGAAGGCGATGAACGTGAGCTGAGGCCATAGGTAGACGAAGTATCGGTAGGTGAAGATCGAATAGGGCTCGCTTAGGGTTCGATCGACGAGGTCCATGATTAATGGGAGGTGGTGTTCCCCGCCGTAGCTCACGTACTCGATCTCCGACGAGTCAAAGTCAACCTTTGGCGATTCCTCGGCCATGACGCGGATCAGTGATGGCGGCTAGGGTTTAGAACAACAAATAGTTCGCTTATTTGGGAATTTTGATTACGATGAAAATCTTAGGGAGCTAGGTGTAAGGTATTCTCAGTAATGCGGTCAATATTCGAATTACAGTAACTTGTTGGGTGCGTAATGTGATATCAGGGTCTTAAATGAAATTTCTGCGAAGTCCGAGCAAGAATGGGCCGTGAGTATTGGACTAATTATCCATTGGGCCAACACATCGTGGGCCATCAAATCATGAGACGATATTTGATATTTTCAACATCTATAATACCATATAAAATAATGTCGACTCTATTATTTACACCCACCAATATTTTCGGCACGTATAAAAGCCATTTTGTCGCTAAATGACATACAGTATAACGTAATATATTATAGGAGACAACATCGTTATTCTATTGCCTTTTCAGCATGGACCATTTTAAACTGATATAAACCATATTAATCAAATTGCATAAGAACGTGTATGCAGGCACACACATACACACACATATATATATATATATAGGACCACCGACGAATATATTTCATTGAACGAATCATTAAGACGTTGAGTGAAGGAACGACAGTATCATAAAATCCAATACAATCTCGTGTAATCTTGCTAAAATTTAAATAAATCATCGTTAAAAAAACATATTTGAAATAAATGCAGAAGGTGGTGTGGTTTCTAGAGGTAAATGCATGTTCATATCGAACGTGCGGTCCCAAAGCAAAAGCGTAACGTTTGAGTCCAAATTTAGACCTTTGATAGATCGATCATAATATATAAATATAATATGGTCCATGAACCTAACGACCGACAAAACATTTCGAACGACAAATATAATATTTACCATTAGGGTATCCTATGATCGCTTGCTATTTAATTATTTTCACCTTCGTTCTAACATAATATAACGAAAATTATAATGCTGACAGACATCCGAGATATGGACGAACAATCGTGCAAATACTTGCGTGTACTATTCGGATTATTCAATAATGAAGTGCCATAAATGTATTATCTTTCTAGTTAATACAATTTATATGGAAACAATTTGTAGATTGTAAATTTCCCAGTGGACATAAAATTCCATGACCTATAATTCTTTCACGGGTTCTCCTTAAAACTATAGACTGTTCGTTCGTTTTACCTTTGTTCATACGTACGTACGGACACTCAGAAAAAAGGCTGAGATGAGAAGTCAAGTAGCTACTCACGAGATCATATGATAATCATCAAGAAAAATAAAAACTAAATATCACTATGACTTCAAAAGTAGTAAAAAAACATTATGAACAGATGTACATGGACACGGGAAAAAGTAGAATAATAGACCTATTTTGTCATGTACGATAAAATCATGACATATAAAAACAAAAAATAAAAAAAATAATACCATCTCGTACGTTCTACATGGTTGCTCAGTATAGACATATATTGTCAATTTTCATAATTTAATGCATTGCTGCAAGTGCAGGTTGTAAAACAATAAAATAAAATAATCATAACAATAAAACAAACAAGGGTATACTACAAATCAGGTCAAAAAATGTTTTAAAATAGGGTTCATGTCATGTCAGAAATTTTAGTTTAAAGGACCCAATTTTTAGAGATAAGTACCTAAATTACACAAGTGTTATAAAGTGTATATGAACTGTTATGGAATGATCATTTTGTGTTCTTTCAGAACAATGAAATGTCCATAACATTGAAGTGTTACTGCAGAACAATGAAGTGTTACTGAACAAATCGGGTCCTCAAAACTAATTTTTTTCCTTACATGGCCCTGAATAAAAATCGCCCCAACAAATAATTCAATTCATACTTCGCTTGCATATTTTTTAGTACTCTTCTTTTCTGTGACATGTTCCTTCATCTACTCTTCACAGAACAGAAGCACCTAATTCCCCTGTTTTCTCACAGTTCTCACCCTGTTTTTTTTTGCTCTTCTGCCCCTTAGTTTTCTTGCATGTTTATGAAGAACTCTTTTGCAAGGAAACTATTTTCTTGTTAATGGATGGCCCATGAGTTGCATATAAATATGCCAAGCTGCTGATTTTATGAGCTCGTTTATTCCCAGTTTTCTTCTGCATTTTAATTTTGACAGATAGACGATGACGATGGCTAAGAGATCACATAAAATCCCAGAACTGAAGGAGAAAACAGAGTCAAAGTGTAAGTGGGGATTGTTTACCATCTTCGAGTCTTGCCAGGGTCGCCGAGTTAGCCGAAAGCTTATTTCGTATGGAAGAAGAACATCGAAACAGCAGATTATAGGTAATTTCATTACAGATTTTATGCTTCCTTTCTGTGAAAGAGTCGGTTGAAAATGGTAGGTGATGCCCCATTAATAGGCTGATGAATGCAACGTCTTTCTACTAAGAAACAGAGCAGCTCTTGCAAGCAAAGATTTTTCTGGTAATTCGTAATAATTCATGTTTTATCCTGTTCAGAATATCCGAGGAAGTCTGATCAGCTGACAAGGTTTGATGAAGAGTGTCAAAGGTTTCAAGAACACATACCTCCTAACAAGCTGATGAACAAAGAATTCAAATCCAAAAGGGTGTCCGAATCTAAGCTTGTTGATGATCATTTGATGGAATCTCAAAGGAAGATGAGTAGTCCCTTCAAAGAAACGCCTTTGAAGAAGGTCACATTTGCAGAATTGTTAAGAACAGTGTCTCCTAATAATGATGACGACAACAGTCTAGCAGAGCCTGCGATAATGCCTGAAGATCTAACGAGGAGTTTCAGCGCAAGAAAGTACGACACTTTCGATGAGATTAACCGCACGACTCGACTAGTTCCCATGAACGTCAGAGCCTTGGTAGATCAAATGTTTATGGAAAGAAGGCTCAAAGATCGGTTGAACTCAGAGTGTAAATCATTCTCCGAGGCCTTGGAAGTTCTGATTACAGCCAAGAATCCACGCAGTGATAGAAAAGGGAGGGAAGCATCGAAGGCGATATCAAATGAAGAAGAAGAAGAAGAAGATTCGCTGAAGAAATCAAATTTCACAGCCCAGCCAAAATCCAAGAACCATAAGTATTCAGAAGACATATCTCTTCGTTGCTCATCGATGTGATGCCACCATGAATCTGATTCTTTCTCTTTGAGGAAGATGAAGAAGGGAGTGAAGAGGAGATTCGTGGGCCCGAAAGGGCCGGTCCCACTTCTGACATGTAGCGACTCCTATGTTCTCCCTCAGAATGGATCGCCGGCCAGCGAAGTAGGGAACGAAGTGTTAGTTTACGGGCCTGAGATTAAAAGCTGTGTTGATCGAAAGACAAAGGAAAAGCTGGACTTTCGAGGATTTGATGTGATTTTGGAGGCAAAAAGACATCTTTCTTCAAGATTGGAGAATGTGAGTGCTTCAGAAACTTGCAGGAGACAGCCAAGAACGCTGGGGCGGATTCTTCAATCGCCAGAGCACAATTTTAGGCCAATTGGCCTTAGCCTGAAAGAGGAAAGACATTTAACTTGTCTTAGCCCATCAAGGCAAAACAGAGAGGTGTCAGATAGAGAAGAAAGCAGGGTTCTAATCCCAGGGAGTAGTTGCCAAGAATCGCATGATAATGCTGGTAAGAAACTTTATCCTTAAAAATGGCACTCTGCATTTCGATAGATCTGTCTGCCATCTTCTTCGTTTAGGCCAGTCGAAGATCGTAATACCAAAATCCACTCGGAGAAGAGAATCAAACAACGCTGATGCAGAAAGTGACGTAAACCGCAGCGCTTGTGTCCAATCTCACTCAATCGTATCACAGAATTTTGGCAACAAAACAGAGAATTCCATAGCAGTGAGTTGTCCTTCATAACTTACATTTTTGGAGCAAGAGTTTCGTTATAATCTGTTACTATTTACCAGGGCTCTGTCTCGGGACATGAAGAAAGTAGATCAAAAGCTTCAACCATCCAACGATTGGAAATTGCTGACGCAAGCAAATACCAAGAAGAGCATCGAAGCCCAGTTTCTGTTCTTGAGCTGACATTCACCGTAGATGCGAATAGCCCACGGAAAACCACGAGCCAGAGAGGTAATACCATCATAACTGCATTACCCACCTTCTTAGTTATTCAAATTATTCATCAGAAGAATTTGCAGATGAACAAGCATTACAGCCCCTTCGCCTCGATTTCAAAGAACAGCCCATTAGGGAACACTGTTGCATAGAAGAGAGAGACCATATATCCCCATACGTGCAATCAGTGCTACAAGCTTCTTCTTTGAACTGGGATTACCTTTCAGAAATCGAGTTAATAGGCCAAGAAACAGAGCTCGTACCTGAATCCCTTTTCGACGACGTGGAATTTCCACTCACTGATCGCTGTTACTTCGACCCAAAGCTTCTATTCGATCGTATAAACGAAGTTTTACTGTATTTATACGATGTTTACTGCTTCTCGCCGCCATGGCTAGCCTTCGAGAAACCAAGAAACAAGCAGGTGGAGTTGGAGAGGGTTGTGATCGATGAAGTGATGACTCAAGCAGAGTTCTTTATACTTCCCAGGACAGAGAGAAGAACGTTGGATCAGCTTGTGTCGAAGGATGTCAGAAAATGCAGATCTTGGCTCGATGTTCGGCGATATACGGAACAAATAGTGATTGATATTCCAGCTGATGTTCTTGAGGAGTCCATTGTTGATATCCTTTTAGTACTGCGAGTTTGAAGAGCCATTGTAGATAAATGTACATAAACAATTTCAGAAGCTGAAGTTTCCAACTTCATTGCGTCCTTTTCGATTTTCCATGAACAAATAATTTCTCGGACACGTTTTCGATCTGCACTAAAATCTGGATAAAAACAGAATGAAGACTCTCAACTGAAGTCAAATGACTTCTGCTTGTAGAAAATTTTGTTGTTTCCCCGTGTATATAACGAGGTTAATAGACTTGTGCATTGTTGTGTGCTCTTTTTGTAAGTTCTTTAGAATTATTTTTCTTAAGAGTTAGGATTTACTGCAAGAAAAGTTCCTTATTTTCTTCACAATACAATCCCTGCAGTTACAAGTTTATGTGAGCTCACACGCAATTTTCACACAAAAAGTTTTTCAAATCTTTCCATTATGAGTTATGACGATGATCTCTGAACTCAACTCTTCTTGATAACTCTCTGAAGAGCCTGCCTTATCACGCTTGCTGATGCAGCTTTCAATCCTTTAAACTGCAAATTAATAATCATTAGTAATAGAATCCAAATTTTGATGTCATATGTTCAACAGCAGAATATAAACGAAACCTTGGCTTTTACGCTGAGATGGAGAACACCATCATCGCTATACGAAGACTGAACAGTTTCAGATTCCATATTCAGTTTGCTGATCGCTTCCATTAAGCCAAAGAGCAAGTGCTCTTTCCCTGGACATCTCACCTCGATCAACGCTTCCTTGTCTGAAACTTTAACGCTTACGCTGTCTGAATCTCTCAGCCGAACCCTTCTGCATTCGTCCCCCATTTTGTCCTCACTGCCCGCCTTTCTCTTATTTGCCAGCGCTTTCTTGGAATTGGTCGAGCAATTAAGACCACAATTATCAGATGTCCTCTCCATTGCATCTTGTGCCCTGCTTTGTGCTGCTGCTGATGATTCTCTCTCCATTGCCTCCTTGTAAGATTCAAGCTCTCCGACCTTTCTCTCGAGCTCTCTCACGTATTCGATCGTGTGATCCAATACTGAAACTTTATCGAGCTACAAAAAAGCCAGAAGGTGAAAAAGACAAGATTTTTACTCGACGAAAATATGCTTCATTTATATACACATAGAGACACGCACCTTCCCACCAGATGGGACAAGAGAACCAAGAATGGAAAACCTCTCATTGATCTTTTCCCTACGTTTCCTCTCAGACAACACATGGTTTCGATCGCTATCGTCGTCTTGCTTAGCAGCCACTTTCTGTTTACTTTCGTGCATTGCCGCTACTTCGAAGAGCACTTTCTTGAGCAGTTTCTGAGGATTCCTTCTAGGCTGAGACATCCTCTGACCCCACGAAGCATCCTTCGTCCAGCCAACGAAGCTCGATTCCTTGTTCGTATTGCTCGAGTACGGGCCAAGAATCAGCTGATGGGACCCCTTCAAAAGGTTCGATATGACGCTTTGGTAGTGAAAGTCCTTGTCTTGATGGGCTGAGTCGTCGTTCTGACGATTATCGCATTCTTGAATTTCGTTACATTCTCGAGGGGTCTTTGGATCCCTGCAGGTTTGAGACACACAGTCGCTAGAATTCGCAGAACTGTTGAGGCAATTGCTGATTGCTTCGTCCATGAATGGCCAGCTTTGAATCTGAGAAGCTTCTTCGCCTTCGATGTCTTCAAGCAAGTTCGACTCTTCCCTTAGGAGGTTGTCTGCAAAAATTCGTTCGAACTATTGCCTGGTGAACCCATATTCACTTTTCTGGTAAATTCGGAAAGCTGATTGAGCCCATCTCTGGGAATTATTTATTACCAGGATTGTGATCAAGAACTCCATATGTGAGTCCATTGTCGATGAGGTTAAGAGTCGCTGAGTCAGACTCGGGATTGTCCAAGAATGAGGTTTTGATACGTTGGATCAGATTGAGATCTTCAAGAACTAATTCGGTAGTTCCCAACTCAACGACACCACCCGACTGTGGAAAGCATACTATCGTCTGCAAATCGAGGGAGGTGAATTTCGCAAGTACAAATTTTTTGAAAGTTGAATACTTGAAGATTCAATGTGGTTCAGATGAAAAGAAAGCTATATATAGTACCTTGATGGAAGCACTCTGAAAAAGAGAAACAAGAAAAAACTTAGAAATTGAAGAAGTGCTAAATAAAAACTCAGCAAAAGCTTCTGAGGTATATGAACTGAGACTTGCCTTAGCGAGCAAAGAACGAGAGAATAGCTTGGTGTCAGCACGGTGAGCATTGCACAGCCATATAGTTCGATTCTTGGCGAATGATTTTCCAGGCAACCTTTTACGATTCAGACACAGATATCAGATCAACATGGAATCAATTTTTTTCTGTTTTTTTTTTTTGTCACAACTCAAACTAACGATGAAATTACCCTTGGTCGATGTTGAAGACGAAGGACATGCAAACCAAGAAATACCACTCAGCATCTGTGAGATCTTCGGGGGACAAAGCAGCTGTTGGTCTACTTTTAGAGAGGGGATTGGTTTCCCCGAGATGAAGGGACTCGTAAAGTTCTCTGAGTTGGTCACTCCTTTCCAAGCCGAGCTGATCTGTGCTGTTCAGTTCTTCGGCTTGAACTGTTTTCCTTGTTTTGATCTCACCATTGTAGTATCCATCACACCATTGCAAAATCCTAAGATTCATAGAGTATTCCCAAGAAAGGATTAAAAGATTTCACAAAACTCTTATAAAGAAAAAACCCTTTGACAAGTCTATCAAAAAACAGCAGAAAAGTATTGCATCTACGAAGTCCTAATTCAGACAGCATTAAAATGCAGAAAAAGATGTAATGAAACCCAATAAAAGGCTGCAAGCAATAGAGATTTCTAACAACCTTCAACACAAATTTGGCGAGTTCCCAGGAAAGAAAAAGTCAACTCAAAACCTCAAGCTTTGACAGTTAATAAACAGAAATAAGCATCGCGTGGAAGTTCAACATAAAAATTCTAATTGACACCACTAAAAGATTTAAGATGGGAAAGATAAAGCTAAAAACTTTGTGGATGATAAACTAGCAATATTCTTACTCATCACTCCAGCGAGATTATTACAAGTAAAGATTCGAACTTTACCCAGGTTGTGAGGATGAAAAAGACCAAAATATGGCATAGCTCCATTGAATGCTCCTAACAGCAAGAGCAAGTCGCTTCTTTAGATTCTCTGGCAAAACCTCATTGTCCATCTTTGTATGGTCTTGAGAGTTCAACCCACCTCACAACCTAATCAATTTGTAGTAAAAACCCATAGATGGAAAAGCTTCTCTTTTCTTGGAAATATAGAATGAAAATGGAGAATAGCTTCCAACTTTAAGTTTGACCAGATCTAGTTGAGTAACACAAAAAAATAAAAAAGAAAGAAAAAACGAGCTAGATGATGATACATTACACGGTGCTAAAGCACGACAGAGTAACCCAAACTATGCAAAGACCAAAATGTCAATTTCAGACGATATAAAAGTAGTAGGAAAAAAAAACACGTCTCACAATTTCCACAACCCAGTTAACTACTATTTAAATAATCTGCCAAAAGAAAGTCGAAATTCTCCTTTCACAACTATCCTTTTGAGGGTTAAAATATAATGTTTATGCAAGGGAAAGGACTAAACTCACTAACATCATGGTGTAACCATATTTTCATAGCTATTTTTTTCACCATACAATAGAATATTATACATACTACAATGCGATCGATGGTGGGTCATGGTGCATGAATTCTAGATCGTCCACGTCACAATCATGAAGTTGGACCTAATTTAATAATATCGACCCGATGTGATCCCACTAGCATTAAAATCTCGAGCTTTTATTGTCCAAGGAAAAATATAATCAATTTTGGATTAGCTTCCACACACATGACACACCGTTATACATTTTTATCTTTTTGTTGGGGCTATTTTTAAATTAGATCCGATGTGATCTCACTGAATTGTTTTCTCGAACGCCTATCGTGATTGAGTCAGTAAATAATATATAAATATCATATCATTATGGAAGAGGTGTTATGTCGTTTTTCATTCGACATCGTGCCACTTGTATATGAGACCTAAATGAATAGCTTTCATAAAAAAAAAAATATATTAAAAACCATTAACAGAAAGTCGTTGTAGTATAGTGGTAAGTATTCCCGCCTGTCACGCGGGTGACCCGGGTTCGATCCCCGGCAACGGCGTCTTTAGTTTTTCAAACCGTATATTTTTCGTTAAATAAATGATTAATTTCAGTATTAAAAAGAATATATTATAAAATAAGCCACACAGAACCTAAAGTCATCAACTCAAGCTCTGAACCTTAAACTTGATTATCTAACTCTTAAACTCTCGCCATTGGATAGAAAGGTGGACGAACATCAAAAGATGGCAAGAGAGAGAGTTGATCTCCTCCCTCTCCATTCATCTTCTTCGCTTTTACAAACTTCCCACCATCTGTTAATCCATCGACTAAAGATGACGTCATAGATTTATTTTTCGAGATTTCTTCTCTGCTTCTCCTCGCAAGCTAAGAGGGCTCATCGCAATGCAGAATAGCCACGCATATGGCGAACAAGGACCGCCGCCGTGGGTCCCATATGGAACCACGGCGTGAATCTATACGCCGTCCCTTTTTTTCCTTGATGCGGTTTCTTTTATTACAATCGCTGCAATTTCTTGACTAGTGTTCATTTCTGACGTTTGATGTTTCTTGCAGCTACTTGGAGATGGATTTTCACCGTGAGCATCGTACATAACAAACTCTGAGACCATGGATTTGCTCGTAGATCCATCTTCAGTACGCAGATAACGAGAATTAAGGTTCGTCATCTGTGCTACCTGCAAGGTCGATTCTTTACTATATACGGCAGCTCAGCTGTTATTACCCTTTCGTCTGTGGAATGTGCAATAAACTCGAGTTAGTAGAGAGTTCTCGATCCGCCGATTTCCATGCCTTGGGTACGTAAAATTCTTCTGGCGATTTAACGGAGAAGAGAATTCGAGAAAAGTACGAACACCATTAGATTTATTTACTGCTCTAAGAACACCATGGATGATGATGTGCCCTGGAGGAGAAATTCTCTTCGTCTGAAAAATGATGTTTTTCTGACAAACCATTCGACGTTTTTCTGACAAACCATTCGACGTTTTTCTGACAAACGACAGCTTTCTTTCAACGTTCGAACTATCTTCGTCTCAGCTACACAGCGAATCGATGATAGCATGCAGCAGATTGAATCTCAGGTAGAGTAGAGAGATCAATAGAATCGAAGTGGACTAAAGGTTTAACAGAGCTTCCCACTCATCACACATATATATCAAGGTACAACACATGACAGCAAAATAGAAAAGCCAAAGATCCAATATTTTTCTGTTATTACATACATTATCGAAACCGAAAATCTTGCCAAAAGGAGGGTTTTTTAAAGCAAGGAGAATAACTGAAGGAAGACAAACACAAACTTTGAAACTCACCTGGATTCTAAGCTAATAAAAGAACTAATATCCACAGAAAGCATCCATAGCCAAGCCCACCCTTCCCTCGCGGCAATAAAAACTTATTACAAACAGATTTTTCTCAAGTCTTCCTTTTCTGTGAAAAAATATTCAACAAATAGTAATGTCTTGAGTCGAGGGGAAAACAAAATAATTAAGAATGGCCGGCCAACAATAAGGTACTAAACATGCATGCCCCATATATTAAAGTGTTCCGTTTCTTGTTATATTTCTCTTGATTTAAAAAGGATATCTATCATAAAGGAAGCTCACTCACACGAACAAGAATACAATAGTGTCCGACAAAGAAAAGGCTGACCCACCTCAAATAATATCGTTTGTATTCTCTAAGTTTTTACCTTTCACGAGTGTCTAGTTTCTAAATGTGCGACAGTGACCATATTTAGACATTACAATAGTCATATATAACCATTCCCATGTTGGAATGGAACTACCTCTCGAAAGTCGAACTGATGATATGAAACAAATAAGCTATAATTCATACCTGCAGCAAATACAACGTTATAGAGCGACAATATGTAATGCATCTTTCTCTCTTTTCCCAAGATTTATGCACTCAATGAATGGGAGGCCTTCAACTTCAATGTCTCGAGTTCCCTCCATTAACGCAGTTTACCCAAGTATATATTGAACTCCATTTAAAGGACATTAAAAATGGACAGCCATGCCTCTCTACCAGCAGAAAGAGTGAGTAAACCCTTCAACGACGACTGTAGTAACTTTTCTTGATATAGGGGCAATATCAATGAGTGAGCTAAAAACATTTTTCACTTTAACACAGTATGTCGAATTACTACAGCAACTCTTTTCCTTCTAAGTATCACTTTCAAGATTAATGTAGTCGCAAGTGTATTTGCTAGTATAATAATGCCCATCCATGGGAGTGGCTGGGCTGTGAGGGGGCTGAAGCCAAGTCAATCAAAAGTCAGAATATACCATCAATATTTTCCTGTATATATATCTCATTCTTTATTCATTGTCTAAAATATACATAAGCACAGTATTTCGTCTAGTTTTTGTCTGAAGAAAGCTCGTTTTCTAACAGAGGGACGACGGCTTCGGTTGATTTCTTTAGGGCATCATTTGCTGGTTCAGTCTCGCTTGGTCGAGGGCTCGCAAGACCCTTTTCGACGTCTTCAAACTTGGCAGTGGCCAAAGGTGCCGTTCCAACGCCCTTAACTGAATTTGGCCCTTCGATGGTCAGCGTCGAAGCTTCGTCTCTAGAGGAGTAATAGATATTGCCACAAGCTAGGCATTCAAGCTGATAACATGGAACAACGATACTTACGATTAGCAGATTGATATAGTATGTGGTGGGTAGTCGATAAGAATTACATGAGCTTCTTGCTAAACAATTACTTGGTTAATCAGATTAGTATAGCAGAAATCAGCAATTGCTTAAATGAGAAACGGTTATCTTATCAAAAAACAGAAGGGCAGTTCACAAACCTTGTATCGATCGCTATTCCCAGTCTGGATAATATCTATCAACTTCACTTGCTTCACTGTACATCTTTGGCACCGAGCATCAGTCATCTGGTCGAAATGAAGAATGCGGTTATATTAAACAGAAAAAAATTGTTTCTCGGGATAAAAAGCAATATGCCTGAGAATTTCGACACGACCGATATTACAAATAAATAACAGATATAAGCAGAGTCATCAACAAAGTAAATTGAGTGACCTGAATCTCACTAGGCTCTTCTGGTTCTTTTCTGGCAATTTCCTCGGCAGTTAAACCCTCCTGGAGGTGACAATTGAAAGAGAGAGCATAGTATGGTTAGGTTTTAAAGGAAAAGGAAAAAAAGGACTTAAAATAGCGCTCATCCACTCATCAAGTGTGCTTAATAAAGGAGAAAAATACTTGGTTTTCATATAGCATCCTCTGTACCATGAGGAAGATCACTCAGATCAATAATAATAAAAAAACATGGGACGTCAAAAGTCGCGTTAGGTCTGATACCTTCAATTCGTTTGGTGACATGTTCAGTATCCGTGCAGGTTCCAACTCCCCATTTATAAGACGCCGAGCCAACACAGCATTGCTCTACCATGAATAACGGAAAACAATTAAGGACACGATTAGATAGCCCAGGAAAGAAAAAAGAACAGCAGATAGAGACAAAATAGATCAATGGCATTTAAAAAGGCAAGGATAATGGCTCATCCTGCGACCATAATCGTGACCACCTCGAACCAAGAACAAAACTACTAAAAAAAAGAGCTACCTTTAGATTGAACGTTAACTGCCGTAGTTTCTGGTTATACTTGTTGAATTCTGCAGAAAGTGCATCATGGGCAGCCTTCTCAAGAGCAACAACAGCAGGAACAACTGCACTGGGCCATTCAAAAGATGCATCAACCTATGACGTACACACAGAAGGCATATCAATGAAAATGAACATAGCAAGATTTTGGTAACTGTAATAAGAAATGACGCATTACATCTGAAATCTTATCGTGAAACTCAGCCGACCCATCATTCTTATCATCAGAAATCTTCACATCCGAACCATTCTTCACTTCTTCACCATTCTGTTTATTTTCAGAAGATGTACATATGAACCGAATGGACTGAAGAAGCTTTTCCAACCACTTGTCACGGTGCGTTTCTCCAGTCAACTGCTTAAAATTCAAGAGAACGATGTAGTACTCAGAAGACAAATTAGCTGGAGTATGTGCTTTAGGAGATTGGGTCATAGCCAAAGGTGTCTCCTCGTCCCTCGACACATCTAGAGGAATCATACTCTGCTTCCTCAACAATCGCTTGTTCTTCCTCGGCTCTTCACTGACATCCTCCGTCTCTATATCAGGAAGATCTCCAATACGTGAGAGTGTCTTCTGTACAAGTAGGTCGATTTCCTCTTGTTTGTTGTCTTCGTAATCTTTATCCGTCAACTTAAAGAGCCTCTTACTTATGGAATCATATACATTTTGGATGATGAATCCTGGATGTTGCTTGCGTTTGGGAATCTGCTTGTTTAGAGGTAGGAAGTGTACCACACACTTGTGCATCACGGACTCGGCAGGAACATCATCTCTGTGGAAGCTGTAATATAGCTCCCTCGTATCGTGCGATTTCCAGTTTTCACCACCTCGGGTCTCAGCCTCCTCAGGGCGGTAGAACCACTGCCCTGTAACCATGACGGGGCCATCCCGCACTTGAGATATGTCCTGTACATGAAAAGTAACTAATGATTCGGAACAGCAAAGATATTGCAGATGACAAAAGAAATTACATTGTAGAAGGCTACTATGTTTAAAAAAAATATAAATAGTTGTGAGAGATGAAGGATGAAATGAATGAGAAAATGAAAATGTCCAGAGGATAATATGAAAACGACAACCATCAATATGCTTTCTATCAAGAAAAAATGTTAAAAAACAGCACGCCATATATGAGCTATACTTTTGGAACAAGAAATGGGTTTTTGGTGACTCATGAGCACAATGGATTCTTTCCTCACACAAAAGGAAGTTTGGATACCAAATTGTCGTCTATTGACTCTATTTCGCATAATATCCTTAATGAGACAATAGACAATGCTCATACAGTAATCATGTGTGGGTTTCTATTCTATTTTAGTATGAGTAACTCGAGAAATGGAAAATGGAAACAAGAAAAATCACCTTGATTATGGCAACGTAAGGCTTTTGGTCATTCTGCTCCGGACTCAAAAGCACGGGATCCTCCTATTTAATGTAAATCATGATAAAAGCCGCAAAAACACAAAATAAAAGATTTACGACTCAAATACAAAATGACATTCAAGGCGGTTCTAAAGACATTCGTGAAAATAGAAAGCAACAGACCCCAATGATGATCATCCTCAACAGTCTAGACTAGAAAACCCTAGTGTTGCAAATATATAGTGAAGAAGAGAAAACTAAAAATTACAAATGTTAGAATTGAGTTTCATTTGTGTGCGTGTGTGTGTAACCAGCTTCAACAGCTAACAACGAATTCTATAAATCCTAATTCAAGTCCTTTTACCCCCACAAGCCTATGAAATAAATCAAGTTTTTTTTTTTTATAATAAAGAACAACAAAACAAGCGTTCGCAGGTGGAAAAAACCCAACGATTAGGAAGACATTGACAAGAATAGGGGGGAAAAACTCACGAGCTCGTATTGATTTCCATCTAACTCAAACGAAGAGTAATGATTCTTCCTCCCTTTTCCTCTTCCCGAAACCCTAACAACTTCCCCCAAAGGCACGGCCTCGGGATCATCCTCAGCCGCGCCAACATCATCTTCCTTAATCTTACCATCTCCGTCGCCGTCATAATTAGTAGCGCGCTTATCGTCTTCATCCTCGTCGGATAGATGCAGCCTCCGCTTTTTCGTTGCCTCCCTCGCGTGAGGCGCGTCGTCCTCCTCGTCGCTAATACGCACGCGCGCGAGTCGACGATTACGCATCTTCTTTCAATCAAAATTCACCGAGAAAGAGAGGGAGCTGTCAGAGCGTTCGCGAAACGCGCTGTGAAGTGAGTATACAACGCGCGCCGTCTTCGTATTAATCGTAAGACCTTGTTTGGCATTCCCCAGTCAAATGTAAGAATGGGCCTTAGGCACATCGTAAGAATAGGCCTTAGGCCCAAATTCTAGACACGTCAAATCTCCATTAATTCCTTACAATTACAAGAATTCTCCATTACACTTACACCCCCAAACCTTAATGTAACAACTAGTCATTTTGCACACTATGATAGTGTAGTGTGCACCATAAATAAAACAATTTGGCAAAAAAACTAAAACAAAACCAGGGATAAAAGTTGTTTTTAAGTTGAAACTATAAAAAGCATGTTGTAGGTAGATGGTACTTTGAAATAAACGTGTGGTGATTTTAGGTAGTGGGTGGTTTTCTTTTGTATAATAATTTTATTATTTATGAATTATTTTAAATAGATAAATTTTGACAGACCAAAATTGAGAGTTCATAGGATGCCTTGAAGCTTAATATATAACTAGTAATCGAAGCACACTCGATGCGTGTGCAATATCGTAATGGGTGTGATAGATCTAATTTTCAGTTGTTATATTAATGGAGAGAAATTGAAAAATGGTTAATTTAATAATTCCAGCATTAGTCAATGGTTTTTTTATAATTTATTATTATTTTATATTTTAAATTTTGCGGCAGTTTTATATGGGCAGTTTTTTATATAGAACGTTGGTACAAAATAATGAGTGGAATGATATAATTATATTTTTATATTTTATTTTTAATCAAAATTAAAATTTGACAGACCAAATTAAGGGACAATTGGCAGTTTATACCAAGCTCTCTCCCTTAATAAAGAGAATAGATGGAATAGAATAGATGAGACAAACCTTAATTTATGTTACAATGGCTTTCTCACCTGAATTACTTTTCCTTGCACATTATTTATAAAACACGTCTTCCTTTCAAAGCCCAGTACTCACAAACTATTCAACAGTTATCCCTCTAATCTGAAGCCCATCATCAAGAACCTTAGGCCTCTTGTAATTCTTCAGAAGAAGAGAGCTGCAGACAACGCTGACCGAAGAGGCGGCCATCGCAGCTCCGGCGATCCACGGCGGAAGCCGAAATCCTACGGCCGGAAAGAGAGCTCCGGCAGCTATGGGGATTCCGAGGACGTTGTACCCCAAAGCCCATATGTAGTTGAGGCGAATCCTCATGAAAGTACTCCTCGAAAGGTCGATTGCCGTTATTACGTCTTCCAAGTTGCTCTTCATAAGGACGATATCCGCCGCCTCGACGGCTATGTCAGTCCCCGCGCCAATCGCCATCCCCACGTCCGCCGCGACGAGCGCCGGCGAGTCGTTTATGCCGTCACCCACCATCGCCACTATGTTCCCCGAGGCCTGTGAGAAGAATAGATCAACTTGAGATATGAGAAGTTTCGAAAGGGATGTTGTTGTTGTTTATACAATCAGTAACTTTCAAATACAATCAGTAACTTTCAAAATACGGCCAATCGGGGGTTGGTCCAAGTGGTAAGCGGCTTAGTATCGCTTAAGCAAGGTATCGGTTCGAATCCTTGTATACGCAGCACCCCCTTTTGGGCCTCACCTGCCGTTACCAGGTACGCGACGCGGGGCGAACCGGATTAGTCGGGGCAACCCGGAACCGGTCGGGTATCCGAAAAAAAAAAATTTTCAAAATTCGGCAATTTAGGAGACATTATACGTCGAAATCTTAAAATTTTGTCCCAAAGTTGCTTATTTTGAAAGCATTTTGTCCATATAATGGCATTCCCTGAATCCTAATATCCCGAAACCCCAGAATTTGGGGCAAATATAGGAGGTGAAACTATACGGATAGTAACTTTCAAAGTTAAGCAATTTAGGGATATTACATGCCAAATCCCAGGTCATGTTTCAAATTTGCTTAATTTTGAAAGTTATTGTCAGTCTAATGCCATAATTTTGCCGGAACCCTAGTCTACTGGAACCCTAAAATTAGGGGTAATGACATTCCCGAAATTCGCTGTCCCTAAACCGCCAACAAAACTGAAAAAACAAATTTGAGCCATGTTATTATTACCTGTAACTCCTTGACTTTCTCCGCCTTATCCTCGGGTTTGGCCTCTGCAAAGACGTCGTCGATTCCAACTTCCTTGGCAATGGCATTCGCAGTACCCCAGTTGTCGCCCGTCACGACTATGCTCTTAACTTTCATGGACTTGAGGAAAGATATAACCCGGCGTGCTCCAGGCTTTAACGGGTCTGAAATGGCGATCGTTCCAACTAATTCTCTTTCTATAGAAACGAGGATCCCAGTCTGAGCCAAGCCTTCGGTTTCTGACAGTATGTCTTCGGCGTCGAGGGGAATGCCGACGCCGTATTCGATCATCAAACTCTTATTTCCTACGAGGACTTCTTTGCCTCGAACAACAGCCTTGACGCCGTGGCCCGTTATGGATTCGAAGTCGCGGGCTTCGGGCCATATTGGATTCTCTTCGTCTTGCCTGAACTTCTTCGCATGCTCGACGATCGCTTTGGCCAGAGGGTGTTCGCTGTTTGCCTAAACTCAAGAAAACGCTCGAATTGTTTTCTTTCATTAAGAGTTCTGACAACAGAAGAGCTCGACGTACCTCAACAGCAGCTATGACGTCGCAGAATTCTTTGAGGACCATATTTCTGAAAAGCTTTGTGCTGACAACGACTGGGTTTCCAACTGTGAGCGTCCCCGTCTTGTCGAAAACGATACAGTTCACCTGCCAATAGCAAGTTAATCGAAGCAGTTTATTACGGCTAAAATAGATAGTTTTTGCTAGCGAAATAATTTAGAACAGAGCAAGCAAGGGCGAAATTGAAGACCTTGTGAGCGCCTTCTAAGGCCTGACCACCTTTGATTAGGACGCCTTGGGAAGCACCAACGCCTGTACCAACCATCACAGCCGTCGGCGTAGCCAACCCAAGAGCGCAAGGGCAGGCAATGACCATCACGGATATACCGAATTGGAGGGCGAGCTGAAAGCTATCCATGGAAGAAGGGATCCAAGATTTGGGATAACCGTGCAATTTCCCAGCTACAAACCAGGTTAGCCAAGTCGAAAAAGAGAGAAATATAACCTGAAACACATCAAGAAGCAACATTCAATAACAGAGTTAATAATTTTGGGAACTGAAAAAGGGGTTCTTCGATGAGTTAGAAGGAGAAACGAACCAGTGGGACGAAGAATTTGGAAATTCGGTCGGCGAATTTCTGCACTGGGGCTTTTGCCATTTGCGCCGACTCGACGAGCCTGACGATTTGAGCTAAAGCGCTCTCCGATCCAACCTTTGTAGCCTTAACGTGAAGAACGCCATTTGTATTGACCGTTCCTCCTATGACTATGTCCCCTTTTCTCTTAGCCACTGGCCTAGATTCGCCTGTAATCATGCTCTCATTCACATGGCTCTGTCCCCACGTCACAAATCCATCGCACGCTACTTTTGCACCAGGGACAATCTTTATAACATCGTTCTTCTGTATCAATCTGCTATCAACCTCCTCCTCGTTCATTACGCTTCCATCGCCGTCTAAGGTCAAGAGAGTCGCTGTTTCAGGCGCCAAGTCCATTAGCTTCTCTATGGCTGCAGAAGTTTTCCCCTTCGCTAGAACCTCAAGATACTTTCCGAGCAGTATGAAGGAGATGAGCATCGAGCTAGTTTCGAAGAAATCTGTCGACTCGAATCTTGGAGAAGTAGCAGCTCTTAGTACAGAGTAAACGGAGTAGAAGTAAGCAGTGTTCGTCCCAAGCGCGATTAAGACATCCATATTCGCAGATCCATGTCTTAACGCTTTGTAAGCGCCGATGTAAAACCTCCGTCCTATGATGAACTGAACAGGCGTAGACAGAACCCACCTCAAGATCTCTCCAATGGTAAGCATGTTGACAACCTTAGTGTCCAAACGGTGTTTGATGCCAGGGATGTACATAAACACCATGGAGATTAGAAAAACGGGGATGGTGAAGACCAAACTCCATAGAAAAGACTTGTAGTATTGCCTGATCTCCTCGTCTCTGTGAACTCCCCTTGATTCGCCTTCGGGAAAAATCTTTGCTTTGTAACGCCCCGAACCAGTTGATGCGATTATTTCGAGGAAATTTCTTGGCCCGGTAAGATCTGGTTGGTAAGCGATGGATATTTTATTCTGCTGAGGATCGATATTCATGTCTTGAACGCCAGGCAACGCTATGAGGGAATTCCCTATTATCCTCATGGAATTCTCACTGCGAACTCCATCGACTTGAAGGTGTATTTTGCACCTATTTTCTCCCGTGCTTATGAGCACCGCTTCGAAGCCAGTATCTTCCACTGCTTCTATGATCCTATCATAGGCTAAGATCTTAGGATCGTAACGAACTTCTGCTTCTTCGGTGGCCAAAGCGACCTGCGCTCTGTGTACTCCTCGCAGAGCTTGTAAAGCAGATTCTAACGTGGTCGAACAAGACGTGCACGTCATACCCTTAATGTGAAGCCTGCAGATTTCGGAGGATTGCTCGTGGGTTTCTTCTTTGAGAAGCGACGCTTGAAATCCCACGTCTTCAATTGTTTCACGTATTGTTTCCTCCTGCGCAGTACATCAAACACTTAATGGGCATGCCTTCATTCATCTCTAAAACAACGACAAGCCTCACACGCAATAGCTAGACAAGGCAAGGCAAGCATATACTTACGTTAACAAAGGCGGGGAAAAACGTGACTTGGGCTTTGTTATTCAGCACATCGACGGCGGCTTCTTTGATCCCAGGAAGACGTTTAACGGCTTTCTCCACAGATCCGGCGCAGGCGGAGCAAGTCATGCCGTAAACGGCGAAGAGGGCTTTCGATTCCGTACCTTGGATGCATTTTTCTTCGTCGGAAGAGACGATGACGCCCTTAGGGTACTTGGGCATTGATGGGTAGTGAGGACGCGGCGATAAGGTACCACTTTCGCTCGACAGTCTCACGCATGCCAGAAACTTTGCAGCCATGCTCCCCAACAACCTACGACAGTCAAGAATCAAAAGTCAGAGAACGCTGAAGGAGATTTTGAGGTTATAGCGAGATTTCTTGGACTTGAAGGCCAAGATTTCATAGATTATAAAATGGGTATCAATTGCTTCACGGGATTATTGTGTGCTCCTCGTCTTTTTTCCATTAATTTAATCTGCGAAGTTGATGGGATTATGATTGAGTGATGCAATTTGCTTTCTCCGAGGGTTTCATACGCAGGATTACGTACATATGAATATGATCAGCCAGTGCCAGTCATGTATTTAGATTTTGGTGGAAATATAAAATATTAAAAAAAAAAGAAGGTCAAAGATTTATGTCATAAATATTACGAAAAGATTGAGTGTTATCTTAAAAACATGGAATGCTTACTAATACGTCAAGACAAGACAAAATAATAAAAGTATAGGGATTGCCATGGACACGGAACTATTTTTAAGAAAAAGTTTCCTCAAAAAACAGAAGTATATAAAGACTAAAAAAATCAAGAGACTAAAATCGAAAGAAAACAATCTTGGAATCACAATACCAACGTTCTTTAGTCGTTTTATACCTTTGCAACCATTTTATTTTACGATTACGAAGGTAAAAAAAAATGATCATTCAACAAAAAACTTGAAAATGCGATAGGTCGCGACGAGTATTTTTCTTATAATTATTATGTTCTTCACTGATAGAGATAGAAAAAAGAGAACATATGAGGACTTAACTGCGAAAAATGTGTTAAAACAATATTGAACTGAATGTGGCTGTTGTAGAAGGGGTGTTTTGTGAATGGAGGAGCACACATATATATAGTGGATTTGAGTCGATTAATTACAATTAATATGTCATGACATACAATATCACCTCACCTTTTTAAATTTAACAGTCCCACCCCATGAGCTAAAAAATTAAATATATCCATTACTATATATTTTAATATTATATAAGTACTGTTATATTAGGTGAGTGTTGTAACAAAGAAAAGAACACTAAAATTTTCAAGAATGATGTTCGAAAAGCGCGTGACCTTACAACATTATCCCGTCCAAATACTTAGTTATGGTAGCACGCAACGCAGTAACTAATTAACCTATCACCATCGTTGGACCACAGCGTTCATATGGAACTCCAAAATCGCAGGTTGATTCAAATACTTTTCAAATAATTAGTAATTAATTAGCTGACGTCGAGATATAAATATGCAAAATTATATCCATTGTTCTCTATCATTCGTTGACCAGTATATATAGAATTAATTCTGTCGCTGTAGTTTTAACATTTTAGCCCAATCGAGTCACGCCAAACGGACAAAGCTGCGCATGCGTTTGGAAACTCCAAACTCTCAGGTTAAAATAATTTCTTTTTTCGAACAAATTGTAATTTGTCGATATCAAGAAATAATAGAACATTACTTTCATATGTTGACCAGTAAATTTAGAAACAGTTATGTCACTGTTTCAGGTAAACGGCGTTTAAAAAATATAAATTGTTCGACTTTTTTTCTACAAATTATTTTGCTAGTTGTTTGGTTACTCACCAATCACCATATGTAACACATTGTGTAGCTTAGCACATAAAAATGACTGCGGGCCAACGAAATAACCCCTTGGGTAAAGAAAGACCACATAAAAATCTCAAATACTAAGAAGCCACAAAAACGTATTAGAAAAGGTAAGGTCCATTACAAAACACCAAAATAAAGGGAGATGGGGATTTCAAGTCAAAAACCAGTACGAGTACGACATTTTATAAAGACGAAGACAAAGAAGACAAACAGACAACCTACGGCAATTAGAAAATCAAAGCATAAATAGAGAAACAACAGACACATACCATCAGTAGCAGATTGACCAAGTTAAGCCTCCTCTCCTTCATACTCCTCTTCATCTTCATACTCCTCATCAGCAGTAGCATCTTGGTATTGCTGATACTCTGCGACCAAATCGTTCATGTTACTCTCAGCTTCGGTGAACTCCATCTCATCCATGCCCTCCCCAGTGTACCAGTGAAGAAACGCCTTCCTCTTAAACATAGCAGTAAACTGCTCGCTGACCCTCCTAAACATTTCTTGGATCGAAGTAGAGTTGCCAATAAAGGTCGAAGCCATCTTCAGGCCAGTTGGTGGGATGTCGCACACGGTCGATTTTACGTTGTTCGGTATCCACTCGACAAAGTAGGAGGAGTTTTTGTTTTGGACGTTGATCATCTGCTCGTCGACCTCCTTAGTGCTCATCTTGCCTCTGAAGACGGCTGATGCGGTTAGGTACCTACCATGTCGGGGATCAGCAGCACACATCATGTTCTTGGAGTCCCACATTTGTTGGGTCAGTTCAGGGACAGTTAGAGCACGGTACTGCTGTGAGCCACGAGATGTTAGAGGGGCGAAGCCCACCATGAAGAAATGGAGCCGAGGGAATGGTATGAGGTTGACAGCTAGCTTTCGGAGGTCGGAGTTGAGTTGACCAGGGAAGCGAAGACAGCAAGTCACGCCGCTCATTGTGGCTGATATTAGGTGGTTCAAGTCTCCAACTGAGAAAATGAACAAAATAGAACATGAACAAATGCGATAAGAGGGCTAGTGATGTGGAATAGACAATCAAATAAGGTTGCATAAACTGCGAAATAACTCATATACTTATACACCAGAAAGTTCATTAGATAATCTTAAAATAATCAACACGTTATAAATAACTGATTAGAAAAAGAATCAAACGCAATAATAGGTCAAGCTTAAAGGAAACAATGTAGAACATGGGACTCACAGCTGGGAGTGGTTAGCTTGAGAGTCCTGAAACAAATGTCATAGAGGGCCTCGTTATCAAGGACCATGCACTCATCAGCATTTTCAACAAGCTGGTGTACAGAAAGTGTTGCATTGTAGGGCTCAACGACGGTGTCAGAGACCTTTGGGGATGGGAAAACAGAGAACGTCATCATCATTCTATCAGGGTATTCTTCCCTTATCTTGGATATCAATAGGGTCCCCATCCCAGAACCAGTTCCTCCTCCCAAGGAATGACATACTTGGAAACCTGAAAAAACTCCTCAACAATATATCAGCAACCCCCACAACAGCCTCGAAGATAATAAAAAATCTTAAGGATGAGTGTCCGAAATAGGGTAACAGCGCAAGTACCACCATTAAGACAGCCATCACAGGGAACAAAACAAGCAGCATCAACAAGAAATAACAAACGCGTGAATGCTAGCTAAAAAATCGAAGGTCAGAACAGTAATTTTACCCACCCTGCAAGCAGTCGCAATTCTCGGCCTCCTTCCTCACAACATCCAACACCGCGTCAATCAACTCAGCGCCCTCCGTGTAATGACCTTTCGCCCAATTATTCCCCGCACCAGACTGCCCGAACACGAAGTTATCCGGTCGGAAGATCTTCCCGTATGGACCAGATCTGACCGAGTCCATCGTCCCAGGCTCCAAATCCATCAACACGGCGCGCGGAACGAACCTACCGCCGCTCGCCTCGTTGTAGTAGACGTTAACGCGCTCCAACTGAACGTCGGAAACTCCATCGGCGCGTCCCGTCGAGTCGATACCGTGCTCCGCGCATACGACCTCCCAGAACTTGGAACCGATTTGGTTTCCACATTGTCCGCCTTGAATATGAAGGATCTCACGCATCTTCTTCCTTTTAGGGTTTGTTTTCTCAGATTCGAATTTTGAGTGCTGGGAAGGAAAGCGTGCTAGCTAGGGTTTCTCTTATTTTCTGCGGGCGACTAAATAGTTGAAATTTGGGGAGGGAAATAAAATAGATAAAATGTTCCTTTTGAATTTTGGGGTACAATCTCATGTGGCGCGACGTAGGGTAACCCTTTCATCTTATGGGTCGGGTAAAACGGACCCGTCGGTCCGACCCGGTATTAAAGAGCCTTGTTTGCAGAGAGAGCCTTAATAAATATCAAAATACCAGTTGGTCCTCGGCATTTCAATTTACTCCCATACCTTTCCTAAATTCGAAAGATGATATGAGATTTGATTAGTGGGATCAAATTTAGCTTAAGTTAGTACAAGTTGCTTGGTCGAACTCGAAACAGAGTACAATAGGTAAAAACCTAACCTTCGCAGCTCAATTATTTTCCCCTTCCATTGTCCAATTTACTTATGTTTAGATTTGCATGTTACTGTATTTTGATACTTTTTCTTACCTAATGTCGGTAATATAGTTGAAAAGGTGGTTAATGAATGTGCATTTATGAACTTCATATATTATTAGGTTCAGCTTATATTGACCTGCACAAAAAGGGTAGAATAAGCAAGCTACAATCTCCCTCTTTATACAGTTAAAACATGAAACTGTATTTTTCTTTTTGGTGAGGAATAATTGTATATACAAATTTTAACTTAGAAATTCATGGTCCATGGAACAACACTAAAATACTATTAGCTTCAAGCATTGTTTGGTATTTCCACTATTTCCCAACGTGACAAATCATTAATCTTGCACTCATTCGGAAAAGATTTTAATATATTTTTCACTATATATATATATATATATATATATATATCTAAGTCAATACTCTTATTATTAATGTTGTGGAGCGTCAGTAACATTCAAATCGGTGACCCTACAAATAAACAAGAATAATAATTATATGGTACATTCAAAGATTTACTTACAAGGTACCATCGAATTCATTGTGTTGGCACCTTAACATCATGCATTTTTAAATCGCCACATTTAATACTCCCACATCACTTACCTGTTATCAAACCCATAAATAATATGCAAGAATTGCCACCATGGGTAGGTATGTCGGCACTTTGATTAATGTAATTTCATATATTAATATCTGATAGAATTCAGAAAACACACACACACACACACGTAGTATATTAAAGCTACGCCTTTAGCTTTTGTCAACTATATCCACGAGCACCTTGTTATTTCCTTACATGTTATAAGATGTAATACCCAACAAATGTGTTTTTTAGATAATATCTTTTTTTATATTTCTTCACGTATTAATTTTAGGGGATTTTACATAAAAATACCCATTAATATAAAAAATTAGCAAGTCAATACCCTGTCAGTATTTTTTTATATGCAGGTACCTGCCAGAATAAATTTTTTTGCACATTGGTATCTGCCCGCCGCAAAACACATCATATCACCACTGGCGGAGCCAGCGTTGGGCCAGTGGGGTCCATGGACCCCACTGGAAAAAAAAATTTATTACTAATTTAGGTATAGAAAAATAATTATAGGACTAAAATTGAAAAAATATATACTATTGGGACCCCAGTGACAATTTTTAAAATTACTGGGTATGGGGTCCAATACAACTAAAAAATGGTATCATCATATAGTCAGCCGCAAGGTACCATATGGAACGTATACAGGTACCATATATGAGTGCCATATAAATGCGTGACGTGGTACGCAATACACATACGAAAAGGTACGTCAAGAGCGGGAAAATGGTACGCAAAGTCGAACGGGTATTTATATAAAAAAAATTTCTGATATTTAAACTGACTTGTAAATTTTTTATACATTACTCCATCCGTCCCAAACCATTTTATACATTTTACTATATCGGGCGTCCCACTTCTTTTGGACATCTCCTTATTTAGTAAAAAACTATCACAAACAATCAATATAATAATATTAAATATTCTCAAAAGACGTGTCAAAACATACACTTTTTTACCTTTTGATTGTACTATATTATTAAAATATTCAATTTTTTAAAACCCGTGTAAAACCCTAAATGTCCAAAATCGTTTGGGACGAAGGTAGCATTTTTTTTTCTACCGATTCACCTTAATTTTAAAAGAAATAAAATAAAAAAACTATAATAACCAGTCAGATCGTCAGATTGGTCAACGGTAATGGCTACTATTATATAATTACACGAAAACCCTCGTTAAGTCTCGGTCAACAACAACTAATTTCACACACAAGAACGTTCATCTAAAACACGTATAAACTTCCTCTCAAAGTTTTCCTCCATCATCTTCATCTTCATCATTTTCCATCCCCCTTTCTATTTGCAGTGTCTCATTTCAGCACCTCTTATATAATATACTATGAGGATCCCCTTATTTCTTCCCATCATAGTGATGATGATGATGGTGATACAACACTCAAGTTGTCGGAATATTCAAGAGAGATCGATCGAAAGATCATCAGATCTTTATTCATGGGATCATTTCCCAGTTCCAGCGCCCAAGGAATCATCAGAAGACGAAGAAGGCTTCAACAGTGATGAATCTTCTTCTTATTATTACAGAGTTTCCCATCGGAGAACTCCAGGCGGACCAAACCCTCTACACAACTGATATGAGTTACTTCGTTATATTCTTCTGATAAAAGTATGGCTGTTTATGTATTTTTTGTTTCTTTTCTGAATTATATGATTCGAATGGTTTGCTTCGGCTAGAGAAGTAGAGTACACTTGACGGTAGTTTTGTGGTTTGTGTGTATATACTGTATACATTCAGAATCAGAAACACACACAGAGATGTGCGTGTGTGTGTGAAGAAACAAGAACAGTGTGTGTATTGTTATTATTATTATTACTATTACTATTATTATCATTACAGTATAGGCTTTTGTCGTGCTGCTGTTGATGAAGACGATGACTCTAATATAATAAAGACAGATCATCACTGATAATGTTGTTCTTTTTTTGTCCGATTCATATTTCAGTAAAAAGACATTTCGTCCTCTCTTTGCAGTTAAGTTCACTCATGGGAATTGTGTTCTATTGGCGTTCGTATGTATACTTTGGTAATAAAAAAGATGAGGTGAAGCATGAAATTTTAACATTATAGAAAGATCTTTTTTCTCTTATCTGTAACCCGAAAGTCGCCTTTAAATTCACAGAATTAAGGCAATAATATGAGGTGAGGCTGTTTTTTTTTCTTCGTTTCGCATATAATTGCAGTAATCAAAGTAGAGTTTATATGATACATTTGAATAAGTCAATAATGGAAGACAGGCAAACTACCAATAATCGTATTGAATCGAACTCCGACAAATAAAATTATAATGAAATGAATAAAGTTAGCGAGACGAAACCTATCTGCACAAAAAAGTCAAAACAATAAAATCATTCATTAATCCTCAATTATACGAATCATAATTTAGTTCATATGCTCTTAATATTGTTCATATGCTCTTAATATTTTAATGGAATGTAGAAACCAAACGCCGGGCCACATGCTTAGGACTTAGGAGGATTTCTGATAAGTCAGACTCTTTTTTTTTTACTAATATAAAATACGATTAAAGTCCATCCATCCCACACAACCATTAATTTTACTCATTTATACTTAGCAAGTTATCCTATGCTGAAGATGCCCAACCGCCGGTTAACCGTAACCGGCGATTAGTAACTGGCGGTTGACGGTTAGTCCATAGGACTAACCGTAACCTAACCGACCGGGGAGTTGACGGTTAGCCGTCCCCGGTTGCCGGTTAATCTAACCGCCGGTTAGTCAACCGCGGGTTAATTTTTTTTTATTTTGCAATTTACTGCAAAGTTAAATGAATTTTCGGTGTATTTTCATTCGTATTTTACTATTTTGATGTAAAATTTTAAATGTAATAAATTTTATGAATCATAAAATATATTACAAAATTTTAATATAATATAAAATACATATTTTCAAAAATTTCTAATTAATTATTATTAATATTAGTAAAGTTACATAGATTTCTAATTAATTAAGTATAATATTAGTAAATTAAAATAGTATATTTTTTATTTTTTTTATTTTTTTTATTTAACGGTTATAACTGCCGGTTAGGCGGTTAATAACCGGCGGTTGGCGGTTTGGGAAAACCCCTAACCGCCCCGTAACCGGCCGATGACGGTTGCCGGTTACGGTTATAACCGTAACCGGCTGTTAATTAACCGGCGGTTAGCCGGTTGAACCGCCGGTTACAGTTAAAAATGAGCATATGTCTAGCTGAATATGCCCGCAAAATTTGAACTTTTCATCATAATTACCATTTTTGCCATTTTGACACCTATTTTGCGCATCAAATCATCCGTCCCACAAATCATGTCTCCGTCTAAGATCAGATAAGTTGAATTCTAAATCTTGTGATTTACAAATTTTCTTTTCCATTATTAATTCTTCTAATCCTATATTCTACCAAATCATAAAATCGCCGTTAATGTAATTTACATGATAAAAAAAAAATAAACACATCAATTTATTCATTGTTTTATTACTATCAATCTGATATCCATATATTTTTCGATAACCATAATAATTAATTTTAACAAAGTGGAACATAAGATATAGAAATTGTGGTGATGATGATTTCACGCCGGAGCATAGGAGTTGAGATCCTCTATTCCACTTTCTGTATTCCACTCCGTATTTCAACGAACGAAAATCGTTACACTTCCCCCCGATAAGTGTTAAAACACACGTAAACATCATTACACCTATGAATTTCATTACAACAAGTGTTTAAACAAAAAAAACCCTCATTATTACGTATTTTTCTAATATGGAGTAGAAAAATCAGTATTATATATTAAAATAGAAAAATACGTAATAATGAGGTTTTTTTTTTGTTTAAACACTTGTTGTAATGAAATTCATAGGTGTAATGATGTTTACGTGTGTTTTAACACTTGTCGTGGGGAGGTGTAACGATTTTCGTTCGTTGGAATACGGAGTGGAATACAGAAAGTGGAATAGAGGATCTCGACGGGAGCATAGACGTGCTATACTGGAAAGAATGGTCCCATTGACGTCTACACTCTACACTGAGAAGAACAGCTGACATTTCAGCGATGTAATAACGTCCACACTTTGCTACAACAAATGGGAAAAAGAAAACGAAGAGAAATTCGCGCAGCTTTGATAGAGATGAGTACGCCTATTACTACTACTTTCGTCCTTCTCTCTGCTTCGCTGTGTTTGAGCAGCATCGTACTATCCGTCTTCTCCAAGAACGTCCTCGACATCACAACCGATCGATCCACTCTGCTCGATTTCAAAGCGGGTTTACGGGTCGACCCAGATCATATTCTGGCAAAAAACTGGTCTTCCTCCGCACACGTTTGCAGCTGGGCTGGGATTACGTGCGGTCCCCGCCGCAATCGGGTCACGGGTCTGAACGTCTCGGGCATGGATCTTTCGGGCACGATCTTCCCAGGAATCGGCAAACTGTCTTTCCTCGTATCTTTAGACCTTAGCAGCAACAGTTTCCATGGCGGCTTGCCTAGTCAGTTGTTCGAGCTCAAAAGGCTTCGATTCCTCCTCCTCGATAACTGCAACTTCACTGGTTCGATCCCCTTGCCTTTGTTCAACTTATCAAAGCTTGAGACGCTGGGCTTGAGCTACAATTCGCTCGATGGGAAAATCGCTGAAGAGGTTGGAAACCTAAAGAGCCTGAGAATTCTGAGGCTGAGAGAGAACAAGCTCTCGGGAGAGATACCTTCGAGCGTCTTCAACGTTACGACTTTGGAGAAAGTCGATTTAACTTCTAATAGCCTTTCTGGTATAATCCCAGACAATATCTGCATGCATTCCCCGAATCTCCTCTACTTCTCCGTGTTTTCGAACCAAATGCATGGCCTAATTCCTTCAGCTATTCGTAACTGCTCGAAGATTCAGAGTTTGATGCTTCAGTTCAACCGCTTCGAAGGGCCCGTGCCGAAGGAGATTGGGAACTTAACTGATCTAGTGAACCTCTACCTCGGGGACAACGACTTCAAAGGTTTAGTTCCTAGACAGATCATCGGCAACCTTGGTAACTTGGAGTTCTTGTCGTTGGACGAGGTTGGCCTTCGCGGGCCCATATCGTCGTTCATCTATAACATGTCGGCCCTGAAATGGCTCTACCTCGGACAGAATAACCTGACGGGAAATCTTCCCATCGACACGTGCCTGAAACTTCCCTCCATACAGGGACTTTACCTGGGACAGAATCAGTTGTCTGGAAACATTCCTAGAGAACTCAGCAACTGTTCGTCGTTGGTCGACTTGTACTTGGATGCAAACTCGTACACGGGCGAAATACCTTCGGAGCTCGGCGAACTTGGCAGCCTCGAGGTACTCGTCCTCGGGACGAACCACCTGACGGGACAAATTCCCGCATCGATCTTCAACGTCTCGACCCTCCGAACCCTCTCGGTGCGAGAGAATCGCATCGCGGGCCGTCTCCGTGCGGACATGGGCCTCAATCTGCCCAACCTAGGAGCGATGTTCCGCGGTCAGAATGACCTAACGGGCCCGCTGCCTTCCTCGGTGTCGAACGCCACGAGCCTAAACCGTTTGAGTCTGGTCGCCAATAAGCTAACGGGCGAAATCCCAAATTCGCTCGGAGAGCTCGAGTTCCTCGACTTTCTCAACCTCGGCGAAAACGACTTCACCAGCGAGTCCTCGGAGGAGATGAGCTTCATCGCGTCCCTGACAAGGTGCAGGCTTCTGAGGGTGATGTGGATTCAGAACAATTCCTTCGAAGGTTACCTTCCACGTTCTATGTAGGAATGGCAACGGGTAGGGTATGGGTAGATCCGCTTTTTCGTTGCCTCCCTCGCGTGAGGCGCGTCCTCCTCCTCGTCGCTAATACGCACGCGCGCGAGTCGACGATTACGCATCTTCTTTCAATCAAAATTCACCGAGAAAGAGAGGGAGCTGTCAGAGCGTTCGCGAAACGCGCTGTGAAGTGAGTATACAACGCGCGCCGTCTTCGTATTAATCGTAAGACCTTGTTTGGCATTCCCCAGTCAAATGTAAGAATGGGCCTTAGGCACATCGTAAGAATACCGAACCAAATTTTTCGGTTCAATATTCGGTTTGTACTGAATTTTCGGTTCAATATTCGGTTTGTACTGAATTTTCGGTTTTTCTGTCGGTTCGGCCGGTATACCGAATTGCAACCACCCCTTGGTTTTGGTAAATGGGTAAATGGGTATACTCATTTAAGACCCAAATTAATTTAATTGGATCTGGGTCTAGCCCATACCCATTAAATTTAATTTTTATAGATCCATACCCATAATTAATGGGTAGGGTCCTATGGGTATGGACCGGGTCCAAAAAAATTGCCATCCCTAGTTCTATGGCTAACTTCTCCTCAGCTCTGGAGCAGAATGCTAGCAACTCGGGGATAAAGGGGAGACTCCCTAGAGAGATTGGTAACATGAATAATAGCCTGCAGTTTCTATACCTCGACAACAACAAACTGACTGGAGAAATTCCCGTCGCCTTCGGAGGTCTGAAGAAGTTGCAGGCGCTGAGCGTCATAGGCAACGAACTGAACGGAGTAATCCCAGAAAGTATTTGCATGTTGTCTGATCTCGGCGAGCTTACGTTGAGCAAGAACAAGCTTTCGGGCCCGCTCGTCGAATGCTTAGGAAACATGAGTTCTTTGAGGTACCTGAACATCGATTCCAATGAGCTGAATTCCAGCGTACCTCCGAAGATTGGAAACCTCGCCGGCCTACTGAGGCTGAACTTGTTCTCCAATCGGTTAATAGGTCAAATACCTCAAGAAATCGGAAGCCTAAAGGCGGCGATCTCCTTAGACTTGTCTTCCAACGAGCTATCGGGCGAAATTCCAAGCGCAATCGTCGGCCTGAACAGCTTGATCAACCTTTCGTTGGCGGATAACGGATTCCAAGGCCCTATTCCCGTCTCTTTGGGAAATATGCTGAGCTTGGAAAGATTGGATCTTTCGCGCAATAACCTCACGGGCGCGATACCTAAATCGATGGAGGCGCTACAATACCTTACGCACCTCAACCTCTCCTTCAATAGGCTGACGGGCGAAATCCCAAACGGTGGGCCCTTTGAGCATTTCTTCAGCTACGAATCCTTCGAGTCGAACGCCGGACTCTGCGGCGGCCCACCTCGGTTCGACGTGCCACCTTGCAAGCGCGGAGGTCTTAAAAGGTCGAGGCTAGACAAGGCGATTCTCATTCCCCTTTCGGTATCTTTAGGGGCCGTAGTACTTATTGCCTTGATAGTCTTCGCCGTCGTCGTGCGTCGAAAGAAGGTGAAAGAAAGAATTCCCGCCGAGACGAACTCCTTCGACGGAATAAACATAGAGAGGGTCTCAAAACTTGACCTCGAGAGGGCGACCGACGGCTTCAGCGAAGCTAACTTGTTAGGCGCCGGGAGTTTCGGCGCTGTTTACAGAGGGGTATTAACGAATGGAGCAGTCGTAGCTGTGAAGGTGTTTAACTCGCGGGTCGAAGGAGCTTTCAAGAGCTTCGACAGAGAATGCGAAGTTCTTCGCAGCGTTCGCCACCGTAACCTCGCGAAAGTACTCAGCAGCTGCTCGAGCGCCGACTTCAGAGCTTTGGTGCTCGAGTACATGCCGAACTGGAGCTTAGAGAAATGGCTTTACGGCTCAGATGACGAAGGGCTGAAGGCGGTCCTACGCAGGCTGAACATTTCGATAGACGTCGCGTCTGCGTTAGAATATCTTCACGGTGGGTACGAAACGCCCGTCGTGCACTGCGATCTGAAGCCGAGCAACGTTCTTCTCGACGAAGACATGGTGGCCCACGTGAGCGACTTTGGGATTGCGAAGCTGGTGAGCGCTGAAGACAGCGTAGAACGAACCAAGACGCTAGCGACTTTCGTTTACATTGCGCCAGGTTGAAGTTTTTGGCTTCTTAAATCGTAACATATGTAGCGATTTTTCCGACCCAATTCCAACCCAAGCTCAAGCGCATATAAGCTTGTTGCGTTCATCTCTAAAACCAATTGACAATGGAGGGAGTTAGCTCACAAGCTTATAAGTCACTCATAATCTTTCTAATTATCCGATAGTAGTTAGCGACTTGGGTTTGATACCCAACAACATATGCGATGGGCGCCTATTTGTCGAAACTGATTCGACTCGTTTTTTTTTTTGTTTTGGGCGTAGAGTATGGATCGGAAGGACTGGTGTCGACGAGGTGCGACATTTACAGTTTTGGGATCGTTTTGATGGAGACGTTCACGAGGAAGAGTCCGAGGAGCGACATTTTCGACGGGGAACTGAGCTTGAGGAGTTGGGTCGACGACGCTTATAGTTCTCGGGAATTTGTTAGGGTTATGGACGCCGCCCTGCTCGGCGAGGAGGAAGAGGTGTCGAGGAAGAACGTCGAGTGCGTTTCTCTGGTTATGAAAGTAGCGCTCGACTGTTGCGCTGAGGCGCCCGACGATAGGCCCAACATGAAAGATACGCTGGTGGCCTTGACGAAGATCAAGAATCGATTCTTTCCCACGCATCGAAGAAGATGAATACGAGCCACCCCATAGGTAGGGTACATCTATCTTACATTCTTGTTAGGATGTTTACATCGAAGTCTACTGTACTGTAAGAGCAAAATTCTGAAGCCAAGAACCATAGATAAATGAGTATTTGGTGCTGTAATGAAAAAATAATTATCCACCCAAAACTGCCCCCAACTCACATATTAAACAAGAAACCGTTGACCCGACTCACCTACTCAATCTTAAAGAACTGAACTGCAGAGCAACGATGATTATCAAACTTTGTAATAAACAGACAAGAAAAAAAAATGACGACGAAAGGGAGCAACAGAGATCATGCCTGTGGATCGACGATGCCAAGCAGCGTTATTACGCTCTCGCCCATTTCGACGACGACCCACTCGCCTTTGCAGCCTCAGTTGCCTAATACGCCGTCGCCGTTCTCCTTCTCTGCCGCCTCGACGAGGTTCAGCTCGAGGCAACCTCCGATGCAGACGGCCAATCTCACCCTTCGTTTCCTCACCGTCGTCCTAACCGCCGCCGCCGCCCTCTCCCTCTCCGCCCGGTCGCCGCCCGAGAAGGAGTTCAGAAGGCAGTCGACGAGCTTCGGCTCTTACCCCGTCCTAGCGTTAGTATTTAAGAAATGCCTAAGTATATTGCCAATTGGTTTTAGTTTAGTATTGGGTGTCAAACCCAAGCGTCAAAGCATATAATTAGAAAAGTCGAGAGCTCCTTATAAGATTGTGGAATAACTTAACTCCCTTCACTGTCAGTTGGTTTTAGAGAGTAATTCCACGTGCTTATATGAGTTTAAGATAGAATTGAGCCTGAAAAATTACACGTCTAATAATGGATAGGACGAAATCAGACTAGAAGTGATGGAACGTGTTGGAAATAAATTATAAAATTTCTTTCTAATGATGCGTTTCCTTCGAGCTTAAGCGTTTATGCAAAGTGATCGTTCAACATATTGAAGTGAACTGCATGAACATGCCCAGGTACGGATTCGTTGTAAACGCTCTTACGTTTTCTCTACGGAGTCTATCAGCTGTCGAAGGGGATATGCGATATAGCACACAGGGGCATTTTCGTCTCCGACGTAGTTTCGGATTACGTCAGCTTCGTTTTCGATCAGGTAATAAACACTTGATCTTACATCCTCGAATAATGAAAGAAAATTTACGCTTTTTTTTATTCGCTGTGCTTTTTTTTTTTTTTACTGAAAGTTGGCGGGATACTTGCTTATGTCGTCTTCCTCGGCGGCAATTCTGGCGATTCAGCAAATGCACGTCGGGAATCCGCTGAGGAGAGGAGCGGCGATCTCCGTCGGCATTTCTTTTGCTTCGTTCGTCGTAGTTGTTTGTAGCGCTATGATATCGGGTTATAAATTGTGTAAGAGGATCATTTGGTGATATATTCTCTGTACTTTCTACTTTATTGTAATAAAATTCTTGTGTTCTAAATTGTTCCCTTTTCCTAAGCTAGACGATGATCAACTAACCGCAACTGCAAGGGAAATAGGAATAGAAAGTAGAAAGATACGTTAAAGCTGCTTGTTCGAAAATATTATGAGTTCTGAAGAGATCAGTGAAAATCTCTGCAAAACGCATGTTTGAAAACGTTACCATGTTCTTCACGGATGAATGATGATAAAAGGTTTTAGGTTTTGGTAGTTCTTGTTTGCATTGTCGTCCTAGCTAGTGACATCGTTATAATCGAAAGGCTAATAATAATAATACCTTCGTACGTTGTTTAGAACGACTAAAGTTGCCAGAAACAACAAAGAATTAATATTGCATGCATTCTCCATTGGAACTAACTGCAGAAAGATGCTCCAAGGCACAAAACGGCCGCCTGCAATATGGCATAAAATTTTCGAAACAGTCTTATCACGAAATTAATTATTACATATTTTCGTGGAACAACTGTTGGACAACTTCGTCGAAATCTAGGATCGACTTAATTAATTTTGGCGTATACTCTTTGGACTATGAAAAAAGCTTGCCGAACTGCTGCTTTCGGACACAGTTTGTAGCGGGACTTCTATAATCTATATATATGCAAACATCAATAATTTCAATCGACATCAAGCAATCTAAGCAAGCTCTATAACTAATTAGATAAAAAATTTGAGGAACTGCCCATGGCTTGCAATAAAGCTTTGTTCATCGCCTTAATCGTTGCCATGGCTGCTCCTTCTTTGGCCCGTGAGTGGATGGTCGGAGGCGACGCTGGCTGGAATTTAGGCGTCGATTATAACGAATGGGCTAAAGGGTTCACTTTTCACGTCGGAGATACGCTATGTGATTCATGAGTTTTATTATTATTACACTTCTATCACATTAGTTCTTTGTAGTGTAATTTACTCATATTTTCTGATGATTTTGTGATTGTATGCACTCAGTGTTCATGTACGACAATGCTACCCACAACGTCATGAAAGTGAGCCAAAGTGACTTCCAACAGTGTTCGAAAACCGAAAACAAGACAAACATCTTCAAGAGCGGAAATGACGTGTTTACCCTCGCCGCCCCCGGTAAGAAGTGGTACATTTGTGGCGTCGCCGATCACTGCTCCAAGGGCATGAAGCTTGTCATCGAAGTTTCTGACGCCTGGGCGCCGGCGCCGGCGCCTTCTTCCGCCGGTCCTGTGGCGGCTGCCGGCGTTTCCGTGGTGGCGGTGATTGCACTGGCTGTTCTTAAAATGACGATGGTGGCTCTTTTTTAAGTGGGTTAAAATGGCGCCTTTGGAAGATGTGATTTGTGTGCTCTTCTTTCGTATGTGTTGATTAATAATCTGTTCCCATGTATTATGGGATTCGTGTGATAGTTTTTTCTGTTCTTTTTCCGGATATTCTCTTGAAATCTCTGTAATCTTAATGGTTGCCATATTTTCCAATTCTGTTCAATTTCTGGGCACTTTGTCCAAGACGCAGACCCACATAGGGATTTCACCCAATTTCGTTTGAATCTCACCTTGGGAGCTAAAAAGTTGGAATCTTTTTTGGATTCGAAGCTATAGTCTTGCTCCAATTAATTTAGTTTTAGGCCAAATTATTGTTTTAGGTCACTAACTAGTTTTCGTTTTTGGTCACTATGTTTGATAATTGCAAAAGTAAGTCACTGACTATATATGTCAAAAACAATGGGTAACCCTCTCATTTTTTGGTCACTAAGTATACATGTTTTCTATTTTGGGTCATTATGTTTTTATAAATGGGAAATGGATTTAATATAGCGACCCAAAAACTTAAAACACGTATACTTAGTGACCCAAAATTGAAAACACGTATACTTAGTAACCCAAAAAATGAGAGGGTTATCCGAATTTGTTTTAACCTACATAGTTAGTGACCTATTTTTGCAATTATCAAACATAGTGACCCAAAAAACGAAAACATTGAACTTAGTGACCTAATATTATATTTTGGCATTCGCCATAATCATAATAGAAACGACTTTTAGAGCAATCATTGGCACCATTGATGGTGATTTCTTGGATTATCGTCTTTCATATGATTAGGACGTCCTTTATGTTGGTTGTTTGTTTGGTAGGGTTATATTTAGAAGGGTTTAAATTAGTAAGTTTATATAAAGCGAATTAATGGGTATAAAATAAAATGTGTGTATGATTAGTGGGTTTACATACATGTGAGTGAGTGTTTATTTAAACTCACTGTCATGGGTTTAAACTATAATTATATAAACCCGTGAATTATTTATATTTATAAACCAAACCCTTGAACATGTGTTAAATCCGACTGTAAAAAAAACTAAACCTACGAGCCAAACGAGCCATTGACAACACCACTTAATCTTCTCCACAATATCGAAAGGAAAAGGAAAAAGAAAAAATGTCCAATCTTGAAAAACGCCCTCACACAATAATCATCCACCGCCACGCAACATTCAAGCTTGGCGTCCTCGTCGCCGAACTCCCCAAACACTACACACTCCTCGACCCGTTAACTTCGGACACATCCGACCCGAATTTTGTAACCCTATCACGAACAGCACGCGCCGTCTTGTGCCTGGGCCCAACTCCCCTGACGTCGGCGGACCTCGATAGGTACCCTTCGGTGGAATGCGTGGTCGGAACCAGCGCTGGGTTCAACCACTTCGACTTGGACGCGTGCGCCCGACGCGGCGTGAGGGTCACCGGCGCCGGCGACACTTTCTCCGACGACGTGGCGGACTATGCGGTGGGGCTGGTGGTCGACGTCATGAGACGCGCGTCGGCTGCTGATAGGTTCGTCAGGCGTGGACTGTGGCCGGTGCGGAAAGAATGTCCTCTTGGGTCAAAGGTTGAATCTTTATCAGAAATTTCAACTCCCCTGCTTTTGACATTCGTAATTACGACGTCAAAATTGAAACTTTCGATGTGCTTTCATGTCTCTTAACATAATTCAAGAAAGCTTTAGTTAGTCCCTCCCTCCCACTTCTTACCTGAATTTTTTCAGGTGAGCGGCAAACGCATAGGAATCGTGGGACTAGGCAGCATTGGTTCAAGAATCGCCAAAAGGCTCGAAGCATTTGGGTGCAAAATAGCGTACAACTCTCTAACAGTAAAACCCAACGTTTCATATCCATTCTACCCTACCATTCTCCAACTCGCATCGAACGTGGATATCTCAATCCTCTGCTGTGCTCTGACCAAAGAGACTTATCATATAGTCAACGGAGAAGTAATGACTTTGCTGGGCAAGAAGGGCGTGATTGTAAATGTAGGACGTGGGCCATTAATTGACCAGAAAGAATTGGTCAGATTCTTGGTCGAAGGTGGGATAGGTGGCGCTGGGCTCGATGTGTTCGAGGATGAACCCCACGTCCCAGAAGAACTGCTTGGGCTGGACAACGTTGTATTGTCCCCTCATAAGGCTGTAATGACTCCACAGTCTTTTAAGGCGCTCGACGAGCTTGTGTTGAGCAACTTGGAGGCTTTCTTCTCTGGTAAGCCTTTGAAAGCTGAAGTCAAGCTTTGTAGATGATGAATAATTGTGTTGTTTAAGTTCATTGAAGTCAAGCTACTCTGCTATTAAGTATACGATGATGAATGTGGGAATGATTTGCAGGGACTGATCTTGTCAACTGTACTTTTTTGTTCGCTGATATACATCTCTCTTTTGATTTTTCAGAAGACAACTATCGAGTAAGTTGACATGTCGTTCTCAGCACCAATAGTTTTATGTGGTCTTGATTAATTAATGATTTAATTGGATCATCGTCATCATCTAATGATCAAGATGATTATCATGTGAGGGACCTTTAGCAATAATTGCAGTGGGAGAAAAAGTTTACACGATCATTATCATCCCTTGAAGTGAAGCTACTGCGATGGCCCAGAAATGAAATTAAGAAAAAGGAGGTTTTTAAAAGAAGGGGGACAGCAGTTGCAAGAATTGACCATTAATTTGTTTTCTTTTTTTTTTTCCTGTCCGTAATTTGTTTTCATGACATGACATTAATGACCCTACCAAACTGTTGCTTTCTTCATCATAAAAAGAAATCCCCAACTGCATTTAGATAGGCAATCCTCTGTTTTTGATACTAAGAAGTGCTTAAAAAAGAAAACACACACACAAACACACACGAAAAGAGGGAGAAGAGAACTATGCAAGATCAAGACTTGAGCAAGATTCACTATGGAGCTTTAGTAGGTGGGCTTCCGACGACCAACGCCGCCGTATCATCGCCGTCGACGATGGAACATCAAATGACTCATCATCATCGTCTTCATCAGCTCAAATCTGAAATCGCAAGCCATCCCATGTACGAACAGCTGCTGGCCGCACACGTGGCGTGCCTCCGCGTCGCCACGCCTATCGATCAGCTTCCCCTCATTGACGCGCAGATATCTCAGTCACAAGAAGTTCTTCGTTCTTACGCACAGAGCGGCGGCGATGCCCTTCATTCGACGAATCAACAGCAAAGGCAAGAACTTGACAACTTCTTGGTGAGTTGAGAACTCATTATAATACCCCCCTCTCTTTTTGCCTTACTTTCTTAACGTTGTAAGTAGTTTTCTGCTGTTTAAAATTTGTGGGCTTTCTTCTTTACGACTTATTTCGTTTTTCCTTCCTCGTATATGCGTGATTAATGTTTGTGTGTGTTAAATTCAGGCACAGTATTTGCTAGTCTTGTGCTCATTCAGAGAGCAACTGCAGCAACATGTAAGAGTTCATGCCGTCGAAGCTGTCATGGCGTGCCGTGAGATTGAGCACACCTTACAATCAATCACAGGTAATAATTAATTACTACAAAGATAATCAGTTAAAGGCCTCTTTGTCTCCCTTTTAATTTAACCGTAGACGTTAGTGATGGTTTTATGTACGTATCATCATATACGTTTCTTTCTTGTTTTCTCCGCGACATAATTGCATAACAACCGCGAGAAATTAGTGAGAATGTATAAAGATTCCGACTTGATTATAGTATTGTTTGGTAAGTCTTTGATTATAATACAGATACATGGTCTGTTCATGCCTTGATTGGTTTGTTAAGGATAACCTTTTGTACAGAAACGTGGAGATTAGTTGCGTATGGTATGGCGTAAACACATAGACAACAACCAGTTGGTAACGTGGATCCATCATAGGGTGTAATAATAATATCTTCCATATACATACATATATATATAGTTAGGTGTTGGAGTCAACAATGAGTAACGATGGACCAGCAAATTCTTTGGTTAGTTAGTTATCTTATGTCCCATAACATACTTGTTGACAATCTTATCATCTGTCTGAAAAACGTTTGGAAGCATTTAAAAATGTCTATGTTTTTAGCAGTAGAATGAGTTCTGAAACTACGTCAAAATCTCATCCTAACAAAAATCAAGAATTTGCTTTCTTTAATTAAAATTTATTTATTTCTCAGGTACATCCATGGTAGGCGAAGGAAGCGGGGCGACAATGTCAGACGACGAAGATGACGACGACCTTCCGACGAATTTTTCCTTCGATCAATGCCAAGGGTTCGACGATCACCACGACATGATGATGGGTTTCGGGCCTTTGCTTCCTACTGAATCTGAGAGGACTCTCATGGAAAGGGTCAGACAAGAACTAAAGATTGAGCTTAAGCAGGTTTGTTTTACTACAGTTACTTCATGATCTCATAGCTGAGACAGCGTTATAACTTAAAGACCCATAGTGGTCTAAACCTTAATAATTATTGCATAGGGATTTAAGTCGAGGATCGAAGACGTTAGGGAGGAGATACTGAGGAAGAGAAGGGCTGGGAAGTTGCCTGGAGATACCACCACAGTGCTCAAGAATTGGTGGCAGCAGCATTCGAAATGGCCTTATCCTACTGTAAGCTTATAATATTGATATGATGATCTCTTTTTTTGAAAAGAAGAATCTTTGATTGATTGAATTGCTAATACCATGATGATGATTTTTTTTTTCCGTGTATGTAATGGATTTGGGCAGGAAGATGACAAGGCGAAGCTCGTGGAAGAAACTGGGCTTCAACTGAAGCAGATAAACAACTGGTTTATTAATCAGAGGAAGAGAAACTGGCACAACACTTCTTCTCAATCTGCCAACAACACTCTCAAGTCAAAGCGAAAGAGATGATATGTAGTAATACAGAAGAGATCAAAGGCATTGTTGTGCTTTGTTTTTAGCGTTAGAAAATGGCATATGGCTTCCTTCATGTGATGTTCGTATTATGTATCTCAACTGCTAACAAACTGCTAATATGTAAGAAGGGATCTATTTACTGGTTTTTCTTCATTACCTTGTTTGGCTTTGGAGTATTTGTTTTTCTTGAATTTTAGGATAAAATCGATAAATTAGGGGGAAAAAACATATGATAGATGGGCACATTTTTGTTCGTATCTATATAAGATGCTTGTGTGTGGTCATAGTAGATGAATCTTAAAACTCGATGTCCACACCCAACAAACACAAGCACGTGTGTTCACCTACCGTATCGCAATATAAATAAAATACTATTTTATTATTTTTTACCAAGTATTATGAAATAGTAGTAGTTCCATCAGATCCAATCTGAGGAATCAACGATTATATTTGGGGTAGGGGGTGAATTCTTGAGATCTTCTCATATTTTCCATAGATTTTCTAAAAAAAAAATATATATATTTTCGTGACAGGGGCATTTTCGTCATCAGATATATAACTATCGTGTTCAGACAAGATTAAGTGTAGGAACACATCGATATCATTAAATAAGGCCGCATACGTCTCATTTCTCCCACACACACACACACACACCAAGTGATTACAGCTCAAATCTCTCTCCAACAATGGTCGCCACCGCCAACGGCGCATCTCCCTTAAAGTTCTTGATCTACGGCCGCACGGGCTGGATCGGCGGGCTTTTGGGTCACCTCTGCACGGCGCAGAACATCGCCTACGAGTACGGCTCGGGCCGGCTCGAGAATCGGAGCTCGCTCCAAGCCGACATCGAGTCGGTTAAGCCGACCCACGTCTTCAACGCGGCCGGAGTTACCGGCCGGCCCAACGTCGACTGGTGCGAGACCCACAAGGCGGAGACCATTCGGGCCAACGTCGTCGGCACGCTGACGCTCGCCGACGTTTGCAGGGAAAAGGGTTTGGTTCTGATCAACTACGCCACTGGCTGCATCTTCGAGTACGACGCCGGTCACCCTCTGGGCTCCGGCGTGGGATTCAAGGAGGAGGACACCCCCAATTTCATCGGATCTTTTTACTCCAAGACGAAGGCCATGGTATGAAATTGAAAGAGATTTTGGGAGTGTTTTCTTGTATTAAATCTGGGAAATGTCGGTTGAGTTGAATCTGATTTGGTTTTGTTAGTGTAAGAGTGCTGATGTGATAACCACGACAATCTTTGTCTGAGATTTTCTTCGTTAGTGGTAAAGATTAGGTCTTTAGTAGGATGGTAGATTCGTTTCCTTGGTCCTACTTGGTTTTGCTGTCTGTAAAGATTAGGCCTTTGCATTGCATAAAAATGGTGGAAACAGTTAGCACAAAAACAGTATGTTGTCTCTTTTGTCAGCTGTTGTGAAGATATATCTATATATATGTATGTATCTAACTTCTGCTGTATTCTTTTCAGGTTGAAGATTTGCTGAAGAACTACGAAAATGTCTGCACCTTAAGAGTGAGGATGCCCATCTCATCTGACCTAGAAAACCCTCGAAACTTCATTACAAAGATCACTCGGTACGAGAAAGTGGTGGACATACCCAACTCTATGACCATCCTCGACGAACTCCTTCCCATATCCATCGAAATGGCAAAGAGAAACCTAACGGGGATATTCAACTTCACGAATCCTGGAGTTGTGAGTCATAATGAGATCTTGGAGATGTATAGGGACTACATAGATCCAAACTTCACTTGGAAGAACTTTACCCTCGAGGAGCAAGCCAAGGTTATTGTGGCGCCAAGGAGTAACAATGAGCTCGATGCTACTAAGCTTAAGACAGAATTCCCCGAGCTTTTGCCCATCAAGGAATCTCTGGTCAAGTATGTGTTCAAGCCAAACCAGAAAACAACCCATGTAGCGTAGCCTGAAGATTACAACTTTACTATGAGGCTCGAAAAGAAGGTGCCTTTTTCGTCTGTCTGAACGTAAGATTTGCTGTCTTTCTCTTCTCTTCCGTGTACTGCAAGTTTCTTCTTCGTTTTATTACATTGTGTTCTGAATGAGTTTGGTGTTCTGAATAAATGGGAAGGATTGTGTTTTTCTGCATTCTTGAAATCTTTGAATCAGGCCAAGAAAAATCCCTAGACATACAATTGGGCTAAAAGAGTATCAAAGAATCTGGTAAAAAAAAAGCTCCTAAACTTCGACGGTCTTCTGATTTAGGGCGGTGTACCTCCACCGTTCTTTCTCGACGTAATCTGCGTCCAAGAACTTAGCCACGAAGCACCAAAATCTGTAAACATCGTCGAAGTTACTCAGCATCCCCAGCGAAACAGAGACAACTTTCGCGCCGAACTCTTTCCCTTTCCTTTTCTCAGCACTATTCTCAGATAACTTCTCCTTAACATGCTGATAGTTCTGCGCAAACCATACGTTTTTCAGACACGCACAAGTCACAGATACGTTATTACGATCAGCCAGCTTCTGCACTAGCAAAGGATCGACCTTTTCACCTTTCCAATCGTACACACTGAGCGCAATGGATTGCCCTCTGTCTAGCTTAATCCTCGGGCCATAGATCACAACTAGAGAAAGCCCGTTAATTGAATTAGGATGTCGAAGGCTTAACAGTGCGTTTACGAGCCAGTTTATTAAGTACCTCGCTCTGTTACTGATCAAAATTAAGCCTAATGTGTCTGCATGGTCCAAGCCACGACACTCAATCTTCGACGACTGTTTCTTCCCTTCTCCCTTCATTTCTTGTTCGATCTCAGACGAGGAAGAACTTTCTAGGATTCGTTGCTCTGTTTCATCGATGGATAGGCTCGACTTTGCTGGTAATAAGCTGACAATTCCTATGCTTGTCGAGGAATTCTGAGTGATGTATGATATCTCTGATTTTTTCACGAACAAGCAGCAAAAGCCCGAGGGATTCTCGCCGAAGATCTTATAAAACGAGCATATCAGAAAGTCGGGCTCGAACAGAGAGAGGCCCAGCGTTTCCATGTACTTTGCGCCCAAGGCAGAGGCGTCCAAAAGCACGTGCCAGCCGTTTTCTCGGGCCAAGTTCATCCATTGGTAAGAGTATCGTCCGCCCGTGACCTTAGATTGCGGAGGAAAAACGAATAAGCCTCGGCGCTTAAGCTTGTTGCTGCTGCTCTTCCTTGCCATGATCATCTTCCTCAGTTTCTTTGAGTTCACTGAGAGGCTGGGCCAAGAAAACAGAGCAGATTGCGTTTTTGCGCCTCTGCTTTTCGCTCTTTCGGTCATTGTTCGGACAGCCTCGTTCTCATGGTCGTACACTGTAAGAAGGGTTTGACTCGATTGAAAAGGGTAAGAATCTGCTAGAAGTCTGAACGCCGAGGATTGATTGGCCGTGAAGACTAATGCGTAGTCTTCTTCCAAGACGTTCATGTACCTCATGATTCTTGCCCGAATTTCGCGCTCGATTTTGGGTTCTCCGCCGCCGCTGGAAAGCAGGCAAGAGCTCAAGCTCGACGAATTGAAAGAAACGTCGAAGTGGGTCCCGCCTGAAATCGACGGAATTTGAGGTAATAACGAAGAAGACGAAGACGCAATATCTGCAGATGGAATGCTGCCCTTCATCTGCGCGTAAGAAAAAAGCCCATGTCCTAAATAGTCGAGGCAGACGCGATTCGACTGCATAAGATGGTAATATTCTTGGCCGCGAATGTGATCGGCGAGCACCGTGTCTGAATAGCCTGGGAACGCACCTCTCAGGGCTTGAGAGAGCTCCGCCGAAGAAGGGATCGATTCGTGGTTAGTGAAGGCGGCGCTGGGGCGTAGGGTCGTTAGAACCTTGTCTAAGAATTCGCGGCGAGGGTCGACGGCGTCGGGGGAGGGGTTCCGAGGGTCCGGCGGAGGTTCGCCGGCGGCGCAGAAGGTCTTGAGACACGCTTTTGATGCCTCTCTCATACAGTTCGACTCCATTTTTTACCCACCTCAAGATTTGGTCTCTATTTCTCAATCGTTTTCGTTCTTCTTCTTCACTTCATGTCTAGCTAAGCTAATGATCTTACTACTACTCACTATTCTTGATTATTCATTCCCTCTTTTGTTTCGTATATAATTCCTTTCTATGTTATACGCACTTTTGTCTTATCCCAAGTGGAAATAATCGGTTGAGCAAGAGCCAGGTTGTCTGATGCTGAAACTGCAGTTTGACAAGTCCACCATAGATTACTATGATTGCTGGCCTATCTGTGCCTATATATATATTATATATATAATTCCCAAATTACAGCAATTACTAAGCGTTAAGTTAGAGAGTTGGGTTTGCAAGTATATGAGAGGTTCTTCTCAAAATTTACAGATGTTGAGGTAACAAAGAGAGACAAAGAAAGGTGATGTACATATGGATGATTGCTCTTACGATGCGAAAAAGTAGGAAAAAAACACGGAGAAAAAGGCAAGAAAACTTGAGAAGTTGACTAGCACTAACACTTCTTTTCTTTGTCTGAACTTCTCTTGCCAGTTGTGTGGATTCAAGTTTTTAGAATTACTCATTTTTAACGTTCCTACTTTTAAGTGTTAAAAATTACAGAAAAGAAAATATCGAAACCTTGAAGATGGCTTCTCATATTATTATTGCACTTATATTTATTGATGTTGATTGAGAAGTCTTGCTGGGTAGTTGTTATTGCACTGAAATTTAATTTTGCCTTGCTTGATAGGATACGATGATGTATACATACACTGATTGATCATTTCTATAAAATGTGTACCTATTCCTTCGATATTTAATTCGGCTATGGGTGATGTAAATTTAAATTCGAAAAGAATTTTGTAATTCTAAGACTGAAACTTTTAAATTGCATGGAAGGGAAAAAAAACATCGCACGTAACCTAGCAGCTTTTGCATGGTCGCTTGTGGGCTTTGGCAATAGGCTTTTGCCATTCAGATATAAAATAGAAATTAGAGTTTTTCTTTTATGATTTTGATCCACGTAAAACAATTGGGCTGAGAAAGTTTGAAAGCCCGTCCTTCAATTATTTTCGTCAGCTTTTTTGCTTAGTTTTTTAATTTCTTTTGACATTTTTTTTTAAATACTATTTGATTTTAATTTGCTTCGGATACTTACAATTTTAAATATTAGGTCAACAAACCACTTGTATACTATATATAGATATGTGTATAAATTATTTATTTTGGTAGATGGTATGTGCAGTCCATGCAACCGGACTATATATACCAACCATACATACAATGGATATGAATAAAAGAAAATGATCGTTATTAACTCAAAGATTATTAATTTGCCACGTAAATTGTGAAACATATAGTCAAAGTAACGAAATTGGTCAAACATTATTTTCTGATCTTGAAGTGGATGTCACATCGTGATCTTTGTCATAGAACTTGATTGCATTATCATTATTGTTTGTGCCATTAGATATTACTCATACAAGTAACAAATAGGATAGCACGAAAAACTTTGAGACCATATAATATTAAAAAAAAAAGACATACTTTTTGGTTGAAAGTCAAAATTAGCATTCATTCAAGTAACCTTCCGTGTGCAGCTCTTAATCTGAATTGGACCATGCATTCGCAAAAAGTAAAATTATGTATTATAGATAAGGAAGGATTTGTAATTTTATGCATTTCCGTAGGGAAAAAAAACTAAATTTTTTATTTTTATTTTTTTCATTTCGATGCCTTCTTTTTTCAAGACGTGTTTGTGTTATCTTCAAATTTTACAATGCGGTTTCAAGCATAGTTGTTGGGTGCCAGTATTACAGAAGTGCAAGTCATTTATTTTATAATCTTGTGGACATAGCGAAGTCAAAATAGTTTCGGCAAACATCTTAATTTTCTTGATAAATCATTAACATAATTAAAGAAATACTTTCTAAAATTTATATAAAACCGTCACTCGAACAGCAAAACAAGTATAAATAGGGGGGCATTAAAGCTCAAAAGCTAACTGCAAAACAAACTCATAACTCCCTCAAACAAAAAACTAAATCAAACTAATTCAAAAGAATCCAAAACCATGTCGAACATCCCTTTAGTTACCAAACCACCATTATCATCATCATCATCATCATCATCCCAAGAACAAGAACACACAATGAGGAGGCAAAGCACACTTCTCTTTACAGCATTCACAGAGCTCAAATCCATTTCCAACATTTCTCTCCCAATGATCATCACTGGCCTCTTATTATACTCACGCTCGATGATCTCAATGCTCTTCTTAGGACGTCTGGGCAATCTAAGCTTGGCCGGAGGATCCTTAGCCGTTGGATTTGCCAACATCACAGGCCATTCGATCCTTTCAGGGCTCAGCATGGGGATGGAGCCCATATGTGGGCAAGCTTATGGTGCCAAGAAATACGGACTTTTAGGCCTAACTCTGCAAAGAACAGTGCTTTTACTGCTCTTAACCTCAGTTCCCATTTCACTTCTATGGCTAAACATGGAGAACATACTGCTTTTATTCGGACAAGATCGTGACATAGCAAGCCAAGCACAGTCTTACATTCTCTGCTCTCTCCCAGACCTAATTGCACAGTCCTTTTTCCACCCATTGAGGATATATCTCAGGACTCAGTCTATAACGCTTCCATTGACGTTCTGCGCGGCCTTCGCCATGCTCTTACACGTGCCCATAAACTACTTCCTCGTCACAGTTCTTGATCTCGGGATCAAAGGCGTGGCCTTTGCCGGCGTTTGGACCAACGTGAACCTCGCCTGCTTGTTGGTCGCCTACGTTGTTACATCAAACGCCTGCAAGAAAACGTTGGCAGGGTTTTCCAAGGATTGTCTGAAAGAGTGGAATTCGCTCGTAAACCTAGCGATCCCAAGCTGCGTAAGCGTCTGCCTTGAATGGTGGTGGTACGAAATCATGATTTTACTATGTGGGCTGCTGTTGAATCCACGCGCAACAGTTGCTTCGATGGGGATTTTGATTCAGACAACGTCTTTGATCTACATTTTCCCCTCGTCGCTGAGCTTCGCCGTCTCAACAAGGGTCGGCAATGAGCTGGGCGGAAATCGGCCGACGAGGGCGAAGATATCAGCCGTGGTGGGCTTATGTTCGAGCTTCTTACTGGGCTTCATGGCCTTGTTTTTTGCACTCACTGTAAGAAACATATGGGCTGGTCTGTTCACAAGCGATAAAGAAATCTTGGCCCTAACATCGTCGGTTTTGCCCATCATAGGGCTGTGCGAGCTCGGAAACTGCCCTCAGACGGCGGGCTGCGGCGTTTTGAGGGGGACGGCGCGGCCAAAGATGGCGGCGAACATTAATATGGGATGTTTCTATCTTGTCGGAATGCCTGTTGCTGTAGCGTTGAGCTTCTATCTTGGATTTGACTTCAAGGGTTTGTGGATGGGATTGTTGGCAGCTCAAATTTGCTGTGCAGTGACTATGTTGCTTGTTTTGAGGAGAACTGATTGGGATAACGAAGCATTGAGAGCTAAGGAGTTGTTATCTGGGAATGGTTTGGACAGTGAAGATTCAGATTCAGACAGTTTAGTCAAAGGCTTTGACTACTCAGAATGTCCAAAGCCTGATAATCTACCAGCTTAGACTCACTGTATTCAGAGACTTTTTTTTTTTTTTGCATATTCTTTAGGAAAGTAAAGAGGTAGGAGTTTCAGATACGCTTACCTATTATCATCATTACATGTAAAACCCAATTGGAATTGGAAGTATATAGATATGATTTCGAGAAAAAAAAAAGTAATCTTTGATTTTCTTGCAAATTCCTAAACGTTCCAAGAATGGAAGAGCAAAGACCGTATTAGAACTATACTCTTTCAAACATGACAAATGCATTTTCGCTAATCCCATTAAACGCATGTATAGGTAGTAGTTTGATCCCAATGGGGCAAGTTAGTTATATCTCTTTTCTTTTCTTCTTGAAGTATGGGAAGGATGAAATGAGAAGCCAAAGTAAAGAAAACACACACACACACACACTTTTTATTTCATTCAAAGTCTTGAGTTGAATATAAAATGGGCTGGCATTGTAGAGATGTGTACCTGAAATTGGACGTATACTAAGAGAGTTAGTTGCTTACTCCACTCCACACCCACTCAACACTTTTGAAGCTATATATGTCGGCTTACTTTGAACAGTCATTTTCGTCAGACATTAGAGCACATAAATACGTGCAAGAATACAAGAGATGTTATTATTGCAGAAACAGAAGGAACATGAAGTGGAAAATTCAAGAAATGCCCACTCTATTGATAGTAAAGATTCCTTTTTTCTTACAACCCAGAAAAACTTGGTCACGTTGGAATATACACTATACTACGCTCTCTCTCTATTCCTTCAATAGGGCGGCACCTTTTCAAACTAAGGTTGTCTTTTGCTTCACGAGTTCGAATGTTGGAATCTTTTTTTAGGGAAGGTTTACTCCAATGAAAGAAATTAAAGTAGCTTTAAATTGTCAAGAACCTAACAATAACCTAAAACCAAATTCAATTAGAAATTAAAGCTTACTTTTTGTGTGCTGCTCACAAGTCAAACACGCACCATTTCGCCTAATCATTTCGGTGCAATTCGTCGTTATTTAGTGGTTTGTCGTCATATATCATTGGACCCAAACTAGATTGCATGTCTAAGCTGCTCAGCTCAGCACAAAATAATATAATTATTCCTCGTTTAATCCCTATTAGAGATTATGCAAAGATCATGTCTCCATTAAATAGAAAAAAGATCTAATTTGTCGGAGTATTTTTTTGCAAAATATGTATTGAAAATTGAAAAGTTGGCCTACAGGCTACAACTAGCGTATATGCTGACCATAAAAATATTTATTTGAAGTATTAAAAGTGAATATAAAGCCCATGTATCTATCTATATTGATGTCCACATAACATAACATACCTCACAATTTGAACTATGCCATGAAAATGGCAAAACCAGAATACATACACATATGCTAATCATATACACATACCATACATATTTCAAAGTATAAAAATCTTATTTTTACACAAAATAAAGAACCCATCATCTAGATTCTCCTGCTAATTCAAAATGTTTGCCATTTAGATGTCACCACGACAGGCCCAATATTGTAATAATCTGTCTTCCTCTGTTCTTGCTTACTCTGATACTTTACAGGCATTTGTTGGCCTGCAAAGAAGACCTTTTGTTGCTGCTGTAACGAAACTCTCCCAAGCCCAGAATTCCTTATCTTCAAGAGATCAAGTGTTTCAATGTACTTTTGCACCCTCTTAACCTTCAATATCATTACAGTTAGTATTTTATCACAGTTGTGTAATAAGTAAAAGGAAAATTCTTCTTGATGATATCAAGAGAGGCTTTGATTTACCTGCATTCTTCTCTGCAGTTTCACATCTCCATCAGCATCTATTCCATCCAATTTGATCAGCTGTGTCATCAGAAGTTCGATCAAATTCAACAAAGGAGTCTCAGATACCTTCTTGCCTGCATTGATTTCCACTTCCAGGGAAGCCATCTAGCAAAGATTCATACCATTATATTCATCAGTACACGGACAAAAAAAAAGTTAGCTTTTTTATGATCTAAATCCTAGAATCTTCACCTGTCTGGAGAGACTATCAACTTCCAACCTTATCCCATCGATCTCTTTCTCAGCCTTCTCCATCTTCGCCTTCCCACGAGCCTCAATACGCCTTCTTTCTCTGCTCAATTCGTCTTCGAACAGCGAAATCTTGGAGCCATCTCTCACGCCTGACATGTCAAGGAAGGCCTTGGAATCCCTTTCTTTTTCTTTGTATATCAGCTTCTGATCATGGGCGTGTAGCCCAGTTATCCCTGATAGTATCTTCTTCAAATCGCCTGCACAAAGTCCATAGTTCTAAAAATAAACCCAAACCCAAGAAAAAAGAAAGAAAAACAGAGGAAGTCATAAAACCACTTTTTCTTACCGAAACTGGCTTGAGAGCTGATGATGACTTGATGATAAGATGAACCATACTTAACCCTAATCTTGATGTTAGGGACGACATTGCTTGAATCAATCTGTTTGTTGTAACAGTCTGAATTCCTCTTCTGAACTAACATTCCACAAGGCCTAATGTCCAAGCCAGAAACATCGTAATCTTGGACATGGGCTTGGCTTGCCTTAACTGGCGAAGAAACACCGGCGATTATAGCCCTGTTTTGCTTCATCCTCATCATATACTCTTTGTTCATGATGCTCTTTGTCTGTATATATTTACACGAAGTACTCTATGGTCATAAAAATGATCGAGAGAAGTTGATGAAATGAAGCAGAAGCAATTGTTTTTCTGAGTGCTTGTCTGCTAAGCTAAGAACAAAATTGTATGCCTATTTATGAAGAAAAAACCAAAGTCTTTCTTCTGACCCACATTGTCAGAACAACTACAAGAACATGGTCTTTATGTACGCTTACAAATCCCTTGAGAAGCTCTAACTTGTGCAGAAGCAAATTGGTAAAGAAAAGAATGTGAGATATAACCTAACTTCCTAGGAAACTTCACGAGGGAGTATGAGTAATATTGATATATACCCATTGAATTGTATGATATATAAAGACTATTGGAGGTGGTTAAGATAGGAGAATATGCTTCTGTTTTTTTGTTTTTGGACAATTTCTAGTTTAATGTACTGTGTTTGGCTGGTGCGGGACATGATGTAAATAGGGAAAAAAAAAAAAAAAAGAGAGTTCAATATTTCATTGTTTTACGTTTGCATTATTAGTTAGATAAGGGTATAGTAGAGGATGCTTCTTCTTACATCGTCCGCCTTTGCAGAGTAGGATTAGATTCTTTTCTTGGACATCCATCCGTTTGTCCATTAGTTTTATTATGAATATTATATTTTCTTTCGATAAACAATTAAAAAGTTTCAATATAGTTAAAAACACACAAAAGAAACTTGGTGTGTGTTAATCCACCCCTACTTGAAATGATTTGACTTTGAAAGTTAGTATATAAATCACAGTAGTTACTGCCGAATATATTTTCTTTTTATAGGGTTGCTAAATAAATAATATAATAGTAAATTATGGATGTACATACACGGACAACCCGTGTAATTTATCCGATGTTTACCATCCCTTTAGACTTTATTCCAATTCCCACAATTCACATGATAGGATAAGAAGCCATGAAAAAAGCTGTAAATATTTAATTTCAATTATTGAAAAAAATAGAACCAAACGAAACACGTGGCGTTTTGAAGTAATAAGCATTATTTGATTATTTTTTTCCCACCCCATCCTTTATTGTGGGCTGCATTTCACGGTGACACTAGCCATAATATACATTTTGATTTTCATCCCCCGTCTAATTATTGCAGGAAATTCGAGAAGAAAATTCCTGACCCAATCAATAACGGGGGAACCATTTTCTTGAACCATAATAAATAATATTATATATAAAAAAAACATAAATAGGGGTGGCCAGCATCTTCAAGAATGCCAGAGAAACAACGATGTGAATTGTTTCATTTCACCATCAGATATAAACAGCACACAAAGTGAGTTGTTTGAGAAGTTCCCATCTTTCGCACATATTTATTGAACATTTGTGTAATCTTCTCCTTCATAACTTGAAGTGATTGGATGGCTTCTTTCATTTTCTTTTTTCTTAACTTTATTGGATGTTCTGTCCTAATTTGAAATGAAACCAATGATGTCCACTGCAATTATTTAATCTGACAAAAATTAAATGCCCTGCCATGTTATAGCGTGACCATATGTACACATGTAATGGTTCAATGCATGACAAAACACAAGCAAGATGAGTGCATGCATTGAAACAGTATAATGTAATAATAATGTGTTTTTAGGAGAAAACATCATATGCTTTCTGAGGGGCAAAGTGTCCACATTATTTTATCATCCTATGAAGTGGATGATTAAGCCAGTTCATATTGGGGTCTCAAAGCACATGCATTTACGCAGTGCTACTATAACTTCACAAGCAGACAAAACACTTACACTTTTTGCTTGGCTAAAGAGAAAGAGAATGGTCCAAAGGGGAGGACGACGATGAGTTAACCATCTCCAATAGTAAAACTAATTCTCAAATCCATCTTACATTAAATATCACATCAAACAGTAATTCTTCTCCAACATTTAAACTCATTCTCGAACCCAAAAGAATAATCTCATAATATTGATTTCCACTTCGACTTTTATTCATTTCAATAACACCCACATATTTTGCTAAAAACAAATTAGGCCAAACCATTATTTTAAATTTGAACGGAAAATGTGAAATAAACTAATGATATAAATGATAAAATCGTACGCACAAAAAAACCGGAGAAATAAATATTCATTAGAAAACATACACGACCTAAAGATACGTTAAGACGCAAATAAAAAAAACATTCGTACAAGCAACAAAGATATAGCTTCAAGTCTCGGCATTTGTGTATTGCTCCCACAAATGATCAATCAATGCATTTTTAAGTGCAATGTGATCATCTTTATTCCTAACTTTTTTGTATCGAGATATGAAATCTTCAAATCGGGTATTTTCCTATTATTATAATATAAAAGAATAAAATAAATAAAAAAATTTTGTTAAAATATTCTTATGTTGAAAATATAATTAGTAGCGCTTAAGGGGTCAATTTGTAAGACTTCCAAAATTTTAAGATAATGAATAGTAGAAACTCAAACATGTGTATACGAGGTGAGAGAAATTGTCAAAAACCTATTTTAGGTTTAGTTTTGATTATCTATTGGAGGAAATTTTGGGTATGGATTCTTATTTGGAGTACTCTTGGAGTTGATCTTCTAGGAATACTTAAGTGATGTGCATATTCATTGCTTATGTACTTCAGATGTGACTGCTGAGAAAAAAACTGGCTTTAAGCTAATGTACAGCTGCATGTTTCAATGCTTGTCTTGAAGTCAACAGTTATTTCATGTACTAAGATGTGTCAATATGGAAATGATAGAAAAAGATGCGATCTAAAAACATGACCATGGAATGTATACTGTAATGCCATTCTAACAGTTTCATTACAACTTACAAGATTTGAATCTCACTGATCTTTCCTAGCTTTTGAACTTGGCCTTGGGGGCTTGACGATTTTCCCGAGCAAGATAAGCACGATTGGGAGTATTGTTCCGACGTAGTATACGCTGCCATAAGCAGCTAGTGTTTCGTGCAAGCTTAGAACCTTTGGGCAGAATAGGTTATTACCGTAAGTAATCATTGTTGATATTCTAATTCTGAAATAATATGAGGAGAAAAATGGTGAGAACTGAGAAGGACTAACCATGAAACCGACGGCGGAGTAGTTTAGGACAATGTGAGTGTAAAAGAAGTTGAAAGATGCAAAGAGCGTCTTAATCGCGGGTGTTTGGCTGGCTTGCTGCCACCTGTAAATAACTGCTCGCCGGAGAAAAATACTCAGAAATGGATGGTATATTAGCGTATCGAGGATTTTTACGATCCTATTTATATGGTTCTTACCTTTTGAACCAGCAATCCAAATGGCCGACTGAACGAAGAATATAAGGTAACCGGGATATAAACCCTGCGAAAAAGAGTGGTAACGTTTTTCACGTCACTAACCATATTTTGTCATAAAAATTCTATTCAACGGATGATTAGATCGTTTGTCTGAAAAACAAGGTAGCATAGCATTCAACCAAGCAAATGAGTAAGTCAGAGCTTTGGACTTACATGCCACACTGCACTCACTGTTTGAGTAGCCAGCAACTGTAAGAAATTCGGTTTCTTTCCTTTCGGAACGAGCTTCTCATACACATCTAGTAAGCGATCGAGGCAAGTAAATCGAAGTTTGTTCAAGAACTGAAAAGTCTACATGGGAAGAATGCGAAATTCGTCCCCTGGAGGTAAGAAAAGAACGAATGAAAGAAAGACTTCTTACAGTGTCTAAGCCAAGTGCTGACTTGAATATTCCAGACAGCAGGTATCTGCACGGCGCTTTTCGCCAGCTCAACGCCTAAAACATCGACGTTTTTCGCACGGTCCCAGCGTGGCTTGGGAGGGTTAGAATCAGTCCATCCCGAAAATCCCAGGCCGGAAATAACGATGGAAGCCTCAGACACAGACCAAATAAAATAGTACTTCCAGCGAGTGCTAAAGCCCGTCATGTACTGGCAACCCAACTTTTTCCAGAACCCATATTCTTGGTAAATTGGCTCGGTGAATCGAGTGAGTGGGAATTTTGGTGACAGATAGAGATAAAGTGCCATACAGAAAGCAGCTTGTAATAGTGCCTTAACAGTTGCCCTGTAAGGAGAGGGAGGAGCTAGTCCTTTCTCTTCTTTAAGTTGGAATATCTGTCGAAGACAATTTATACGTCGAATTAACGCCAGCAATGGAAGTAAGATGCATATGAGAGGAGGTGAACAAAGAGAATACCCCTTTACGCTCGGTCCATTCGAGATAGTCTTTGATTTCATAAACTGGGCCGGCAAAGTGGCTGCCACAGCATAGACAGTAGCCAACGTATTCGAGTACTGATGGCAAATTGCTCAATCGATTCTTCTTTTGCGCCTCACGTAAATCTTCGTCCTTAAGTATTCCATCGTTGTAATTTATTGCGCATGATATGACTTTGAGCGTTATCACCATTAACGCTCCTGCGATTTGGAGAAAAAGTACTGAACGATGGCACAGGGAAGAAAAACGGCCCAAAGAACTTTGCAATGATGTATGTGCATGCAAAATCAACAAGATGAAACTCTAGCACCATTATCAACTGTATTGAATGTAAAAAAAGACGTTGGAACTTACCTGTAGCATCTATACCTCCATCCTTCCATGCATCTCCACTCATGTAGTATACATGGCTACATATACATATACGTCACAAAATTTAAATGGTGCAATAACCTCCCATCAAATGATAAACAAAGTACGAAGGTGCATAAAGATCCATTGCAGGAAAAAAGCAAAGAGAATGTAAATGAAAACAGACAGGCATCAATAATCAGTAGTTAGTAGGAAATTGTGGATCATCAGCCATGGGCAATGTTTATACTAATCGCTAAAAAGATCTACGAGATATATGATCCGAAAGAAGGTCATTTTCAATTCAAGAACTTCTTTAGCTTAACACAAAGGGTAATTTCTCCCCTCCATATTCCATAAAAAGTGGCTCCCAAAGTAAGGGAAACTACCATTATACTACTCGCAAACTAAAACACTTGTTTTGCTTTACTCTAAAGAAAACCCCAAGTAGGTTCAAAGACTATAAATGAGAATTAATCAAACAGCACTGTATCTATTGCCCTCAAACATAAGAACAAAAAGAAGTCCAAATTTTATCCCTACTTATGTAGTAGCTAGCCTTCGAACGTAAAGCAAAGTCGAACACCGAGCTTGTTCCCCTTCGGGGGACATTCAATTCAACACCTCTTCACATTACCAAAATCAGAGAAAAAAAAAAAAAGGAAAAAGAAAACGGCGAAAGAAATTACCATCCAATGAGGTAACCAAAGGCCAGAAAGAACGTGACGACGCCACAGTATCTCCGCGACGTCAGCATCGCCGAATAGCCCATCAGCATGGGCGCGAGGAAATGCAAATTCGAAGAGAATCCGAACGATAGGTAAGATAAGATCGCCCCGGCGGACGCGGCGTACACGTGGCGAGCTGCCGGTCCTCCGGGAACGAACCGGTGGAAGAACCCAACCGGCACGGTCGCCGCGAAGCACAGTAGAAACCGGAGAACCGGTACGGACACGCCGATCGCCGACGCCATGGACTCCATCTCCGGCAAACCCATATGAATTCGATAATTACTAAGCTGTCTCCTCCTATTCTGTGGAAGTCTCTGTATGTACACAGTTCGAGGCCTTTGGTAGATTTTGGCTCTACTGACGAGGTGGAGTCATTGTATTGGTAAAGGGAAAAACCATACAAATGGACACTTATTACCAGCTTCGTGGTTATTTAATTATTGAATATCCCTCCATCCCAAACTATTTTACACTCGCTCCGTCACACTAATTTTATCACATTTTGTCATTTCGGGCGTCCCATTAATTTTATCACATTTCCTTATTTAGCAAAAAAACTATCACAAACAATCAATATAATAATATTAAATATTCTTAAAAGACGTGTCAAAATATACACTTTATTACCTTTTCAATGTACTATATTATTATAACAATACCACCTTAATTTACGTACCCGGCAACTTATGTGATAAAGTTACCGGGACGGAGGGAGTACATTTTACTAAATCGGGCGTCCCACATCTTTTGTACATTTCCTTATTTAGCAAAAAACTATCACAAACAATCAATATAATAATATTAAATATTCTTAAAAGACGCGTAAAAATATATACTTTTTTATCTTTTAATTGTACTATATTATTAAAATATCCAATTTCTTATTTCTCGTGCCAACTCCCAAATGTCCAAAAACCTTTGGGACGGAGGGAGTATTATACTACGAAAAATGGATATTTTCTTGGAAGAGTAGATATATGATAAATATTTGGGGTTTTTACACATAAATACCCCTCCGTAAAAAAACTTGTAATTTAGTACCGCATTTTTTTTATATGTAGGTACCGAACAGAATAAATTGTTTTGCAGATAGGTACCCGATCCACCGCAGGTACGCCATACAACACATTTGGGTACCCTATATCAACATATTGTGGTACGTAATACGTTTAGAAAATGGTACGCCGTATTAGCACATTTAGGCACGCCCTATTTACACATTAGGTACGCCGTACAAACACATTAGGTTATCTATATCAACGTGTTATGGTACGCAATACACACACATGAAGGTACGGCATAACTGAAGAGACTGATACAAATTAAATCGAGTAGCTATCTGTAAAAATTTCTGACATAGATACTGATATGTAAGTTTTTATTCAAATAGATATTTATGTGTAGATATCCGTAAATATTTCGTAACTCCATTCGTGCATGCTTAAAGTACTAACATAAATTGATTTGTGAGGAGATTATAATCCTTCAATAGAAATAAATTTGTATGTACTTTGGTATATGACCAAATAAAAACAAGGCACACTAAAAGTCCAAAGGAAACATAAATATATTACCACTGTGTCTAAGCTTAAAGGATTTAATAAACTGCATTCTTTATCGATAAAATAATAAATAAACATGGCATTATAACTGCTATAATATCATCATATCAACTCCAAATATAATGCTTCTTGTTTGCTGGTAAGTCCCAGTTCGTCGAGCCTCGACGATCTCTCTTCCTCGCTAAACGCCTGTCGAGGATAAGGCCGTACCTATCGAGTTTTTTTCGAAAAACTATACTCCATAAACTTGTGTAAGAATGGAAAACTATTGTGTGTAAAAAGATGGGACACATATATGATATACCAGTCTGTAACTTCCAGGTTTTACGCCTCTGCCAATATCGATGAAGTCGAAGATATACTGTGTAACGATCACAAAAAAAACATGCGAAAGGTAAGGCATTTCGCAGTAAGCAGACGAATGGGAAATAAGAGGCACGTTTTCGTTAATGAACCTGAAGATGATCAGACTTGAGAAATCGTCGACCTCTTCGACTTCCATCGGGCATACGAACAAGCAAATTCACAGCATTCTCATCGTCCTTGGGAGGTTCCTGAGGCAGAGAAGCCTCTTTGGCTGCCAAATTTCCCTCAATTTCCTGGCACACGATGAGAAAGATTAGATAGTAAAGAGACTGCTTTTCCCAACTGATTCCAAATGCGAAAGTTAACTAATTACCTGTTCCTCTTGCTCCCTTCTACGCAATTCTTCCTCTCTGCGCCTTTCATCGGCGAGGGCAGCTTCAGCTTCTTCCATGGCTTTCAACTCCTTCTCTCTGTCAGCTTGCAGTGCAGCAAGGTACTCGTCGTCCTGCAAATTTGAAAAGGGTCAATAGATTCGATATCGTGCAAAGCTGTAAGATTTAGTAACGATTCTTGGGATTTGACAAAACAAACCTGTTGTTCGCGCAGCAATCGCTGAGCTGTAAGAGATGGAGATGGAGGGCGAGGATCGTGCCTGGGAAAATAGCCATTAGCCATTGGCCGAGGGAAATGATAACTGCTTCCTTCAGGGATTCCGCCGAACATTGCAGCCTCTAGCATTACGGCTTCGTCATGTTCCTCGGACGAGATTCCACCCCACTAATAAAGTATTCACACGTAAAACAGGGGAACATTCGTCTGAATCTTGGGAGGAAGAGTGCAAGAATCTATTAAAAATTGAAATACCTCAGAGGGGAATTCACTTTCTTGAATCTGCGGTTGAAGCCCATTATCGTCCTGCCTAGGACTCGAAGGCTGGCTAACGTCAAATTCTTCGGTATGTTTCAATATCTCGACGTTATCTGAAGGCAATTTTTCTTCATCATCAGCTTCTTGCTGGACGGAGGAGCCGCCAACCTCCAGCATAGAAGATTGCCTATATATAACAACACATTAACGAATTGAAGAAAAGAGAGAGTTTTGGAAACATTGAAAAGGTAAGGGATGATGATTGTACTGTTGATTTGAAACTGTAGCATCCCTCTTCGAAGCCTCGATTGCTGCTTGTACCATTTCTTCTTCAATGTCATCGCTGTAGTCAGGCACATCTACGATCGGCGGTGCGCTGGGCTCATTAGTTGCATTGCCAAGCTCGGAGGTTTGCATAAATGGAGTGGATGGCGTATTTCCCACGCTGTCGTTGCTATCATCGTTGGTTACAACTGTCGCACGCGCTTGTGTCAATTGGCCCATTGTAGATTCAGAGGCATGAGCGTCGCCCTCAATTGGATCATCAACGTCCATGGCGTCACCATCTAAGGGATTCGTAGACGCCTGATTTCTGAGGAAATGAAGAAAAACATTAAAACGAAGATTTTGAGTTATTGACGATTGTAATGACGGGATATAAAACTGACTCACTGGTTTCTATCGTTATCGTTGAAATAAGCATTAATGGCAACGTTGAGGTTTCCGCGATGCTCCTGCTCGGCGTCCACGCCGAAGGAAGAGACAAGTTTAAAGACGATAGAGAAGGGGCAAATATAAAAGGAAATCTTCAGAAAAAAAACCCTTCGAACGAAAAAGCAATACTCAAGAACATCTGTAATATCTCATGGTTGCACAATAAACTAAGAAAACAGTCTTGATAGGATGCTCTATACCAACTTTTACATTTCAGTTTCGTCATCAATCTTAAAATAGCAGTAATTGCCATACTCAGCAACTAGAACTCAGAAACAGAGGAGCCACGGTTCGTTAGCAGCCCAGATAAACGGTACGGAAAAAAAATACAGCCTTTTCACAGAACGAAGAACTTGCAGAATCAAGCAGCAAAGAATAAATCACAACTTCAACGGAAACAAAAATAAGGGTCTGAAAATCAACAAAAGAAGAGTCACCGCAGCAGCTGAATCCCAGCGACTGACTAGCATTTAAACTGAAAATTACGAAAAGGAATAATAAATAACGGAACCTCCAACTTCTGAACAGCAGTGGCTTCAGACGCGCCAGTGACGCTGATAAAAGTGCCGATTGCATCTTCATCGGGTGTCGACATCTTTTCTTTTTTTTGCGAATACGAACAATATTTCAGCTGCCCGAATACAGAAATCAAGATATCTCTTCTGCTTTGTTTTTTTTCTATTTGTGATTACTGTTAACGATGCGTAAATTGTTGCGTGGATAACGTGAAGAAGAAGAAGAACATTAGAGAAATTAGGTTTTTATATAAAATACGAAGAAGCGTGAGCAGCTCAGCTAGCCTACTGAAGGGTAACATCGTAAATTAACGAACAATGCGGGTCCCACTTATAAATTCTCCATTTCTCCACGTCTGTGTTTCGTTAGAATACATAACGATCATCATCTTGGGAGAGAAATAACGTTTTAATCGTTTTCCATTGATACACTTTCTCATTACAGCAGTAAATTGTTTTGTCAAAGGACAAACAAAGATATCTCTGTGTAGTAGTAAGTATCTCAGTTAGCTGTTACAGCTCCACTTCGACGTCGGCACGCAGCTCAGGTAACGGCACCATCTGCACTTATCACCTCCATCGTCGCCTCTGAAAAGCTTCACCAATCCAAGAGCAAATCTGCAGATTCAATCAAGAAACTGAAAATAAAAAAAAAAAAGCGAAGAAAGATTGAGTTTTTAATGATAAAAAATGAGTAAAGAGCTGTACCCAACGACGAAGAGAACAGACGCGAGAATCCCAAGAACGTATTGGTACGCAGCGTACTTCGGCTTCTGGCGGGAACTCGCCGGAAAACTTCTCCGTACCGACCGGCGGAACTGAGGCCGGCGAGCCAGCAATACGAAGCCCAGGAGAAAGCCCGTCGAAAACCCACCAGCGTTCGCCAAGTTTCCGACGTGTGGGAGGATTCCGACGGCCAAGTTTACGGCGACGGTGGCGGCGAGGGTTAACAGAGGCGCCGCCTGCGAGGAGGAGAGATGGGCTTTCTTGTGATTGCTGAAAGATAGAATTTTTTTTTGAAAAAAAAACAAAAAAAAAAACGAACCTTGTTGGAGTAAATCGTCCAATTGGTAAGCAATTCAGAAAGCATAGCTCCGACGAGTCCAAACACGGCGGCCGAAGCCCCGACAAAGACGCTGTTGTGGATAACAAGGGAAGAAATTACGCCTCCGCCGATTCCCGAAAGTACGTAAATTACGCCGACTCTTACTGCATTACCATAAACGAAGTTTCTTGAATGTAAGAAAACATGTGTGCATATTGTCTGGAAATCAAGAATTTGCTGGGCTATTGAGCTTGCTCACTAAATCCGAACTGCTGTTCTAGGCGAATCCCAGCGACGACCAAGCTCAGCATGTTTGCGAATAATTGAATAACGCCTGCGTGAATCCATATACAAGTTATAAGCCTCCACGGTTGCTTCTGCCCCACCATTTTCTTCCATTCGAGCGCTCCTAATCTTACCAGCCTGCAAAATATGAAGAAATATGGTATAGAAGCCAGCAATCATAAGGTATCCTCTCTCTCTCTCGTGACTATATGAGCAGTAGTTTCTGTGATATTCAATCAAGAAAGATCAGAAGAGGCAAAGATTGAAGAGATTGATTACGTATCAGAAGATGGTCCAAAGAGAGGGTTCTCCCTCAAGGGCTCAAAAGAGAGCCTCCCGAGAAACGTTGCCACGCAATTACCATCACCGCGGACGTTGTTTTGGGGGCAGTTGTTGGCGAACATAATGACCACGAATATTACGACGTTGGCCACGACGATCATAGGCACGAGCCATGATGTCCATTGCCTCGACTCTGCGAACTCATCTATTTCGTAATACGCTAAACGGTTTCTGCTCTTTGTCGATTCGCCTCTCTCCATGTCTCCATCCATCACCAGTCTTTGACTCTCCTTGTGTGAAAGCCAGCCCTCTTCAATCTCTCGGAGAGCAAAGGAGTTCCAAGAACTGGTAAGAGATGAATTGTGTTTAGAGCAAATTAGATATATTTGGAGGTTAAATTCGAGTTAGTTGTCAGTTTCAGTTGAATAACGTTCAGCTTCGTCGATAAACAGTGTGGACTGAGAACAAGATGTAACATACACCAAGTACGTGAAGATAAATCTATTTGTCTTTTTTCCCCAGTTTATCTTCGATTGTTAGTTCTTTTTCAGTGTTGCAGTGTAAGAGAAAATTGTCGCTATCTTCAGTTATTTTGTCTCTGCGTACGTGTCCAATCTTCTTGTGAGCATTCAACTGCGAACAACCCTTCTCTCCTTATACTCTTGCAAGAGTATAACATAGGGCAGACATGAGAACAGTCAATATCATTACAGAAAGTCATAACTCAACTCCTAAACCTATAGGCTATATACCATCAATGAAACCAAAAAGAAAAATGTCAAAAGCCCAACTTCATCCGTTTTTCATTCATACACAGCATTCAAACAGCACGAAAGAGAAGAGACAAAAAAAAGAAAAAAACTAAGTCCTTATCACAAACTCCTCACCTGACTCAGTATTAACATGCCTAATCCACCTTCTCTTTCCTTTACCACCGCCGCCGCCATCTTCGCCGCCGATATGAGCAATATCCAGCCCATTCCCCACCGGCAAAAACACCGACCTCACAATCCTCGACCTCTCACCCAAAACGCTCCGCCACCTAAACTCCGCCGCCGCCCTCGAGCTCACGTTCTTACACATCAGAACCGCCCCTCTTTGTCCCAACTTAGCCGCGCCTATCATCCTCGCAAAGCTGTCTTGCCTGCAATCCACCACTAAGAAGTCAATCCCTTGCAAACCCTCCATGGCTTCCTCGGGTCGACCCACTACGACCCGAGCTGGGGTTTGACCCGAGCCTTCTATCGCCTGTGTGTACTGGGATTTCGATTCTTGGTCTGGGACGATGCATATGTGCCTTCCTTTTGTGTGGTGGGCCGCTACTGATAAGCCTATGCTCGTGGAAATCGAGCCGCCTTTTGACCATGTCTCGACGATTAGCTGAGCGTTCCAGCCCGCCGCCATGGCCGAGACGAGCTCGGATATGCTCGAATCTTTGTGATGAAGTTGGCACTGTTTTTATTTTAAGATTAAAAATAATAAAGTTCGAATCTTTTTGCGTGTAATGAAACGATTCGTTGCGATGAGGGGCTTACTGATTCGACGGTGTCTATGTACGCTCTTGAGGCTGTTTCCGGCGACCAAACTAGCTTCATTGTTCCTTCTCCTTTTTTTTTTCTTGAAATTTGGGGCTTTCTTTGGTTGTGAATGGAAGAAAGAAAGCTTTTTTCTGTCTTTGTGCTGCTTAAAAAAAAGATTTTTCTAGTTCATTTTTTTTTGTTTGATGACGAGGTGTAATAAGATGTATCCAAATTGGGTTTAAATATAGGAAGAAGGGGAATGAAGCAACTTAATGATGCGTGGGAAGATGTCGATGTCAAAGCCGTTGACTTTTGCTCTTCGTAAGTATAGTTTAATCCTAGGTGAGATTAGGACTCCATTATTTGAATTGGCATGCTTGTTTATTACGTGTATCCTAATCAATCTCGAAATTTTACAAGGATTGTTTTAGATTAATCGATATTATATGAAGTAATAACTCAATTAGTTTCTTTAATTTTTCATTAGATATGTAGATGTGCAACTGTCAACCAAGGCCACTTTTGAATGCTAACCTGGTAATAATGTCCACTTAAAGTTGATACAACCTTATAAGGGCTCATGCAATGACATTCATTTAAAAGGGCAATAAGATGCTATGAATATCAAGTAAATATTATTTTCAAAGAGGAAAGTCAACTTATCAGAAAAGAGAGAACCAATCCAAGGAAATGATTTTAACACTCTTTTTTTTTTCTTTTGGAAACGACCGATCCAACCAGAAGCTTAATATATATACTTGGCGTATTACTCTATGTTTATATATATAAATCATAACCTCGAAAAAATCTAAGGATGAATCTGTACGATCTATATATATATATATTAAATTCGATTATATATATGATACTGATAACAGCTATAGCTTATGCTAGTTTATTTGTCTGTACGAATAAAATGCCAATGGCGGTTGACTTTCTTCATAAGTACGTGTACGGCAATTTAAGACATATAAGAATAATTGAATCTGGACGAAAATATGCACTTATATTTGTGAAGTAGTTGCCTAGCTTAGCCTCGCTGCTGATGGGATCATTATTATTTTAAGTAACATATAATGCGTACGTGTTGGCATGCTCATCGTTTCTTTGTTATAAATATCAATAACGTAAATTTTTTAAATTATGAAACCATTGCGGGTGAAGTCTCTATTTAAAACTTAGTACTGATATTTACTGATATATTTACATATATATTGCATAACAAAGTATGAGATATGATCAACTAGCGGTTTGTCGGTATTTTGAAAAGAAAAAGGAAAGGATAAAAATACACCAATTAATGATAGCCCACGGTAGTGGACTTGCACAAATGGTGAAATGAAAAACATAAGAAACAAACAATAATAATAAAAAAACATGAGGGGTGAGATGACGTCTTGAGTTATAATAGTATTAGCTAGTGGTGACAAAGACAATGTAGAAAAATAAATATTACTATACGATAAGTATGAAACTGAAAAATCAATTTGACAGCGTAAATAAAGGGATAAAGCCTAAAATGGTCCCTCATGTTTACACTGCGAACCAAATTGGTCCCCGATGTTTCGTTTGGACCAATTTAGTCCCCGATGTTATAAAAAATGAACCAAATTGGTCCACTCCGTCAGTCCGGCGTCAATTTAGACGGCGCAGGTGTTAGCGACGGAAATAGCGACGGATTATCCGTCGCTAAATAAAAAAATTAAAAAAAATTGATAAATTAAGCAAAAAAAGGAAAAAAATTTAAAAAAAAGAGTAAAAATTCAAAAAAAGAGAGAATTACTAATAAATTAAAATAAAATAAGAATAAAAAATTAAATTAAATTAAAATAAAAAATAAATAAGAATAAAAAATAATAGTAAAAATAAAATAAGAATAAAAAATTAAACAAAAATAACAAAAATGAGGAAAAAATTCAAAACAATTACTAACAAATTAAATAAAAAATTCAAAAAAATTACTAACAAATTACTAACAATTACTAGCAGTTACGGAGACCGTCACTGCTAAGTTAATGAGGACATAACCGTCCCAGTTCTGTAATTTTTTTTTAACAAATACACTGCGATGATTGCATCCCGTAAAATATACTGCAATCATCGCTGTATATTTGTCAAAAATTCGAGAACTGGGACGATTATATCCTCATTAACTTGGCAGACGGTCTTCGTAAAACTTTTAGAGGCATTTTTTATCATTAATTTTGTTTTTCCTTCTTTTTTAATTTTAAATATGTAAAATATTTTTATTTTTATTATATTTATTTTTATTATTATATATTTTTATTTAATTTGTTAGCAATTGTTTTGAATTTTATGAATTTTTTATTTAATTTGTTAGCAATTGTTTTGAATTTTTTCCTCATTTTTTGTTATTTATTATTTTTTGTTAACTTTTTATTCTTATTTTATTATTATTATTTTTTATTTAATTTATTAGTAATATTCTCTTTTTTTTGAATTTTTTCCTCATTTTTTGTTATTTTCGTTTAATTTTTTATTCTTATTTTATTTTTACTATTATTTTTTATTCTTATTTATTTTTTATTTTAATTTAATTTAATTTTTTATTCTTATTTTATTTTAATTTATTAGTAATTTTCTCTTTTTTTTTGAATTTTTACTCTTTTTTTAATTTTTTTTCCTTTTTTTGCTTAATTTATCAATTTTTTTTAATTTTTTTATTTAGCGACGGATAATCCGTCGCTATTTCCGTCGCTAACACCTGCACCGTCTAAATTGACGCCGGACTGACGGAGTGGACCAATTTGGTTCATTTTTTATAACATCGGGGACTAAATTGGTCCAAACGAAACATCGGGGACCAATTTGGTTCGCAGTGTAAACATGAGGGACCATTTTAGGCTTTATCCCGTAAATAAATGATAAGGATGAAAATTTGCGAATGGCCTTTAGTAGCTTGTTTATCAATTTCAAACCCTAGCCTACCTTAGAGTGTGAGTGTTTATAATATAAATATTCACTTTTTACTCGGTTGAATAAGGTAGAATATAAGATAATCCAATTAAATAAAGTGGGACATAAAGATGATACAAAGACAATAGATCCGTAAAATAACCTGAAAAGTTAATAGGATTCATGAAATTTGGAACTTTTGGCCCAATATAATGAAAATCAACATCTCAATCTCAGCCCAACATCTCAACGGTCTCTTCTCCCACTTACTAAAATAATGGTTAGCATAGAACTATGTCACCGTATCTCAAGACCAATGGTACAAATAATTAGTATCCGTAAGAATCTAATCTATAATTTGCATGCCCAAGAAAACCTCACGAGAATCACATAATTTCAGTAAATAAAAAAGTACTTTGTTTCAAATTTAATTTGGCTGAGCTCACTATCCCAAGCAAGCCCATGTCTTTATTCGACATTAATCAAGACCATGGATATCATTGAACATAAAATATACCAAAATAGAATCTCTTATAATGTGGAGAGAGAGAGAGAGAGTACACAGAAATTTGCGTCAACATCATCAGGCTTGGGTTATCCCATCCATACACCTTCTCCTAAAAAAGAAGATATTTTTTCATATTGATTTAAGTCGAATTATATGATACTAACTCTAGTAAGATATGTGATACACACTAAACTAAAATAATCAAACGTTCAAGTTTTGGAAAAATGGAAGGCAAAAGACTCCTACGATACACCTTCGTCGGCTTCTTCGCAGTCCTCTTCCTCTTCACAATCTTCAACGTCCCATCACCACCGTCCACCATAACCAACGCCCAGGATTGCGCCACGTATCCATCTCCCTCCTGCCCCAACCGCCTCATCCAAGGCAAAAAACCCACATCAGCGACGCCGCGCCGCGCCGCCGATCACTCCTCCGACGTTCCCCGCCACCCCTTAGATCCCCTAACCCTCACCGAGCTCAACCGCGTCAAAACCGCCGTACGCAGCCACGACTCCTTCAAAAACAGAGCCTACGCACTCCACTCAGTAGTCCTCGAAGAGCCCAGCAAGGCGGCGGTGCTGGCGTGGAAGAAAGGCGACGAACTTCCGAAGAGGAAGGCCTCCGTCATCGCACGTGCCGGCGGCAGTTCCCACGTGCTCACCGTGGACGTTGACTCCGGCGAGGTGACGAGGCACGATGCGGGCCAGCCGTCGACGGGATATCCCACCATGACTGTGGAGGACATGACTTCCGCCACGTGGGCTCCGATGAAGAGCGCCGAGTTTAATCGGACGGTGGTGGCGAGAGGCGTGGACTTGGCCGACGTGGCTTGCCTGCCTATTTCCACTGGATGGTTTGGTATGAACACTCTCTCTCAAAGTACTAAGCTTTTGCATCAATGGAGATGATTTCTTACACAGAGAAAAACCTTCGATTGCAGGCAAGAACGAAGACAATCGAAGGCTAATCAAAGTACAGTGCTACTCAGCCAAAGACACGGCGAACTTCTACATGAGACCAATCGAAGGGCTAACAGTTTTAGTGGATTTAGACACACAAAAGGTCCTAAAAATCACAGACAAGGGCAAAAACATCCCAATCCCAAGCGCCGAAAACACAGACTATCGATTCTCCGCTCAAAACTCATACCAAAGGCTCATAAACCCCATATCCATCGAACAGCCGAAAGGCCCAAGCTTCACAGTCGAAGACAACCACATGGTGAAATGGGCAAACTGGGAATTTCACCTCAAGCCCGACCCAAGAGCCGGCGTAATCATCTCCCAGGCCAAGGTCCGCCACCCAGGCGCCGGCGAGCTGAGGAGCGTGCTCTACAAAGGGCTCACGTCGGAGCTATTCGTGCCTTACATGGACCCCACCGACGCTTGGTACTTCAAGACTTACATGGACGCCGGGGAGTATGGGTTTGGGCTTCAGGCGATGCCCCTGCAGCCGCTCGACGACTGTCCGAGGAACGCTTATTACATGGACGGCGTGTTCGCCACCGGCGATGGGACGCCGTACGTTAGGTCGAACATGGTCTGCGTTTTCGAGAGCTATGGAGGAGATATTGCGTGGAGGCATTCAGAGAGTCCGATTACAGGGATGGAGATTAGAGAGGCGAGGCCGAAGGTGACGCTTGTTGTCAGAATGGCGGCGTCGGTGGCTAACTATGATTACATCGTCGATTGGGAGTTCCAAACTGATGGGCTGATTAGGATAAAGGTAAGCGTAAAATTATTAAACTCTATATTTCACTAAATTGCATTTTTTGATCATAGAAAAGTCTGTTCACGTTATTAGTGACGGTCACTTTCATTTGCTCATCTCATATCATATCGTCATGATATTTTTGGATTTATGCAGAGCCAATGAAGATTCCCTTCTTTTTGAGTTAGTGGCGATTTTTATCCTTCTTTCTTATGAAAGATGATTTTTCCTAACTTTTGGAAAAAGACTTGATAAGACTTAACATATTAGGTAGTCAGTGGTGATGATATTTTTCGGTGGAGGTAAAAGTTTCATAAAATCTTGATTATTTTACGGTAGTTCTAGGCTTGCATGAAAAAACGAAAAAAAAAACTAAGTAAAAGGAAGAGTGGAATAATATTTCACATAACAAGCTAATTGATTATCTTTTATATGTGAATATGACAAGTTCAATAATTTCATGCATCATAGGTTGGGCTAAGCGGAATCTTGATGGTGAAAGGCACGCCATATACCAACGCCAACCAAGTGAGCAACCAAGAAAATCTCCACGGCACACTCCTATCGGAAAACGTGGTCGGCGTAATCCACGACCACTACATAACCTTCCACCTCGACATGGACGTCGACGGCTCGGACAACTCCTTCGTCAAAGTCAACCTCCAGAGGGAATACTCGAACCCCGACGAGTCCCCTCGGGTTAGCTACCTCAAGGCGGTTCGAACCGTGGCCAAGACGGAGGGCGAAGCTCGGATAAAGCTCAAGCTCTACGACCCCCACGAGTTCCACGTCGTCAACCCGTCGAAGAAGACACGGGTCGGCAACCCAGTCGGGTATAAGGTCGTGCCCGCGGGCACCGCCGCGAGCCTACTGGACCCTAACGATCCCCCTCAGAGGAGAGGGGCGTTTGCGGAAAATCAAATATGGGTCACCCCTTACAACGACAGCGAAATTTGGGCCGGCGGGCTCTTTGTGTACCAGAGCCATGGCGAGGATACGCTGCAGACGTGGTCTAGCAGGTTGATTGCATATTATAAGCTTGTGGTCTCCTCCTCTATTGCCAATTGGTTTTAGCATGGAACTATGATTCGGGAAAATTTTAAATTCATGTCTCCGTTATTACAGGGATCGAAAGATTGAGGATAGAGATATCGTGGTGTGGTATACTTTGGGCTTTCACCACATTCCGTGCCAGGAAGATTTTCCGATCATGCCCACCGTGTCGTCGAGCTTCGATCTGAAGCCGGTGAACTTCTTCGAGAGCAATCCCATCCTTACCGCACCTCCGAACTTCGAGAGCGAGCTTCCCAACTGCAAGTCGGAGGCGTCCGCTTGAGGAAGATAACGCCTAAGAAGCTTCGAAACACGAATAGTATGTTGTGTTGTGTTGAATATTATGTTGTGTTTGATGCTTAGCCAGAGATTGTTGGGCGTAAAGCAAATCGATTGCCAAGCTCAATATCGGACTCAAGTTACCGAAACAAACGCTACTTTTAGTCAATCGTAGAGAGATGGATTGGAGAATCTTGGGACGGGAACGGCGACCAAGGGCTTCATCTTCTTCATGACGATCCCGAACTTCTCTTGCAACTCCAAAACCTCCCCCTCGGGCAACTTCCAGTCGAACCCGTGGACGAGGGAAGCCAGAGAAAAAAGCACGATCTTCTCCGCCATAGCCACCCCGGCGCAAATCCTCCTCCCCGAACCGAACGGTATGTACCTAAAGTCGTTCCCCCGATAATCCCCTGCGCCGCCGCCCTGCAGAAACCGCTCGGGGTCGAACTTCGTAGGGTTTTCCCACACCGAAGGGTCCCTATGTATGGCCCACACGTTGACGAACACTCGAGCCCCTTTGGGAACCGTATAGTTAGACACGACGCTCTCCCTACTCGGGCAATGGGGCACCATGAGCGGAAGGGCGGGGTGGAGCCTTAGGACTTCTTTCATCACTGCGTTTAGGTAAGGAAGTTTTTCAACATCAGACTCCTCCACGGGCTTGTCCCGTCCCACGACTTCGTCGAGCTCTCTCTGAGCTCTGACCATTACGTTCGGCTTGTTCATCATTTCCGCCAGGGCGAACTCGACCGTGCTCGACGTCGTGTCCGTCCCTCCCACCACCATGTTCTGTCGTGAAAAAAAAAACGAAAATTCTCTCCCTTAGGATCACTACGAAAAGATGCGTTGCATATTGTAATCAGTGAAGGGCTGCTGCATTACCACGAGCAAGGCCTTAACGTGATCCATAGTCAGGGGTATCTTCTCGTCTCCCCCGTCCCTCAGCCTCAGCAAAACTTGCAAGAAATCTCTCCCCTCGCCCCCGACTTTATTTTTTCCAAGCCTCTGCCCGATAATCTCGTCGAAGATCCTATCGAGCTTCTCCACCACGGCCCTCATCTGCTTCTTCATTCCCTGCAAGTCGAGCCAAGAAAGCCCGGGAATGAAATCGGAGACGTTGGGCCTCCCCAAAAGCTCCGTTATCTCGGCCACCAAGGTCCTAAACTCGGCCCCTATGCTCTCCCTCTCCGACCCCGATATGGTCCCGCCCCACAGCATGCTAGTGATCACATTGAGCACGCTCAAGAACATCTGCTCGCCTACGTTCACCGCCGACGAGCCCTTCAAGCCATAGAAGTATCTGATCGTATCCCTAACCTCCCTCCTTCGATAGCAGTAGAAAGACTCCAAAGTCGAGTGCCCGAGCATGTCTTGGATGCAGACTTTCCTAAGCATTCTCCACTCGGGCCCGTAAGGTTTGAACACTATGTCGTTGCCAGAATATTCGAAGGCTTCGCAGACCGTAGGGAGGTGGCGGTTGGCGAAAATGGTGTCTTGTTCCTTGAGTATTTCTCGGGCCATGGCTGGCGAGGTTACTACGACGGTGGTTTTGGTTCCGAGCTTTAGGGATATGATGGGCCCGTATTTTCGGGCCAGCTTTGCAAAGTGGGCGTGGAGCTCGGGCTCGAGGAAGGGTAGGTATCCGAGTATGGGTAGGCCTCGTGGGCCCGGCGGTAGTTGGGTTCGATTTTTTGTTCTTAGGTGTTTGACAACGAGCCATGAGTACCATAGGAGGGTGATGATGGAAGCTGCGTAGATGAAGATTGAAGACATTTTGTGATTAGTGATGATGATGAATTCTTTATTATGTTGTCTGAAATTTAATGGAAGTGTTAAAGTTTGGAGATGAGATCGAGACAAGAGAGGTATCGGCCGGCCGGTGATTCCACCAAGGTTTTTATCTTGTCATGATCGATTATAGACGAAATGGGCTTAGAACAAAAAGATGCGAACACATAAGAGTCATGGATTATTGTCCGTACTATGTTGACATACAGTGAAAAAAATATTATTTGTTTCGTTAGAGGTGTTGTGCTATACACTTTCGTAGGCAAGAAAAGACTCCATCCAACCTTCGATCCTTGGACAAATCGTCAGAAAGTAGGAAAAAAAAAGGATTCGGACATCAAAATTTAAAGTCCCAACCCATGGACTAAAATGGTTTTTTTTTTTTTTATTATGTATAAAGAATAAGGATTATCAATTCTATTAAATAAAAATCATTAAGTACCTTTAATTACTATATTTAATTTCGTATTATTTTTAATTAATTACTAGTTTTATTTAATTACTATCCTACTTTAAATTTATAATAAATCAAGTTTTTCTTTTACATATATTATAACATGCAAATTAAATTTAAATTACGAATTCTATGAAATATTTCACACAAAAATAAATTTAATAAAAAATATTTATATAAATAGCACACGAATTTGAGTGTGCATAAGTTACTATTATTAGTTATTTGTGAATTTCGTATTTCAAAAATGGTATATGTGACGAGATCAATAATTTTATCATTACGTTCTATTCTATCACTAGATATTTCAAGGGAAACCAAAACTACTATAGATATAACCGACAATAGACGATAAGGTTCACATGAGCTTCTTCTCCTTGACTTAATTTGCCAAACTTCGACGCATTTAATACACGTAAAAAAAGAAAAACACAAAATATAGACCACCAATCAAAGGTAGAGAGTAGAATCAGACAACCTAGGAGTCGCCACCGCCACCAGCGGCACCCTCTTCTTCATCACAATCCCAAACTTTTCAGACAAGTCCATCTCCTCCCCATGAGGCAAACTCCAATCAAACGAATGCACGAAAGAAGCCAAGAAATACATGAACATCCTCTCCGCCATGGCCGTCCCGGCGCAAATCCTCCTCCCCGAGCCGAACGGAAAGTACCGAAAATCGTTGCCAGTATAATCCCACTTGGCGTCCGAAAACCTCTCGGGCAAAAACTCGGTAGGGTTCTCCCAAACGTCAGGGTCGCGGTGTATGGCCCACACGTTGACGAAGATCCGCGAGCCCTTTGGGACGGCGTAGCCCCCGACCGTGCAGTCAGTGCTCGGGCAGTGCGGGACGAGGAGGGGGAGGACGGGATGGAGGCGTAGGGCTTCCTTCATCACCGCGTATAGGTAGGGAAGGTTGTGGATGTCGGACTCTTCGAGCATTCGGTCTCTGCCTACCACTCGGTCGAGCTCTTGCTGAGCTTTTCGGAGGGTTTCTGGCTTCTTCATTAGTTCGGCTAACGCGAATTCGAGGGCGTTCGAAGTCGTATCGGTTCCACCGACTACCATGTCCTGAAATCGGTTAAAAGATATGATTCAAATTCTTTCCGATCGAAGAATTAGGACAATGATTTAATTACGCTTATCGACTTTTTCCGTCTAGTAGGTTAGGAGTTAAGACTTTCAGGATAACTCAGCTTATGGAGTCGACGAAGCTGGATTTCAAAATTGAAGCAATTTATGGACACTAAATTTCAAAATTGAAGCAATATTGATGCCTCCACGAAATATGATTTCAATTTGAAAGCCCTACTTTATTAGTGTCATGAATAAGAAATTGACACCTATTATTTATCCAACGTGTAGAAATTTCGTTTCAAACATTAATTTTTTAGAATCGTTTGTACTATTAAAATAAGTTTAATTTTGAAACCTAGTGTAGAAATTTCCAGTCATTTATTAAAAATAAAAGTTAACTAAAGCCAATTAATTACCATGAGTAAAGATTTGAGGTGGGTCATAGTAAAAGTCGTCTTCCCATCTCCAACCTCCTTGAGCTGCAACAGAACCTCAACGAAATCCCTATCTCCGACGCCGCCGCCGCCGGCGTCTCCTCCCTTCATCCTCTGATCGATGACGCTCACGAAAACCCTATCGAATCTCTCCGCCAAAACCCTCATCTTCCTCTGAATCCCCTGAACGTCGAATCGCTCCAACCAGGGGAAAAAATCCGAGAAATTAGGCTGGCCGAGCAAGGCGGTGATCCCATTAACCACCTGCTTGAACTCAGCGCCGACGCTCGCCGCCCTCTCATCGTCGCCCTTCAAAGTCCCGCCCCAAAGCATACTCGTCGTCACGTTGAGCATCATTTGAAAGATCTGCTCGCCGAAGTCCACGGCGGAGCCGTTCTTGTCGTACACGCCCTTAATCGTGCGCCTGAGCTCCCTTCGCCGGAGATCGTACACAGAGTCGAGGTTTCTGTTGCTGAGCATCTCTCGGACGCAGACCTTCCTCAGCATCCTCCACTCCGGGCCGTACGGCGTCCAAACGATGTCTTGGCCGCCGTAGGTCGCCTCACGGCCGGCGACGGGGACGTCTCTGTTTGCGAAGGTGGTGTCTTGGTCCTTGAGCACCTCCTTGGCCAGCGCCGGCGAGGATATGACGATTCCCAGTTTTTGGCCGAGTTTTAGGGAGCATATGGGTCCGTAGGTTTGAGAGAGGTTGAGGAAGTAGGAGTGGAGTTCGGGCTCGAGGGAGAGGAGGTTTCCGACGAGCGGTAGGCCTTTGGGGCCCGGCGGCAGCGGCGGCGATTGTTTCTTCTCGGCGAGGAATGATAGGAATAGCCATATTACTGTAGCTGTGAGGACGATGAGGGTTGTCGAAGAGAGTGTAGTGATTCCGGCCAGGGCTTTTGTGGTTTCCGACCAAGCTTCGGCGAAGGAATTCATGATATTGGCGGAGAGAGAGAGAGAGAGATAGAGAGAGAGAGAGAGATGATTTTTCTGTGTTCTTTTTAAATTATAGAGAAACGAGTTTAAATACTAATATGGGAAAAGACACAGTAGTATAGTGGGGACAGAGATATTATCTATGGAATGCATACAACATGGTCGGTCGGCCCTATAATCGACAAGCATGAGGAGATGGACTCTAAATGCAACCTCAAATTGAAATTATATAAAGTATGGTAAATACGTATGGACGAGGTAAGGAAATGTCAAATATTATTGAAGATTTTGTAGCCATATAGAGGGAATCACAAGGGCATCGATGCCGTGCCGCCCACAAGGTCGTTTTCGTACGTTCGTTCTCTTCTTTTTCTCCTTTTCTTTTACATCGTTTTATTTAGTACAACGTACTTATCGTATGATATTTGATACGTAGGTCCCAAAGATTTTTATGGACGATTGAGAAATTTATTCAGGCACATCGATTTATGGCCCCTCAAATGTGAATAAATCAAAGACATTTTGGAAGGCGAAATCACAATGTACGTAAAAGACGATATTAACCTTGACTATTGAAACGTCAACGACACCTATAATTTGTCACAACATTGCTTGCCTATGATGTCTTCCCATCCTCAACAAACTAGCAACGTGTCTTCCCGGTAATTACATTTGTTCTAGATTTTTCCATGTCAATTTAATTTAGGGGCATTTTCATTTCAGATCCCCAAATAAGTATGATTTAGGATTCAGGCTCTCTTGGCAAAAAATTTAGTTTTTAGGACCAATTTTCTGCAGTACCACTTCATTGCTCTGACATACCAATATGTTGAAAGTTTGTAACACAAAACCATAATCCGGTACCATTTATGATCGTCTGATACCAGTTCATTTTCTGCAGTACCACTTCATTGCTCTGACATACCAGTATAAAGTTTACAACACAAAACGATTATTCTATACCAGTTCATATATACCACTTTTTTACACCACACAAAATGGGTCTTTCAACCTAAAAAAATCTCAAACAGAGCGAAATCAAACCCTTATGGGGCCTGATTTCGAATTGACCCTTAGATGTTGGCCCGAGAACTGCCAAGGAACAATACGTACGAGTATTTAATATTTACGTTGTAAATTGTAATAAGAGCGTAGGCTTTGTTTGGCATATATAATTTTCAGTCACTTAATATTGGGTCGGATAATAACTGGGTTTGGTCAGGTTGGGCTATCACTCAATTTGGGGGTTCGGCCCTTTCTCACTATTACATGTTATTTATTTGACGCTTTCTTGATTTTGATATATTCCATGTTTATAGATGAAATTAACATAAATGCTGACCCCTCCTTTTCCCCACCTTACAGATAAGAGACGACAACGTAAGTACGCCTATCAATTACGAAACCTTTACATCGATCTTATCATTCGAAGAATGGCCAATAAATGTCAAACTAAGATGCGGCCTTAAATGGCCATTTTGACCCAAATCTGCCACCTTTCCTTTCAGTCGTCACACGTGTCACGCCCTCGTTTTGCATGCCTAACTCAAAATCTCAGCTCTCTTCAACATAAATGAGAAAAAAAATCTCACGCACCCCACCCAAAACACTGCTGTGTGTGAACTTGAATTATTGGAAGATCAAAGATGTCGTACTGTAGTCGTCTACTCTCCCTGTCCACGGCGGTGGTGCTACTGATTTTCGCGGCGTGCGAAGGAAAACCCACGCGCCGGCACCGGTGGGACCCGATAATTCGGTCGCCGGTGGACCGTACGGTCAACGGCACCACCTGGGCTGTGCTCGTCGCTGGTTCAAGTGGTTTCGGAAACTATCGCCATCAGGTAAAAAAGTATTGTCACTTCTTTTGATGATTCTTGCATGCATAGTGTTTCATTTACTTCCCAAGTTAGTCTTTCTTGATCTCTTATGTTCTCTTAATCTTGCCAAATGACTTGAAAAAGGTTGGATTAGAAGCACACGCGCGATAGATATATGGAATAAGAACATAGCTTTTCAATTGCATTCGTTTATAAAAAACTTCAAATCTTGGGAGTTAAAATCTTCATCATTACAACCTGGGAATTCACTTCTCTACTTGGACATATATGGCGCAGGCCGATGTATGCCATGCATATCAGATACTCAAAAAGGGAGGTTTAAAAGACGAAAACATAGTCGTTTTCATGTACGACGACATCGCTACGAACGACCTAAATCCAAGAAAAGGCGTCATAATCAACCATCCGCAAGGTGAAGACGTTTACGCCGGCGTTCCAAAGGTTAGCTAATTAAGTTCCAATTACTCATCGTTTTTTTTCGCCCTAATTTACAATATATGTTTGTCTTCGTTGCGCAGGACTACACAGGCGAGCAAGTAACAGTCGAAAATTTCTACGCAGTAATCCTCGGCGACAAAAATGCAGTCAAAGGAGGAAGCAAGAAAGTCGTTGATAGCAAACCTAACGACAGAATATTCATATACTATTCCGACCATGGCGGGCCGGGCGTACTCGGTGATAATCAATTCGCTAGTCTTTAATCATTACCCTAAATTGTAACCGAATGTTAGTACGTTCCACGAACCTTACGATCGCAGGGATGCCTAACACGCCTTATCTCTACGGAAAGGATTTCGTAGAAGTCCTCAAGAAGAAGCACAAGTTAGGAACTTACAAGGAGATGGTAATAATTAGTCGAGTAATAATTGATGCGCGCGATGATGACCGACATATTTTACTCGCCCGCTTTGCTTATGTATTTAGGTTATATACGTCGAGGCGTGCGAAAGTGGGAGCGTATTCGAAGGCATGATGCCCGACGACTTGAACATATACGTCACGACGGCGTCGAACGCAGAAGAGAGCAGTTGGGGAACGTACTGCCCGGGGGCAGAACCTTCGCCGCCGCCAGAGTATCTCACTTGCCTGGGAGACCTTTACAGCGTCGCATGGATGGAAGATAGGTAATAATAGCCCATTCGTCTATCCTCGTTTTTTTTTTAACTTCATCACCTTTATACGACTCGCGGTAAAAATATAATATGTGATGTGATGATAAAGCGAGTCGCACAATCTCAAGAGAGAGACGGTGGAGCAGCAGTACGATCACGTGAAGGAGCGCACGTCGAACTACGACACGTACAACTCGGGTTCGCACGTGATGGAGTACGGAGACAAGAAAGAGATCAAACCCGAGAGGCTTTACCTCTACCAAGGGTTCGATCCCGAGACACTGAACCTCCCTCCGAATAGAATCGACTCGAGGAGGGGACGACGACGACGACCGATGGGAGTCGTCGACCAGAGAGACGCGGATATCCTCTTCCTTTGGGAAATGGTAAGCTTCTAAAATCGAAAAAAAAAGAATTAGTTGTCAGTAAGGTCATGGCCTAGTGGTCAAGGCTGAGGTGATCTCAAAGATTATGGGCGGTTGAGATGTCTCACAATCAATTCTTCCTGCCTTGAGTTAGTTAGGGATGACAATCAGATCGATTCATTGGATCTTTAAATGTCTCGGAGCCTAATTCAATTTAGATCATCCATGGTGTGAGAGGGTTATGGGTTGTCTAAGTGGGGCCTAGACTCGACCCATTTGAAGATTCAATGGATCTGATTGTCATCCCTACCTTGAGTTCAGTTCAGCCCATTGTGCGTTAACCCTCGGGGTTTACCTGGTCTCGATCCAGGGTTTTCTCGGGTAACCCAAAAAGGAAAAAGATTAGCCGCTCCTCGTCTCCCAAACAAACGAATACGTTTTCGTATTTTATGAAGTTATGCAATTATGATCGACAGTATAAGAGGGCGAGCAAAGGGAACGGAGGAGACGCAGACGAAGTCTTGAAGGAGGTCACAAATACGGTATTGCGCCGCAAGCACTTGGACGCTAGCATAGACACGATAGGCGTTCTTCTCTTCGGGCCGAGTCGGGCCGGGTCAGTCCTCAATCGGGCTAGGGGGCCCGGGCTGGCCCTCGTGGACGACTGGGATTGTCTCAAGTCGGCGGTTCGTATATTCGAGAGCCATTGCGGGCCGTTGACGGAGTATGGAATGAAGCACATGCGGGCTTTTGCTAATATTTGCAACGAACAAGTTTCGGGCCGTGAAATTGAGAGGGCTTGCGCTGCTACTTGCGGCCATCAGCAGCAGCTTATTAGCCTTTTCGGCAAGGCGTTGGAAAGAGGTTACAGTGCGTAGTAATCTAATAAACCTCTCTAAATAAGATAAAGCTTTGATCGCTTGTATAAATTTCCGACAATAATACTGTTTGCGAGACCTTTTCCTTTGTATTAGCTTCTTAAACTTTCGTTGTATGTGTGTGCTGTGGTTTTTGTCGAACCGTGAGAGTGAAAAAAGAAATAATAATGAACGGAAAATCTTTATTCGATAATGATGTACAGTTTCAAGTCGAAGTGGAATGGAAATTGGTGGGTTTACAAACTATGTCCCACACCGACTAAGTAAAGGAAAATGAGTTGGTTTATAAGTTCGTGGGGTTTACTCCCTCTATTGCCAATTGGTTTTAGAGAGGAACTCCACAAGCTTATATCGGGTTGAGTTTGGGCTGGAATTGGGTCTGAAAAATCTCTACATGGTGCGGTGAGCGTGGACGAAGGCGCGAGGGTGCCTTCAGACGGAGAAAATTCTAGCCCGGATACGGTGTGGGTGGTGTGTCCCCGGCCCTTGGAGAGACGATCGGTGAATCTGCGGTGAGAAGCGCTTGGTGCAGTGATTGCGGAGAAGCGCTTGGTGCAAATAATCGTTGTAAGGGAGGCCCGTTGTGTGGTCTAGAGTTTGAGGGGAGGTTTGTTGGGTTTACAAACTCTGTCCCACACCGACTAAGTAAAGGAAAATGAGTTGGTTTATAAGCTCGTGGGGTTTACTCCCTCTATTGCCAATTGGTTTTAGAGAGGAACCCCACAAGCTTATACCGGGTTGAGTTTGGGCTGGAATTGGGTCTGAAAAATCCCTACAGAAATGATAACGGATGAGAAGATATCAAATGTCTCGGATCCATCAACTTTAAATCAACTTGTATGAATGTGTTCTATTTCTTACATTAATATTATGTCCTTACTTTCACCAAGTGTCTTGATGTCGGCTTTTGTTTTTTTTTTATGATTTTTTTCAAGCTACAAACATGGCGTTTAATTCTAAATATCATAATTATCCTTGAGAAGAAAATTATGATAATTTGTTTGGGTGGATCTCTATTGATCTTTTTTGCCATGGTGTAATAATTGCATTTGAATATGAAAAATAACATGATGAGGTTCTCTAAAACAGACAGCTTCCGTAAATAGATACCCTAAAATTGTGGTCCAGATAAGTAAATATTTAGATTAGTTCTATTTACAATGCCATTCAAGTATAAACATATGTGAAGTTCCATGCACTAAATTCCATGGTGAAGCTACGGACCAAATCTAGCACAACCTGTACAAGTATCACATGCCAAGCAAACGTCGATTTCATGAAAATGATCATACGTAACCCTCTCTCGTCATTTTTATCTTTTAAAATAGTATATTCTTGTTTGATTAATCCTATTTTTCTTAACTTCAAAGCGTAATTTTGCCTTCCGAATGATAGTATCGGCAGGTAAACTTGATGATGTTTGATAAATTAATTTACAATTATGCATTTTCATATTGGTGCACTGTCCTATCGTCATTTTCATGGTTCTATGTATTAATTAAGTTTAGTTTCCAACAAAATAACTAACTATCTTCGAGTGTAACGTGTTATCCGAATAGTTGTTGTAACTCGGTTATTACGCGATTTAATTTCCTAAAATCATGCGATGACACTTCTACATCTGATGTAACTCTCAATTTTAAACAAGAAATGCAATGTATGTATGCATATAATAATCAGTGCAATTAGGCATGTATATAACCACTTGAGTAGTGGATTCATCGAGATAATACAATTTAATATAATATAGTCATACTTAAATCTTTTTTTCAACTAAATTTAAAATTTGAGGGCCATACCGCGTAGATGAATGAACGATTGCATACGAGATTTTCAGGCAATAAATGCTATATTGGTCAGCTGCTCACAAGTCATAACTCTTCATATTTAATAGAAAATTTAAAGAAAAAAAAAAAGAGAAAATAGTAAGAAAATCATTTGATGGCTGATGCACAAAAAGCTGAATTAAATTTTGTAATTATTCCGAACATTAAAAGAGATTTACAATTTATAAATAATAAGAAAACAAGGCAACAAGGCGCGTGAGTCAAATACCAGAAGCTCGCCATTCTCCCCGCCGATGGAATCGTACCCGACCCGGCCCTCGACCAATGAGTCGAGCTTCAGCCTCAAACAAACCCGACCCGAAATAACCCGGCAAACCAGCATGGCCCTTCTTCCCTTTCCGCCGCCCGCCTTTTCGTGGGCCACGCCGCTCCCCGAATACGTGCACACGCTCTTAGCCCCCTTGCTGAAATCCCACGCGCCACCCACCGCCTCGTAAGAACCGCCATTTACGGGCTCCGCCGTCGGTCCTAGGCAGCAGAACCTCATCACCTCGTTTCCGTCGGCCACGCACCGCGCGTGGTCCTCGAAATCCTCAGCGGCGGCTTCGTTCTTTGCCGCCCGCGATTTGACCGATTCTCTGTATTCCTCGAATCGGGTCAGCGTTCGCGGCGGATTCTGAACCTTGAACACCATTTCGACCCGACCCGGAAAGTTCTTCCTCTCGTCCCAGCTAGTGTGGAAGATTATCTCCACCACGTTGCGAGAAGGGTGTCCCGCCGGAAGCTCAGTGAGCGAAGGGAAGAACGACGGCTCTACGCTGCTTGTCCGGGTTCGGATCTGCCTGTCCGAATCTGGGTCGGGTCTTCTCGGCATTGGCCGCCGGAGAAACGCCGGCTCTCCAGGCTTCGACGGCTTTCGCTTGCTGCGGCTGGGATTTGCGGTGGTTTCTACCACGTCTTTGAGGTTTTGGACGCCGTTCTTGCAGCTCGATGAGTGTAGGCGGTGGTGGCCTTTATGGTCCGCCGTGGGGCGGCGGTGGCTGTTGTGAACGACGTCGTTTACCGCGCTTGACTTGCATTTAAGGATTTAATCCAACCTGCCGTCATTGTTAATTCCGACGACGGCGACGACCCCCCTTCCAATATCTCTCTCTCTCTCCTTCTCTCTCCCTCTCTCTCTCTGTCTCTCCTGTTTGTATGTATTTATGTACTATGTATATGCATGTAGTAAATCTAATATATGTTTGCGTATGTTGAAGAATTTCTTGGAGAGAATAGAATGGAAGAAGCTTTGTTTGGGAAAGAGGATGTAATGGCGAGGACGTAAATGAAAACAAGGAAAACGAAGATATGTGTAGTACATTAACTAACATGTGTACCTTATTATTGGCAATTAGTTGAAAGGACTATATCACCCTTTCACGTTATTAAACGAGGTTTCTAGGGTAGAAGAATACGATGATTATGTAGAACAATTCTTGGTAAAAAAATATGTGACGATAAAGAATTTGGATCGGACCTACCTAATTAAATACGGTGGGAGTAGACAATTAAAGATTTTGTAGCGATTATTTGCATGATATTGTTTGGCAATTATGGTAGTCCCCCATTCACATGTTCACTTTTCTCTCTTTTTATTTCCTCAATTATGGTAAATGTTGAAAAAAAATATCAGAACTCTATCAATTCTTTTAGTGGTGCCCACTACTATCTTCATAAGTATCTTCAGTTGATTTATAACGGAATATCAAATGTTTCAGTTACATCATAACGTATTTGATTCGATTGTGATTACCAGTGACTTCTTTATCTCTATTCGTAAAGGGTGAATTATCAAGTTTCGCATTATTGTCTATATTAAATATTTAATGTCTAAAACAATAATTTCGTCCACTATATAATGTTAGAATGGAGCTGTCCAAGCATTGACTTTCATTTATTTTTGGACAATAACTCATTCGACCTGTTCAAAATTCTAATGACTGATACGATTATTTATGGGCACATCGATACTCTTTCATGTATTGAACCGTTACTTTCAAATTTTTATTTATTTATTTTGTTTCATGTTATTTATGATACGGCAATCGTCCATGAAGATCGTCTCTAATTAAAAAAATAATTCGTATAATATCACTACTAAGGGTCAAAATTGAAAATTGATCGAAATGGTATTCCTTGTAATTTCAGACGAAAAGGTGAAAATTGAAATTTGATGACCTCTTTCTGTAACGAAAAGTGGCGAGCTCTTATTCTACAACTTACTTATTACAAAATACTTCCTCCGTCCCACTTAATTCTTCCCATCTTTCTATTTCGGGTGTCCCACATAATTCTTCCCATTTCCATTTTTGGTAAAAAATTATCCCACTAATTAAACTAATTACACCGTTAATACATCCAATTTAAAACTAAAAACCCAACCAACTTACCTTACATTTCTCTCTCCACGTTACCTTCCCCAAATTGAGACACCCATCTCAAACAAACTTTTTCCCCAAATCAGCAAACCCTATCTCCAGAATTTCTATGAATCGTTTTGATCTTCCTCCTTTCTCCATCGCTCAATTTCTTATGGCTGAGTCGGATTTATTGCTCGTGGTTCCAGAAACCTCGCCAGAGGAGTGGCCCGATTTTGTTGCACACACGGTGGATGAGACGGAGTGGCCCGATGTCACAGACACGGTGGTCCCCTGCTCAATTGAAGATGGTGGTGTCCTGCTCCCTCTGGCCAGATCTCTAAGCCCAAGAGATGTTGTCCCCAAGAAGGAGGTTTGGGGTGAAGGTCTGCCCGAGGAAACGAAGCTCAAGCTCATAGAGATTCTTGGGATTTATTGTCCATCCATATACCAGCAACATCCTCCAAACTCGGTAATTAACGTTTTTAATATTGTGACTTTGTGATTGCTTGACTTTGTCGTGCTTGTTTTAATTTTTGATTGTGTGCTTCAGCTTTTTTGTATGAAAGCAACAGAGGGAGAACCGAAAACTCCATCTCAATTCACTAATTTCATTTTCAGATGGTTTTTGGGATATAGCTTATGTATTTAATGTGCTATTGTTTTTTCTTTCAGATTTTTTCAGAACCGAAAGCAACAGATTGCTTTTTGATAGACTTGAGATGAAAGGTTTCACTATTTCTTGATGAGTTATCAATTCACTATTTCTGTTGTGTTGTCTACACTAACTTGTACTGCATCAAATGGATTATCTTCTCTTGCATCACCTCATTTTCTAGGACGATTATATATTTGCTTTAGTCTAAATGAGAGCTTGACACTTTTCATGGAGTTCCTTGACTCATTTCCACGCTCAGAGGCCGTGTCGAAAAACTGCAAATTTTGAAATCACCCGAAGAACGACTGCGCAGAATTTCAAAAATTTCCAGTGGTACATGCTGATCCTAAACTTTTTTGCAGCTTAACAAAATTACATTTGTATTTGTACCATAGCAATGTTGTTACATATTTATATGCAAAAAACAAAAGTGCATATGTACCATAACCAAAATATTTTTGCATCCTTGAGGCTCTAGAATTGATGTTCTGCATCTAGATCAGCACCATAACCAAATATGCCATTATTGATTCATCCAGCTTCATATGAGGGCCTTCACCACTTTCAATCAAGTGGTGTATTGCTTCCTTTACTATTGAATCGTCCACATCTAGAACATGTGGTAGTGTACCGTTGTTCAATAGTTTGTCCTTCTTCATGTGTGGCAGAACGTAGTTATTGTGGCCTTTACACTTCATAATTTCGACGAGGCATGCTTGCAAGCTTAGGAATACCTTGTTCAATGTTTGTGGACTTAGTTCATTATAGGATTCCTCCACTGCTGACACTAATTCTTCTACTGAGTTTGCTGATTTTTTAACTTGTAGGGCTTGTATGCTGCTGAACCAGCCTAAGTCATTGACATTTGTGTCCGGTGAATTAGCTGGTTGGCACTTTAATCTGATATTGAATCCATCAGATGATGCAGCCTCTCTGAAATCAGTGTCTTCATCACTGATATGTGGCTTGGCATTATCCTGTTGAATAATGATATTCCTGTCCTCATTTGCTGGCCATTTATTCTTGATTGCCGGTATGACCTGAAAAGTAGTGTGTGTAGTCACTAATAGATTTATGTCAATGCATATAGACATGATATATACTTACTCTTTGAATGAGACAGTCCTTGATCACCTTCTTGGTAATCGATTCTATGGACTTGGTCTCAAGAGTGCCCTTGAGTCTGTTCTTGCTATTTCTCTTTGCCGGATCTTCTCAGTGAAAGGAAACAATCCAATCTTTCCATCAAACATAATTTCTCCGTCACTTGTGTATATTGGTCTGCTCACGGCACACATAAACATTACCTTCGTTATGAATCTTTTACTCTTGCACGATCTATATGGTTGTTCTTCCCCGGGTATCAGGTAACACCTTTCACTAGCTCTTGTAATGAAAAACCATTTCTCATCAATGTGAACCACATTCTCCATGCTTTTAAATTGAATTTTTTCATGTATGCTGTCGATCGCCAATGCATTCAAACTGAAATTGAGCCTCATCAGTTTATTTGATTGTGTCAAAGACGGCTTGATTGAATTTGTATGTGGTCTGAGATGCCCTTGCTTAATCCATCGACCTACTGTTGTTTTGCTAACTTCAATTTCATTGGCAAGCCTTCGAATTGTTGATCTTCTCTTAATATCAATGCTTTTTATTTGTTGGACATCAATCTGGATTTTATCACGTCTTTGCAGGCGAACTGTTTTGCCAATGTGGACAGCCCGTCCGGCATCAATTTGCCTCTTTGCAATAGCCCAGATGCCGCCAATCGTCTTCCTACTTAGACCAAACCTCAAGGCGACCTCATTGATTGTACCAGAAGGTAACTTCTGATCTATGTACCTAGTTAAAAGAACTTGTGCAATGGTATTTTTGTCTTCAACACTTAGCCTCCGCTTTAGCACCGCCATTACATGTTTTAAAACTGTATCTCTATTGTTCGCTGCTATTCTATTTGTCTCTTTTGTCTCTGCTTTTTTTGTTGCTGCTGAAGCTTGGATGCTACTGTTTTCTACTGTCTTTTGTCTCGCTGGCTGATGATGTTGATGAAGATCAACTGGAGCTGCTATTTTTTGTCTCTGTACAGTAGATATTTAGCTGCGTAAACTGTTGGTACTTCTGTTGTTTGTGTGTAATGTAAACTGGTTTGTGTATCGGCTGTTTTGATTGAATGGTGTGTTAAATTGAATTGTGTTTAAAATTGAGTATTAAATGAGGAGGGAAGTTAAATTTTGGTGGGAATAATTAGTGAAGTAATTTCTCTCTCCAAATTGTACTATAATATTAAATAAAGGAGTTCCTTAATTTATGTGCCAACTAATTGTTGGGAAGAAAAACCTGGGACAGAGGAAGTATATTTTTTCTTCTTTTTCTTTATATATATTGAAGGAACAATCTTTAAAGTTGTCCAAAGAAAAAAAAAAGGTAAATGGAGTTTCCTTGTTGTGTGTGCATTTAAACAGACAGAGACTCGCTGGGATGACTTTGGCATTCAATTACACGCACTGAGTGCAGTGCAATGATCATTTACTGAAATAGCAACTAAAATGGGTTAAATAAATATATATATCTTTTTTTAAAAAAAAAAAACAATCACCAATTTGGCTTGTTGGTGAATATATATATATATATATATATATATATATATATATATATATGTCTATTCATTCGTCTAAAATTGGGATTTCCTTTTGAACTTAACTTTAACTGATTTATATTTTTTTCTTATGAATAAAGCACTCACAAGTCAGCACTCAATGCAAGAAAAAGAAAATTTATAAAATTTCAGAATTTTTGATACAAAAAAAAATAAACATCTAATCACATATATATTTTGTTTTTGTGTGATATCAAGATGTCCACGAGTTTTCAAACAGTCGTCTTGGAGTATACACAGTTTCTCTTTCAACTTCCAAAAAACAAAACGAATAATATGATACTTTGTCCCTTCAACGCGAGTTTTAGTCTCTGTTACCCTCGGGATTTCTAGCTAACGGTAAAATAGCGTTAACGGCAAAATAACCCGCGAACAAGGCATGAAGAGACACCTAGAGGGATCGCGGACCGGTTTGAGAGGGAAATGGCCCGATGAGGCCGATCAAATCCAAAAAGGGGCTAAAGGGAGCTAAGTGTAAGGAGTAAGGGAGTCGGGTCGGGACGAGATGCCCGAGAGGATCAGGGAAGAGAGGATGCTTAAAGATGAGCTACCCGAGGAGGGGAAGAATGAAGAACTGGGGTCTGGTCGGGTGACCGGGATTCCCCGAGTAGGTTAAGGCAAGGTCACGCGAGGAGAAAAACGACCCGATGGGGTATTACCGCCCGATGGAGACAAGGTCACGCGAGGAGATAGAGGGAGAATGAGGAGAGGAGAACGTGGGATCGTGGAGCGGACCACGTTCCATTCGTGAGGCTCGTAATGAACGTGGGCCTGGGTGGAAGACTAGGTCATGGCGAAGTACGTTAAGGTTGGTATAAATAGTAGCAGTTAGCTCATTTCTCAGGTATGCACACTATATGATAAAAAAACTGAGTTACGAGCCAACATACCTATTTTTCACCCATTTTCTGACTTAAGCATCGGAGGGGATACGCCGGCACCAACTCCGGCCCCCTTTTGACGTTTTTTCTGAGTCTTTGTTGTTAGGCTCGACGAGGGTAGTTAACAGGGAACGAGAAACTCGCGCCAAGGAAGCTACGAGGGAAGAACAACCGCTTTGGTCGCCGTTTCAAAAGGTCGTTTTACGCGGTCCACATCAATTGGCGCCGTCTGTGGGACGATATATTAGTAACATGGTGGACACCGCAAACGACATTCAACCGCCACCGATGGAAGAAGTGCTGGTGACTGACTGGACGGAGGAGAACCAAGAAGAAACACACAAAGATGATCAAAACGAGCTGGGGGAATTGAGAGCAGAGGTGGAAATGTTAAGAGCAGAGCGAACGCGGAGAACTCGCGTGGAATCACCACCGCGACAGGAGACTGAGGAGGAGGAGGCAGAGCGGTTGCGACGTGAGGAAGAGCACGCTCGGGCCAAAGAACAAGAAAAGGAGACAGAGGAAAAAACATTGAGGGCGGAAATCAACATCCTGCGGGCCGAGAAGAAGAGAGCGTTGGAGGAAAGACAGATCTTGGAATGGGAACGAATGAAGGAAGAAATCCAGAGGTTGAAGGAACTGGCCAATCCGCAAGTGCCCCTCCCTATTAAACGGGGCTCTCCCTTCTCGGAGGAGATCCTTCGGGCCCCTTTACCGAATAACTTCAGGTTTCCAGATATGAACCGTTATGACGGGTCGGGACCCCCCGAAGATCACCTGGCCAGCTTCGATGGGAATGCTGCGTTATACCAATTGGGAGACGCCATTAAATGCCGAGTGTTCGCTACCACCTTCGCGAAGGGAGCCCAACAGTGGTTCACCATGCTGCCTGCGGGGGAGATTCATAGCTTTGAGGACTTCACTCGGGCCTTTTTAAGACAATTCTCGAGCAGCCGTAGGAGACCTTTCTCAGCTGTAAATTTGCTGAACATGAAACAGGGAGATCAGGAGAGCCTCCGAGACTACCTAAAGCGATTCAATCGGACTATGATGGAAGTCCCGACTGCAACTCCAGACCTGTTGATCGGAGCTTTCCACAACGGGTTGAAAGAAGGAGACCTCTACCGGTCGTTGGTGAAAAAGTACCCGACCACCGTAGAAGACCTGATAGTCAGGATGGAAAAGTACGTAAGGGTGGAAGAGGCACACAAATTCAAAAAAGGGGATAAGAAGAGAGCGATCGGGACGGTGGAGGTTGCACGAGAGCCAGCCCGTCCACTTGAATCAAAGGAGGAAAATTCCCGAGGGGAGGTTCAAGGGAGATCCCGACCAAGTTATATTCAGTGGAGGATGAGTAAAGCTCGAGCATTGGAAATTTGCGAGGAAAGATACTCCATTAGAAGGCCAGCTAGAAGTAAAGAAGGACCCCGGAATCCCGTTTCGAAATCATACTGTGAGTTTCATCGGGAGTACGGCCACACGACGGAGGCCTGTTTTCACCTTAACGACGAGCTCGAGAGAATCATCGCGGCCAATCCTGAGGCCCGGGCCGAGTTGGTGGTGGGTGGAGAAGCAAGCGCCCCGCGAAAGTACTTTAGAAGGGAATATGAGCAGAAACCATGGAAGAATCAGGCATATGCGAATGACAGACCGCGGGGCAGGTTTCATGCTTCTCCCGAGCGGAGACCAGTCGACCAACGGTCGGGGAGTAGAGCCAATCCAGAACGAAGAAATGATCGACGGAGCCCGGAACGCCCCCGAGAGCCTGCCGGGGCACCTTTACCCCCGCGCAGGATCAATATGATATCTGGAGGACCCGCAATCGGGGATTCAAACAGAGCCAGAAAAGCAGAAGTAAGGAAACTTGAAAGTCTGGGAGTGACATCGGTACGAAGGCGATCGGGACCCACCATTTCCTTTGGGCCCGAGGACTTTCATGGAGGAGACGACGCGCATGAAGACGCCCTGGTCATTCGGGCCGAAATAGCAAATCATGATATAGGCCGAGTCTTTGTCGATAATGGGAGCTCAGTGAACATTATTTTCAAAGAGACATTGGACCAGATGGAATTGGGAGAGTATCGAATGAACCCTGTGGAGACGGCGTTATTCGGGTTCACAGGGCACGCCATCGAAGCAGTCGGACTGATCCAGTTACCCTTAACCTTGGGATCGAGGAAACTGAAGAAGACCCGAATTGCCCCCTTCCTGGTCGTCGATATGTCCTCCTCTTACAACGCCATCCTGGGGCGTCCGGCGCTCAGCTCCTTCTCGGCGATCGCCTCGGCCCTGCATCAAAAAATGAAATTTCCGGTAGGGGACCAAGTAGGGGAAGTACTCGGAGATCGGAAGATAGCGCGAAGATGCTATGTCGAGGAAGTAAGGATCGAATTAAAATCGTTGAAAAGCCGACGGGGTAGCCACCCTACAAGTCGAGGAGCCTTCTATGCTATACATGCCCTTCAGGAAGCGGGAACTGAGGGCGAATTAGAAGAAGTCGTGATCAGACCTCCATCGGGAACGGTCAAGATTGCTCGAGACCTATCCCCCAAGTTAAAGGCCGACCTCGTTGGGCAGCTGAAAGAAAACGAAGATGTGTTCGCCTGGTCGGCGAATGAGCTCACCGTAATACCGAGGAGTGTAATGGAGCATCGGCTAAACATCTCTCCCACGGTTAGGCCAGTCTTCCAGAAAAAGAGACATCTCGGAGCACAAAAGGACGCGATAGTTAAGGAACAAGTAGGGGACCTCCTGAAAGCAGGGTACATTCGGGAAATACAATTTCCGACCTGGCTGTCAAATGTGGTGTTAGTCCCCAAGTCGGCGGAAAAATGGCGCATGTGCGTCGACTTCCGAGACTTGAACAAAGCATGTCCGAAGGATTGCTATCCCCTGCCACGCATCGACCAGTTAGTAGACTCAACAGCCGGACATGAGCTTTTGTGCTTCCTAGACGCTTTCCAAGGCTATCATCAGATCGGGTTAGCCGAGGAGGACCAACCTAAAGTCAGCTTCATCACCTCGGAAGGAACCTTTTGTTACGTGGTCATGCCGTTCGGATTGAAGAACGCGGGGGCCACTTATCAGAGACTAATGGATCGGATCTTCGAGGCCCAGATTGGACGGAATATAGAAGTTTATGTGGATGATATCCTGATCAAGTCCAAGACAGAAGAAAGCTTCTCGGGAGATCTCCGCGAAACTTTCTCCACGGCCCGAAGGTATGGCTTGAAGTTAAACCCTGCTAAATGTACGTTCGGGGTCCGCTCAGGAAAGTTCTTAGGGTATATGGTCACCCGATCCGGTATTGAGGCCAATCCCGATAAGGTGAAGGCCATCTCTGACATGATTTCCCCGAAGAATCTCAATGAGGTCCAGAGGCTGACGGGTAGGATCACGGCCCTATCCCGATTTATTTCTCAATCGGCCGAAAGAAGTGTGCCATTTTTCAAAGTGTTGAGAAAGGTTAAGGACTTCGAGTGGACACCTGAATGCGAAAAGGCTTTTCAAGAGTTGAAGGAATACTTGAAGGAGCTGCCGGTGTTAAACAAGCCAACGCCCGGGGAGGAACTTATTGTCTATCTCTCGACGACCCCTCGGGCAGTCAGCTCCGTGATTGTTCGAGAAGATGAGAAGGTGCAAAAGCCAGTTTACTTTGTCAGTCATCTCCTGAAGGGCGCGGAGGTTCGGTACACTCCTCAAGAAAAATTGCTATTGGCCTTGGTGGTCACAGCCAGGAGATTGAGGCCTTATTTCTTATCACATCCGATCATAGTGCTCACCAATAGCCCGTTGGGGGTAATCGTGACTCGACCAGACATCTCGGGAAGATCGATTAAGTGGGTAACCGAGCTAGGAGAATACGATATCCAGTTTCGTCCCCGAGTTGCCATCAAAGCCCAGGCTCTGGCCGATTTCATCGTCGAGATGGCGGAAGAAGAACCAACCGAGATGTGGAAGATCTATGTAGATGGCTCATCTTGTCAATACGGTAACGGTGTCGGGCTAGTGATCATCTCACCCTGGGGCGAAGAAACCAGCTTGGGAGTAAGGCTGGACTTCCGAGCCTCTAACAACGAAGTTGAATATGAAGCTCTCTTGCTCGGGATGGAGACGGCGATAAGGATGGGCGTGACCCGAGTGACCCTATATTCGGATTCACAGCTGGTAGTTCGACAAACTGGGGGAAATTTCGCTATCAAAGAGGACAGATTAGCAGAGTATGCGAAGTCTTTTGAAAGGTTAAAGGAGAAGTTTGAGGAGGTTAAGGTGGAACTCATCAACAGGAAGGAGAATGAAAAGGCGGATAGGATCGCCAAGTGGGCTAGTGCATTGAATGTGCCTGAAAGAGGGGTTAAAGTGGAACGAGCACCCCAGATCCACCAGATCGAGGAAATGAGAGAACTAGAACCCGAAGACTGGCGATACAATATCTGTCGTTATCTCGAGAAACAGGCCTTGCCTGAGGACAGGATCCAGGCTAGGGTAACGCAAAGAAGGGCGGGTCGTTTTACCCTCATAGACGGAATCTTGTACAAAAGGTCTTATTCGGGCCCCTTGTTGAGGTGCTTATCAAAGGAAGAGGCCGAGGAAGCCATGATAGACATCCATGAAGGAAGTTGCGGGAGCCACATTGGGGGGAGAGCCCTGGCCAGGAAGGCGATGCTTGCGGGCTTCTTCTGGCCTACCATGAGGACAGACTCGATTAGGGTAGTCCGAAGCTGTCTCAGGTGCCAGAAACATGCAAACTTACAAAGGGCACCGGCGGAAATGATGAAGGCTGTGATATCAGCCTGTCCATTCGATCAGTGGGGCCTAGACATAGTCGGGCCGTTTGAAGGCAATGCCTCACAGAAGAGATTCCTCCTAGTTGCGATTGACTATTTCTCCAAGTGGGTAGAAGCAGAAGCCTTGTCGAGGATTACCGAAGCTGCGGTGATCGCCTTCCTGTGGAAGAATATCTTGTGCCGGTTCGGTATCCCGAGGAGGTTGGTAAGCGATAATGGGAGACAGTTCAGCGGGCGCAAGCTAAAAGAATGGTGCGAGGGATATGGAATTGAGCAGATATTCACCTCGGTGGCCTACCCGCAGAGTAATGGTCAGGTGGAAGTAACTAACCGAACGATCGTCCAAGCATTGAAGGTGCGACTTGACGGATTAAAAAGAGCCTGGTTCAATGAGCTACAAAGCGTACTTTGGTCCTATCGGACCACTCCTCGAGCAGGAACAAAGGAGACCCCCTTTAGCTTAGTGTATGGAAGCGAAGCGGTATTACCTGTGGAAATAGGCCAGGAAAGCGCTAGAATTATAGGATATTCGGGGGAGAATGACCAGCTCCGCGCCGATGAGCTGGATCTGATCGAGGAAGGGAGGCAGAAGGCTGCGCTTAGGATGGCAGCCTATCAGAGGAAGATCACCCGAGCTTACAATCGAAAGGTGTGCTTGAGAAGGTTTGAGGAAGGAGAGCTCGTCATGAAGGAAGTACAACACAAAGGGGAGCGAGGGAAGTTAGACCCCAAGTATGAGGGACCGTACAAGGTGATCAAGAAGGCTGGAGAAGCCGCTTACTACCTGGAAGACTTGGAGGGGAAGAAGTTGGAAAGACCGCACAACGCCCGGCATTTGAAGAAGTATTACCCGTGAGATGTCCTCGGGATCGCATTTTATTATCTTAATTGCCTATCGAATCTATGCTTCACATATTTCCTTAATTAGGGAGTCTTAGTAGTACAAGTCGTCTGTCTTTGTTTCCGAACATTCATGTTTTTAATGAAGTTATATATGTCCGAAAGAGAGAATGAAAAGAAGAAAAGTCCTCGGATGAGGCACGATCGCCCGAAAGGGTGAAGAAAATCGCCGAATGAAAAGAAGAAAAGTCCTCGGATGAGGCACGATCGCCCGAAAGGGTGAAGAAAATCGCCGAATGAAAAGAAGAAAAGTCCTCGGATGAGGCACGATCGCCCGAAAGGGTGAAGAAAATCGCCGAATGAAAAGAAGAAAAGTCCTCGGATGAGGCACGATCGCCCGAAAGGGTGAAGAAAATCGCCGAATGAAAAGAAGAAAAGTCCTCGGATGAGGCACGATCGCCCGAAAGGGTGAATAAAATCGCCGAACGAAACAGAAGAAAAGTCCTCGGATGAGGCACGATCGCCCGAAAGGGTGAAGAAAATCGCCGAATGAAAAGAAGAAAAGTCCTCGGATGAGGCACGATCGCCCGAAAGGGTGAATAAAATCGCCGAATGAAAAGAAGAAAAGTCCTCGGATGAGGCACGATCGCCCGAAAGGGTGAATAAAATCGTCGGATGAGAATGAAGAAAAGTCCTCGGATGAGGCGGGAGACAGTCTAACGATAAGAGTAGAACACCAAAAATGAATTCAAAGTCCACGAAAAAAATTAAAAACCCTGTAAACGGGTGAAACTAAATAACAAAACGACAGGATGACAGAAAAAACAGCCTATGGAGATAAAATATCTATCGCCTGGCCTCCCGAGCGTAAGGTGCACCGTGAGGATGAATACCCGAGGAAGAAAAAATCTCCCTATCCCGAAGAGCCCTCCTACGTCTTAACACCGACGGCACGCCCGAGTATGGAGGGAAATTACACCGCACTTGGTTAGGAGATCGAGCCCGATTGTTTCTCCCTCGAGATCTGTGAAGAGTACCTTGGTCCTCAGCACCGATACCGCCCAATAATTCCTTCAGCTCGGCGATTTGTCGATCCTTTTCGCCGAGGAAAGTGGTCAATCGGATACAAGCATCCTCGTAGTACTGAAGCAAGGCGCGTTGTTGGGTATAACGCCGAAGTCCCTCGCAGGAGAGTGAATAGGACTAACGAAGAAAGTTAGGGAAGAATAAAGAAAGAGAACAAAGGGCGAAGACCGATATGACTAACCCGACTCTCGCTTAGAGCCCACCAATCCCAAAAGCTGGAATCGGAAAATCTCGCCAAACGTTGCTTCTCATCGGGCTCCAGAAAATTTTCCATGAACTGGCGAGAGGAAGCGCCATCAGCCTCCAAAAGGAAACGAGGGGTTTTGCGAAGTCCTCCAAAGGAGAGTTCCTCGCGAGAAGGGCGGGCCATGACGACCTGGCCTTCCCTATGCGGAAAATCCGCGTTCGCGTTTGAAGCAAAACCTGTCGCCTCCTCCCATAAATCCCAAAGAGGGCGTGAGGGGCATCGGAGGGGAAGTTGCCCCTGAGGTGTGAGCGCGCCATTCTGGGATTCACCAATGAACTTGGTAAGGAAAAAATAGAAAGCTTAGAATACAAGGAGGAAACGAATGCGATGTAAGCCAAAGGTGGAGTCCCACGTCGGAGAGAGGGAATAACCTGGAGAAGATAAACTTAACGGAGCTGAGGAATAGGAGTAGAACGGGTGAAGAGCAATTTTATAGGGGCACGAGCCCTCGAAGATCGGGCCGTTATAAAGATCGAGTTTTGAGGGGAATTCGAAGTTTGAATAAGGGAATACGAAATCCCGGGATCGAAAGAGCCGTTGGGTAACGGTTATGACGCTCGAGAAAATAAAAGAACATACGAAGATCGTACTCGGGAAGCATAGTTTGGCGATCATCGGGAAAATACAATAAAGCGCGATAAGATGGAAATCTCTACTTACCGAAGAGGACTTTTGATCACCGTCGACAGTATATCATAAATGTGGGAAAATATCAGTCAACGATATCCTAAACGACACGAGGCAGAAGAATTACAAATAGACTAATATAATAGAGTTCAAAAAGGAAAGAGTAGGAATAAAAGAGGAAAGACATATTGTTCATAAACAAAAAACGCAAAAAGAAACAAGTTCATCTACACAGTGGAAAATTTCTTAAGGCGGAGCGGCCGATCCGGCCTGACTCAACTCCGCCACTGTCTTCTCCACCCCGACCGTCACCGACTCGATCCCGGACATCGGCTGCTCCTCTCCTCGGCTTGGAACCTCCTCCTCGGGGCCATGCTCTACAGTGTCAAGGATGGACTCGGGGGCCTTGAGAATCTCATCGGGCTGCACATCGGGTTGCTCCTCTGGCTGCTCCTCGGGCTCCTCGGGGCCTTGAGAAGGGACGGGGGAACCTCCTCCCTCTTCTCCGCTCGAGGGCGTGGCCCTAGCCTCCTCGAGGACGGCATCGTCGGAACCCGCTTGGGCAGCTGATTCTGGCTTATAGCCATCGGGAGGACATTCAGCCAGAGCCCGATCCGCGTTCAGGAAGTCCAGCTTGAATTTGTAGCGAACAAAGCCAGCTTCCCGGAATTGACGAAGACAGCCCCAAAAGCCATACTTAAAGTACGTGACAACTTGCCTCCCGTAGGTCTCCCGAGGCAGATAATCTCGCTCGAGAACCTCTTCCAGATCGCGGAAATTCCGCTCGGCTTCCTCCCGAGCCCCAGTCTCCTTTGAAAGGGCTTTCACCGCCTTGTCCGCCTCAGCACGAGCGCTTTTCAACTGCTTCTTCAGCTCGTCCTCTCGCGACTTGGCCTCCTCTTTGACCCGAGCCAGTTCCTCCTTCAACTTCTTTTCAGAGTTGGTAAGCGTGATGCAGTCTTCGTGCATAAAGAGCATTCTCTCCAGGGCCTCGGCACCGCAAGCAAAGCTCTGAGAGGTGAAAGAAAAAGGGGAAATAATGAAAGTTTGAACAGAAGTAACGGGGGTTGAGAAAAGAGGAGAAAAGAGGAAGGGGGTACCTGACCCATATGTTGGGCGAAGAGGGAGAAGAACTCCCGAGGGTTCATGCTCGAGAGGTGAGACTGGTTAGCCTCATTCCGGAAGCCCCGAAGAAACTCCACGCATTGAGTCCCGCGGGGTCTATGGAAATAATCGGGCTGCTCGACATGGCCCGGGGAAGAAGGGGAGTCCTCAGTAGTGCCTGCGCTTGCTCGAGCGCTGGATTTAGCTTTCTTTGCGGCAGAGCTGCTCGGGGCCGCGGGTGCCTTCCTTTTCGGGGCCGCTTTCGGGGATCCCGATGATGAGGCCGAGGCCTTACCCTTGCCCTTGTTGAGGGCCCGAGTAACAGAGGCGGGAGGAGGAGCTTGAGAAGAACCGCCCTCCTTCATCTCGCGGGAAATCTTAAGTAAATCGGCGAGATCCATGCGCGAATCTGGTAGGAAAAGGTAGAACACCCTTTCAGAGATGTAAATGGAGAGAGGTAGGGAAATCGAGAAAGTATACCTAGATCATCTACCACTAGGCCCTTAGAACAATAGCCAAAATGGCAGAGAAGATCATCCTTGACAAGCTCGGGAGCGCTGAAAGTCCGCTCCCCGAGGATCTCCATGAACCGTGTAACCTCCGAGTTGGAGGCGGCCGGGAGAGGACTAGATATGGATATGGTCGCAGGCCAGGTGCTGGTAGTATTGTTCTCGGGGCTCCCTTCGGGAGATCGGACATAAAAGAATTTCTTCATCCACCCCTTGTGAGAGGAGGGATTCCCGAGAAGAAATTCCTTGGAGGCGATGGAGGAGAAAAAGAATTTGCCAGGTTCTTTCTGGTTTATCTTCAAGAAAGAGAGGAGCAGAGGAAGAGACAGGGGAAGATGAAAATGCTGAATGAGAATGGATAGGGAAAGCAAGAGGCTGTAAGAATTGGGGGTCAATTGACTCGGGGAAATTTGGTGATAGTTACAAATCTCAGCTATAAAAGGGGCAAGAGGGAGACGAAGACCCATGTCCAGTTGGTCTAAGAAATATGTACGAAAGCCCTCGGGAGGACCGCTAACCACCTCCCGAGGCCCGGGAATTCGAACCTCAAAATCGGGCTCAGGCCGGCCCGATCAATGATGATGGGGATGTGAGACGCCCGAAGAGAAGATACGTTCACTTCGTGCCAGGGAAGCTTGATCTCTTCGCGAAATCCCTCCATTTGAGAGGTCCAATCAGATAGAGCTCGAAGATAGGTTTTCTTGCTCGGGTACCCTAAACGCTGAGGGGGGCGAAAAATATCCAAGTCAGGGTAATTATTCAGAGTTTCCATGGCGGCGAAAAATGAAAGAAAAAGGGATGACGAAGAAGAAGAGGGGGGTTCTGGCGGATCTAAGGTTGAAAATGGAGTCGGAGGGCTGCTCATGGCAAAGGGCAAAATCCTAAAACAAAAACCCTAAAATAACTGAAGGGGCGAACACAGAAGAAAATGGCGAAGAAAAAGGAATCCCAAGATAACAGTTACGCGATTCGGGGAAGAAAATCAGAACAAAGATAAACAGGAATGACGAAAGGAAAGTAAAGAGAAGAATAACTTACCGGTAATAGCGACGGAGAAGACGATGGGGGAGGCACGAACGGAGCGTCGATTTGAGAGAAGTAAAAATGGAGTTTTCTTGCGAGTGAGATAAAGAGAAGAAGACGAAATGGGAGAGATGAAGGTTGAAAACCCTAGAAGAAGGGGAAAAGACGGGGGAAATAAGAAAAAAGAAATAAGAGAAAAGAAAAAAGAAAGGAAAAAGGAAAAGAAGGAAGGGACGTTTAACCCTTCAGAGTGAGGCACGTGTCAGTATCAGTCGAATAATGATCTGATGGGGCGGCAATCTTCCCGCCCAAAAGAAAGCATGACGTGGTCGGATAAAGAGTCACCAAGGAGTAAGAAGAGGAATACTCAAATGCCCGAGAAAGTTCCCCGAGAAGGGCCGAATGGCATTTGGACCAATTATTTTACCGATAGCTAACGTCCAAATACTCGTTACACTCTTTTTGGACTATTTTAGGGGGGGACTATTGTTACCCTCGGGATTTCTAGCTAACGGTAAAATAGCGTTAACGGCAAAATAACCCGCGAACAAGGCATGAAGAGACACCTAGAGGGATCGCGGACCGGTTTGAGAGGGAAATGGCCCGATGAGGCCGATCAAATCCAAAAAGGGGCTAAAGGGAGCTAAGTGTAAGGAGTAAGGGAGTCGGGTCGGGACGAGATGCCCGAGAGGATCAGGGAAGAGAGGATGCTTAAAGATGAGCTACCCGAGGAGGGGAAGAATGAAGAACTGGGGTCTGGTCGGGTGACCGGGATTCCCCGAGTAGGTTAAGGCAAGGTCACGCGAGGAGAAAAACGACCCGATGGGGTATTACCGCCCGATGGAGACAAGGTCACGCGAGGAGATAGAGGGAGAATGAGGAGAGGAGAACGTGGGATCGTGGAGCGGACCACGTTCCATTCGTGAGGCTCGTAATGAACGTGGGCCTGGGTGGAAGACTAGGTCATGGCGAAGTACGTTAAGGTTGGTATAAATAGTAGCAGTTAGCTCATTTCTCAGGTATGCACACTATATGATAAAAAACTGAGTTACGAGCCAACATACCTATTTTTCACCCATTTTCTGACTTAAGCATCGGAGGGGATACGCCGGCACCAACTCCGGCCCCCTTTTGACGTTTTTTCTGAGTCTTTGTTGTTAGGCTCGACGAGGGTAGTTAACAGGGAACGAGAAACTCGCGCCAAGGAAGCTACGAGGGAAGAACAACCGCTTTGGTCGCCGTTTCAAAAGGTCGTTTTACGCGGTCCACATCAGTCTCTTTCGTTATTCCGTTAAATTCAGAAATAAGAACATATTCGTCTCTTTCTTTTGCGAGCCCCCATGAACCATATAAATATTTATAAAACTATTAAATAATTATATGTATTTGAAAGTGTGGCATGAATCGTGGGATGGAATCTATAGAAGTTCGAGAGAATAGAAAGTGAATGGAAACTGAAATTCAAATAGAGAAAAGCCTATCTTCTTTATATACATATATATATGTATATAGTACCGTAACTATCGCTAGTTGATTTTGGTAGGGTTTACAGTCAAAGGCTGTATTTCAATTCGAAGCACGTATTTATTACACTAGAGAGATTGGAGCTTCTACATAAGACAAACCTTAATTAATGTCAAGCTAGATTTATAATTGCTAGGCGTGCCTTGGCATTTTAATATCACTAATAGCTTTAAACATAAATAAGCACTGGTAACCCAATTATCAATACATTATTAAAAAATATTATCTACGACGACGTAGTTTTTTCAAATTATAAAATCATTTACAAAAACGTATTCAAATCCGGTCAAATATTATCTTATCAGATATACAATAGAGTTTATTGTTACATATCTATTCATCACGATCCATATTCTTATGTAATTAATTAATTTGTATTATCTATGTAGTGATAATCTGAATGATGGTTCATTGTGTTATGTCTTATAAAGATTTGGGATAAGTAACACTTTGATAGCCTTTGGTTTCACGCTTTGAGAATCTATTTGTATCACATAAATGTACGGGAGTTGTGGTTTTCGCGTGCTTTTTTCTCCACTCTTTTTATAGTAAGATATCATTTTAATATGAATAATTATCATCATCTTCTTTAACTTTGGTACTATAGCCAACACACAAATTTTTTATGGATTCATTTTGGTTCTTTTGAGTATTGCTCTCATCTATCAACTCCAAGCTTGTCTTAGACAGGTAACTAAAATCATGGGATGCGCAATCCTAAAATTAAACAAATGTGTGTATCAAAATCATATTAACTTAAAAATTTTATAGAACAAAAAAAATATCGTTGAAAGAAATATCGCCATCATAAGCCCCCCATTTCGTCTGTCCATAAATTTGTGCAATAAATTACATGTCAGATATACAAACCATTTATTCAATTTCCTACTTTATTACCAAGCAGATGCACATGTTCCAATTTTGTTTTCTTTTATTACGTAAAAATTGTGAACAGTATTTTAACTTTGCAATCCCAGAAGAAAAGTACGTCAACTGACCGTCCATCAGAGTCATCGATGAATCATAAATATTTAACACACACATAAATAATATGTGTGTATATGTAATACTTACATAAATACATACTTGGGGCCTGGCCGCCTGGGGGTGTAGTGTAAATTTGATAATATGCTCTTAAATATATTATATAATTAAATATATTCAGCGGCAACTTTGGCGGCACGTAGTCAGTAATTAAGTATTACTGTGTTATAATAGAAGGAATTGAATTCATTTGTTACGACCCATCTTTTCCAATTAATGCGTACTTCCATTAAAAATACTATTACCTCTAGCCATGCATTTAAATGAGGTATCATTTATACAAAACCAAATAGTTGAGACTGTACAAGACTAGCTTGCCTAGGAGTACACTTTAATTCCATTATTAATGGGCCTCATTAGCCCATATTTAAGGCCCCATTAAATTTCTGGCCCAATAAAAGCCGACATGCTTATGAGCTCATCCCATACGAAACACACACACATACATACATACATATATACATACATACATACATACATACATTAATGTAGTACTTTTTGCACACTCTATATGCTTGTGCTATAATACATATCATATTAAATTTATTTTAATTTAAAATATTTAGTAGATTTTATAATTTAAATTTAACTATATATTTTTGTAAGTATATAAAAATTAATTTATTATTAAATTAAAGATCGCATAACTAAAAATAGTAATTAAACGGTTTTCTTTAATTTTTATTAATGAATTTATTTTAAGTTAAGGGACTCATGTAATATATAAAGTTTATTGCACAATATAACTTCCATAAACCAATGCCACCATAGAAAAAAGCTACTACAAATTAACAACACAGAAACCCTTGTAAGAAATCACATGCGAAACACAAGAACATCACATATAAGGTACACATCAAACACCTGAAAACCTTGACGAGAGGAACACAAACATCATGCCATTACAAATATCTCTAGTCCTCACTCAATCAAGCACATTGGAATTGAGAAGGAACTTTCTTGCCACAGTAGTTCAAAAGCAAGCTAAGTGAGACAGGGATGTTAAGGTTAATCCCAAGAACGTTGGCTTTGATAGCAGTGCAAAGGCAAACAGCTGCTTCAAGGTCGGCCAGCCCTTCGATGAGTGTGCAGCATGGAGTCTTGGGCGGCGTACCAACGACTAAGTGCACCAAATCGTTGAGCAAGTCGGCGCAAACTCCTAGTTTAAGCGTGTCTTTAGGACACGTCTTAGGTTTATGTCCATGTCCATGGTGGCCTTTGCTTCCGTGATGGTGGCTAGGTTTTTCTGGCGGTGGCGGGCATGGAACGTAGGTTGAGCTAACCAATGCGAAGAAGAGAATGTTTATTAGGAGGAGAAAAAGGGCTGTTTTCGAAGCAGCTTTTGAAGCCATTAATGGAAGAATAAATTATTAGTTAGAGTTAGAGTGAAGAAGTGTGCGTATTAAGATGCTTCTAAAGAAGTTGTTTGTGATGGAGAATGTGAAGTGGGCATTGAGGGGGTTTTATAGTTGAAATGACAAAAAAATTGTACAAGTTATTCAGTTTTATTATGAAAAACGGACCAGATCTCCTGTCCCACATTTTTGTGCCACTTTTTGTGCCACTTTTCAAAAATACCATTAAATATTGTACATTTTTGCATCGTACTTTTCAATATATCATATTTTTTTCTATCATAATTATAGCTGTTATATAATTATTTTTTTGTGTTTTAGCATTTGGTAAAATAGAATTTATGATACAATGTCATTTACGGGTATTTTAACACTAATCGGAACAATGTTTGATGATGTTTTTGAAAAGTGACACAAAAAGTGGCACAAAAATGTGGGACATAGATCTGGTCCATGAAAAACGTATTGGATAAAGTCGCCAATCAAGTGATGACAGCACATTTGAAGTCACCAATCGTGTATAGTAAGTAGTATAAGATGAGATCGTTGGAAATAATAAAATTTGCTATTGGGGTTTTGTTTATTAAATAAATACATTTGAGAATATTAGTATTGACTCCCATCCATTTTTGTCCGAGAATCTCCATGGAAAACAGACACGTAGAGATATCGAAGATGTGTATTAACATCATATTACTACAAGAAAATGTGAGGATCAGACAAAGTTAATAAATAAATACGTACTATGCGGACCCAAACTGAAAAATGAACACGTCTATGTGTGGACGAAATTAATTCGATCTAAGCCATCATGCACATGTTGTCGTCATTTCATGAATGTTATTCTTGGAATTTTTGGATTTTATGCCTGTCGTTGTATGAATATCGGAATTCTTTTTTAATATAACTATCATTGTTATCCACCAATCGGTTATAAAATCCCGTGACACTAATAATGCATATATAGACATCCAACAGCTAGCAAGAATGAGTTCACATTTGCATATGATCTATGATAATTCATTGATTAAATGACAAAAAGGTGGGTTGAACTGAACTATAACACATTTTCATTGTTGGTGCTCAAACTTTTAAATGTACCGTTTTGGTTTCCGGACTTTGCAAAACCTGTTACTTTCGGTTCCTTTCACCTAAAGAACAGGTAAACGAACCAAAAGAGAACAGTTCTGCAAAGTTCAGGAACCAAACGACACATTTAAAAGTTTGGGGACTAATAATTAGACGTGGAAAGCGCAAAAAACCTCGGCCCAATAAGAAACCACCGAGCCCATTAAGTGGTATAGAGTTAGGTGCAAGCAATTTTTCTTCTTACATAATCAATTAGTAGCACTTGCAAGATAATCAGAAAATAACAGAGAATAGAGAAGACAGTCGTCGAATGATCACTGAAATGAAAATGAAATGCTAATAACATCATCTTCCCCAGACTTGGAAACTATACACATTTATATATGTATTGTGTTCTTCACGATACTATACTGTTGAGGAATGCGAGCCTGAACCTCGCCGGAGCCGCCGGAAATGGCCGGAGAAGGCGGGCGAGCTGAGACTGTTAAGAGCTGAAGAAAGGTTCGAAGTTCAGTAGCCGTCCGATCATCCTGCGCTCCAGATCTAAGGGACAAAGTTTAAAGCTGGAAGATTAAACGTGGAACGTCAGATGGCGCGCGAAGCTTTGGACGGCCAAGATACATGGTGATTTGATCTGGTGGATGGCGAATCAGGATCGTCGGATCGAGATCGAACGGATGACATTGAACGCGGGAAATCACTTGAAGAATCGTCACGCGACTTTTGTTTGATCACGCGCAAAGCATGTGCTACGTGGCACGATCTGGAGCGTTCGATCAAGATAAATCGACGACTTAAATCATTCGACACTCAAACATTTCAGCTTATATAAACTCGGGAATTTCAGTTCGAATCATCATCTTTGCGAGCTCGTAGTTTTGGGTAGAGTGAGAATCTCTGAGAGGTGAAAACACGAAAGTTGTAGAGGGCTAAGAGATCTGTAATTTTCATGTTGAGAGTAATACAAGACGAGGCTCGGTTGATCCATGGACATAGGCTAAAGTTAGCCGAACCACGTAAATAATCGTCAAGTGTGTGTGTTTAAGTTTGCTGTTTTCGAGCTGATTGAGCTTCCGATAGCACATATCAGTAAGAACGCTTAGCATAAATTGATAGTACATTGAATCACGGTCTCAACGGTGCTCTTCGATCGACATATACACAACTTCGAAGCAATTAAGATCGTCGCCATATTTATTGAATTACCAAAGCAAATTGCTTATTATTTATCTGTCATACTCATATCTCAGGCAGGCCAAACGTATTCTCTCCGCTGTAAGTAACGTAGAGAAAACCATCTTCGTCCTTCTTTTCTTCGTATATAGCCGACATTATAGCACCTTCACATGAGCAGCGAAAGGATAGTAATTTTTGTGTGTGTGTGTGTATGTGAATATATCTGTAATAAACTTAATAACTTACCAGTTGGTGGGAGTACGTTGTCAAGAAATATGAAGATTGCCTTCTCTGCGCTGAGCTGAATCCTCTTGCGAATCACATATACAAACTGTCCTACGGTTAAATCAGCTGGGACGAGATACCTGTTCGAAAATGATCAAGAAAACAACCAAGAAATCGTTGAATATTGATTCCATACAAATTAGATTGTAGCAGAAAACAGCATAAAAACATGGACAGGACGTATGTACTTTTTCTTGTCGATATTTGGAATGTCGCTCCTTTCTGCTTTCTCGACAATCACCTGCAGCACATTATAGAGGAATGCTTAACGTTTCCTATTATCATATATACATCAAAGAGAGTCTAAGAGCTTTGGAATATAAGTGTTTACAAGGGTATGGCCACGCCCGAATTCTTCGCTTTCAGTTTGGGATATTACATGCATATTTCTTTCTAAGTTTCGATCGGAGACAATATTGCAAAAGCTTGAGGATTTTCGCCAACAGTAGAAAAATTCAATGGTGGGAAAAGTCTCTTTCTCTTTCCTTTTTTTTTTTGTTTGCATCACAGATAAAGAAGAACTAGGAGAGAATCTAATATTGTGAAAGGATCAGATAGTATTGAACAACAACCAATAAGTTCTCAAGATCACAGAGAATTCATTATCAAGAGGTAGTCAACAATTACACCATAAAGAAAAGCACCATCAAATCAAAGAGAAATAAAATGAAAGAGAAAAAGTTGTCTGTATCTTACTGGGATTCGATCAGGGTACTTCTCCCTAATCCGCGAAGCCTCGGCAACTCTTTTCTCTTTAAAGGGAAGAAAATAATTATAAAAACTGTGTAATTGGCAAGAAAAGCAAGGAAAAATTAAGCAAAGGGGTAAACATACCAAGATCGTGTTCTTGCTTGAATAAGCTCTTAGCCATTCAACCTGAAATCAACACAATTGCTGCTTCAAGTAAATTATACATAAAAGACAATCTAAAAAGAATTCTGATTTTTAGGTAAGAAAACGCCGACTACAAGAGAGAAGCGATTCATAAACACACAATCAGTATGCAGAAAAAATAACACCTAACGGATACTATGCAAAAACCCACATAATTTTTGGAAAAAACTGGGAATCAAGAAACGAATTAGAGTGACGTGACGAAGTACATAAAGACGATTAAAAAGGAATCATAATTGAACAGATAATAACAAAAAAAAAATCATGCCTTTTTCTTGGGGGGAAGGTGAAGAACAAAGAAAGAAGATAGCTTTCGGTGGCAGATTGACGTTCGATGAATGATAGCTTTCCTTTTCATCTGAGTTATATGTATAAATTAAAATAAGATGAACTCAATCAGTTGCCGCATTTCTAGTGATTATCCAACTCCTCAAACACGAATTAAAAAAAAAAGAACGAAATTTGAGGAGTTGAGATGAGAGTTGTGCCTAGTCCACGCCACGTTTACTCGTTACAGGGGCATTCTCGTCTTAACAAAACAAAAGTAACAATTTGAGACGATTCAAAGTGCAAAGGACATGATTGACAATTAAGTTCAAATATAGGGTCCAAAAGAAAATTATATTCTCACACGAAAAAAGAAAAGTGCAAATTACGAGTCAGAATTAGAAATAAGAACTCATGTAAGTTTCATTTATAGATAAGGACCCAATTTAAGTTTCATTTATAGATAAGGACCCAATTTAAGTTTCATTTATAGATAAGGACTCATGTGTTACCACAGACCCACTACAGACCCATGAGTTGTTACCACAGACCATGAAGTGATATTGGTAACCATGAAGTGCTCATTTGGTTGTAAGGTTTATATCTAGGAGGGTTTAAATAAGTAAAAGTTTATATAAAACAAATTAATGGTATAAATAAAATGTGTGTTTGGTTAGTGGGTTTAAATAAACACATGTGAGGTGGTGTGTTTATCTAAACCCGTCTGCATGGATTTAGAGTGGTTTTATATAAACCCATGGTTTAGATAAACCCGCGAATCAAACACACTAAGATATCATATACCCACCTTTAAAATACTTAAACCCTCCAACCAAACAAGCACGAAGTGTTTTTGAGAAAACTGGGTCCTTAAAACTATGAATTTTCTGGGGTCTGAACTCTAATTGAAATTTAAATGGGGGCCTGAAACGTAAATGCCACAAAAGAAAACCTATACAAATTGACCACAAAAGAACTCGATGTTTCAATACAATACAAGGCTTCAACTTCAAGATTCACAGATCACTGCAGATTCTTTTAAGAACACTTCATTATATGCACTCTTTATGAAAATGTGTGTACTCATGGAACTGTTTGGCTATAGATTGATTGATTACATGGCGAGCTATCGTCGATCTTCTGCTTCATTGTTATTCCACAAGCGAGCGTAGAGAGCAGAAAAGAAAAGGATGACAGCGTTAAGAAGGGCTTTTACGATCCATTCTTCAGCTGAATCTGAAACCAGTTTCTTTATCATCTTAACGGCCAACATCGATAGCATAATTGTTAAACTCCTGCAAAGAGAGAGAGTGAGAGGCCCGATTAAGTTTCTGTCTGTATTCTTACATCGCTTGAGTAGAAAGTTTCTTACCATATGAAAGGAAGAATCTTTACGATGAGGTAACAAGAAGCCAGAAAGAGCAAGCCAATGGCTACAACTTTCATCAGCAATTCGAGGCCGCGATTTTCGTCTCTGTTTTGCCCATGTTTCACCTGCATTTATGTTCGCTGAACGATCAACGTATAAATCACAGTACACACTCGCCAGTTTTCCTTAAACATCCCTCGAAGCTACTACCGAAAAATGAAGCATCGTAGTTCGAAACGTAAAGCAACATCACAATTACAGGAAAATTTCGAAGGTTAGTCTTCAGATTCAGGTATATCTAGCTATGCCCAAGTGAAGAAAAAATGGCACAAGGGCTAAATGAATACCTCAGAAATATCGTTACTTGTAGGCTGTGAAACCAGTGTATGTGGAGGAGAATGGAATGGCTCGGGTCTTTCATTTGGAGATGATGGTCGATCGGATGGAATATTGTACACCACCTTCAATTTGCATTGAGAAATTGGGCGCCACTTTTCGTTGAACTGTATACAAAATAAGCAAGAGAAAACTCAAGCAAAAAAAACTCATTATATTTGCCCACTTTTGCCAAGGTAAATGAATAGCTGAGTTTAAGAGATCTTTTACCATTCTTCGAGCACTTTCAGCGTTGTCAGCAGAATTTGTGACCAAGCTCTTAATCAAAAACTTATCCTTGCAATGCATCTTAATTGGTATTTCAGTTGGAGCAAGCATAGTCACTGCACATATGAAAACAACTAGCATGATTTTCCGCCGCCTAAGGGACATTTTTACGAGCAGCTGAGGCGTTAATGAATGATCGATTTTCTCAAAACTTTTTTTTTTTACCGTTAACATCCAAGCTTGATCTGGGCGAAATGATTCCTACACTTGGTCGTACACAGTACTTCTCTGGGCTCGTCGTCATAACCTGAAGAAAAAAAATTGAAAAAATAAAATTAAGCTATTCAGTTCTATGCAATAAGATAGAGACCAAGCAAGCGATCAATCAATACACTTGAGTTGAACTAAGATCAGTCAAAACCTTATAAGCGACACGTTTTCTGGTGATATTAGTGAGTCGAATAGTACAGGGCGATTGCCTTCCCAGCTCAGCTGATCAAGGCAGAAAGAAACAGACATATTACAAACACGGCAAGAAATCAAAGAAAAAGAACTAAAATAGAACACACTAACAGTTAAATTTGAGCTCCGTAGGTTCGATGCTGAGAAGGGTTTCACTGCCGCCCATGTCAAGATTAGCTTCCATCGATCAATTTCAAAGAAAATATTTGACCACGAATCCACACAAAAGTAACCTTTTTTCTTATCTTGTCCGTTTCTCTTTGGATGATTCTTGGCTGCAGAAATAGGACAATTTGGGGGAAGGTGGGTAAGAAATAAAACATTACAATATTCCTCGGATGAGACCCATCTCCATGGAAGTGAAAACGCCAAGTTGACTTTGCCTCGTTAAAATTACGTTTTGTACGCGGGGAAGAAAAAGGAGGTAATAATAAATACAACGGTAGAAACTGGACTAGAAGTAAAAGCCCAATTTCAATAAAAACCCTCCTCCATATGAATTTTGTGGATAAGCCTCTCTTTTTCTGTAACTCGCAAAACAGCTATCTTTATTTATTACCCATTGGAAAAAAAATAAGATTAACTAAAAAATATCAAGAAAATGGAGCTCCAATAATCCATGGCTGGCCTGCTCTGCTTTATGTCCTTTTCATGATGTACCCAAATAGCATGCCAAGCAAGCCAACAATGATGACCAAAGAGATCGATGCTCCGCCGCCGCCGCCGCCGCTTCTCTTGCTCTCGCGTTTCAACAGCTCCTATAATTTACGGCGGCAGAAAGACAACCACATTCAACGACGCCGGCGAACACAAAAAGCAAAGAAGAAATTCGACTTTTTACTGACCAAATCCTGACGAAGCTTGTTGTTCCGCTGAATAGCAGCGTCTTTCTCCGACGTCAGCTTAGAAAGCAGCGATCTTGCCTCCGGCGACTTGTCATGGCTATCGACGAACATCCTAGACGCCTGCAAACATCAGTCGTTTACTGTAAGAAGAAGTCTTTTAGGGAAGGCGGCGATTGAGGTTGAAAGAAAGTGTACCTTGCCGCCGTTTTCTCGCGGGGAGGTATCCTCCTCGGAGCCCTCGGCGACCGGCGACGGTGGCTGAGGAGGTGCGACGTAGACGACCTTCAGCTTGCATTCTTCCACCTGCCCTTGCTCCTTATTAAACTTTTTTTCCCAGAAGAAAAAAGCAACAAAGAAAGAAGAAAAGGAAGTAATATTAGCAGCTGCCGAGCTATATATATATATATACTACGATGATAGATGTCTCTTTTCGGACAACATAAAACTGGGAATTAACTAACTAACCATTTCGGGTGTGATGTCTTTGGGATTGAGGCCAGGGCTGACGACGACGCTCTGAAGAAGAAATTTGTCCTTGCATTGCATGTCTGGGGGAGCTTCTTTCTGAGCTTGCATAGTCACTGCACATAAAAATTGAAAAAAACAGAGAAGCGAAGAAGAAAACCCAGTAAGAAGAACATCTTTTGATCCAAGCAAGCTACGATCTTTTTTCGAACCCATTATTGTAATATGCGGGAAATCGAACGGATGGGATTATTACCAACAATGTCGCTGGTTAGATGGGGCAAACAGATCCCCGTGTTTGGCCTAACGCAGTATTTCTTGGGATTCGTCGTCTTAACCTGCGATAAAAACGAACACATAATAATAAGATCGAGCGATTCGTTTCGAAAAACGAATGAAAAAGAACGAACCTTGAAAGCGACATGATTTTCGGTCTTGTTGGTGACTTGCAGAGTACAAGAGATCTGCCTCTTCAGCTCAACTAATCAGAATACAGAAAGGAAATTAAGTACGTAAAGAGAAAAATGTTGGGATCAAGCGAAGGAAGATTGAAGAAGGTAAAGGAAAAAAAGATAAATGGAGGAGAGTCATTCTTACATGCAAATTTCAGTTCTAAAGGCTCAACATCAACAAGCTCTCCCGAACTCATTCTATTAGATTAGATCAGTCGTTGTTTCATTCGGCGAAATGAAAAGAAAACCAAAAAGATCCAACTTTTACAATGCACCCATGTTTTTCTTATTATGCAAATTCTACGGAAGGGAAGTGTATACAACTGAGGGTGATCCAAAAGTTTCTCATGCACGGAAGTTGCGTGTCATTTATGTTCTTATTATTAATTTAAACAGCAATAATTCGAGTCATATCAATGATCTTTTATGTGGCGTTGTACTGATTCGGAATCTGGGATAATTAACTAATTAATCTAGTTTTGTAATATCACATTTATTGTTAGGGTTGTCAACGGGGCGAGGGCGGGGATCTAATCCCCGTCCCCGCAAGGCAACGGGGATGAAATCGTCCCCGTCCCCGTCCCCGCGGGGACCCGCGCCCCGCGGGGATTCCTGCCCCCTCACTATTTTAAAAAAATAATCAATTTATGTTATTTTAATATTATTTAAACTATATTTTAATACTCCCTTTGTCCCAAATGTTTATGGACATTTAAGAGTTGGCACGGAAATTAAGAAATTAAATATTTTAATAATATACACTTAAAAGGTAAAAGGGTATATATTTTGACACGTGTTTTAAGAATATTTAATATTATTATATTTATTGTTTGTGATAGGTTTTCTGCTAAATAATGAAATGTACAAAAAATGTGAGACGCCCGATTTAGTAAAATGTAAAATAATTTGGAACGGAGGGAGTATTATTTATCTTATTTAAACTATATTTTAATATTATTTATATTATTTAAACTATATTTTAATCATATTTATATTATACAAAGTATATTTTAATATTATTTATCTTATAATAATATTAATTCAATATAATAACTATTATTTTAATTATCAGGGACGGGGCGGGGATATCCGCGGGGAAAAATCTTCCCCCGTCCCCGCCCCGCGGGCGGGCGTAGTGTAGCGGGGATTCCCCATCTTATTCGGGGCAGATCCCCGCGGGGACGGGGAATCCCCGTCCCATTGACAACCCTATTTATTGTACATCTATTACAACAAGACGCTCATCATACAGAACGAAAAAATGTCATGAATGAACTTATTACCACCGCATACGGGAAAGAAGAAGAATAACTTCCAAAAGTAGCGACAAAAGGAGGCAAAACCGATGGTTACAAAATCACCCAAAACATACTGTGTTCATACTCTATGCTTTTCTTGGGGTATAATCAACTCCGCGTAATCATCAACTGTGACCTGCCAAATACAGAGAGTTGTGTAAGAAAATAGAGCTATTCTTTTTACTAGAGAAATTAATTCACTAAAATGCCTTCTTTTACCTCGTACTTGTTCCCAGCATAAGTATACTCGATATACAGCTGCTTGGGTTCTCCAGGACAAGGATCACAGAAGCCCATAATACCTGATTTCTTTACACCTTCATGAAGCTGTGCACAAACACATGTAGACATCTCTAAGTGACAAATGAATGATATCAATATGTCCCAGGAAAAGCAATGCATATTCGTGCAAGAGATAAACCTTGAGTTGGCCGACGCCACTGACGAGAAAATTAAGTGGTATCGTGACATCCATAATCTGCGATGAAATTTCATCATCTTTTGTTTCGTCATCCGCGCTGCGATTAGATATAGCTTTGTGGTTCCCGTAAACTGCTTTAGTGATGACCAAACCACCCGCTTCTAGTTGCTTATTTCTTTTCCTATTAGCCACAGTTTGTAGTAGTTGTTGAGCTTTCTCAGCTGCAGCCTTTGCTTCTAGAACCTGCCAAGAACGATTTTGATGTCATATTCATTTGATAAAATGAGAGCAAGTTGGAGAGAGAGACAGACAGAGAGAGAGAGAGAGAGAGAGAGAGAGAGAGAGAGAGAGAGAAGGGATGATAATGAGCTAGATGCAACAGGCATATCCATTACACAAATGCAAAGACAGCGGCACAAAAAGAAGAGTAGACCTGGCTTTGAGTCTTGTCCATGTTCTCTATTGCCCTCTGCTTTTCCCGTCTTAGATAATACGGTTTCAGAACAAACTTCTGATAAATTTAAAAAAAAAAACATGAAAAAAAAAACGGAAACTTCCTTAAATAAAAAAACTATTTTACTCTTTAACTTATTTCTTTCAAAAACTCGGAATCAAACCTTGAGAACAAAGTAAAGAGATGTCGGAATAACGAATGCTCCAGTAGCAAAAATGGGATCCAAGGTCTTAGATAGTAGCATCTGTAAATACTGATTGCGTTATAGAAAAAACAGATAAATGATGAAAAGCAATTGCATTTTGTGTGCTGCTTCCTAAACCAAAACACTTAGTTTAATCAAGGATATACCATTAATCTATCGATAAAAATGGAGGAACACTGCTTAACATTTTTAATGAACCTATCCACCTTTTGTTGGATTATATCTATGTTTCTTCATGGGTAGGCCAAAATGCATATTGCTTTCATAAATCTCCTAGATGGAATGTTTTCTTATTAGATTATATGTAAAAGGTTGAACTTACAGGAACAACAAACTTCTGCCCACCACGATGCAGTTCGAATCTCCAAAAAATGCCCTATAAGATCAGAATGTTGGAGTTCAGGATAACATGTAAGTTAGGCTTTTCAAAGCCAGAATTAAATCAAGAGTCAAGACAAGAATGTAAATATGACTTCGATGAATAACAGGTCCACTTCACTCTTATTATAATAAGGAATCAATTCAATGGGGTATAGATTTACAAGGAAAACACAAACTTTGCAAGAGAATGAAACTCCAGAAAAAGCCTTCCCAAGGAATTTTCAGGCTAAACCATGAAGTTTTTAAACGACGTGGCATTCCAAATTATCTCTACGGATACGGATCATTGATAATGAAAGTAAAAATAAGGCATATTTGTGTATGTGTACCTGGATACCAACAGAGTACATCATTCTTACGGTGCTGAACTTAGATATTTTTCTTCCTCCCCCAATTTCAAATGCAAGCACACCACTGTGAGAACATTGGGAGTGCTAGAAGTCATAGAAGTATTTATATGGTATTGCAGGTACAAGAAGAATTCGCGTTAAAACTAAAATGTGGATTGAAAGCGATGTACGATTGATCAAATTTTCTACTTATGTAATTACTTCATCAAAATCATCAACCTCAGCTGGTATCTGATCTGATCCGATGCATGCCATTTGCAGATAATTTTTTCCATTTTTTCCTAGGTTTTTCCCATGTAAAACAACAACGTTATTGTGCTCTCAATTAATCTTTCCATTTTTTCCACCCATTCCAATATCTATATATAAACCCATCCACACATTAATTTGTAGAACAAGGAAACTTGCTCCCATGACACTAAGAACTACCAATCAAAATAAAGAAAGACGAAGGAAAAGGAAAAAAAACATACCCTCCAATTCTGCCAATGACCTTCCCATGTGACTTTGAGGAAAATTTGTGAGTATACTGAGCGCTAGCACCAACCGAGCTAGTGCCGACCTATAACCAAACATGTATGGATAAGGTGCTGGTCCAGTAGAGGAAGCGTGTGCATATCAGCATAGACCATAGAGGATACATGAAATGGACAAACTAAAACATAACTTCCAAAAACCAGTGTAAGTAAAACAACTGTGAGGCAAACATCTTTAACCATTATAGAAGAGCCCGTGAACATTAGGGTTATTTTACACCTACTATAAGAATCACCTAACAATTGGATAGCCTCATACAAGTAAAATCATGAAACACAATGTTTATCGAGATGAATAACGCATTAACAACACAAATAAATATAAAGTTGCAGAACAGTTAAATGAGGAAATACCTTAATATCTCCTGAGGCAGACATATTCTCTCCTTTTCTCCTCCATCCCACAGATATAGACGACTCTCGCCCTAAAGAAAGTTGTATCTGTAATGTTAAATTTAAAAAAGGAATAGTCATTTCAAATGTCCTTAGAGAGAGTAGCAATAGATTCCACTTAAATAGAAAATACTAATAAGGGTTGATACATGCTTTAGCAGTATGGCTAAATCCTTGGCATTGAGTCAACCACAAAATTAAACTCCAAAGAAAAATTGGGATTATATCTACTATGAAACTGTTTGGAAAGCGCACAACTCAAGGACATTCATGATCGCGGCATATCCAGAAATTAGAAGTATGAATCAGAGAGAACGACTAACAGATCCATGTGATGTTTCAGAGAGTTGGCGGGTCCATGTATTTGAAAGTATAACAGATCCATCTCGAAGAGAGACGGTAACACCCATAATCGCCGCAGAGTGAACAGTTAGCTGTCTGAGCACAACTTGCGACTATAAGTATCCAGACTTAATTAATATGCAATACTGATCGAATACAAATGAATTATCGCATGAACCAACCTACCGAGATGTCTGCATTGCTAATAGTGACTGTAAGCCAATGGAACCAGTAAGTTCTACAACAGATACAGGTGACAATTCATGTCTGAGAACAGCAGTCGCTACACCACCTCCAGAAGTCGCATTAACAGCCAAATTCCCGCCGAGTGCAACATGATTGCGTTTTGATATTTGCGAGTGAACTTCAGTAGCCATAGCCATTCTAGCATTGAAATTCGATTTCACTAAATGTTTCAGTCATTAATGCAATATAGTTATATAGAGGTCACTGAGAAGGAGCACATTCACAAATGGATAAGTCACTAGAAAGAAATGCATCACAATTTGAAGATAAGAAGACTACTTATACTAAAAGACAGAACAATATTGTTTTGCATTGACTGAGTGACAGAAAGAGACATCATACAGCACATGGGAATAGCACATAATATCGTTTTAGCATTATCATGGTGACAAAAATAGTAACGCAACATAAAGTTAGTACCCTTTCATTATGCCATCACCACCTTTAAAGTCGGGCCACGATAAGTTTGCCAGAATAGAACCGGAAGATTGTACATGTGAGACCGCTTTCTGCAGTTCTCTCATTCGCTTTAATCTTTCAAGTTCTTCTTTGATCTCTTCAACCTTGCTCAAGTTTGGACCAAGTTCAAGGCCAGAAGTTAATCCTTCCATTCCGTATATATCATATATAACCCGCTTATTCTCATCAGTCAAAATTTCATACGCTTGACATATTCGTTGAAAGTTCTCCGTAGCAACTTCCTTCATCTGAACAAAGTTGAAAAAAGATACATTTGTTAGACAACATGTGCGCACCGCTGAAACTAACAAAAACGAATGAAAGCGGCAGAGCGCCCAATCAATGGAACTTAAAACTGAAAAACAAAAATAAACGGGGAACGAAATACACAAGCGTGAGGTGTAGTTCTTGAACACGATTTAAGAAAGACCTGTCAATCAATTGATTAAAAAAAAAAACGAATCCACTTCAAGCTCACTACGCGAATTCCATGTCCAAAGAATCGGCAACCAATAACAGAAAAATCAAAATCTAAGCAGAGAAATGAATAGAAACGAACATCAGAAACTAATAAATATAACTAATAATTCTTCTTCTCCGTACATGTTGATCCTGGTATTTGTCAGGATGATAAACTGACGCCCACTGACGATAAGCCTTCCTGATTTCTTCATCGGATGCTTCCGGCGATACGTGAAGCATAGCGTAGAGTTCTCTGTTGCTAGGTCCTTGCTCATTCTGCGATTCCATGGCGTGGATTTTGGAATCAAGGGTTTTAGAGGTTTATGCTCCGAGATCGAATGATGCAAGAGATGGAGACACTTTCGGTTGAAAATCAGTCCTTGGATTTTTCCCAATAACGTCGATTGCTTGGAGGTAACGCACGTAGGGTTTATATTTTCCCGTCAACATAAATACAATAAATTTCTTAATTTCAATATATATTTCACTTTGGGCCCAAGTAATTTCGATTGGGCCTAAGCCTAACATTCCTTCTAGTAGCCCAATTCCTTGATACAAAATTCTCTATATGCAATAACTGTACAACAAAACTAAAGCTATGGTCTTCTTTCTTTTAACAGTGTTCCTATGTTCCCAGGATGAGCAAGCAAAGCCTCTCTCTATCAGTACAGTAAACAAAACTGAAATGTAGCAAAAAGAGAAGAAAACAAAAACAAAATAACCTGAGACATAAAGTACAATGTCACAGTTCGACTTCGTGAAGATCATCTCCGTAACCTCCATCATTCTGCATGCCCAAAACCTCCCCGAGGGGTTTGGATTCGCCCTTCTGCATAGGAGGGCTAAAAGATCCATTATAACTTCCACTCCACGACGCAGTACGTCGAGAATAAGCCATGAAAGAACCGCCATCGCTCATAATGTCGTTTGGGATGTTATTCGTGCTCGCAAATCTCTGCATGGGCGTGGCATTGGGAGGAAGCGCATCTGTATGGAACGAACTATCTGGCGAGGACGACGTCGATGGATTTTCCATAGAACTCTGTGACGTTTGCTCCGCGTTTTGCGAAGCTGGCGATGGAACGAAGAATTTGGGATTTGCTCCATGGGTCGCTGGTTTGCTCGAAGGTAGAGGAGGTGAATGGAATGAATTCGTCGCCTTTCCACTGCCTTGGTTAAATGTGTCCACATACCTGCCGCCAAAAATCAGGGCCCACAATTACGTTTTACCATTGAATTTTCTATAAATGGGGCACCTCCTTCGATTTATACCCTCCAATTGGGGTGCTGTCTTTTTCAGAAGTGGGAAAACATCTTCGACAGATTTACGGAATGGATGATAGAAAGAGATATTTTACCTAGAGCGGACGCCCAATCTTCCACGAGCTGAGTACTGGTTAGAAGTAGTTGGAGGGAGCGGAGGCATTCCCGAGTTATAATCTAGAGTGGCCGGGCTCTTAAGACCTGGAAATCCATTGCTTGTCGTGTATGCTTCGTTCGCAGATCCCTTTGGCTTGTGATCTCCATTCTGAAAAGCTGCAGTAGTTGGTGGTGGTGGGAGGGCTGTTTCCTCGGCTGGAGGTTCAGCGCCCTCCTCGACCCATCTCTTAAGCTTCTCGTCGTAGTAGAACTTGTTTGAATCGCCCAGTTTTGCCTATCGACAACGTAAGAATATTAGCAACTGAGGTAAAATCGTAAAATCCAAAGAGTCTAGGCGGCCCATTCGTTAGAACGTTGACTAATTTTAAATTACCTGGCGCTCGTTGCGAGGTTTGAGCACTAAACCGACGGTCTTTTGCAATAGAGATGACCCAAAACCAAAACCAAAACGAGATGCTGCTAATGTTTTACCAGCATTCTTGGAATCGGCCTGACATAAGGTGTTGGAGATATATCACTTTACGGTTTTGAAGTGGGTTTAACAGCAAACAGAAACAAAAGATGTAAACTTTATCATATAGACGGATGACGGAAACGAACCTGCCTTGGACTTCTTCCGAAGTCAGGCTCGGAGACACTTCTTGTATGCATTGACGATTTATTCCCATCGATAGGCTCCATCGATTGAGAAGGCACTAAAGATGACATAGCCATTGTCGATTGACTAGCAGATACTCTAGGACCCATCGATTGGTGATGATTCTCATTACCATGTGTGACAGCGCCTGAGGTTGGTACGGGCGGGGGTAGACCACCAACGACGCGATGTGCTGTGCTATCGAAAAGATTGAGCACTTTACCGATAAATTTTTTGGGAGCTAAGTTCGCCGAGAACCCTCCCTGCATTGCAATGATTTAGGGTTACGAAGGAAAGTGAAAACAGCAAGGGGACGCATGTTCGAGGCGATTGGATACCTGTTGATGAGCTTTGATCCTTTCCTCGAGAGATAAAACTCGTTGTCTGAGGTTCTCAGCCTCTGCAGTTCGGCCAGTTTTGAGCGATTTCAACACTGCTTGACAGTACCTTAAAATTGGGAAACTTTGATTAGAAACAATGGCAGAAAACCTTAAAAATACAACCGAAGTTTGAATCAGTGTCGCATACTTAAGTGCCTCAGATGTCCTCCCAACCTCAGCCAACATGTGTGCATAAATAAGCTTGTATGGTTGAAAGGGAAGTAAAACGAACTGAGAGTTCCCAAGAGTCTTTGAATACTCATTTATCTCTGTCCTCTGTCAATGTACACACAGTGAAAACAGAAATAAGTGAATATTTTAAAAATGTTATTTTTGTATGCCATTATCATTCTTGCAGGCGTGAACTGCCGCTAGTAAGAATAATAACAAGGCTTGCGTAATAAATAAGAATTCAACCAAACCTGAATTGCTTCTGGACTTGCAAAAGTCCGTGGGTATTTCAAGTGATCAGCACCAACAAGGCACAATCTTGCACTGTCTGAAAACGGTTCAAAGCTTGCTTCGGCAACCAAATAGCAGATGTGGGCAGCAATTATCTGAGTATGGATCAGATAAATTGGTGATAATTAATGAAGACTACAGAATTCGACGCAATCCAAACACAAAAGAACATACATCGCTTCTTTCTTTCCACAAGCAATCTCCAAGATGTATAAGCACCAGCTCATCGTCCTTTGTTCTATTTGCAGTTATAACAGCCAGATTTTCTTCCCAGTTGTCCAGCATGCTATTAGCACCGACCTGCATATACTCATCACAGAAAAACTCCAATCACTAAAAGGACTCAGTGCAGGTCAACCTTCAAAATCGTTAACGAGTATCAATGATCAGAATAGTCATCCACCTACCTGATCTGAATGAGGAGCCGCCGTGGTACTCTGAACTGGGCCATCCTCCGAAAAAACATCAGCCGGTTGGCCCGCGATAAGGAGACATAACGTTCGTAATGGTGATCCTGCCGTCAACTGACGAAGTGCCATTTGCTTGACAGTTTCAGCATAGAACTGCAGTGAAAATTTCTTGATTATGATTGAATTATGAGAAGTAAAAGGGACGTCAGTTTGTTTAACCAGAAAAGGAAGTGGCACGAAATCGGCTTACCTGATCACCAAGCTGTGCAGCAAGAACAATGGCAGGGCCCCACAACTGACCGTCCTGTGCACATTGTAGAGCCTCCTTCTTTCTACCAGAAACTAAAAAATTTTGAACCTCAGCAGCAGTGGCCTATAGAATTTATATATGAACATTCAACGCCATGAATACGAGGCCCGTAATTGACATAAACTTACAGGTATTAGCCTATTTACCCGCATTTGTCCTTCAGACGGCATGTGCTTTAAGCATTGGGAAATCGCACCATATTGACCTAACTGCTGACTATTTCCTTTTGCAGCAGCTGCAAACAATTTCGCAACAGCTGATTCTGGAGTATCAGTCTCCTGTTGCAATAAGAAACTACAAAAACTTCGCAAATGTAGGAAAAATATTCTCATGCATGAATCAAGGAGCAGTATAACCACAACATCTGAATAGAGATGGTAACACATATGAAGAAGCAAAGAGCCAGAAATCGAAATGATGAATTTGATTCTAAATTTTAACTAGTTTGAGTTATGTAACCAAGCATTAAATACCTTCAAAGAAGTATCTGTACCATACGGATGTCGAAGTTTCCCATAATATTGACATGCTATTTTAAGCAGTGAAAGAAGTAACTTCAACACTTCAGCTTCCCTGTGATCCATAAGGAGAGATCCAAGACTTGAAATTCTCTCGTCAATCCATTTATTCAACTCCTTAGTGCCAACACTTCCACCAGTAAGAGGACCTCGGGAAAGTTGTCGGCATAAAGCCTGGAAATAGTCGCAACCACCGATTCCGTGTTTTGAAGCATCAGTATTGTTATTTGCGACTTCTGCTAAGCTTAGAACTGTGATTGAGCCTCCAGCCGAAGTCTTCAGAGAAAGCACATTCATGAAATTAAAAACTAAAGAAATGCTTGATAAGCAACTATAATAAATAAACCAAATAAACATGATTTAGACAGACCTGAGCCCCAAAGCTACCAGAATTTGTATCTTTCATCACTATTAGTTTTCCTCCGAACCCAAATGTAACCAAAGCGTGCCTAGGGCGACCTGCTGAGGATCTCCCAACAGCAGGTGAGTAGGAGAAATGAGCACTCTGATCGGGCTGAGAAAAGTTGGAGTTACTATTACTGTAGTAATCATTATAGAATTGTTTTTGGTCATGTTGGTTGGTGGCAGTGCCATTGAAACGGTGACCCATATTCCCATCAGTGGAAAAACTTTGTGACCAAGAAGCTTCTGAGATGTCGTTTGGACTTTGTCTCGTGTTAGTGTAATAGGAACCTGTTACCCCTTGCTGAAAAGAAGTCCGTTGGCTGCCAGAGGCGTCCATATACATGTTCTTCCCAGACTGATTGTCCATAAGTTGATTGCCACCGTAAAAGAAATTAGCTTCATCATTTGCAGCAGTTTCTGGTCTCCACATGCTTTGGCTGTAATTATTTCCTATGCTGACAGAACCAGCCCTCTTCTGACCCTTCACTTGACTGCTAATGCCTTGAGAACTGTAATTATATGTTTCCTGATCGTCGTGTTGAGAAGATGCATGAGTAGATCCATATGCATCATGGTTCAGCTCGTGACCTTGAGAAGTTGACTGCACTGAAGCTATATATGATTCCAACGTACGCCATTCACTAGCAACAGTATCATAATACCAGCCAGGGTACTGAGGATCGAACATCATGTGAGATGGGTAACTATACAGAGAAGCATGATTCCAATTGGATGGGACCACATTACTTTGACTACTTACATATGAAACTTGATTTTGATCTGTTGTGTCTGAAACATTACTGCCTAGAAAGCCTTGGTTACAGCTGCTAACACTAACTGTGCTACCAACCTCGGGTACAGAACTAGCAACCGAATGAACACTCTGCTGCATGTAAGATACTTCTGTCTCCCCATCCCATGCAGTTGTATGATCACCACTATCTGTCGGAATGCTTGAACTTCTACCGTAAACATCATCTATTTGGTACCATTGTCCTGTATTTTGATCATACTTCCAACCTGGATATTGATTCTCCCAATAATCGGCGGTGTTCAGATCATGTGTATCAGTACTGACATCAGCTGCAGCAGCACTGCCATAAACATCGCTCTGCTGAACATTACTGTTTGTGCTTTCCACATATGTGGATTCGTATAGGTTGTTCCCAACAGTTGACTGAGGTCCATTATTGATAGAATTTCGACTCGTATCTTCAAAGGCGTAGCCATCACTGCCACCTTCAAATTCACTAAAAAAGTCAGAGTACGATCCAAAGCCCCCATTATCGTTCTGATTTGAATCGGCGTGAAACGCACTCCAGTCAACTTCCTTAACTCCTGGAGCCCCAAACAGACTTTCATTCTTAGCAACGATAGCATGATCAGAAAAAGCATCATCGGAGCTCTTACTCACAACCGTTGCATCTGATGAACGTTCGGCGTAGCAACTTTCAAGTCCTGCCTTTTCAAGAAAATTATCAAACGAGAAAGATTCTGATGCAGCTAACCGATTCCCAGTCTCCTCGGCCTCTCCTACTTGACTTATATGTCCAACCTTCTCCACGGCTGATGATAACTCTTCGGCTCCTTTACTATTACTGCTAATCTTGGCCACACCAACCTCACCATTGCTATCAAGATCATTGATGTTCAAATTGGCAAAGGCCTGAGCAGCCTCATCCGTTACGTTCCCATCTGCTATAAAGGCAGCATTAGATGGTGATGATGATGCTGTGATCTTAAGGTCCACATCATCATCATCGTCCACCAGTTTATCGAAGAAATCCTCATCAGAGTTATCCTCCACAAGTGGAGGATTTGAAGCCATTCGTACAAACCCCAACCTCAAATACTACAACAAATTGAACACCAGAAATTCGGGAAATAAAAACCCTAACAAGTTTGAGCTAAAAGCAGTCAGATCCGACAACAGAAACCGACCCAATCCAATGATTAATCACCGATCCAAACCTCGCAAAAGCGGATAAAAAAATTCTCTTCTTTCCCTCCGAGGTCACGTGCATGCAACAATTCAACAATCGAACGAGATCTAGGGTTTTACGAGTTTACCTCCAAATTAGCACAAGCCCCAACCCACGAGAAGAACAAAATTCCTACCAATCCGGCGACACCTTCGATTGAACGCGGATTTCCTAAGATATAAAAGAAGAGCTTTATAGGAAAATACTTTTGCCTAACAGATCACGCCAAACAAGTCGCAAATTCTAGTCGGTAGTTTTCGGTACGCATCTACTATACGTACATCGAAGAATCTATTTATGTAGATGAACATTTCACGCGCAGAGAGAGAGAGAGAGAGAGAGAGAGAGAGAGAGAGGTGGATGATGTATGAACGTAGTGACGAGACAAAAAACCTTGGTCTCCCCTTCATTTAATTATTCGTTTTTAACTAACCTAAATTTTATTATTTGCAATATTCTCCTCAATTTCTTTCATGCAAAAACGCCCATTGTTCAGTGCATTAAATATTGAAATAAAATTAGAATTACATAAACGTACGCGCGAACAATCTTAGCTGTCAAAATCGATTTGCCACCAACTCCAACCCTTCAGAGCCGATCTCAACAACTCAACTTCGCGCGGCATGTCGGCCAAGGTAGGATAGGATAGGAATCGATTTACCTTTTCACTCTACACCGCTCTTGTACGAATTACTTGCGAATTTGCGTTGCTTAGATCCAGGATAGTTGCTATGATTCTCTTATTTGCCACGTTCTGTTGTGTTTTTCAATTGATTAATTGGTTTTCGTGTGCTTGTCAGTCTAATTCGTAATGGAGAGTATATTGCCCCCTCGAACGTGTGATCTTTGTGATCCAGTTATTCACGTAATCTTGATTCTCTCATCTCATGACGACTTGTTTCTTTATTCTTTCTGAGTATTTATCGTTCATTATTCGAGCTTTTGACTCTCCATGGTGATGATTGACGTCTTCCTATGCATTTGGTGTTTCATCAGGGCAATTTCTTGTATATGGGCTCCCACTTCCTTTGACGAACTTATTGAAAATTTTAGTGTATGGTTCAAGTAGAGCATTGATTGGTTGGAAGTATATTCATTTGGAACATTCCATTCTTCTGGACGTTTTGCATCTGGTCACAATGCGTTTGTTTCCATTATCATCTAGCTCAGAAGTTTCGCCCGTGGAGCTCAATAACTCGGAGAAAAGCCATGCGGCAGTGTACTTGAATGTATATGATCTCACTCCTATCAACAATTATCTTTATTGGTTTGGCCTTGGAATTTTTCATTCTGGTATTGAAGGTAAATGTTTTAACTGTATTCTTTGCTTAGTGTGGTTGAGGACTGCTTGGGATTGCAAGTTTTCTCTGGTCCTTTTGCATTTTTTTAATGGAGGAAAATTTCCCTATATGCTTCCTTTTGCTGCTGTTAATTATCTTATCAAATATCATAATAGTTCACGGTTTGGAGTATGGATTTGGAGCTCATGAGTACCCAAGTAGTGGTGTGTTTGAAGTCGAACCAAGAAGTTGCCCTGGATTTATCTTTCGGTGCTCGATCCCTTTGGGAAACACTGAGATGACCCCTTCTGAACTGCGGTCGTTTATGGAGTATCTTTCGAGGAATTATCATGGGGATACATACCATTTGATTTCTAAGAACTGCAACCATTTCACGGATGATGTAGGCAAACTTCTGACAGGAAAATCCATACCTGGGTGGGTGAATCGATTGGCTCGACTAGGTATGACGAAAAAATATTTATTCTGCATGCCTAGGTTGAGTAAATTTGTAATCTGTTATACTTTCTTTGTTATCTGAGCATTCGGTGGGCTGACCTTGGGAACTGTGAATGCTGTAAGATACTGCTTGTGCAATTACTAACCAGGGAGAACGGAGACTAGAGAAATCATACTGTTCCAAGAACTGAAGAAAGAACAGACTAGAAATAGTTTCATTTCCTTTTAAATCGTTGAGTAGGCATGTTCATGATTTTACAACACCAATTGACTTTCCGTTCTCTGTGGATTCAGGTTCTTGCTGTAGTTGTCTGCTGCCCGAATGCCTCCAAACAACTACATTCAGACATCTTCCTGAAAATGAAACGAATTCAGGCAAGTCCTTTCCCATTAAAAGAAAAGGATTCTGCAATTAAATAGGATTTTGATAGTTTAAAATGCAAGTGTTAGCCATTCACAACATTATGTTTTTGGCTTCAAGTATTTTCTTTTCGTTCATCTATTTTACGTTTTTCAAACAGAAGATAGAAGTGATTCTTGCGCATCATCGGCGACCGCAGAAGGCATCGACGATCTCGATCACCATCGTATTCGTCTTCTAGTCACACCAAACAGCGATGTTGCATATTTGGCAGACAAGCCACTGAGGCTTGCAAAGGATGCTCTTTGAATGTTCACTTCTCATCCCCTTCATTACCACCCTGTATCTTATCTCTGTACAACTAATGTGTATGAATGAACGAATGAATACCTTCACATTCATGAAACAGATCCACCAACTTTGTCCTTCAACAACAGTTTCCAGCAATTCAGCATACTTACAGGGGAAGGAGTTTCTGATAGCTACAACAGTAACGTAAGAACATCTGACGATTTAAGTTAATAGCAGTCTCAATCCTTCCTAGAACACAAACTTGTTATTTCAGCAGCCTAACAAATCTAATTGTACATGAGAACGCCCTACTAACACGAACCGTTCGAGCTAGGGTTTGCATGAAAGGCCGACGGCCGCGACGAGCCATCGACGAGCCTAAGAGAGAGCACCGAAGGGCCAGAACTTAGAGATTCCCCTAAGCTTAGGTTCGACATGCTGACCAACTCATCCACGTTTATGGGACTCTTCGAATGAACCGCCAGTGGCCTTACGAGCTCGTGGGCCCCTTCTCTCATGGGTTCCGGGTCGGTTCGAACCGCGGGCCAAACGGGCAGGGGCATTGGGAAGAGCGGACCCACATAAGCTGGATAGAGGAAAGGCTGCTGAGGGTACTGAGAGTATTCGGGCGTTGGGGCTAATAAAGGTTCGTTTTCGTTAGAGTTTGCTGATTCCATTGATTCGCATTCTTCTTCGACCGTCGGCGGCGGTGGGGCGGTGGTGGTACTGCCCGTCCCTATTTTGAGAGGTGGGTCCGATGAGAAAAAGTCCCTCGGTGTTATTACAGCGTCGCTCGACTGTAGAGAATGCTTTGAAATAGAAGAGTGAAAGATTAGTGGTTAGTTTATCTATGGGGTGGGACATCATAAGTGTGCTTGCTTACTTCTGCATTATCTGCCACGATATCGAAGAGGCTCGAGCGTCTTTTTCTCCTAGAAATGTTGCTTTGTCTTATGAAGTACTTTTGTGCATGGCTGGCGACTTGAGTGGGCGTTCGAGTGATGACATAGTTGCGGGAAATTCCCCGCCAGTCGCCCTTACCGAGCTTTTGAAGCCCGAGAAGGAACATCCTATGTTCTTCCTCTGTCCATGGCACACCTGGGAATAATAATACACCAATTCGAATACACATTGATTGAGTTGATACATAGATAGATAGATAGAGATGAAAAGCATATTCAAATGGCCATGAAAACTGAACACTGAAAATTATTAACTCGAAAAATGAATAAAACGGATAAAGAACAGAGCGAAGAAGAAACAAAAAAGAAAAGGAGGAATAAAGGGAAACCTTTCTTTCTCTCTCGAGCAGAAGACGACGACCCACTGACAAAATCCTCCGAGGCATAGCCATCGGCGACTTCGATCGATGCCGCCGAAGGATGATCGGGCGTATCCGCCGGAGATTCGTGAAGGGGACCATTTTGAGGCGTCGCGCTTCCATTTCCGCCGCCGCCGCCCATGTAATGGGTCAAATTGCCCATACTCGCGCTCTTTCGGATCGAACCATCGGTCAATCGGACACCAAATAGCTTCACGCCTTTGTTCGGACAGGTCCTCGAGTTGTGACCGTTGTGGCTGCAATGCGAACACCGGCGAGTCATCTTCGGCGGCGCAGTGGATTTGCTTGTCGATTCAATTTCTTACAGGATAGGGTTGTTATCGCATAATCCGATGAAAGGAGCTTGAAAATGTCAATTTCAGCTCGTTTTATACATCTGTGTGTGAATGGATATACAGATATAGAAGACCAAGAACGGAAATTGACTCAGAGGAGAGGACACAGTGTGTGCGTGTGTGTGTGTGTTTCTGGGACTGTGTAATGAATGATATTTAATTATATGGGTGGGATTTGCTTAAACTGTGGATAAGCAAGATTTGAATAGATTAATTACGGCTAAGGACAAAAGTAAGAAGATGACGTCTTTATCTCTTGTCGGGCTGGATCTGTAATGTAGTAATATAATAACGGACAAATAATAATTAATTAAACCTCGATTTATTCCTGATTTATATATAAAAAAAATATTTGACATGGATAATAAAATTGCATGCACTTGGATAGTAAAAACATTGAAATTGGAACTATTACATGGGCCTATCTAGTAAGATGGTGATACAACAATAGTGGAGTAAAATAGGGATAGTTTGTGATTAGAAAGGGAAGGATAACATATGATCCACATTTTATCCTGACGAGTCTCTTCGAATTTGAGCCGACCAGCTCTCATCTTTGTTCACGTGTCTACTTCTATATTTTAATGTAAAACATTATTAACAACCACAAATTATGTAATTATTATTCCATTATCTCATCAAGTGGCTGAACTTTTTCCATTTTTTTCAGTTGAATTTATAGCCCAATGGGCCTGGACCCAAGTCAATCAAGAGCTTAATCTTGAACAGTGACCATCCATTAGGACAATGGTAACCCATAAATCTTGGAAAGAAATGTGAAATTCTAAGAGCTTAAACAATCTAACATTAAGGGGAAACCATAGAAGACGGGCATCCATTACAACCTCAATCCTTTCAATGGCGTACAGTTGATAAATATATTTACGTTCACGAACAAAAAGCCCACAATTATTCTACTATATATATATACGTCGCTTCCCTTTCCCAAATTGCATGCAACCTGTAAAAAAGAAAAGAAAAGACATACATACATGTATATAGACAACAGCCTTCGCCTCTGCGAAATATCTCTCTGCAAATCCATTGTAGAGTTCGTATATTTCTTACTATTCTTGTTTATCGAATCGTCGATTCTCGTCCTAGATAACAAAACCATCAAATCGCGCCTAATCATGAGTTTGAACTGCCTGGGAAAACACGTAATACACGCAGAAGACGGTGAAATGACGACTAATAATATGGGCGTGGTGCATGGCGAGGAAAGAAAGCCCGACCTACTGCGGGCCTACTTAAGGAGGGTAGAGAGAAACTGGTCGGGCGATTTAAGGCCCAAGCCCGATTGTAACAAAATGAGAGGAACGTCCAATCTTGGGCCCGGGAAGAGGCCCGGCCCGATAAGCGAGTCGACGCCGGCCACCCCACGGCTTATGAGGTGCGGTGCTATGAGGCGAGATTGGAGCCTTGAGGACCTCAGGCGAGCCCTTCAGGGATGAAAAAACTTTGAGTAAAGTTATTTATATGCATTTGAGTGTATGTGAATATATAAATATTGTATATATGTGTGTAGTATTTGTATTTATATATATAAATCATCTCCCTTCATAAAATCTGTTCTTGCATGATTTGGCTTTTCTCTCTAAAGAATGTGAGGAAAGGTCAAATCTATAATGTAATACCGAAGGAAGAAGGAAATCTTGATTGTACATACTTTTACTTATGTCCCTTTATAACACTTTCAAAGGTGTGCCTAAGATCATTTGAAGGCTCCAACAATCACAGTGAGATCATTCAAGAAGAAATTAACCCAAATCTGCAAATAGAAGTCTCTTACAAAAGGACGAGCATTGAATCAGTGAATACACACATTAGTATAACTTAGTCCCAAAAAAGCTTCTTTTTTTTAAACGATTTTCAAATCAAATACGCTCTTTTTACGACCCTAGAGTCGAAGAAGAAGCCTTGGCGCTGCGAAAGCCTTTCTTCAACTCGGCCACTCTCTTCATACAAGCTGCTCTGTTCTTTCCCGGGACAGAAGCTGTGATTTTCTCCCAACGCATACTAACGTCTTTAGGAAATGCCTTCAATGCGTTGAGCAAGGCTAAATCCTCTGCACTAGTCCAAGAATTGTTCTTATCATCTGTGCCCTTGGCGGCCTCTAATTCGATATTCTGATGATCGAAATTGACCTCAACCTTACTGTCGTTGTCATCGTCGAGAGCTCGTTTGTCGATCACCTTTCTATTCTTCAAGAATTTCTGGTAAGAATCTTGATCGTTCGCCTTCTTCTCTCCAAGTTCTTTAGCCTTAGCTATCACATTCTCTGTTTTGTATCTCCCCTTCAAACCTTCTGCAATCGCCTCCCAACGCCCGGGCTTACCCACTGGGTGCTTCACCATCAATTTTTTCAGTAATTCCTCGTCGTTATCATCCCAATTACGATCAAATCTACTCTCCTTATGACTAAAGATCGCATTTTTATTCTTATCGAGCTCATGTTTCGCACCTGCTAAACCAAGAGACGCAGTATCCTCACCTTCATTAGAGCTTCCCAACCCATCGTCGGATTTCCCAATAAAAGCATCCTCGTAAAAGGATTTCTTCGCTGGTCGGTTGGATTTCCTCGCCGTGGGCTTTTCCGTTGCTTCGCCGTCGTCTTCCTCGGGGGCGTCGGCGAGCTGTGGGCCGCGGCCGACGCGTATGTCGCCGCCGGTGAGAGCAGTAGGCGCGAAAGGACCCAATAGTAGGGACGCTGAGATCCATAAGAGGACAGATTTGATGGGCTCTGCATCGAAGTAGACGAAGGTGAGTAAGAGGACGACGATCGACAGCAAAATGGAAGCGAAAAGGCTCGGCCGGCGAAGAGATGACAGAATCTGTGAAGAAGGAGATTCATCGAGGGATTGATCAGGTGATTTTGTCGATTGATTGGATTGAAGGAGGAATCTTGGTTTGCTTTCATATTCGTCTAAAAACTCCATTTTTCTTCTGAAATGTGCAGATCGACGGCTCATCCATTTGTGCGTATCGTATATCAGCTTCAGCCCATTGCTTAACGGGCGGGTTGGCCCGAACCGGAATTAATGGGCGGCGGGTCGAACAGCCCGTTAATCATCCTTATTGATGAGTAATTGACGAGTGATGAAATAGTAATTATAAATTCAATGGCTATTAAAGCTCATAAAACTGATATTCTTACAAAGTTTTCCAAAAGATGGCTTTTGTTTGGTTGTCATCGTCTGAATTGCATAGGTTTAGTTATGAATTAATCACATATTTTCTTAGTCGAAAGAAATAAATCTGTAGTCCTTGATTATGATTTGAGACTAAAATTAGAACAATACCGAAGTTGTTAGTATTATCTTCAAAACATCGTTGAAATGTTTTTTTCCAAATTAGCATTACATGTTGATTGATACTACTGATATTTAATTTATTTTGTATATGTGGCAATAAGAGCGAAGAAATGAAGGAGGAACAGCTCAGCGCATAGATCTCGAACTAGAATCCAGCGAAGCAAAATATTTCCTTTTATTTATATATTTTTTAATAAATAATTGTTAATTAATTTAATTTCGACTAGCGAATCACACCACTGCACAAAGACAACCATCACTCTTTCTCCCTCTCTATGTCTCTGTCATCATCTCACTTTTCCTTTTAACCACTGCACTGCACTCGATTTTTTTTTTTCAAACGCCTGTCAATTTTTGCTTTAGATTAATACAAATACATACAAAGAGAAGGAAAAACAAATAATTAAAAAAGAAAAGGGCAATCAATCTTCTGTCGGGTAACGAAAGGAAGAGGCAAAGCGAAGCGAACGCTGACTTGAGCTAACTAGTAAACCTGTGTAGAATCGGACTGCTGAATTTTGACGAGTTTCAGGAATTAGAAGGTGATCGGGGGAGGTTTTCAGCTGAATTTAGCTGTTTAGTGGTGAAATTCGTTGTCTCTTTTTGTTCTTTTTTTGTTTTGCTTTTGTGTGGAGGATCGTTTGAGCTGAATTAAACCTACGTGTATCGTAATGCGTGCGTAGCGTTGTGTTTTGCTATACTTTTCTAGTGAGAAGGAGCTAATATTTGAAGCACATATTCGTTGTAGGGAATGTTTCAGACTCATGCTCGTGATTTATTGCCACTCACACTTGGTAGCTTTTATGAGGCGCGACAGCCGTTGAGTCGGAAATAATTTGATGAGCTGTAATTAACTGAGTCTTCATCTGATTCTGTCGATCTGAGGAACGTGGAGGAAGATTTCACAATTGCATCCCCTTGTTATGCAATGATGTATTGAATTGATGCTGTTGTAGTAGTTGGGCGGGTATGCGTCCACTCAGAATCAAGTATTGTTTCTGCTTTTGGATTTTATTTGGATGTGTATCGGGGTATGTTGTGTCCCAGAGCTTGGAATGGTATAAGGAATTGGCCCCACAATTAAATGGAATGCACAGAGTTTTACAGCAGAATGATGATGCTGTTACCTGTGAGGATTTGAAGGGTGTAGGATCTTTTGACAGAACATGTCTCCTCAACACCAATTTGTCGAGGAACCTCGATGTTTTTATTGTGGGCACTGGAAATTTAGAGATACTTCCGTATGTAAAGATTGTTTGTCCAGTAAAAGGCTGCACGATAAGTGTCAACTTATCAGGCAGTGTTAAAATCGGTGAAAATGCAGCTATAACAGCGGGCACAATAGTTTTTACTGCTGTGAATCTAACCATGGGACCTAATTCGTTTTTGAACACATCAGCATGCGGTGGGTCACCGCCACCTCAGACAAGCGGAACACCTGTTGGTTATGACGGAGCTGGTGGTGGACATGGTGGACGTGGTGCGTCGTGCCTGAAAACTAATAGTACGAGCTTCTGGGGCGGTGATGTCTATGGATGGCAAACCTTGTCAACCCCGTGGGAATATGGTAGCAAAGGTGGTGGTACTTCAAACAATCACAAGTTCGGAGGAAATGGTGGTGGGCGGGTTTTTCTCAACGTGAAGGATGTGTTGTACATAGACGGATCTGTATCTGCTGATGGCGGAGATGGCGGGTCACTTGGTGGTGGTGGAAGTGGTGGAAGTATCATCATACTCTCGCAGAAGCTGTAAGTAGAGTTATATTTGTCTGTAATTACATTTATTCTTCCATTGGCAATTCTTTTTTTTTTTTTTTTGGTGGTGGTTGGGGGGGGGTGTGGCATTCCAAATGAGATTGGCACTCTAGTGATATGCTAATTCAGCAGTATTATATCAGTTTTAATAATATAGCTTGAATTTACAGGAAGGGCTATGGCATCATCAGTGCAGCGGGGGGACAAGGGTGGGGTGGTGGTGGGGGTGGAAGGATATCGATGAACTGTTACAGCAAGCAAGAAGATATACAAGTCACCGTGCACGGTAGTCCCTTCTAACTAATATCCACGAACTTACATTTTAACTAATGGATGCTGCTTGATGCTGTATTTGTCGGAAAAGATTCATTTGGGATGATAATGCCTTATTGTGTTTTTGTCCATTTGAAAAAAGTTATATCTGTGTCAATTTTCTATTTAAATGAAACTTATTCATTTTGGGATTGATTCTGCATTTGAAACCAAGTGAACCTGCAAAATTGCATATTCTATCCGCCAGAGCTAAACACTATTTCAGTGCGTGGATCAAATTTGTGTTGTCCGTTGCAGGTGGACTAAGTATTGGATGTTCTGGGAATGCTGGAGCTGCAGGTACCTATTTCGATGCGTCGGTACTGAGTTTACGGGTTAGCAATGATAATATGACGACGGAGACGGAAACTCCGTTGCTGGATTTTTCCACCACCCCACTCTGGACAAATGTCTACATAGAGGACAAGGCAAAAGTACTAGTACCTCTCTTGTGGACAAGAGTTCAGGTACTCAATCATGCCTTATTTCATTTATGTATATATATATATACACATATATATATTGTTTTGTATGAAGATTCTTCAGTTTGGTCTGATTCTCTGGTGAACTCTTTCTCTGATTTCTGTATGCTTCTGGATACCCCTAGACTGACTTGTCTAACAGCCAACAGGTTTACTGGTCTGCATGAATTGTCATAATACATCCTTCTAATGTAAATGACATACTCATGCATATTGCATATTGAATGTTAAAGCCATAGTTACTTAAGTGAAGGTTTTGGCCCGATGATACCCTTTTCTGAAAATTTTGCGGGGAGTATATTCTAACGTTTTAATATCATCTGAAGGTTAGGGGCCAGATAAGCTTGTATCGTGGAAGCAGCATTATATTTGGATTAACCAAATATCCTGTCTCTGAATTTGAACTGGTCGCAGAAGAACTTCTAATGAGTGATTCTATCATAAAGGTATGGGCTTTGCTTTTTGTGATATCTTTCTTTTGGAAGTTCACTTTTGAAATCTTAAATTAGCCAAATTGAACATTTGTTATATGTGTAACAGTCACTGCTGTAGTTAAAATGATGTTTGAGCTTTTTAATTGTGAAAACTTGAAACTCGAAGCATCATAATGGCTGGGCATGACTCAGTTATGTGTCTGAGCATTGGGATATCTGCAGAATTGCTCATTTTGTAAGCTCCATGATGCTGCATCATCATGATATTTCTTTCTTTCGCTCAGCGAAGTTAAATGGTTCCTGTATTATCTTATGTCGGTCCATGCTCGTATTAGTCACATGTTTTTTTGGCTTATGACGTTATCGAAGGTTTACGGTGCTTTTAGAGTTTCTGTCAAAATGCTGCTCATGTTGAACTCCCAAATCCAAGTTGATGGCGGTGGAAACTCAGATGTTGCGATCTCTGTCCTTGAAGTCAGAAATCTTCTTGTTCTTAAGGTGCCAGTCAAATTTCTCTGACAATTAATCGTCTTCTTTGTTAGAAGATCGTTATCTGTTGTAATTGTATTGTTTGGTGGTGCAGGATAACTCTGTCATCAGTTCAAATGCCAACTTGGGTTTGTATGGGCAGGGACTTTTGAAGCTTACTGGTTCCGGTGATACCATCAAAAGCCAGAGGCTCTCATTGTCTCTCTTTTATAATATTACTGTAAGATTTCCGAATCACGTCACTTCCATTATATGCATTTCTTGTTTTGTTTCAGTACCCATGCGTATCAGGGTATTTCTTCATTTTCGTCATGTTGGCAGTAAACGTTTGATATGTTTCAGATGGGACCTGGTTCTTTACTTCAAGCTCCCCTGGATGATGATGGAAGTAGAAGCCTGTAAGAGAAATAGAAACTGATGGATTGTTTACCTTTCTGACCTTTTTTCCTTGAGCTGGCTGATTTTATAACCTATGATTTACAAAAAAAAATAGGGTGACTAAACCACTCTGCGATGGTACACAATGCCCTATGGATCTGATCACTCCACCAGATGACTGCCATGTGAATTATACATTGTCCTTCTCAATGCAAGTAAGTCCAACTATGTTATACAACATTCTGTGGTCAACTAACAGATAGTTGTTTAATAATGATAGTATGCGGCTTCGTGCCCCTAAAAAGCTATTCTGAATGTTTTTGTTCCGCAGGTATGTCGTGTTGAAGATATAATGATTAATGGAGTCATTAAAGGAAGTATTATTCAGATCCACAGGGCACGGACAATCATTGTAGATTTTGACGGAACCATAACTTCATCAGGATTTGGTAATTATCTTCAGACTTTGTCATGCTTTTATTATGTCCCATCATTGGTTTGTCATATCTTTTTTTGCGTCCTTATCCCATGGCTCTGTTAATTGGTGCAATCCACAAATTTTGCATGATATTAATCTATATGGGAACTATCTTTAAAGCACTTGGAATTCTTTTTAGGTTGCAGGACCGGCTTTGGCAAGGGAAATTATTCGAATGGTGCCGGTGCTGGTGCTGGACATGGAGGGAAAGGGGGTTCCGGCTTTTTCAATGGTACTCTGAGCAAAGGTGGTTGCAAGTATGGCAGTGCAGACCTTCCTTGTGAGTTGGGTAGTGGAACAGAAGGTCCTAACAAATCCGATGGCTATGTTGCTGGCGGTGGGATGATAGGTACATTATACTCCAACTTTTAGTAGTTTTATTCTGGAGATAAAGTGGTCAAACATTGACTTTTAATTGTAGTTTGAAGTATTTTTTGAAGTTTGGGAGTAATGTAATTTTTAGACAACTGTGCCTAGTCTTTGCATCCCTGATCACATATAAAAAGTTTTTTATAGAACATCATGGGTAGTTCTAATCATGATTTATCACTGATCACTGATAGTGATGGGATCCAGACAGTGGCCACTACTTAGACTGGAAAATTACGGATTAATTGAGGCAGACGGGCAGAGTTTTCGCAAACCGACTGGTAATAAGAACAGTACTCTAATTGGTGGACTTGGTGGAGGTTCTGGTGGGACTATCCTTCTTTTTCTTCAGTATCTTACGCTTGCCGAGAATTCTACGTTATCCGCTATCGGTGGCTATGGTGGCTCATTGGGTGGTGGCGGCGGCGGTGGTGGTAGAATTCATTTTCATTGGTCTAAGATTGCCAGCGGAGAAGATTATGTTCCCCTTGCTTTCATTGATGGGGTCATTGACTTGAGGTGTGTCATTCTCTAGGTTACTTCTTCTGAATCATAAAAATTCTATAGAATCATAAAAACACCTGACTGCAGTTTTTTAATTCAAGGGCAGCGTGTTTAAAAGAGCTGCCACAAAATGCAGCTGCTGATGCTTTAGTTTTTGAAAAGCATGGGCCTTTACATAAATTTTACTGATGATTGATTTTGAGCCACAGGGGTGGTGCTGGGAGCGGGGAAGGTATTGATGGTGAGACGGGAACGGTTACCGGGAAGAAATGCCCAAAAGGCCTATATGGTACTTTTTGTACAGTACGTACTAAACTATCCCTATCTTTCTCAATCTTTTGACCCATTATATTTAATATCGCTCAAGTGCGAAAAAGTACCGTATATGGTGAGGGATCTTAATCATGCCATTTTCTTTGTGTTCATGGTCATTTATTGTAGGAATGTCCTGTTGGAACATACAAGGATGATGAGGGCTCTGATCCAGATCTCTGCAAGCCATGTTCCGTGGAACACCTTTCTCGCCGTGCCAAGTTTGTATATGTAAGAGGTGCGTTTTAAATTTATTTTCAACAATGACTTATCTGATGCAAAGCTACATCTTGTTGCTCTCCTTCTGTTTAAGGAAACAAGTTTAATCGTTCAGTTTTTGTTCTATCTGTTGGTTATTTTTTCAGGTGGGGTAACCCAATCGAGCTGCCCTTATAAATGCATATCTGACAAATACAAGACCACAAAGTGCTACACTGTTTTTGAGGAGCTGATATATACATTTGGAGGGCCGTGGCCTTTTGCCCTTCTGTTGTCTTGTGTTGTTATTCTGCTAGCTCTCCTATTAAGTACTCTGAGAATAAAAATCATTGGATCTGGGAGCTCTTATGAGGGAGCCTCCATTGAGAATCATGATGATCAACGTTTTCCTCATCTTCTTTCTTTATCAGAGGTTAGAATGTTTTTATGTTTCCTGCTTAAAGCTACGTCTCTAGCTAAATAAATATGCCGTACTTGTTTACAGGTTCGTGGTGCCAAAACAGAAGAAACACAGAGTCACGTACACAGGATGTATTTTATGGGCCCAAACACGTTCAGAGAGCCATGGCATCTGCCGTACTCCCCCCCTTCAGCAATCTTCGATATTGTGTAAGAATGCTTGATAGTGAATTTGGCTATCATTTGGCAAACATCTATCAAGTTCACTCGCTTCGTCTCTTGTTCGGCAGGTATGAGGATGCTTTCAACCGATTCATTGACGAGGTCAACTCAGTTGCTGCATATGAATGGTGGGAAGGATCAGTACACAGCATACTTTCCGTTATTGCATATCCTTGCGCCTGGTCCTGGAAACAATGGCGAAGAAGAAAGAAGGTTCGTCGGCTTCAAGAGTTGGTCAAGTCTGAATATGATCATTCATGCCTACGCTCTTGCAGATCACGCGCCCTTTATAAAGGAATGAAGGTTAGGATATTTGATATGGCTTACATGTTTATCGTATTTATACACGTGCAAACAAACACACGCGTAAACAAACACACGCGTAAAAGTATCCCAACGGTTGCACAATAGCAGTTACCTTTATTACATTTATAGGATTCTGTTGCATCATATAACAATCTATTGTCTTGCAGGTTGGGGCGACACCTGACCTTATGGTTTCGTACATCGATTTTTTCCTCGGTGGTGATGAGAAACGTATAGACGTTGTCACCAACATGCAGAAAAGATTTCCCATGAGAATAGTTTTTGGTGGGGATGGAAGTTATATGTCTCCTTACAATCTTCACACCGACACATTATTAAGCAATCTCATTGCCCAGGTAGTGTAGATACTCTTTACCTTCACTCCAGTGATTACATGGCATGCAATTTTTCGTAAAAATTGCTCTGTCATAAGTTTTTTTTTCTTTACATATAGCACGTACCTCCAGCTATATGGAACCGCTTGGTGGCTGGTCTAAATGCTCAGTTACGGATAGTAAGACATGTATCTATACGAACAGCACTAATTCCCGTCATCAATTGGATAAAGACTCATGCTAACCCTCAATTGGGGTTCCATGGTGTCAAAATCGACCTGGGCTGGTTTCAAGCTACATCTACTGGGTACTATCAGTTGGGTATCTTGGTGGCTGCTGGTGATTATGCTCTTCATTCACAGTTTTTAGGGGTCCATGACGCACCATCCAGGTTCTTGTTTTATATATCATGTGAATTGGCTTTTACTTGTTTCGTATATTGACTCTTCATTCCAATCATCTTTCAGGAGCTTTTCTACAATTTCTGAGAGCAGCGCAGATTATTCGGAAGATACTCAGGTTTCTACAAGCCACGTTAACCGTAAAAAAATCACTGGAGGCAGCAACGGTGGCATAATAGACGAATCAACCTTGAAGTCGTTGAGCTATAGAAATGACTATCTTTTTCCATTTTCTCTCCTGTTGCTTAATACCCGACCTGTCGGTCGACAGGTACACACAATCACTGCAAAAAACTCTAACCTTGTTTAAAAGCTCCTATTATCTGATGACTGATCATAGGTTGATCTCCTCTGTTTGACAGGAAACTGTACAGCTTTTGATCACTATCATGATCTTGGCAGATGTTTTCGTGACTCTTCTCATGCTATTTCTATTCTACTTGATATCTCTTGGGGCTTTTCTAGCGGTGCTACTTATCCTTCCTCTTTCGCTGCTCTCTCCATTTCCAGCTGGCTTGAATGCTTTGTTCAGTAACGGGCCTCGAAGACCGGCTCTTGCTCGTGTTTATGCTCTGTGGAATGCTTGCTCAGTCTCAAACATAGTGAGTGATGTCAAACGTCTTCAACTGCATCGTTTTGAAACTTCTAATTGTGTCCTAACATCGGCATTAAATCCATTTTATTCAAAATTCTTCGACTGCAATTCAGATGTTCTGGTTGAAAAAGCCTAATCTTTTTTACTTCTCTGTGAATCCTCAGGTTGTGGCCTTCATCTGTGGAACCATTCACTACATTATCGCCTCTCTGAAATCCATGGAAGAAGCAAGTTGGAGGTGAGTTTGATACAGCACATTTAAGGTTCTTCTCAGATCAATAAACTTGCCTACCCAATAACGTTATACTCTGTTTTTTCAAACATGGGAAACATAAGAGTGACATAACAGGTAAAGATCAGTGGAAGTACACAGTGGTATCAGAAACTTTTCATGACGAAAATATATCTTTTTTATGAACTCAGGGATGATGAAAAGTGGTGGCTTTTACCGACTGCATTGTTGTTGTTGAAGGCTGTTCAATCTCGATTCGTCGATTGGCACATTGCTAATTTAGAAGTCAAAGACTTCTCCCTTTACAGCCCTGATCCTGATACCTTTTGGGCCTATGAATCCATTTCTTGAAACCAACGAACAATATTTTCATATTCCTGCGAAATTGCGACGGCTGTGTATATATTTTCTCGCCAACCAATTTTTTTTTTTCTGTGTGAGTTTGGAATTTCTTCATTACAGAGCATGTTTTCATATGGTTCTTACTTGCAACTGTTCATTCTTCTTCAGTAGCTCTCACATTTAAGCAAATCGTAATTAGTGTAAACATATTCGCACTCGCATGTTAGAGAAAATCCACACAAGTACCAACCAAAAAAGAAAATCTGGTATATCTGCAAAATGGATGAATTAGGACACCATGGCACAATCAGAGAGAGAGAGAGAGAGAGAGAGAGAGAGAGAGAGAGTCAACTTTTCTCGTGCTCGGATGAGAGAAGACCTATTTGCTCGGTGAGCTCCGCAATATTTTCCGTTTTATCCCAACCATTCTCCGACTTCTTCACCTCACTGCTTTCCTCTAACACATCATCTGCCACCGTAAGACCCGTCTCTGTTTCAGTAGGAAGCGGAGACTGAAGAAACTCTTCCCAGAAAGGATCATTAACTTCGGGCAGCTCTTGCATGCCGTCGAACAAAGCATCGTTCCATTCTAAAGCATCAGAACACAGTGGAATTTCTCCGCCCACAGAATCTGACGTGGGGCCCACGAATACATTATTTTCCGCAGTCGGCCCATATAAATCAGAAGTTGCAGCAGCAGTGTTCGCCGTAACTGACGAAGTTGTTTGGATAAACACGGGCACAGATGTACAAGGTACTTCTTGAAGAGTCACGCCGTCCACCGCATTATTAGATGGTGACGGTGAAGTTTCATCCGCAAAGCTCTCTAGCGTCGGAGAAGAATCCATGTCTGTTATCTGCTTTAGCATCGAAGTTGCTGCATCGTTCATCAAAGGCTGGTATTTCACAATCTGACCATCCATGGGGTTATTAGAGATATCATCTTCTTGAACGCCGTCTTGCTTAATCCTCCTTTTTTTGTTCGCTTGAGTGACTCGTCGGGCACTATCGTTAGGCTGCTGCTGCTGCTGCATGAACTGTGCGAGAAATCCCGGGCTATTAACTGCCTTCGCCAGGAACGACATCATTTGCTGCTGGCGCTGTTCCATGCCTTGAAGGCGCTGAACAGTTGCCTGCAACTGAACGTCTGTGGTTTGCTGCTGCTGTCTTAACCTGACGAGCTCTTGCACGAGGACGTTCTTGTCCCTTTTCAGCTGCTCGACTTCCTCCTCTATCCCGAATTTTCCCACCTCAACGCATGCGCTAACGGCCGAACTCTGCGTGTTAGGTTGCTGTTGTTGCGGAGGATGGCCGTGGGCGGGTTTTCTTCGAGTGATGCTCTTGAGCAGATGTTTTTGGCCTCTTAGGAATCCCTCGTTTGCAAATTCCCAACGGTCGGGATCGACCTTTCGAAAGCCCTGTATCTCCAGATACCCCAAGAGGTATTAAAACTGAATGCACGTAAAAAGAACTAATCTTTATAGAAATCTTCGAACGAATGCCAAAGAGATAACAACTTTGACAAGAACAGAAGAAAAAAAGGACAACCTGACACATGTGTACATTAGCATTTAATTAAAGAACAAACACCGTGCTCTGCTTGAAATGTATTGACATCTGCAGACGATGATATCGGTTTAACTTAGGTTTCTGAATTTAGAAGACGAGCAATTTACTGAGCTCAAAAAGCCATGATAAGTGATTAACAACCCTCAAATGCGATTCACAATCCGTTGGCATAACCATCACAGAGAGAACTCATATTCCAGTTCAAGAACACAGAGCACAAAAATCATGAAAAGAACTTCAAGCACAGTCCACAAAAAAAATCCATCCCATACCAGTACTGAAATTGGCCAAGTAACCCTTTAAACGAATAGGAAAAACTAGCAAAAAAACGCAAACAAAGCATACGTAAGTATTAAGCTGCCGGACAAAGCTGGAGAAATTGTTGTGCTTGAAGTTTTTGGGCAATAGTTCCTTGGCAAACTCAGCCGAGTCCCAAACCACGAAACTGTTATTCGTTGCGCTCCACGATACTATCTTATCCGTGCTGGGGTCATCCACCATGTCGTACGTCTTCACCAGGAATGCCGGCGGCGCATTAGAAGCTGGCATCGGCGCAGGAGCCGGCGGAGTCGCCTCAGCGGCGGCGGACGCAGGCGACGGAGTTGTCTCCATGGAATTCACTCCTCTCTTCAGCCGAAACGATATTAAGGACTATAACAACAATAAAATGACGCGATCATCAACAGCACAGTCATTGAGTGACTACTGCAATAAGACGAGAGCCGAGCCGAGGAGTCGACGCTTGTGGATTGAAGAAATGTCTCTGACCAATAAATTAGGGCTTGCTTTCCTTTCCTCAGATGAAGAAAAAGTAAAAAGGAATAAGAAAATTTCGGTAATATTATTTATTTATTTCTTACAAGGCCGAGTAGCCGAACTGAAATAGAGATACTACAATACAAAGATCATTTTCACATTTCACGTCAATTTCTCTATAAATTTCTCCATTCACTTTCATTATCAAATCAACATATAATCAATCATACACTCCAATTTCTTCTGTTTATTGCAAATCATACATTTTTCGCTTGCTATATACTATATAGGTATATGTATACGTAACTCCATCCATATCACAGACGCAATATCCAACTTCCAAGTATATGATAAAATGTTTTAAAATAGATAGTATATAATAAAAGATCCCGAAAAAAATTCGGGCCGGGTCGGGCCTACTCGGCCGTATGCTGCTTGCAACCTTTCGGGCCGTAGTGCTGAGAGCTGCGCTTGACCATCTTCCTACACAAGTAGCAGTAATGGCTTTGGCAAGACCAGCAAAATATGTGGTTGTTATTACCCATCTGCAAAAACACACATTTTCTTTACACACAACAGACTTATATTTCGCCATCGAAGAATCATTTTCAGACTAAAATAAGCAAGAAGAGGAGAAGAAGAAAAAAAAAACGACGATAGATTAAGTAATGCAAGATGTATTCTTCGGCATCATACCTTAACATTATACTGACCACAGTTAGGGCAAGGATGACCATTGTTAGGAAAAAGCTGGGCCTGAACTTGGCCAACGATTTGACGCCCATTGACTCTCTCCTCCCACCTTTGAATCTCTTCACTCGGAAATAGTTCGCAGTTCCCATCCCTAAAAATCATTCGCCAAATGAGCAAAATTCGAAAAAGTGTTGATTTTCTTTTTATCGTAGGCGTAAGGAGAAAAAAAAAACCTGAAATGCTCATAACCAGCGATGGCCTTACTACATCGAAAGCAGAAATACTGTCCACAGTTACTGCACTCCATCTTATTGCAGCCCTCCGTTCGAGAGATAGCCATCTTGCAAGAAGGGCACTGCTTTGCGAAGCTTGTGATTTCCTTCAGGCTGAGGAGATCGTTGATCATCTCCTTCACACGTCTGTTTTCCTCGCCCTTCATCGAAGTCGATTTCTGTCTTTCCTGACATGCATTTATAAATCCCCTAAGGTCGGTCAATCGTAATGACAAAAAAGGCGAACGTAGATTACTACAAACCTGCAAAACGACAAGTTTCATCTCGGGCGTCATGCATGTGATTCCAACGTGCCTACGTTCTTTGCAGAGCGTACAGAAGCTGTAATAGCATTTTGAGCACTGTGCATGGTCGTCCTCGTCCTCTATGCAAGGGGTTTCGCACCTCGGGCAGTAAACAATGTCGGACATTGAGTCGAGCGTTTTCTCTAATACTAGGGAATCCCAGCGCTCGAATTCTTGTTCGCCTACTAATCTCTTGAGCAAGCCAGGCGGGACCATGCCCTCGCATTTTGATTCGGGGCATTGGAGTTTCAGTACCGTGCCCTCGGATATGTGCATGTCTGAGAATGTTTTCATGCATTTCCAGCAAAAGAAGTGCTGACATGGCAGCTTCACAAACTGCGTACCTGATAAAGCACAGCAAGCGTAGATATTACGTCTGTGCCACAAGTTAAGTTTCAAAGCTGAAGCTAATCGGAGATTTTATTATCCTTCTAAATGAACAATTGCAGCACTATCTAGATCGATAATGAAAATGAATGTCATATAATGTGGCGAAGAACAAATCGACTGAAGCAGCGGTATCTATGGTAGTAACCGTGAGAAAGTTCATGAATGAATTGCAATACAATTGCGTTTTGTATATTAAATAAACATCTTACCAGGAAACTCACTGAAGCAGATGGGACATTCTTGGATGTTTCTGCAGAAATTCTCGTGAAGCTGTTCGTCGCTGTAACTCTTCAAGAAAGGAATATCGATGTTGGGAGTTATACTTTTCGATATTGCCCTACGATCTTTATCACATGTTAAGCCATAAGGTCCAAGAACTATCTCGTTTTCAAAACCGAGATAAGAGAGGGTAGAAGAATGTAACCAATCCAGCCATTGGTATATCACTTCCTGCCCGTTATTCTCTTCCCAAATTGAATCGAGCTTGAGGCACAGATCAGATATTTTAGCAGAATTTAGCCATTGGACTGAGATTGTAAAGTAAGGAGCGCAGTTGCTCGGGTATGACTTAGGTAACAAACATGTCAGAATGATTGGAGGCAGATATTCAACTCTGAAAGAATACGAGAAATCGGAGAGGTCTTCATCCTTCTTCTCAAGAGAATCGGAGTTAAACTTTGCAGTGATGCAACATCCTTAAGGCACTTCAACATTGATAAGCGCCTATACAATACAAGCAAGTCTAAGAATTGCTGCTTGTGAAGTTACAAAATAAGCACGCTTTCTTCATCGATAGATTACCTGGAAACACTTGAGGCCACTTTGGTTTTCGAGAATGACTATTTTCTCACCATAAATAGATTCCAAAGCGAGTAGCTGCACACCAGTAAAGATAAACCAAGCGACAAAAACAGAGCGACTGATTAGAGAGAGCTCGGCAAAGTACGAAAAAGACTACCGAAAAACGCAATGAACCACAATTAAAAGCACGGAGCACAACTCATATTAAGAAACAAGAACAAGCTACATCCTCAAAATAGCAATCAATCAAACATAAAAGAACTACCTCATCCTCCTGCATCTGTTTGTTATTGTTCGAAAGCTCCTCAGAAAGGTCTCCTTCTTGGACATCAACTCTCAGTTCTTCAAGTCTTTTAACCATATCATCCTCGTCCAACCCACTTTCAGCTTCTTTTTCCCGTCCTTTCCCACTTCCAGCTGAAGAAACATCAATTTCATCGATATGAGCATCATCGTGATTCAACTTCGAGCCGCGCCCACTATCAAATTCCAGCTCATCTCCACCCCTAACATTAACATCTAATTTCGCGCGCGACCCGCCGTCAATTTCACCCTCCTCTCCACGCCCATCATCGCCAGTGGAACGAAAGTCAATTCCTGCGGCGGAATCCCTTTCACGAATCTTCGAATTCTCAAACTTCTTCACATACCTTCCCCGAAAATTCCGGCGTCTTTGATCTGTCTGGTTCCATGGTCGCGCCTGGTGGTCGACCTGAGAGGATTGGGATGATGCTGCTCCGCCGTCGCGACGTTCGGCGGGATGACGATTGTTTTCAAGAATCCCAAAGTCATCAGCTTCACGATGTCGGGAATCAGAGGTTTTGGCAGCTCTTCTGTAGCCTGGTGCTTTTCTTGTCGAAGACATTGCCGCCGATTTTGCTTCGCTGACTTCCACGTTATTTGTTTATTTATTTATTTATTTTTGCTATTACAATTTACATACATAAGACGGTGGCACAAGAAGTGCAACTGATTTTGATATTTTTTTTTTTGAAAATAACTGATTTTGATTTAGATGTTCAAATTTCAACCTAGTTTTTAAGGGTCCTTACTCATTTGCACAAAAACTTGTAATTAGTACCCTTTCAGTATTTTTTTATATATATATGTACCTAATAGAATAAATTTTTGCACATAGGTACCCAATCCGCCGCAGATACGCCATATATGATATAACACATTTAGGTGAAAATGGTACGTCATATATAACATACTAAGTACCATATAAAAACCATATAGAGTACCGTATAAACGCGTGACGTGGTACGCAATACACATAAAAAGGTACGACAGTCGGCAAGACTAAGAAAAATTGGTATAAACAGTAAAACGGGTACCTATCTGTAAAAATATCTGGCATAAGTACCGATTTGTAAAATTTTTTTCTAATTGGGTATTTTTTATAGATGTCACAATTATTAATACAAAATTTATATTCCGAAGTAATCTCCTAATTTTGTTGGAAATCATATAACTCGACATGGGCATGGGCCGTTAAACCTGAATTAGTGTAAAAACTAATTTTCTCTTTTTCTTTTTCTTAAAAGGGGATTTTACATAAAAATACCCATTAATATAAAAAATTAGCAAGTCAATACCCTGTCAGTAATTTTTTATATGCAGGTATCTGTTAGAATAAATTTTTGCACATTTGTACCTGCCCGCCGCAAGGTACATCATATCACACATTTAAGTACCATAGAAAAACGTATTGTGGTACGTAATACGGCTAGTAATGGTGCCATCATATAGTCAGCCGCGAGGTACCGTATGGAACGTATATAGGTATCATACATGGGTAGCATATAAATGTGTGACGTGGTACGCAATACGCATATAAAATGTACGTCAAGACCGGGAAAATGTACGCACAGTCGAACGGGTACTTATGCAAAAAAAGTTTCTGACATAGGTACTGACTTGCAAACTTTTTATACAATTCGGTATTTTTCTATATATTCACCTTCTTAAAATATTCACCTTATATTAATATCGGATATGATAGTAAAAATCCAACTAAATTCGAATACGTAATCTTAATTGGGAGATGTCATGATTCACTTTAGGGACAAAAACTCATTCGCTGAGGCATAAAACTCACGTACTTCAATGTAGAAAATGGGAAAGGAAAAAAATAAGATAAAATGCCCTCGACCACATGACTTAATTTTAAATCGTGTTTGGCTTGAAAAATAAATATATATGTCTATTTTCTAATCAGAAATTAACAGCTGTAAGTCTGCCCCCATGATTTAGCCCAACCTAAGTCATCAACAAACTGAATGTTGTCAATGAAGTTTCTTCGTGAAGGATGCTTTAGGCATAGATTATAGGGAAGCAATAGTCTTTGGAATTAATGGAGTATTAATGATCTAATTCCTAACTCACTTTAAAAAGCGCAGCAAATTATTTATTTTGTGAGACGTGTGTAAGCTTGTTGCAAATCTTCTTCAAAATTTTGGAACAACGTCTGATTTCTCAGGTCAGATTAACAGTTCTTCAACAACCCATTTTATCGTCCCTAAGTGTAAAAACACAATCTTTATGACATGTCCCTAATTGAACTTACAAGTTTGTTTTTTCTTTATTATATATATATTCAGCTTGAGTGATTATATTGTTAGGTACCTTATTCAACCGAAGTGTAAATGTTGCGCATTTCTCAAGTAAACTTACTTTTATAGCTTTGAACAAGTGTTAAGACGTCGGTTGATACTTTTTAGCTACACACCTCGTTTAGTATTTATTAATTTATTTAACTATTGGCCCTATACTATATCTAGTTTATATCGATATTCATGATGACATCTTTCCTAAATAACGTTTTATAGCTCAGCCCAAAATTCTTGAATTTAATGATTTAATCTTGAAATAAGGCACTTAATAACTTTCATACGTAATACTTGGCATGCCATCGTTAATAAAACAAATAAATAATGAGGCATTTCATTGTCAAATACGTTAACTGAAAAAATGCAGCAAGCTTGTGCCTTTTGCCCAATTCTTGATATACGTTTCACTACTATCAAACCAAACCTCGGACTCGTTTCTCTTACACCTTCGCCGCACAGAGGGGCAAATTTCCCAACAAACCTCTCCTACTTTCTTTCTCTCATCATATACACAAATATATACACACTCTACATATATATAAAACCATCCTCACCAAAGCATCACCATCCACTCCTAAAAAAACCCTTCTTTCGACCTTACATCATTACCAAAAAAAAGCTTCCCAAAAGCATGGACACTGTACTAATATCCTTCAGCTTCATATCAGCAGCAACAGCCTATCTCCTATGGTTCTACCTCCTAGCAAAAACCCTAAACGGTCCAAAGGCTTGGCCTTTAGTAGGTAGCCTCCCACACCTCTACATGAACCGCCATAGATTCCACGATTGGATCTCAGACAACCTCAGATCGACGGGCAAATCCGCCACCTACCAAACCTCGACCATCACCGTCCCCTTCATCGCTCGCCGGCAGAGCTTCTACACAGTCACATGCCACCCTAAGAACATCGAGCACATACTTAAGACGAGGTTCGACAACTACCCTAAGGGCCCATCTTGGCAGAAAGCCTTCCACGATCTTTTAGGACAGGGAATCTTCAACAGCGATGGAGAAACGTGGCTTATGCAGAGAAAGACTGCTGCTTTGGAGTTTACGACGAGGACCTTAAGGCAAGCCATGGCTAGGTGGGTGAATCGAACTATTAGGACTCGTCTTTGGGTTATCTTGGAGAAAGCTGCGAAGGAGGGCTCAGCCGTTGACTTGTTGGACCTTTTGCTGCGTTTGACTTTTGATAATATTTGTGGGCTTACCTTCGGCAAAGACCCTGAGACATTATCGCCGGATTTGCCTGAGAATCCCTTCGCCGTCGCCTTTGATTCTGCTACTGAGTCTACGATGCAAAGGATGCTCTACCCAGGGTTTCTATGGAGGCTGAAGAAAGCCTTCGACTTGGGGTCCGAGAGAAGGCTGAGGAAAAGCTTACAGATGGTCGAGAATTACATGTCCGAAGCACTCGATGCAAGGAAGGAGACGCCTTCCGACGATCTTCTGTCGAGGTTCATGAAGAAGCGCGACGGAGACGGCAACCACTTTCCCAACCACGTACTGAAGCGCATAGCACTGAACTTCGTCCTCGCCGGCCGTGACACGTCATCGGTGGCTCTCAGCTGGTTCTTCTGGCTAGTGATGAACAACCCGCGCGTGGAAGAGAAGGTCATCGGCGAGCTCACGGCGGTGCTCCGAGAAACGAGGGGCGAAGACGTGGGGAAATGGACTGAGGAGCCGCTGACGTTCGACGAAGCTGATAAGCTCGTCTACCTCAAGGCTGCCTTGGCCGAGACTCTACGGCTGTACCCTTCCGTGCCCGAAGACTTCAAGTACGTCGTGGCCGACGACGTTTTGCCGGACGGGACTAAAGTTCCGGCGGGTTCGACGGTGACTTACTCGATATATTCCATGGGGAGGATGAAGAGCATATGGGGAGAGGATTGCTTGGAGTTTAAGCCTGAGAGGTGGTTGGTGGTCTCGGCGAGCGATGGGTCGACCCGATTCGAATCGCCGAGAGATAATTACAAGTTCGTGGCTTTCAACGGTGGACCGAGGACTTGTTTGGGGAAGGATTTGGCTTATTTGCAGATGAAGTCAGTGGCTTCTGCGGTTCTGTTGAGGTACCGGCTTTTCCCGGTTAAAGGTCACAAGGTTGAGCAGAAGATGTCTTTGACTCTTTTCATGAAGAATGGGCTTAAGGTTAATCTCAAGCCGAGGGATATTATTGGAAATTATAATAATAATAATGGTGTTGTTGCTGCCATGTCAGCATGAGGGAAGAGTTGTTTTGGTGGTCAGGGGCATATTCGTCAGTTCGATGATCGCTTTGTGTGTGTGTGTGTGTGTGTTTTTTTTTTTTCAATCGTTATTAATTTATTTTCTTTAAAAAAATGTCAATGGTCAGTGTTGTGAATTGTTTAAACATTGTGATTTTTCGGAAAAATGCATTGTATATGGGTGGTGTAGTGTAAATTGTGCGTGAAGAATGCTGTATAGTTATTTTCCATTCTTACCAAATCCAATGAAATGGTTTCATTTAGAATCTTACTATTTAAGTCTAATAATTGACAACAAGGCGTCTGTGGTACTTCTTGTAGACTTGTCTTTGTTTTAAGTGCTTTCCTTTTCTATGTGTTGACACAACATGAAAATGTGTATATGAGATTGGACGTGAAAGCGATGCGTATGACGAATAATGCGAGATCAGTGTTTTAAAACGCGCATAGCGCAACGCGTCGCGTTTCAGTTCTAGCGTAAATACCGTAGCGTATTGCGTGAGTATTTCGGACAAGCCACTTATTACGTTTAGAAACATAATTTATAACAAATTATTAATCATAAGCACATTATTTAGTAAGTTTTATATAAAATTTGCGTTCAAATATATATAAAATCTAATAGTATGTATTCGAAATAATAAGAATATATTAAACAATTCATATGTATAAGATTAATAGAATTTTTAAATCTAATTTCACCGTACCAACACTAAAAATATTAAAAATGATAATTGATAAAATTTGAGAAACCCAAACTAAAAGAATATAGTATTTTTGAAAATATAAGATATGCATGTCATTTTGATCGTTGTTAAACAATGAATAAATTAGATAAATTTATTTATTTTTATCACGTAGATTACAATAAAATTATCATTATCGCTTTTTATGTTTGGAGGAGTTAAATTTAAAAATATTAGGAAACTAAAATAAAAATGCATTTGTCAAATCATTAAAGGCCACGTCATCTCTGCCTCTCTGGCGCATTATGTCCTCTTAGACCATCTCCAACCGAGAAACTCATTCTCAAATTCAAACTCATTCCAAAATTCAAAATGCAGTAATTTATCTCCAACCGTCAAACCAATTCTCAAACTCAAAGATCATTTCTGTAATATTCTCTTCTACCAATTTTTTAATATTACCCATTTATAATTTTAGAAGTTGGACCACGACGCTTTTTAAATTGATAAAATATAATTTGTGAGTGCACGCCTCATTGATAGACTACAAATTGTATTCAAATATATATATATATATATAAATATTCATGTAATTAAAGTCATGTAAAATTTACATCTTGAGAAATCTTAAAACGATTAGCTTAAACTAATATCCCTGGCATAAGGCAAAACACGTGTCAAATGATCGTACAACAACATATAAAAGCTACCAGAATAATTGCAAGAAAGTTAAACATTTCCTCTCTATTAATTAAGATTATTATCTCTAGTTTTAACATGATTAGTGATCTTTTAATCGTCAGCCGTCCGATCATTTACAATCGAATCTGACAATGAATCGGACGACTAGGAAGGATCGAGTCGGCGAGTTCCTCGTTCAGTTTTGGAAGCGGTGGCATTTTCTTGAATGTGGGGCCCATCTCATTCATCTGTGTCTGTGCTCTTTGGAAAAACCCAAAACAAAAAAGGGACCTTTTTGCAATGTCAGATATCAAACGCAAATTGCAAACGCAAATGACAGTTCAAACGGAAAGATGCGATTAAATTAAGAGAGAGAATGTTTGAAACCTATTTTGGGTTTGAGTTTTGGATTCGATTGGAGCAATTTTACCCCATATTTGGGTTTTAGGGTACGGTTGGAGTTGCTTAGCGATGGAACCAGTTATTTTTTTAGGTTGCTTTCTCCTTATAGCGACGGATTATCCGTCGAAACAAAGAACGCTTTATTTTTTACGCGTCGTCGCGTTTTGCCGTAGAAACACGCAAAAGCGCGCGTTGATGCGCGCGAAATTTCGCTTTTTAAAACACTGTGCAAGATAAGTAAAAACATATATATACGAAGAGAAACCACACAAAACAGAAAAAGAAAAGAAAAAAAAAATCATCTCTAGTATTATTTAACAACTCTTGCCAAAAACAACGAAAAAACAGCTAAGAACAAAGTACATGACGTATTACATTAAAATCCAAAAGACTATTATATTCTATTCTTATATAAATCATCTTCGCTCGTGTGTCGACGTGTCAAGTAAGTAGTGGTAATAAAACGAATCTTGGACCCATATGATTGTAAAAAATAATTATGCCATCGAAATGTTCTTTTATATGAACGCAACAAAAGAGCACCTAATGAGGGCAATTTCGTAGCTAGGGATCTTCAAATCGTGTCCTAACCCTACCTTATCTTTGTTCTTCACCATTGCACGGTCCATGTTGGAGCTTTTCACGTACAAACCATGCAAATTGCTAATAATTTGTTGGTTAATTCTAAACACATAAAACAAATAGACACTCATTCATGTTTTTTAATTACTACCCCACTAAGCATTGATGAACTAACGTGAACTCTATATAAAGCTTGAGATACTTGAAGCTATTATGTTAGATGTGCCTCGCTTCTTTCTTGAAACACATCCCCAACTATCTCTTTTTCTGCATAAAGATTAAAGACCAAAATATGTTTCAATCCGTTGGAAATGAGAAGTCGAGGTAGTAGAAAATATTGAATCATATCAAGTAATAAAATCAACGTCTTCTAACTTCTATTGGGGGTATCGCATTTTTTGCAGGGAGAAGATCTCGACTAAGACAAAAAGCATGAGAAATGTTGTAATTGACGATGGTAATAATAATAATAATAATAATAATAATAATAAAGAGGAAGGAAGGCACGTATACTCGGTGGCGTTTCAAAGGGATCGTCCCCTCGCAAGCCAAACAAAGGTCTCTTTGAGGTCACATACTACAAAAAATCTTAATAGGTGACTTTAAATTTAATTATAAAGATTGTTTTTTTTATATTATTTTATTACTCGTTTATTTTATTGCTATTTGTTATTCATTCTCCATTGAGGAAACCTATGCTAAAAATTGATGAGGTCGAGAGAGTGGAGACGTTCTATCGTTGAGATTGAAATTGAACTACTCTCATTAGACATTGTGATAGAGAAAAACTACGGTCAATTTCATGTCAGGCTCCAACGTAAGTTTCATTTAGGATTCAGGCCCCTGTCAGAAAATTTTTAGTTTTTAACGACCCAATACACTTAAGTGTTTTTCAGTACCACTTCATGGACCTGCAATACCACTTCATGGACCTGCAGTATCACTTCATGGTTCTGCAGTACCACTTCATCGTTCTGCAGTAACACAATTCGTATCACTTCATATACACGTATAATACTTGCGTATATTTTAGGTCCTTATCACTAAATTTTACAAAAATCGGATCCTTATCTCTATACAATGTTTTTGATAGAGAACTAAAAAAAAAGACGGGACCCACTTGGATTGAGTGTATACACATTAATTACATTATTAATACAATCAAAGAAGAAAAAACATCAAATCTTTTTGTGAAGATTCCCCTAATCGACAAGAAAAACAAGCCTTTTTTAACCCATATTGAAGAAAATTAAATCAATACAGAATAATGAGTCGCGAGCTCTTCAGTCTCACCAGTGAAGTGCATTCAATTTCATCTGCTCAAATCCCCATTTTTTTTTTTCTAATTGCTACACAGAAACAGAGGAGCATTCAAGAAAATGGCGAGCAAGGTCTCCAACTTCTCGGATCTGATCCAAAGAGTTACATCGTCTTGTCTCCTCCACTCCTTAGCTCCTCACCCTTACGACAGCTCAGAAGTCGACGACGATGAAAATGGAGAAAGGCATAAACGCCCAGAAATCGAACACGAAGAGGAAGAAGAATATATTAAAACAGGGGACGACGAGGATGAGAATGCCCACCAGCCAAGGATTGTCGAGCTTGAAATGATAATGGGGCAGGTAAATCGATTCGTCATTACCAGCATTTGGGTCGAATGAAAAACCCACCTTTGGCGGTCCCGTGAAAAATTGAAGAAATTAAATTGATTGTTCTTAGTCGTTTGTGTTTCCATTTTCGATTGAAAAAAAAAATGGGCAGGTATTCGACGCTGTGTCGGTGATGAAGAGGGCCTACGTCACCCTCCAGGAAGCTCACGCGCCTTGGGACCCAGACAAGATGCGCGTGGCCGACGTAGCCGTGGTGGCTGAGCTCCGCCGACTTGGGCTGCTAAGGGAGAGGTTCAGGAGGAGCGTGGCGGCTGCTGGAAGCAGCGGCGGGAGGAGGTGGAGGCTTGGCACGGCGGCGGTCAGGGAGATCGTCGCTCCTTACGAGGCGGCGGTGGAGGAACTGAAAAGGGACGTGAAGATGAAGCAAGCCGAGGTGGACAATCTCAAGGAGAAGCTCAAAACTGCTACTTCCATGGAGAGAAACTCCAGCGCAAAGAGCAAGGGAAAGTCCAAGAGAAGAGTTGGCTGCACCACTCAAGGTTGTTAAAACTTTCTTCTTTCTTCCATTCATTAAGTTAGTTAATCATTAATCTTCGTGTCTGTTTACTACAGTTGCATCAGCACCAGCAGTTGAACTCTTCGAATCCACCATGAGCTTAGTCAAAGAAGCTTCGAAATCCTTCACGTCACTCCTCCTCTCTCTAATGCGCTTGGCCCACTGGGACATCTCCGCCGCCGTGAAGTCCATCGAAGCCGCCGCCGCCGCCGGAGCCACCACCACCACCCCAATCTCAGGCAGCAACCACGCAAAGTACGCCCTAGAATCCTACATAAACCGCAAGATCTTCCAAGGGTTTGACCACGAAACCTTCTACATGGACGGAAGCCTATCCTCCATACTCCACCCCGACCAACACAGGCAAGACTGCTTCACACAGTACAGAGACATGAAAGCCATGGAGCCCGCCGAGCTGCTAAGCATACTTCCCACTTGCACCTTTGGGAACTTCTGCTTCAAGAAGTACCTCTCCATCGTCCACCCTAAGATGGAGGAGTCGCTGTTCGGAAACTTGGATCAGAGGAGGCAGGTGCTCGACGGCCACCACCCTAGGAGTCAGTTCTACGGCGAGTTCTTGGGGCTGGCCAAGGCTGTGTGGTTGCTGCACTTGCTTTCCTTTTCGCTGGACCCTACGCCGAGCCATTTTGAGGCGAGCAAAGGGGCTGAGTTTCACCCTCAGTATATGGAGAGCGTGGTGAAGGTTTCGAATGCTGGTGGTGGGTCGTGGGCGGGTATGGATATGTTGGTGGGTTTTCCGGTGGGTCCCGGGTTTAAGCTTGGGAATGGGAGTGTTATTAAAGCTAGGGTTTATCTTGTTCCCAAGAATTGATGAGGTTCTGATGGACAAAGGCAAGTTCTTTGGATTGAGGATCTTATGAGAATCTGTGATCTGTCGTAATGTTGTTGTGCTGATGTTAAGAGTTTGCTTATTGCTATGTTGTATTGTGGTAATCTTTCCTAGTGAGAAGTACTGTGTAGTTTGTACTATATGCAACTCTTTGTCGTAATGAAATAAATAAATAATAAATAAATATGCTTTTGGTTGAAAAAGTGCAAGCGGCCCATTAAGGCCCAATTAGAGGACGCGATATAAGAAAGGAGCGGGAAAAACTCGAAGATCCCGCCAATCCCATTTCTCCACACCCTTTTTTTGGTCATAAACCCTAACCGCGGAAAATTCCCAATTTTCATTGGAGTTTCTCAATACCGGCGACTATTTGAAGATGTTGGAGCTACGATTGGTGCAGGGAAGTCTCTTGAAGAAGGTTCTGGAATCAATTAAGGACCTCGTGACGGATGCGAACTTTGACTGTTCCGCGACGGGATTTTCACTCCAGGCCATGGATTCGAGCCACGTGGCGCTCGTGGCTCTGCTTCTGAGGTCTGAGGGATTCGAGCACTACAGATGTGATAGGAACATTTCTATGGGGACGAATCTGAACAACATGTCGAAGATGTTGAAGTGCGCGGGAAATGATGATATTATTACCCTCAAGGCCGACGATGGGAGTGATACCGTTACCTTCATGTTCGAGAGCCCAAGTATGAACTTTTATAGGCTACTCTTTGTTTGGGTGTTTCTTTCTGGGACCTGCTTTCTTGTGGGCTTAATTTAGTGATAGTGGCTGACAAATTTTGATTTTCTAGCGTGACTGTAAATAAAGTGGTCTGCAAGTTTTTCGTTTTGTGTTCCAGTGTGATTGTTTGAAGTTGTGGTAATTACGTAACAGATGAGCATGTGTAGGATAATGCCCACGTAGTTCTTGATACTTTCTCTTACGATGGCTGCTTTTTACATTTATTTTGATATTAACCTTCTACCTTGGTGTTTATCTTTCTATGTATCTCAGCTCAAGATAAGATTGCTGATTTTGAGATGAAGCTAATGGATATCGACAGTGAACATCTTGGAATTCCGGAAGCTGAATATCAGGCAATAGTTAGGATGCCATCCGCTGAGTTTTCCAGAATATGTAGAGATCTTAGCAGCATTGGTGACACTGGTAATGCGCCGCTGTAATTGAATGAAACTTTTTTTAGCACTCTTAACATGGGGTTGATACTTACTTGTTTGATTGATTTCAGTTGTCATCTCTGTCACAAAGGAAGGAGTCAAATTCTCAACAAGGGGTGATATTGGAACTGCAAATGTCGTTTGCAGACAGAACACAACTGTCGACAAGGTTCTCTTTTGTTTCCTTATTTGTGAAAAAATGTTTCGTGTTTCTTCATTTAAAACTCGTAATTTGTCTTCTCCATTTTTTCAGCCCGACGATGCTACAGTTATCGAGATGAATGAGCCAGTGTCTTTGACTTTTGCTCTCAGATACTTCAACTCCTTCACCAAAGCAACTCCCTTGTCGAGCACTGTCACCATTAGTCTGTCTTCAGATCTCCCCGTCGTGGTTGAATACAAGATTGCCGAAATTGGCCATGTAAGGTTTTATCTGGCACCGAAGATTGAGGAAGATGAGGAAGATACCAAGCCTTGAATGAATGCATAATTTGCCTTCTTTCAGACCACTCTCTTGCATCCTACGGATCTGTGTTATCTTTCACATTTTCTGTCTGATTTTCTTATGAACGTCTGCTTATGGAACTAGTTTAGCTTTTTTCTTTCAGTTAGTGTTATTTGTGTGTTTATCGATCATGTTGGAGGGTTGTGTTTGGTTGAGTAGTTGAGAATCTCGTTGGTGATGGTTTCAAACTGCATGACTACAAGATTTGGATTTGATTAAGAATGAGATTTAGTTTTAATTCAGATCGAACTTTGACTATATGTGGTGCAAAAATAAAATAAATGTGAGAAACTCCAGTATAAAACAAAATAGAAAAATAAAGAGTCTGCTTCGAGATGAATCCAGTTATGCAAGATTATTCAACCTTCAAATTCATGTTAATTTCCTTTTATAAATTAATTATTCTGAAATAATTAAGGGGAATTTACAGAAAAATACCCATAAATCAGTACCCTGTCAGATTATATGTAGGTACTTATTATAATAAATTTTTGCACATTGGTACCCGTTCCGCCGCAATACGTCATAGAACACATTTAGGTACCATTGAGAAACGTATTGTGGTACATAGTACAATTAGAAAATGGTACATTATATAACGCATTAAGGTACCATATAGAACGTATATAGGTACCGTATATGGGTACCATATAAATGCGTGACGTGGTACAAATACACATATAAGAAGTTACGTCAAGACTGGAAAAATAATACACACAATCGAATGGGTACTTATATAAAAAAGTTTTATGACAGCGGTACTGACTTGCAAATTTTTTATAGGGAGTTACTATTTACCGCCCCTTTTTACTAGTCACCGCCCCCTAAAGGGCTGAAAAAAGACGTCTTTGCCCTTATGATATTTAAATCAATTTAAAAAGAAAAAACTAACTAAATATATAATTCTGGTATGAAATACCGAAAACTACATACACAAATAAATTCGAACGATCGATAAGGAAATTCGAACGAAATTTTCGACCGGGCTGTGCACAGGCCGAACTGAAATTTCGGTCGGGCCTGTGCGGGCCGAACAATAATTTCGGCGCCGCACAGGTCCGACCGAAATTCTAGTTCGGCCCGCACAGGCCCGACCGAAATTCCAGTTCGGCCCGCATCGGCCCGGTCGAAATTCCAGTTCGGCCCACCAGACCCGATTAATTTTCACTTCTTCGTTTTTTTATTTTTTATTGTAATTTATAAAAACTCAACATATATAGTAGTATTTAGGGATTGAACCCATGACCTCTACTTGATAAAGAAAGTACTTATCCATTGGACTACATAGCTTTTTATTAACAATTATGACATATATATAAACATATAACGAAAAAATAACCGGGACGGGTTTCGGGTCGGGGATCGGGCCGGGGTTGGCTGGACCCGAGACCCGACCCGGACCCGGCCGGGTTGAGTCTTTTAGGATCCGTAATATTACAAAATAATTATAAAAAAAATTAATAATACAAAATAATAACAATTAAATAATCTAATTAAATAATCCAATTAAATAATCTAATTAAATAATCCAATTAAATAATCTAATTAAATAATCCAACTAATAATCTTATTAAATAATCCAATTAATAATCTAATTAAATAATCCAATTAAATAATCGAATTAAATAATACAAAATAATCCAATTAAATAATCTAATTAAATAATCCAATTAAATAATCTAATTAAATAATCCAATTAAATAATCTAATTAAATAATCGAATTAAAAAAATATATATACATAGCCGAAGAGAAATTTCGGCCACTATCGGTGCCGGCCGAAAATTTTTTTCGGCCCGGGCGGATCCGACCGAAATGAATTTTCGGTCATAACAGTTCCGACCGAAACATAATTTCGGTCGGAACAGTCACGACCGAAACACAATTTCGGTCGGGACCATCACGGCCGAAATGTTTTTTCGGCCTCTTCAAGGTACGACCGAAATACTGTTTCGGTCCTACCTTGATGTGGCCGAAATTATTTTTCGGTCCGACCCGAAAAGACGAGATTGTTTTTCGGTCGGGACTTTTTTCGCGCGTGATCGAATCAAGTTCGATAATTCACATTCGTACGAACGAATTTTACGTTAATTTGTTTTGTTTTGTTTGAGTCTGATTTGAATGTTTGATTTGAACGTTTTTTTTGTTTTGTTTGAGTCTGATTTGAATGTTTAATTGCTATATGAAAATTGTTGTCTGGAAAAGGACTTTAAATAAAAAATTTAATACAAAAGGACAATTTTGTCTTTTTACAGCTCTTTAGGGGGCGGTGACTAGGAAAAAGGGCGGTGAATAGCAATCCAGTTTTTTATATAAATGAGGATTTTTCTTTAGATTCACTTCACCATCGATTAATTCCATGCTTAAATGTTCTTGATTGATTTCGGTCCCTCCGCACGTGTTTGACGAGCTTCGGACTAGATCCATAGAGAAGACGACAGAAATTAACCTGAGAAAATGGAGAAGACTGAAGATTTGGTGACATTGCCAGTGGTGGTAGAATCTAATTACAGGGTTTGCACGATTCCGTACCGTTTCCCTTCAGATAATCCACGAAAGGCCACTCCCACTGAGCTCTCTTGGATCAATCTCTTCGCTAATTCGATCCCATCTTTCCGGTAATCTACCAGCGCCGAATTTTTTTTGTTTTTAATCGAGCTTATGACTTGCGAATTGACGATTCATTGAAAGAAAAAAAAAAGGAATTGATTTTTGTGTGCAGTAAACGAGCTGAGAGTGATGATACGGTTCGGGATGCAGCCTCCAGAGCTGAAAAGTTTGCTCAAAGGTAAACGTCTTTAACTCACTGCCTAAAAGCTCCATAGATGAAATTGATTGCTGTGAAACATTTATGAGTTTAGAAGTTGTGGGCTCGGACTTGTTTGGTTATTTGTGTGGAGTGTGGAGCGCGGCGATTTGAGTTTCAATAGTTCTAGGCTATAGACTGAAGCGAATATCGCTCGTCAGTCGTTTTTAATGAATGAAATGAACTTTCACATTAAGTTTTTCAAATCAAGTTAGTTTCTATATACAGGTATGCTGAAATATTGGAGGATCTGAAAAATGATCCGGAGAGTCATGGAGGCCCGCCAGACTGTGTTGTATGCATTCTCTTAGGCATAACGAGCTTCTAGAGTACGAGTTTCTTCTTGCCTTGGGTTAACTTTATGTTTGTCCTTTTGTACCAGCTTCTTTGCCAGCTTCGTGAGCAAATCCTTAGAGAAGTGGGATTCAGAGACATATTTAAGAAAGTTAAGGTGAATATTTCTGATATGCCCAGTTAACTCTGCAATTGCACCGGCAATTAACTTTATGTGCGTTCTTTTTGTTTTCCCAAAAAAGAATGGTATAGCTTCCTCATGTTGGCTTCTTTTCTTTCTATTGTTCTTTTACCTGTGTTGCTCTTCTTTATACTTTTTGTACGGGTTATGAGATAAAAAAAGAGGTGTTGTATAAATCACATATTGGTTGTGTAACAGGAAGATGAAAATGCCAAGGCAATTTCTTTGTTTGAGGGTGTTGTGCATCTTAATGATGCTATAGAGGATGAATCGAAGCGTGTTGAGAATTTGATTAGAGGGATAATTGCCGGCAACATATTTGATCTGGGCTCTGCTCAGGTATGATCTCCTTCTCGTTGGAGATGTAATGCTGAATGTTGCTTCTAGCTTCTCATTTCTTGAGGATGACTCCGAGCGAAGAGCACACTACATATGCGAAATGATGACTTACGGGATTTATTTGGTCATGGGAAAGAACTTGCAGAACAATATAGGCATGTTTGCTAATGCGTTGTAGCAGCCTTTTTTTGTTGATTATTTTTCGTCAAGGCTAGATATTCGTATATGAAAAATTCTGCATTTAGGCATACTACTTATGACATGAACATAGATACTAACAATGCATGGCAAACGATGTTCCACCTTCCTCTTGAAGCTTGCAGAACTATTTGCGAAAGATGGCATGTCATTCCAAGCTAGCTGTCAGAACCTTCTCCCTCGACCTTGGGTCATAGATGATTTGGACAGTTTTGTCTCAAAATGGAGTCGCAAATCATGGAAAAAGGTAATTTAAAGAACTCGGAAATACCACTCATGATTACCTTCGGTAATGAGCTTACTCTTACGTTTCAGTTATAATGGTGAACTTTCTGCGGCTAACTTGGATTTCTTCAGGCTGTGATCTTTGCAGATAATTCTGGCGCAGATATCATTTTGGGTATATTGCCATTTGCAAGGGAGCTATTACGCCAGGGCGTACAGGTAAGATATGGTCCCTTGACGATTTTTCCAAAATTCTCGCTGATTTTTTACTCGAAATGTGGGATTAATTACGGCGCTAAGACCCACTCATTCTACTCTGTTTTTCGAGCCCATTAATCATTGGCTTTTCAGGTTGTATTAGCAGCAAATGATTTACCTTCCATCAACGATGTTACCTACCTCGAGCTGATCGAGATCATAGCCAAGGTGGAGTATTCGTTACCTTTTTCCAGCACCTAAGCTCCCTAGTTCATCAATGCCCGTTTGTTTACAGTTGAAGGATGACAATGGAAAGCTTGTGGGCGTTGATGCCTCTAACCTCTTAGTCGTGAATTCTGGCAACGACTTGCCGGTAAATAGTGAGATCTGCTTTCAAACTTCTCATATCAAATGCTGCTTTGATTAGTCGGACATGTTTGAAACTGCAGGTTATTGATCTTACAAGAGTATCTCAAGAACTCGCATATGTCTCTAGCGATGCAGACCTTGTAGTTATGGAAGGGATGGTAAGGCTGAGCGACAACCTTTTGATGGGTCCCACACGCTCTTATATACAGTAAATTCGCGTGTAACTAATTCGATGCTCTACCCTTTTTGGTCAGGGCCGAGGAATCGAGACCAACCTCTACGCACAGTTTAAATGCGATTCCTTGAAAATTGCCATGGTAATAATACATGCTACATCTATCTCATTCTCCCCCATTTTCGTCTTCTCCATGGGAAATTTTCTTGATTGTCTTCTCATATATATATATATATATATAAATTATAAACAGGTGAAGCACCAAGAAGTCGCTCAATTTCTCGGAGGACGGCTCTACGACTGCGTCATCAAATTTGACGAGTATTTAGCTTAACTAATTTTAGTCCCGAGGTACCATATGTAACGTAACTCCATGCTTTTTTTTCTCGTCTATTTCTCTACCTACTATATACTAAATGGTAGCCGATAATGTTTTTTGTAGTCGAGACTCTGCGATTGTTGTTTTAGTAGAAGAACGTCGATTAGCTAACTTAACTGCAAACGTCTTGATAGTCGTTGCCGCTACAATTCAAATTACAGCGCCAGAGAAAGCGAAATCGAATAACTGACCTGTCAGAAAAAAGAATGTAGAAGCGCGTCAGGCGTTCAAATGGTAACCACTGTCGACTAACTGTAAGAGCGTTGCTTAACTGCCTTAACGGGTAATTTATAACCGTTTGTCGCCGAATGGTCCTTTGCGGTTGAGGCTCGACATTTGTCGGTTAACTGTAAGAACGCTGATAACTAACTCGACGGGTAAATTTGTACCGTTACGATTTAAATTACCCGCGTTTTCGATATTTTTTCGCATGGGGCATTTGATTTAGGCGTCAAATATGTTTTGCGAAGAAAATCAGTGTTGTGAAGTTTGGATGAACATAAATTGCACCAGTGGTGTGTTATTGACGACAATAAGGGTAATTACAATTGTATTATAAATGTAATAATCGCAAAATGTAAATTTGTTTTAGTTGGGTGTAAAACTTAAAAATACGAGAGCCCCCACAGAAACGAAGAAAAATTATATCAACAATAAAGAAAGAAGAGAACTAAAGCCCTACCCTACCACCGCTCTACCAAAAAGCACACCGAGGCAGTCCCGCGCCCACCAACGGACCTCTACGACGTTACAGTCGTCCTCGGACCACCGTTCGCCGGTAACGGTGCCGCGGTTTCTCACGCCTTCGTTGGCAACTGACGCCTCTTTTCGTTTCGAATCGGCGAGCACAGGTAATTAGGCTATAGGATAGTTCATAGCAGATCTGTTAAAAGTGAATTCGTGTCCTTTGGTTGTGTAGGGTAATTGAAGCTTAGTTTTATTCATTTCTTTTGTTTTGTTGATAATCAGATGGGCTTTGACATTGACTGCATAATCGACATTCACACCTATCCTGGCGAATACTTCTGCCCCGTTTGTCGAACGCTCGTGTACCCAAATGAAGCACTGCAGTCTCGGTGCACTCATCTGTACTGTAAACCTTGCTTGGTGCATGTGGCAAGTTCCACCAGGGCATGTCCTTACGATGGTTACTTGGTGACAGAATCCGAGTCCAAGGTCACTTTTATTTCGTCTGATGAGAATGGGTTTTCATTTCTGTTCGGTATCAGTGGACTGTTTACTGATGTTAATATCCTTGGGCAGCCACTGGTGGACTCTGATAAAGCACTATCAGAAAAAATCGGCAAAGTTAAAGTGCATTGTCTCTACTTCCGAAGTGGATGTGCCTGGGAGGGCACTTTATCCGATTGCATTTTGCATTGTTCTCATTGCTCGTTTGGGAACTCTCCCGTGGTATGCAACAGATGCGGAGTGCAGATTGTGCATCGTCAAGTTCAGGAGCATGCTCAGAGTTGTTCGGTGAGCACATACATACAGGGATCCTTCTGAATTTAAGCAATGGTGAAACTTTGTGTTTTGTTTTTATTCTTGAATTTCAACATCAGGGTGCATATGGAGGTCAACCGACAACTTTGACCACCTCTACTGTAGTTGGAGCACAGACCACTGTGCCTACTTCTCAGGGACAACAAAACCCTCAAAATGCTAATGCTGTGCAAACTCCAAATCCACAAGTGAATCCAGGAGCTCAGGCACCAGTTGCTACGCAGGCACAGTGGAATCAACAATATCAACAGTATTATCAGCACTATGGAGGACTCGACCCATACCAACAGGCAGTACAAAATTACTATGCAGCTCAACAGCAGCCTCTACCACAACACTATGAACAACATCAAGTGAATGTGCAATCACAAAACATGCCACCGGCCAATGTTCAGGCTCAGACTATTCCGGCTCAGCCTCAGACTCAGTTGATGCCTCAACATCAGCCTCCGATACATGCTCAAGCACCCATCATGTCGACCAACTACCAAGTCCAACAGCAATTATCTCAGCCTCCACAAACTCAGACCCTTCAACCTTCACCATATGCACGGCCTTTAGGCATGCGGACCCCAGCCCAAAATCCTCAAATGTCGCAGTATCAGCAGCCTCATGTGCAGATGCCTCAGGCCCAACCCGAACCCCAACCACACATGCATTCTCAACCTCACTTTCCACAGCCAAACCAGCCACACCTACAAATTCAACCACAAGCAACAGCTCATCAACACGTTCAGGCTCAACCTTCCGTTCCTCAGGCCCAACAGTTTGCCACTCCTGGTCTGCCCCAGCTTCCGCAACCAACTTTTCCTACAGTCACCGGTCATCAATCTTATCCAAGGCCTCAATCAGCTCCACAGATACAATCAGGAGCCTCGCAGCAACATCAGTTGCAGTCAAACTTTTCACATGGTTCTGCACATGTTGGTAATATGCATGGTCAACCACCAGCTCAACAATCGGTGCATCCGTCCCATCCTCATGGTTCTACGCCACATCAGAATCCTTCAACGGTGCAGCCTCCACCGAATCAAGTTCTGGATACATCCACTCCCTATAATAAGCAGTTTCCTTTGACCAATCCTGGTGTTCCTATGCAACCACCAAATCAACAAGCTGCACCTCATCAATTTGCTCAGCAGCAGTCTTCGTCTGCTCTCCAAAGCCAGTCTCGTCCTCCAGGTCATTTTCCACCTGTACCACCTCAGATCGGACCATACGCTGTACATCAAAAGCAACAATCTCAACATCAGCCTGTGCATCCACAGAACCATTCACTTCACTCTGTTAGTTTTGGCCCCATGTCTAATTCAGTCCCTGCACTGCCTGTTTCTGCTCAGACTGCTATGAATCAAGGTTACGCGCAGTCTCTTGTACCTGAAATTAATGCTAATATCCAAGCTCCTTTATTTCCTTCGAAGGAAATAGCTGACAAGGGTATGAAAGGAGATCCCCGAATTGAAGCAACGACTAGAGTAAGCATGACAACTGCCAAGGACAAAGATAGTGCCGCTGCAAATGTTATTAAATCAGGTGTCAGACAAGAGGATGTCGGTGGGCACAGCCACTTGATGCAAGCTCTTAACGGTAGTAAACCCTTTGCAGATGATTCTGTGAGAATCGGATTCCGTAAAGGAGAGGGTTCCTCGTTACAGGATTCCGGTCCATTTAAACAAATCAAACCTGAGAATCTGTTTAGCTCCAACATTGACAAACAACTTGGTATTGCTGTCTCTGGTGCAGACACTGGCTGGTCTCTTGATATAAGAGAAGAAAGGAAACCTGGATTTCTGCATCCGGCCCCTCAAAATTATGAGTCCCAAGCTATTGATCTAGGAGCAGCATATCAGCGTGGTTTTACGGATAAAGTTCCACACCTTCACACAACTCCGAGAGATCAGATGTCAGGCTCTGTTGACGGGGGCAGTCTACTGAGAAATAACAATGATAAACAATATCAATACAGAGTGGATGGTGGTAATGGTCCAGACTCTATGCTTAAGTCAAGGGATGAAAAAATGAAGGTACTATCTCAAGAGAATTTACCACTTCCTACGCAGGCAACTAGGGATCTTGACAGAGGTAAGCTTCGAAATGATTGAATTGTAACAATACGAAAGAGAAAAAGGCAGTCGGCTAATAATTGTTTGTATGTGTTTGTCTACTTTCTTGTATCTTTCGTTCTTTCTCGTTTTATCTCTTGTGATTTGTGAGTGCAGCTCCATTTTCTCTTAAAGCATCCTATTTGCCTGGCTTCAACGATGGGTTTAAGTCAGATCTGTTAGTTCAAAGTCAAGGTTTCTTGCAACCACATCCTGCAAACGATCATGGACGTGCCCCCATGTTCGAACGAGAACCTGAATTTGGTCGGCGTCCCTCTAAATATTTAGTTCCCAGAAGTCCTGGTAGGGAGTTTGGCTCTTCGCCAGGAACATTCAGTGGCCCTTCGGGCTTTCCTCATGACTCCTCAACTTTTGATAATGCTAATATCAGGTAGAAATTACCATTTGGTGAATGGCTCAAGTGTTATAACATGTACTCTCATTTGATTGGAAGTCCTTTGTGGTGGCAGGATACATCCGTTGCTTGGTCATATGTTAAGAGGTGATATCGATGGTCCGGGGACTCGTGGGTTCCGTGAACAAGTTGGACCCGCTAGTTTAAAGAGGGAGGAGCATATGGGTCCGAGACATTTGTCTGTTCGTGGCCATTCAGGGGAATTTGGCGGCCCTGGCAAATTACCTCATGTTCCCTTTGGTGGATCTGTTGCAGATGAGAGATCGGGTTTCCCCCTTTTGAAAGCCAGTGTTGTGTCTCCTAGACCTCCCCATGCTTGGGCATCTGCGGTGAGTGTAGGATCTTGTGGATTTCTCATTTTAAGCTACAATGTGGATTCTTTTGTGTCTCATGTGTTATGCATTATGTTTTTTCTAATATAAGTTATTATATATGTATTAGACAATGCTAGTCGTTTCATAGCATGTATTCATCCAATCATTTTTAGGGAAGCGTGGATCCGTTTGACCAGTCCAGGAGGAGACCAGTGAGTGCAGGGTGGTGCAGGATTTGTGAACTTGACTGTGAGACCGTGGAAGCGCTTGACATGCATTCTCAAACCAGAGAGCACCAGAGTAGGGCCATGAACATAGTCAATAATATCAAGATGCAAAACAGAAAGAGAACAAGGTTGGTGTTGAGATTACTGAAAAGTTACTTTATCAAATCTATAATTGTCACCTTTGCTTTACAGAACTCATGTCGGACATGTGGGGCATGAAGGGGGTGGCAGGGGTCGGAAGGGGACAAATGGCGGTCGTGGTGCCCGCGGTGGTCGTGGTAGCATGCCTTGACTCTGTCAGTGTTACAATCACTGTTCTGGTTCTGATCTATTTCTGGTATATACTTGCTCTACAATTTCTATTTGATGTTGTGGAAGTACCTAGAATTCATTTAGATTACAGAAGTTTAGCTTAATCTTTTCTTCTCAGTTTCATGTGGTCTTTTCTCCCCCTATTATAAGACTGGTGTAGAAGACTTTGTTTCGGAGTCCACATTTGCTAGTTCATTGTTGGATTGACATCTAGGTTATCAAATCTGTCGGGTTTTGTGGCTTTTAAATATTTGAAATTCTAACATTTGCCGTTGTTTTCCTTCTTCCTTTCAGATTTTCTCATCTATTTACTGGATCAGCGTGGATTCCAGAGCCAGCTTGTCTGAACTTCGGCATTCTGTCTACTTAGCACAATTGGGCATGGTGCGATGTGTCTATCAGACCTTTACATTTACTTATTATACAAGGATGTTTTGTGGATGTGTGGAAGCAAAACTCTATGTTGGCTATCAATCACTTAAGTATGTGGTTATTTACATGCTCTGTTTTACCTTTAGTTGTTTTTTTTAATGTGAATCGTTTGAGTAATTTAATCAGTCACAAAATAATTTTGATCTTGAAACATCAGATAAGTCAGAGTGTCAATTTGCCCAAGAACTAGTTTAGAAAGAACATATTGTAATCCCATCGAATCGAAAGGATATTTTGCTTGAAGTATTTTCGGGAATTTAGAAGCTTACCATTTCTTAGTTTACAGATAGGGGTTTGATTGAAACATGTGTGCATAGATCTGAAAGCTAGGGTGGTTTCTTTGAGTAGTCACTGGTGATGAAAGGTTTTGAATCAATTGTTTGCCATTTGTTCTTGGTTGTAATAAGACTCTGAGATATAGAACCTTACCACTTGCCGACTAATTAATTGGAACTTGTAAATTATAACCAACTTAGGTAGTATCTTCGTCCGACTGATGGTTTTGCATAGATCTGAAAGCTAGGGTGGTTTCTTTGAGTAGTCACTGGTGATGAAAGGTTTTGAATCAATTGTTTGCCATTTGTTCTTGGTTGTAATAAGACTCTGAGATATAGAACCTTACCACTTGCCGACTAATTAATTGGAACTTGTAAATTATAACCAACTTAGTAGTATCTTCGTCCGACTGATGGTTTTGCATAGATCTGAAAGCTAGGGTGGTTTCTTTGAGTAGTCACTGGTGATGAAAGGTTTTGAATCAATTGTTTGCCATTTGTTCTTGGTTGTAATAAGACTCTGAGATATAGAACCTTACCACTTGCCGACTAATTAATTGGAACTTGTAAATTATAACCAACTTAGTAGTAACTTCGTCCGACTGATGGTTTTGCATAGATCTGAAAGCTAGGGTGGTTTCTTTGAGTAGTCACTGGTGATGAAAGGTTTTGAATCAATTGTTTGCCATTTGTTCTTGGTTGTAATAAGACTCTGAGATATAGAACCTTACCACTTGCCGACTAATTAATTGGAACTTGTAAATTATAACCAACTTAGGTAGTATCTTCGTCCGACTGATGGTTTTACAATTACCAAGCCCTGATTGAGTTGGCACTTGCAGATTTTCTAGAGTTCTCCTTCATAGCAGTGTGGTTAATGAACACATGTTGATTTCTCCTATGAATATTAACATCTATTTGTGTTCGAATATAGTTGAACAATCAACAATATACGACATTTAATTTGAAACTTAAGAGATTCGGTGTGAAGTTGTATTGAATAAGTTGGACTGTGATAATGTTACTTTGAGATGCTGGTTAATGAAAAGAAAAATATTACGCTCAGATCATACTAAATTTACTCTTTGGTTGTGGACTTGTTTAATGGTTGTAGTTACTTTGAAGATCTGGTCTGTTGTATGATATCCTCATCAATTAACACATAAACTTGAGTTTAAAGATGTTTCATGACCTTTCCCGGCATGATGAAGTACACATATATATGCCATTGTGGCATCTTCATTTATAGTTTTTTCCTTATAATTGTCTGAGCACCTAATTAGCGGTAAATGTTGAACATCAGTTAACTAAATTGGTCTGAACCTTGGGCCTGGTACGTTGTCATAGGAGAAGCTTCCCATAACTAAATGTAGGAGGTTTGCTCTTTAAGGAACTTTCGGGAAGTTTAGTGACCTGATTTAGATCTCATCCTTCAGACATGTCACTGAATCTAGGGTCACATAAATATAGAAGTTGCACAAATAAATGGCCTTCCAAAAATGTAACTATGACATCATTTAGATTACAAAAGTAGAATCATTCTATATTTGCAGGTGTGATACTCGAGCTCTTGGATGAATGACACGTGTCGTTAATTTATTGCACTGTGGGCCCTCATTCTTATGTGACGTTGTTTATCAGCTGTATTTGTGGACTTCCCCTTAAGATAGACAAGAATGATACAAAAGTGTTGGTGGACCTTACCCCACCGGGCACGACCCGGGTAGGTTAGATGTTGCCAAGTGTCGTTTCCTTTTGGTTTTTGTCTTTATTGACATCCATTTCAAAAATCGACACTTGTCAGCTACTGAAATCACTTGGCTATTTGTTAGAAGAGATAGGTTGGGTAGACCTTGATTAATGATCCAGGGGGCCATTTAGATTCTCATTGTCATTTAGAAGTTAATAAATATCAATAATTGTGGTTCACTGTACCAAATTATAATCTCAAGATGATGGTGATAACCTTGAGTCTGTTAGTTGGCCATTAATTTGAACAATCTTCGTTCAAGCTAATTTGATGATACAATGTAGTGATGTACAAGAATTTTCTGGAAGTTTCTCAGAATTCTCACTTTATATTTAGGAATAGGATTGAGATATTTCCTAATATACTTATGGAACTGTTCATCTCTGAGTTGTTATTGCAGTTTCGAAGCACACTCCGTTCTCTGTTTCTGTACATAAGACAATTCCTGACCCTGAGCTAATGTTCTATTCAGTTGCCCAAAGTCATGAAGTTGATTATTTTCTGTTGTAATTTCTTAATAGTAGATGATTATAGTTGGACCATCTTTTCTTCGGGGAGCAGATGGCGAAAATGGAAGATAGTTATGCATGCAGGTTGCTCACTTTTGTTGGGGTAAGAAAATGGTTGCTACTAAGAACTTGATTGATGAAAGTATCTTTTCCACATGTTTCCAGCTTAGTTCAAGTTTCTTCAATTTCAATCATGCAATGTTTATGTTTTCTGTCTAAAATGTCTAAATGAGTTTTCGGTCAGTCGGTGGTTTACCATGACCATGACCATGACTAGTGCCATTAAACTGGCGTGGCACCTTTGTAGATTTTGCTCGAAATGTTATATTTTTCGGTACATTTTAGTCCCATTTAAGTTACTTAGATTTGCAGGTTAAAATCAACGCCCCAAGCCTTCCTATTAACTAAACTTTCATGTTGGAATGCCTTGGGGCTCTCTGGTGTATGCTAATGTTGGTAATCTAATTATGAATGGATAAGTTGTTGGCTTTTTGGCCATCACACTTCAGTTGACTCGTTAAACCCTGGTTTGTTACGGAATTAGTCAACGCACACAATTTCTTCAAACTGAAGTGCAATAGTTTTTTATCTCCTTGTAGCTATATTGTTCTTATACGATGTTCATGAATGCATCCTTCTCCGCATTGTCAGAATCCAATATATCGGCGTATGCAAAAAAAGTTTTCTGTGTTATGTAGAAATCCATATGATGGTAAGTTGTAACCTGTATGCTTATGGTGTTTAATATTTGGCCATAGCTCTTGCTCTGATAAATCCAGTATAGCTGTCCTCAGTAAGTCATTTAATTAAGATATCATATGAAACCTGTCGTGATAAATTTGTGATCCCATCAGTCCTCAGTTTTCAACACATAATACCTTGGAATGGAATGTGCTATTGATTAAAATGTTGGGCTGACGTATGATGGCTGACATGTTTCTTGGAACTTTTGAGCTCAGAATTTAGGAATATGCGCATCAGGTTTTGATGTATTGTAGACCTTTAAGGCTTTTTGATCGGTTTATGTGAGAAAAAAACTGCATGTATTGCTTTGCTTTAGAATCGATCACACTTGATGTGAATTGTGATAGAAAGAGATATTGTTGGGATATAGAATGCATCATCTAGCTGGTGGCAAAATGATTAAAAAACTATAGATTAAGTGATGGACATAGGGTCAAGGATGACATTGCTTTCAAATGGTAGAGAGGTACTTCAAGTTGGTAGATACATGCATATAATCTTTGAACTTTGTTCGGATTTGATGGCGTTACGTAGCTTGGGTTGCGGGGGTATAACTACTAGAAGCGACTCTTGAACGCTAACCCGACTATTTGCGAAGTGTCACTTTGTTTGCACTTTGCAGCAGTTTTTCTCTTCTCTTTTTTAGGTTTACGTTTGCAGTTCTCTGTTGCTCTGACTCTGGCGGTCGTTACCTTCAAATATGGTCGAACCTCTTGGTGGCACTGTGAGCCTTTACAACATATACAGAAACCTATTCTTTTGGATGCCATACATTCTGTATTCTCTGTTAACATTTGTTGTAATAAACCAAGCTATGTAATGTGAAAAAATTACAAGTTTCCTGATTTTCTTATAACTTGCTCCAACTCCATGACAATTTTTGTGTTACCAAACTACTTATGTTGAGTTCGTAGTGTGCTATGAATATAAAGAGAAAAGAAGGAAGACAAATCCATTCTCGTTTGCTTATCAAATTAATAACATACAGAGAAAATGTCAAACGTATTGTGCTGCACCGTAAACCAACAGCAGGTGACAAGAAGAAACAAACCCTTATTGCAGGCAATGAACTGAAAAAATGAACGATAAGCATCACGTTGTACGACTCCTTACGCTGAGCCTGACCAATAAGACCAAGCAGTAGAAAGTTAAGAAGAAAAACTTTATGTGTTCTACAACTCAATGGCGCGCATCAATAATCACAAGGAAGTTCATGTTCAGCAAATTGTTTGATTGCACAAACACAACCACAAAAAGTAGAAGTAATTCCCCAAAAAATCGCCAAAAAAAACTATCATTAGCATCAGAAACAGCCATGCACAACTTTTTCTGGTCTCACACTGTAACTAAGACAAAGAAAGATATAAAAATCTTCAAAGTCTTTACGCTGATTATGTGGATTAAACTGAAACAACCACATGTATATCTCACGCCTAGTTTGGCAGCTCAAACGAGCTAAAAAAACGTTTTTTTTTTTCTGTCGAAATTGTGCTGTAGCTATGAACTACGCCCAAAGCAACTCAATCGCGTAAGAAAAGGAAATCAAGAATTATTCTCATAAGAAACAGACGCAAACGTGAAATTACATACCCAGAAACATATCGATTATCATGAAATTATCGATTATCCGTATCTCGATGTCTTTATGTTTTTTTTATCTCAATCTCTAACAAAGTTTTTTGCAATAATAAAATAATATATATTTAAATATTCTACTTGATTATTTTTTTTCTTTTTGGACATTCATTTTTCTTTTGGACTATTTTTATTATTTTTTTATTTTTTTAAATATAAAACCGGATACCGGATATCCGTTTTTAGACAAACCACTATCCGTATCCGATCCGGTTTATTTTTAAAAAAATTTATCGGATTGGATATCCGATCCGGTTTTTTAAACCGTTATCCATTTTTCCGGGTTTTGAAAACCGGATATCGGATCGGACGCTCTTTAACTCAAAAACAGTATCCAGAAATTCAAAACCTTCATGTACGCTTTTTTTCTTATTGTTTTCTCAAGGCACTTAAATACAGACAGACGCATAATGTCATACACAAGAGCATCAAATAAAATTCCAGAAGAATAAGTATTAACAAATACCAAGTTTTATAAAAATGCAGGGCAAGTCAACATACCTTAATTGAAGTTCACGAGCCACCCATAGAGGGGCAGAGACTATTGCTCCAGCTGTAATGCTCCATTCAGTTTAATATGAAATTGAAATGATCCTGTAAAAGCAAGAGAACCATCAAATACATTTTCATTATACAATTATAAGCACCATATAATATTATTGTACTCACAGATCATGCATCAAAGACAACAAAATGATATAAATCCTACAATGAATTAAGATCTACCAATCAAAATCATTAATAGTATGCATAAAAGATGAGGATTGCTAAAGTATTAGCAACTACTATGTAATAGGTTCAAGCGGATCTCAACAACTATGTACAAATGGCATCAACTTATAGTCAGACCAAAAAACAAACCCATGGGCCTTTCATCTAGTGGTATGATTCACACTAGTTCGACTCCCCACGGAATATTTTTGTCCTAATATTTTGTTCCAGGTCCTTCCATATTCAGCGAAACTCTCTTAAGCACAAAGTCAAAAAGGAAATCCAATAACTGATCTTCATGAGAGCTGATATGCATCTTGGAGAAAAAGTTACTGATGAGGGCTAATGAAAAGACATTAAACGTCGAACATAACAAAGCCCGAGTAGTATATATTGATAGATGACAGCCAACTAATCAGCGAAGAGAAAAACTGATAATACTTCACGCGCAATTAGCCATTTGATATTAGGATGCCTAAGGAACTGATCAAAGATTCCTCCTTTTCTTTAAAAAAATTATAGCTACAATTTTCGTGTTATCGGGCAAAACATTCGATCTGGATCATTTTACAACGAAACAATATCATCAACAACATGAGTGAATGAATTCTTCACATGCAAAGAAAGTTACTTAGCCTAATTTACATACTAAGTAATAAACGAATTCACATACCTAACTTCGAAAATCTGTTCTTCGAATTATTGTTTAAGGGCCTATGCGGTATGAAGTAGCTTTGTTCTTGCTGGAGTTTTACTCCTTCCGTTGGATGCTTGTCCGTTTTGTTTTTCAGTTTTCTCTTCTAAATATAGGGAATCATGTTAAATATTGAAGTAGGACAAAATTGACTATGACAATATATGTGTTATTAGTTTAAGGACCACTCAATTATTGTTTTCTATACAATCTCACGCACACCACTCAACACTCCTTTAATTTTAATATTATATTGTAGACCATATCTGACAATAGCCACATGCAGAAACTTGGAACCACTCAAGACACACGACACACTACATAAAGCCATACCCACACATATATATAATGACTAAAGTCGGTTTGCCATTTTTAGAGGATCACACGTGATGCAACGTGGGAGATAGATAAAGTCGGTTTATCCAAGTCGGTTTAAATGTTTGATAATGCTTTATCGTGAAATGGTATGATTTGAAAGTTATTACCGCTTGGATAAACCGACTTTATCTATCTCCCACGTTGCATCACGTGTGATCCTCTAAAAATGGCAAACCGACTTTAGTCATTATATATGTGTGGGTATGGCTTTATGTAGTGTGTCGTGTGTCTTGAGTGGTTCCAAGTTTCTGCATGTGGCTATTGTCAGATATGGTCTACAATATAATATTAAAATTAAAGGAGTGTTGAGTGGTGTGCGTGAGATTGTATAGAAAACAATAATTGAGTGGTCCTTAAACTAATAACACATATATTGTCATAGTCAATTTTGTCCTACTTCAATATTTAACATGATTCCCTATATTTAGAAGAGAAAACTGAAAACAAAACGGACAAGCATCCAACGGAAGGAGTAAAACTCCAGCAAGAACAAAGCTACTTCATACCGCATAGGCCCTTAAACAATAATTCGAAGAACAGATTTTCGAAGTTAGGTATGTGAATTCGTTTATTACTTAGTATGTAAATTAGGCTAAGTAACTTTCTTTGCATGTGAAGAATTCATTCACTCATGTTGTTGATGATATTGTTTCGTTGTAAAATGATCCAGATCGAATGTTTTGCCCGATAACACGAAAATTGTAGCTATAATTTTTTTAAAGAAAAGGAGGAATCTTTGATCAGTTCCTTAGGCATCCTAATATCAAATGGCTAATTGCGCGTGAAGTATTATCAGTTTTTCTCTTCGCTGATTAGTTGGCTGTCATCTATCAATATATACTACTCGGGCTTTGTTATGTTCGACGTTTAATGTCTTTTCATTAGCCCTCATCAGTAACTTTTTCTCCAAGATGCATATCAGCTCTCATGAAGATCAGTTATTGGATTTCCTTTTTGACTTTGTGCTTAAGAGAGTTTCGCTGAATATGGAAGGACCTGGAACAAAATATTAGGACAAAAATATTCCGTGGGGAGTCGAACTAGTGTGAATCATACCACTAGATGAAAGGCCCATGGGTTTGTTTTTTGGTCTGACTATAAGTTGATGCCATTTGTACATAGTTGTTGAGATCCGCTTGAACCTATTACATAGTAGTTGCTAATACTTTAGCAATCCTCATCTTTTATGCATACTATTAATGATTTTGATTGGTAGATCTTAATTCATTGTAGGATTTATATCATTTTGTTGTCTTTGATGCATGATCTGTGAGTACAATAATATTATATGGTGCTTATAATTGTATAATGAAAATGTATTGATGGTTCTCTTGCTTTTACAGGATCATTTCAATTTCATATTAAACTGAATGGAGCATTACAGCTGGAGCAATAGTCTCTGCCCCTCTATGGTGGCTCGTGAACTTCAATTAAGGTATGTTGACTTGCCCTGCATTTTTATAAAACTTGGTATTTGTTAATACTTATTCTTCTGGAATTTTATTTGATGCTCTTGTGTATGACATTATGCGTCTGTCTGTATTTAAGTGCCTTGAGAAAACAATAAGAAAAAAAGCGTACATGAAGGTTTTGAATTTCTGGATACTGTTTTTGAGTTAAAGAGCGTCCGATCCGATATCCGGTTTTCAAAACCCGGAAAAATGGATAACGGTTTAAAAAACCGGATCGGATATCCAATCCGATAAATTTTTTTAAAAATAAACCGGATCGGATACGGATAGTGGTTTGTCTAAAAACCGGATATCCGGTATCCGGTTTTATATTTAAAAAATAAAAAAATAATAAAAATAGTCCAAAAAGAAAAATGAATGTCCAAAAAGAAAAAAAATAATCAAGTAGAATATTTAAATATATATTATTTTATTATTGCAAAAAACTTTGTTAGAGATTGAGATAAAAAAAACATAAAGACATCGAGATACGGATATTGTGTGTTCTTTGGGCAAAACGTGAGTTCTTTGCCTCCTCCTCTGTCACCATCACAGCTCGTTAGTGATAACATATCGATTATCATGAAATTTCTTGGATTAATTAAACGGAAATTGGAAAAAAAAAACGGACCGCTGAGACCGAGGGAGAACTTGGTGATGATGGCTCCAGTGATGCCAAATCCGACAAGGAAAGGCCAATTTCGATTCAACTCCCTCTTGAAGAACACCGGCCATGGATCGAATTTCCTCATGGTGCCGCCGATTGAGACCTTGATTTTTCCTCTTTTTCCTATACAGATCTGCAAGGAGAATGCGTTTAGTAGCTACAAAGTTTGATAATATTCAAGCTGATTTATCATCCTTACTGGGCCGGCCCAATATATTCAAATGGGTTTGGCCCATTAACAGTTTGCACTTGATCATCATCATCATTACTTGAATATTTTAAGGGAGTTACTATTCACCGTCCCCTTTTTACTTGTCATCGCCCCCTAAAGGGCTGAAAAAAGATGTTTTTGCCCTTATGATATTTAAATTAATTTAAAAAGAAAAAACTAATTAAATATATAATTTCGGTACGAAATACTAAAATCTACATACACAAATAAATTCGAACGATCGATCGATACGGAAAAAAAAAATCCGATTTAACATTTTAGGACCGATAGATCGATATTTTCGGTCCTACAGTGCGCGGACCGAACGAAATTTTCGGCCGGGCTGTGTGTTGGCCGATCGACATTTTCGGCCCGGACACTGTAGGACCGAAAATTTCGTTCGGCCCGCACAGGCCCGACCGAAATTTTAGGTCGGCCCGACCGAAATCTCAGTTCGACCCGCACAGGCCCGGCAGAAATTTCAGTTCGGCCCGTGCACAGGCGCGGCCGAAAATTTCGTTCGACCGTATTTTTAATTTTTTTTAATACCGGGAGGAATAAAAGCTAAAACCGGAGCAAAACGGGGGTTGGTCAGGCCACTATTCTCGGCCCCGCATTCGTGTGCGCGGGTCGCGCGCTCGCACACAAGTCGTGATTTGCACCCCCCTGCGCGCGCATAGGGGTGGGCACAATTCGGTTTACCGAACCAAATTACCGAAAAACCGAAATTTCGGTACGAACCGAACCGAACCGAAAAACTCAGTTCGGTATTCGGTACATAAGTTTTAAAATTTCGGTAATTCGGTTCGGTACAAGATTTTTGGTTCGGTATTTTCGGTATACCGAATTACCGAATTTAAATTAAAAAATATTAAATTTATACAGTTCAATTTTTAATACACAACCCAATAATATAAAGCCCACTACAAAGCCCAATAAATATACAGCCCATCCCCAATAATTACTTTCAATTTAGGGTTTTCTTTTTCTTCCTCTACACGATTCCTTCTTCCTCTTTACGATTCTTCTCACCACGAAAATCTCCAATCAAACCGCAACCTCTCGCTCTTCCCAAAAACAGTTTCGCTTTGATTAGGAAAAGGAGGAGCTGCAACGGCTGTAGGGTTCTTCGAAAGGCTGCGTCGACGACTCCGCTCTTAGATCGTGCTTGACTGCTTGTAGTGTATGGAGACCGCCTATGCCTCAGGGGCGCGCCACTGTCGCCAAGTTCTTCTTCTGCGCCGCCCTCGTGGGCTTCCTCTCCGCCGTCCTCTGCAGGAACACAGACGAAATTTAATTTTTTTTTTCTTTGAACTTCGGTATTTTCGGTAAATAACCGAAAAAAACCGAAAAAAAAAATCGGTTTTACCGAACCGAACCGATTGAGTTCGGTTCGGTATTCGGTTCTTCATACCATCGAACCGACCGGTTCGGTACGGTTTGTACCGAATGCCCAGCCCTACGCGCGCACGCGAGCGACTTACATGTGACATAATAATATATTAGCTATTTAATTTAACTAATAAAATCCACATCTATATATAAGGTGGGTGAAACCATGTTGTTTTTCCAATGTGGGACAACTCTTCAATTTAAATTCCCTACAATTAATTCACATTCACAAGCCCAAAATAAAGCCCATGTTAAATTTTCGGCTGGGCCTGTGCACGGGCCGAACTGAAATTTCTGCCGGGCCTGTGCGGGCCGAACTGAGATTTCGGTCGGGCCGACCTAAAATTTCGGTCGGGCCTGTGCGGGCCGAACGAAATTTTCGGTCCTACAGTGTCCGGGCCTAAAATGTCGATCGGCCAACACACAGCCCGGCCGAAAATTTCGTTCGGCCCGCGCACTGTAGGACCGAAAATATCGATCGATCGGTCCTAAAATGTTAAATCGAATTTTTTTTTCCGTATTGATCGATCGTTCGAATTTATTTTGTGTATGTAGTTTTCAGTATTTCGTACCGGAATTATATATTTAGTTAGTTTTTTCTTTTTAAATTAATTTAAATATCATAAGGGCAAAATCGTCTTTTTCAGCCCTTTAGGGGCGGTAACTAGGAAAAATGGGGCGGTGAATAGCAATTCAGATATTTTAATTCCTTTTTCTAATGAAAGAAGATAACACCTTGTTGGTATACGCCATGCTTCTTTATTCATCATATCATAACATCATCAAACCTAATTTGACCCTTAATACAACGTACAAACCAATAAATATATGTAGAAGTAGAAGCCATGTTATTTTCAGACCCCCATTCTTAGGTTGTTGCAGAATATTCTTCTTCAACTTCGGCCGTTGGGGATTATTTATTCTTCATGTATATATTTATTGGATGGGACAAATATATATATATATATATATATATATATATATATATCACAAAACAGTTAATAAGTCCATTCTTGGGGCAGTCGCATGTCCTCTTCGTAGTCGTTGCTTTCGTACTCATTTTTCAACTCGTCTTCGAACTGTCCATTTTGGCCTCCTCTTAAATATTCTTCTGCAAAAAAAATAAAAAGAAAAAATATTATTTTGCAAATCAAAAGTCAAATCACCCACTTTCATCACGATGTGACAAGTCCGTGGATGCTTGATTCTCCAATAGTAAGTAATGACCTATAAAAAGAACAAATATATCTAACTAACACACCTTGAACGCATGGTTGATTCATGTGATGATATTGAGCACTTGATGATGATGATGATGATGATTGTTGGGCTTTAGATTCTTGAAGACGATTGAAATGAAGCTCCATGCGTGCAAAACCCTTGTAGGTATTAAAACAGTTGAGCAACCACCTGATTTTTCATTAATCCCATCAAATTATTACTATATATAGTGTAATTAATCAATAATTATAAAGATATTTCAGTATTCGTGACTATATTTCATTGGTGTGACTACAAGACACCTAACTTCGTCAATAATTTATAACTTCAATAGATGAAAAAGTCATACTGGCCATTACATATAGTAATTTCATTTGATGCACATAAAGGTAATCTTATCACATGAAAACAAATTGAGATCGATCAAGATATTTTTATACTCAATAAATGATATGTATAAATATTAGATTTCACCCCACTAGACGACGCATAAGATTAGAGACTGGACAACCAAACATGGAATCAAAGGGGCCTTTTGAATATTCAAAAAGATTCCGGAAACATGATGGATTCATTGAATCATCAAGTCTATCATTGCAAGACTCGAGTTTAATTTTAGTCCTCTTACTTTCCTTATTTATCCTCAAACCCACGAGGCTCAAACTAAATATAGTAAAAGACGACTTCTTTTTCCATTAAAAAAAAAAAAAACTGGAGTAACTTCCATTTTGTGGACACCAAGATTTGTTTTTTTTCTTTATAAAAAAAAAGAAATTAAAACCATTTTACCCAGATCTACGGAAAGTCAGTCGTGTTCATATATCTCAGATATACTAAATTAGTAAACTCTCAGATAAGTACTTATGATGGTGACGTCATAAATCGTATGACTACGTAATAATAAAAACAAAGTAAGAAAATGAAAAACAGAGCATCTGAAAAATCTACACCTGTTTGAGGCCTATTCACCGAAGAGGAAGAATCGCTGGCCGATGAACGAGGCAAGAAAACGCCCGTACCCGAATATCCCAGACCCGACCCGTTTCCTCCCAGGAAAACCGCCCGCATACCCGACCCGTATGCTTGTCCGCCGCTATTCATTCCTCTGTAGCTATGTTTCTGCCTGCCGTAATAACTACGATGGTGTTGACGATGCTCTGTTTTCCGATTAACAGAGCCTGCCTCGCCGGCCGGCGCCGGCGGTTGGTCCCTCAAACGATACACCTAACAATCAAATAATAATTTATAGTAACTGTTACTTCATAAGCGGTGAAACAACAACAATAAAAACTGATAATTACTTCGAGCGGCGGCAATCCATGGACATAGTTGAGGTTGCTCTGTTCGTTCCTCACATGGCTGCTTACCTTTCATGGCGTAAAAACAGAACATTCAGTGCCTTCTTTTGTTAGGATAACGAAAACAGAGTATTACATCAACTTACTTCATGGGGAAGAAAAGGGTTTTCTTCTTCTGCCTCTGTTTCTCGGAGCATGACCTCAGCCATTTGACGGCTGAGCTCAAAGGCGAAGTCGCCGTCGTCGCTCTCCGACGACGAAGCTAACTCCGAGCCTAAAGGCGAGCTGAAATCAGACAAGGAAGAGGAGGATTCCCATGAATTCGAACACTTGAACAGATCAGCGTAGCGCATCTTCTTATCCTGGAAATCGTAAGCCATATATCATCACTTCAATTGTCTGTAGGGGCAGAGCAATCGATCAATCACTGAAAAAGATCAGTTAATGGTATTTATGAGAGAAGGGAAGAAGCAAAATTACAATCGTCCCCGACTATTTTATACATTTACTAAATCGAGCGTTCGATATCTGTTATACATTTCCTTATTTAGAAAAAAAACCATCACAAACAATCAATATAATAATATTAAATATTCTTAAAAGACGTGTCAAAATATATACTTTTTTCTAATTATATTAAAATATTCAATTTCTTAATTCTCGAGCCAACTCCCAAATGCCCATAAACATTTGGGACGGAGGGGTATTTATTTAACTAAAGTGGATTTGATTTATTAAACAATTTAATGGGTTGAGATTGAGAGTGGGTCGTTTTCTGTTTGTTGTTATGTTTTGAGTGGTTTGGATGGAAAAAGAAAGATCGTTTGTTCTAATCCAACCCAACATATTTATATAATTATGGAAAAAGAAAAATTTTCAACATAGAAGTACTGTAGATACATCCTACCATGAATAAAGTATTTATTGGGCCTTGGGCTTTGATTATTATTGGGCTTACGATTGAAATTGGGCTGTACTCTTCATATTTGGGCTGCGACTTCACTATTTTTAATTTACTCTTGGATATCTTTCAAGACTGATTGCAATTTTTTTCTACTTTCTCCAGTGCGATAGATCATTGCATTTGACTTGACTTCAACTACCACTTATTATATATTATCAAAAATATTTTAATTTCCGGACACGTAACGGATCAATCATTCGTATGTTTCCCCTTGTTCAATATAATAAAGGAGGGAAAGGGTAAGTTCTTACAAGAAGGGAACGCCAAAAGTCATATACAGTAACACAGCCCATATTCCAATAGCTATCCAATAATAACAAATAAAGTTGAACACAGCACAACAGTGTTATTAATCAACTTGCAATTGTGTTGCGATATATGTTTTATATTTAAAAAGAAAAAGAAAAAGAAAGTCATTAGTAATTACATATCGGTTTTCTTTCCATTACATCGCATCATTAATGTCGTTTAGGTTTGTACATAGCACCTGCCCTATCACATCCTCTCCTCTACGTACTGCCATAAATAGTAACGTTTAAAGTCTTGGTATTTTATCAAGTAATTGTTCATATATTTCGATTTAGCAATTCTTTTTTTTAATTGGTAGAAGAAAATGGGGAGCTACAGAGTGTGCATGTGCTTCACGCGCAAGTTCCGCGTGACGGAGGCCGAGCCTCCCAACGACGTGAAGGAGGCGTTTCGGAGATACGCCGGCGAAGGTGGGACCTACTTGACCGCCGAACAGCTCGGCCGATTCCTGGTGGAGGTGCAGGGGGAGCCCGCCGACTCAGCCGTGGAGGCGGCGGAGGCGATCGTCAGGCAGCTCCTTCAGAAGCGGCACCACTTCGCCAAGCTCACGCGCCACGCGCTCGCCCTCGAAGACTTTCACCACTACTTGTTCTCGACTGAGCTCAATCCTCCGATCCACTACAAGGTCAACGATCTCTGATGGGTTTTTTGCGTCTTTGTTTGAAATGGGGGCAGATTTCTTCTCCGATTGAAAGTTTTGCTTTTGCAGCTGATTTTTTTTGTTTCCTTTTACCATTTTATAGTGCGATGGGGTTTAAGGTTCTCTATATCGGATACTTTGATTCCAAAGACTCATTAATCTCACTTATATTTGAAATCGAAATTGATCGATTACTTGTCTGATTCTTTGATTCCGCAAATCCAAGTCCGCCTAGGAATCTTTGACATATTCCGTCTTTTGTGGCTGATTTCTCTGGGAATGTATGAAGCATTTGATCCTCTTTAGTACTTAATCTGTCTTTCACAACCTTAAATGGTGCCAAGTACCAATCCCTGTTTTCAGTTTTACATGTGGGATGACAATGACTTAACCAAAATGCTATCTTACAGGTTCACCATGATATGACGGCTCCTTTGTCTCACTATTACATATTCACGGGGCATAACTCATACCTAACTGGGAATCAGCTCACTAGCAATTGCAGTGATGTCCCAATCGTGAAGGCACTGAAGAAGGGAGTGAGAGTGATAGAGCTCGATATATGGCCGAATTCTACAAAAGATGACGTGCTTGTCTTTCATGGAAGGTAAGCATGTTTTGCTGAGGTTCTTTACGCGGTTGATGATTGTGATTATCTTCTATCGGTCTTGTGCTTTTCTTTCCTTCAACTTGTTAACTGTTATTGACTCCCTAGGACTGCAACGCCGCCAGTGGAGCTTATAAAATGTTTGAAATCGATAAAAGAACATGCATTTGTTGCTTCTCCGTTTCCACTCATCATAACATTGGAAGATCATCTCACCTCTGATCTGCAAGCTAAAGTTGCTCAGGTGAATGCTTGTTTACCTTCTACTGTTCTAATGACATGCATTCCTTATTATCGGATAGATCGAACTGATTGTTTGCGTCTCTATGCATATTTATTCTCTAGATGCTTACTGAAACGTTTGGGGAGATGCTTTTCTGTCCTGAATCGGACTGCTTGAGCGAATTTCCGTCGCCTGAAGATTTGAAACACCGCGTCATAATTTCCACAAAGCCTCCAAAGGAGTACCTCGAAGCCCAGAATTCTTTGGACAAGGTAAATAGTTCGCATAAGGAGAAGGATTCCGACGAAGATGTATGGGGTAAAGAACCTTCAGCCCTCACAGCTGACGAAGAAGATGAATACAAGGTAGACTTCATACGAAATTTCTCTGGTTTCGAATTACTTACATGAAAAGGTATCATTTTCTTGCACGATCGATCCTATGTATTCACATCTTTTGGCAGATTGAGGATGAAGTGATAGACACCGATAATGGTTGTGATTCGAAAGTTTATGAACCGCCCGCATACAAACGCCTGATAGCAATCCATGCTGGGAAACCAAAAGGCGGGATGAAGGAAGCACTAAAAGTACAAGCAGATAAAGTTAGACGCCTTAGTCTCAGTGAGCAAGCCCTTGAAAAGTATGCTGAAACTCACGGAGCAGATATAGTGAAGTACTAACCTAATCTTCTATCAATTTAAATACCTGGGACAATTATATCCAACTTTTGTTTTATTTCAAACTACCTTTTCTTCTCCAGGTTCACCCAGAGAAATATTCTTCGAGTGTATCCTAAGGGAACCCGATTCAACTCATCAAATTTCAAGCCTCAAGTCGGCTGGTTACATGGAGCTCAGATGGTTGCTTTCAACATGCAGGTGAAATTTGATATTAACTTTTGGAAATTCTTGGTGTCTTTCTTTATCCTATAAAAGCATGGCAAACAGTTCTTCGAAAATTCAGTAAAACAAAGTCGTGGACTTCGATACATAGTTGTTGGCTTTCCGTGGGTGAGTTTTACGTCTGAAATTGCTATCACCAGGGCTACGGTAGATCACTATGGCTGATGCAAGGAATGTTCAAAGCCAACGGAGGATGTGGCTATGTTAAAAAGCCCGACATTTTCATGGACAGCAGCAAACTCTTCGACCCTAAAGCCAAGTACCCCGTCAAGACAACCTTAAAGGTCGTTTCTCTATCCCAAGAATCGAATATTCTTTCGAATCTCAGTTCGCTTAATACAAAGAAAAACTTTTACTACACACGACAGGTTAAAGTCTACATGGGAGATGGCTGGCACATGGACTTCAAACAAACACATTTCGATGCCTATTCACCGCCCGACTTCTACACAAGGGTCAGCAAACTAACTTCCCATCCCATCCCACGCAAGAAGATTTCTTTTTTCTTTTTGTGAATTTCTTGGAATTTTTCTTGAAATATATTCATTCGAATGCGAATCAGATTGGTATAGCTGGCGCCCCGGCGGATGAGACGATGACGAAGACGAAGAAGAAGGAAGATAATTGGGCGCCCGTTTGGAACGAAGAGTTCGAATTTCCTCTCACCGTCCCTGAGATGGCTATACTGAGGATCGAAGTGCACGAATACGACATGTCAGAAAAGGACGATTTTGCGGGCCAGACTTGCCTTCCATTGTCTGAACTGAAGCCTGGGATTAGGGCTGTTCCTATCTGTGATCGTAAGGGAGAGAAGTACAATTCTGTGAGGCTTCTTATGAGGTTTGAGTTTGTCTGAGAATCCTATCCTTCTGAAAACTACTGGGAAGTTATTTGTGAGTGAGACTGTTCCACTTTTTTTTTTTTGCTCTTAATATTAGTGTTTGTTTATATATAACTTGTTTGTAATTCTGAAAACACATAATGTTATTTTATATTTCAGGAATTATTATTAATTTAGCAATTTTATGAAAGGTTAGATTGAATGAAGTCGGTCAAAAAATTGGAGGGTTGCAATAACTAAATTAATTGAAAGAAATGCAAAAAAAGGAAATATTAATGTTACACAAGCACAAGGTGGTCGAAAGCAGGTGATAAACAGGTCGGGTTGGGTCACATTCGGTTCAACCCGTTTAATAAACGGATTGAAAACTTCAACTCGGACCTGACCTGTTTACGTAAACGAGTTGAATATCGAACTTTAACCCGACCTTTAACCCAAATATAACCCGTTAACTCGCCAACCCGTTTAATTTTTTTTTAATAAAAAGAAAAAATAACTAAATAATCAGAATTATAAACCCAAATTAAATAAAACAATAAAGAAACAAAGCATTTTGTTTTTTCTAAAAATCAACAACAATTATACAAATCATATAATTAAATAAAAGCAGTTTATTTTGTTTATATTAAGGTTATTTTTAATAATTTATATTATTCTTGTTAAATGTGTTGATAAACGGGTTGATTTCGTGTAGAAAACACGATATTCGACTTGGGTTCGAGTTTACTCATTTACTAACAGGTCGAAAATGTTAATCCAAACCTGCTGTTCTCGGGTGCGATTCATGGCGGGTTGGTTTTTGGCCGCCCTAGTCGACAAAGCTCGCCCGTGAGATAGCACCATGCAGTTATGACACGTCAGCACCAGCCACCTCAACTTGCTACGTGTCGAAATAACACTGGTAGAAAGGAAACCCCATAGAAAAATATATTCTGCAAAACCTTAAACTTGACTGTAGTGTAGAAGTGTAGATCGGCGACCAAAGACATCTAACGAGAATGGCGAGCAACGGAAAGAGGCTGTCTATCTTCTGCGGCCTGATTGTTTTGATCAGCATAGCCGTTGCTCAGGTTGTTCTTCAGCTTCTAACGAATTGTTGTTTTTTATGTCATCATTTGCTGCTGATTGTTAATTTTCGTTTCATTTGGTTTGTTGCCCTCGAAATTCTTTTTAGCTTAGCCATATATCTTGACAACTCTGCAATCCATTCGATTGCCATGAAGATCATCCCAAACATTGGGCGTTTTTATCCGTTCTTTTCTATGTTGATCTTGGGAACGATGAGCTAAATCAAGAGATCGTTATATATTATAGATGACCCCTTTCTATTTGATACTACTTGCTTACTTCGTTAGTTGTTAGCTCACCGCTGTTGATTGGGTTATTGTGGGATGTTTGCTATAATCATACTCTGTTTGTTCTGCAGGCTAAGAAAGATAATGGGGATCTCAAGGAAGTTACTCACAAAGTCTATTTTGATATCGAGATTGATGGAAAACCATCTGGTACGCAGATTAGTTGTGCCTTTTTTTTGTAGTGTAGACTTGAAATGTTCTGTGGTAGGTAATATAGTTCGTCCTTCCCAGTGTATGTATGGTTAATTGAATATGCCAACACACACGCACACAGTATCATGTATTACCTTATGGTAGTTTGCCTTTTGTTTCAGGTCGCATTACTATGGGTCTCTTTGGAAACACTGTCCCCAAGACAGCAGGTTTTAGTCTCGTTATTTCATCCCTCTCGCACTTACGACAGGTTCGTTTATGACTAATTTTTCGTTTATGTTTCCTCCCAGAGAATTTCAGAGCTTTGTGCACAGGTACCATACTGTAATTCTTGCTTTCCTTTCTGCGATGTCTTTATTTGCACTCGTTATTATGTCTTGTTGTGGAGTAAACAACAATTGAATTTTTTTGATCTGTAACCATTATCCTGCCTAGTTATAAAAATGTCGAACGTGTGATGTGTTCTGTTTTTTTCGGTATTAGGTGAGAAAGGTATTGGGAAACAAGGGAAGCCTCTGCACTACAAGGGAAGCAGTTTCCACAGAATCATACCAAGCTTCATGATCCAAGGCGGAGACTTCACCCTAGGCGACGGAAGAGGTGGTGAATCGATCTACGGCGAGAAGTTTGCAGATGAAAATTTCAAGATCAAGCATACCGGCCCAGGTTCATTCATACATACATACATACCCTCTATTTCCTCTTCTTTGAAAAAAAAAACATAACTTTTTTCTTTTTTCTTTTTTTTTTACAGTACTTGAGTTACGCATAAATTAAAAATCTCTAGGGCTTCTGTCAATGGCAAATGCTGGTCCCGACACCAACGGCTCACAGTTTTTCATAACAACCGTGACCACAAGCTGGTGAGTACATAGATATATACACATAGTGTTTCCAAGAAATCTATGAGACGTTGGATTTCTTGGACTAGAAACAATGTGCGGAGATGTTTGTTATTACACAGGTTAGATGGACGTCACGTTGTGTTCGGAAAGGTACTATCTGGGATGGACGTCGTGTATAAGGTCGAAGCCGAGGGTAGGCAAAGCGGTAGTGTAAAGAGCAAAGTCGTCATTTCAGACAGCGGTGAACTTCCCTTATAAAAAACTCTCTCAACTACTCTCTAATAAAGTATAAACCCATGCTCTCTTTAGTACTTTTCAAATATGTCTTCAGTGCTGCCGATGTTCTTGTTTCAACGTATGTATCATATTAGGCAAAAATTATTTGTTTCAAGTCATAATTATAGATAACTTACGTTAGGGAGTGTCCGAAGACATAAATAAATACCTCTCATTTCACATCCACAAAAACCAAGATAAAATCACATCGTTGACGACCTACCTACCTTTATAGACACCCATGGGGTCTTTTTAAAAAATAGCCTTTGACGCGGTCAAGTTTAAAAAAATAGCACTCTTGACTTTTTTTTTTGGTCAATAGCACTCTTTTTAATTAACACTTAATCATCTTCTCGTAATCCCTTATTATTAATAAAAAAAGAAAAACAAAAATAAAATACAACGCCTGAAATGAATTAAAAGCTGCACCTCCATTAGCAGAAAGCTTTCATTCCACTCACCCAATTATTCTCCTTCTTCTTCGTCCTCGTCCTTAAGAGAAATCACCTACAATTTCTTCTGCTTCTGCAAGGCAGTCGAATAACTTGACCTCATATCAGCTTCTTCACAGGCGAAGGAACATTCAGAAAGTCCTCAGTGAAAGAATTCGAACCTGACGCTTCACTGTAAGTATTTTTCCTGGTCGTATTTTGAATATAACCATCTAAATCTTTGTAACTCTCAGTCCTAAACCCTGTTTCGAAGTAAATGGGTTCTCCAAGCTTCGAAATTCCGGTTTGGACTGCCGAACATGTTCAATTTTCGCTCGCTTTTTAAAACGTCAAGTTGGTCAGGGGACCCTGCTTGAAAGCAGGCAACCCGCGCGTTAGATCATGGGACCATAGATAGAAGCATGAGTCCCGCACATAAATATACGGGACCCGCACATAAATTCATGGGACCCGCACATAAATTCATTGGACCCGCGGATAAATTCATGGGACCTCTATACCATCAGTGCATGGTTCCCGCACATTAGTGCCGGCGCATTAGATCTTGGGACCTGCACATAAATTCAGGGGACCTGCGCGCAAAAACAGGGAACCCGCGCATAATCGCTTCTTATTGATAGGTCCCATGCCCCCATACACTAGAGATTGGGTCCCGTGCACAAGAGCTTGGGTCCCGTGAATTAGAGCTTGGGTCCCATCATCATCATCAGCATCATCATCATCTCCGACCCGACCATCATCATCTATAGCACCTTGGTCCCCCGGATTTTCGTCTTCCCGTCCGACTTGCTCGTTCTCATTATCATATACATAGCCACTGCTTTCATTAATTTGGTAAGGAGGGTTGTAAGATGTGCTGGGAAAACCCTCAAATGGTTGGATTTCTGCGTTTGTATCGCAATGCGCTATAAGACCGACGTCGAAACCCGACAAATCATTAACATGAGGTTGATGTGGTGGTGACGCAATGACGGATAACTCAACTTCCACGTGAAGAGGTGGTCTTGATCGACTTGAACCACCTCCAAGGTACGCACGTACGCCGTAATCGTTCTCGATGTAGATGGGGCGCACATAATTGTAGTCTATGCAAGGCATGTAGCTTATCCGTAGTTTGGTATTGTCGTTGCGTAACGACAATGCATAGTGAGATCCACTAACGTGCATGAACCGTCGTCAACCAAGATTGATTGCCACCGGCAAGTTGGATCGGGAACCCAGTTCGACGTATTGTCCTCGCGAATCACCCACTGACCATCGACTTGAAAAAAAATGCTGCTGATCGTCATGATTATCACCTATAGAGAATGACGATGGTGGAATGTATGCTTGCTTTCTGCTGCAAGGAGTTGGTCGTGCGGCTTTTAATACATTAAAAGCGTTGTTTTACTTTGTATTTTAAATTAATCTGGGGTCCCAAGCGTATATGAACGGGTCGCTGCCAATTTAGGGTTTCTCACGTTCGCTTTATTCGTACCAATAATTGAACAATTACTGAGTATTTGGTCAAAATATTTTCCTCAGTAACAAGTCAAATCACCCATCATGTGTCGTTTCATACAGAGAATCAATTATTCAACAATGGAAAAAGGTTTATCAAGTCGTATGGTGGGATACGTGCTCAAGGGACCATAACTTGAAATCATGGGACCCGCACGTTAAATATACGGGACCCGCACGTAAGAGCAGGGGACCCGCGCATATTGCATTGGCGCTGATATTACGGACGGGTCCCAAGCGTATGTGTATCTGAACGGGTCCCATGATAATTTAGGGTTTCTCACATTCGCTTTATTCGTACCAATAATTGAACAATTACTGAGTATTTGGTCACCCGCGCATATTGCATTGGCGCTGATGGGACGGGACCCAAGTGTATATGTATATGGACGGGTCGCTGCCTAATTTAGGGTTTCTCATGTTCGCGTCCGTCGTACCAATTATTGAACAATTACATTTGGTCAAAGTATTTTCAACCATATCAAAAAAATTTATTCAAATAAACCTACAAACCTACAAAAAAATTTATTCAAATAAACCTACAAATGGTCCCCAGTTCGACGTATTGTCCTCGCGAATTACCCACTGACCATCGACTTGAAAAAAAATGCTGCTGATCGTCATGATTATCACCTATAGAGAACGACGATGGTGGAATGTATGCTTTGTGCTGCAAAATAGTCGTGCGGCTTTTAATACATTCGTGCGTTGTTTTTATTATCCATGTGTTTTATTTGTTATTTTTAATAAAATAAGGGGACCATAATTCTCTCCAGGGGACCATAACGTGAAATCAAGAGACCCGCACGTAAAATCAGGGGTCCCAAGCGTATATGTATATGAACGGGACGCTGCCAATTTAGGGTTTCTCACATACGCTTTAGTCGTACCAATAATTGAACAATTACTGATTATTTGGTCAAAATATTGTCCCCAGTAACAAGTCAAATCACCCATCACGATTCGTTTCATACAGAGAATCAATTATTCAACAATGGAAAAAGTTTTATCAAGTCATATGGTGGGATACGTGCTCAAGGGACCATAGCTTGAAATCATGGGACCTGCACGTAAAATAAGGGGACCCGGACGTAGAATCAGGGGACCCGCGCATATTGCATTGGCGCTGATGGGACGGGTCCCGTATATGTATATGAACGGGACGCTGCCAATTTAGGGTTTCTCACATACGCTTTAGTCGTACCAATAATTGAACAATTGCTGATTATTTGGTCAAAATATTTTCCTCAGTAACAAGTCAAATCACCCATCACGATTCGTTTCATACAGAGAATCAATTATTCAACAATAGAAAAAGTTTTATCAAGTCATATGGTGGGATACGTGCTCAAGGGACCATAGCTTGAAATCATGGGACCTGCACGTAAAATAAGGGGACCCGGACGTAGAATCAGGGGACCCGCGCATATTGCATTGGCGCTGATGGGACGGGTCCCGTATATGTATATGAACGGGACGCTGCCAATTTAGGGTTTCTCACGTCCACTGATTATTTGGTCAAAATATTTTCCTCAGTAACAAGTCAAATCACCCATCACGTTTCGTTTCATACAGAGAATCAATGCATTCAATAATATCAAAAAATTTTATTCAAATAAACCTACAAACTAACATCCATAAACCCTTCAACTACACCAAGTTCAAAATGTCCAAAGCCACCTACAATTAACACTTCCAAACTCAGCCAAACAAATGGCGCATACAGCTATGCGGGTCACGCAATATCCGTGCAGCCATAGTGGCTCGATACGCTGAAATATCAATGTGCCTTTGATATTCATTAAACTCGGGCGTGTCAACCATAATCGTCTCCGCCGTCAACGCCGCATGAACCCCGCAATCCAAGCTGCCAGCCTTCTGGCTCCGATTCATTTTATTATCCAACTTCGGCTTTGTGACGATATCGAACTTGAACCGCCAATATTCAGAAAGAAACTCAGCCTGCAAAAAATAGCAAACGTCGAACATGTTACTAAATTCATAAAAATGATAGACAAAAGGATTTCAGCTACTTACGAACACTCTCCCGGCGAATTGCACACCATGCGCGCCCAACGAATCGTTAAGGACGAAGGTTTGCGTTGTCGCGTCAAAAATAAGCACTGCCCAGTGGGTCCGTGCGAAAACGGGAGAGATGATGTACTTGCATCGTACCAATTCATCCTCCGTGAGACGCTCCAACCAGCTCCGACTGCTTCTCGACAATCCATTCACGAATTCCTCCATATCATCCACCCGCACTTTCGCTTTCCTATTCAACTTCTGCGCTTTCCTAAAGTGCTCGTCTTGCACGTAACTTGGAAAGATGAAGACGTGAGGATAAACCACGGAGTCCGCATAGATTCGCCTCAAGCAATCTAGATATGCGTCAAGACAATTAGACTTGAGCATATCATGGAAGAGCAACATGTAGAAGCCTTGGGCATCCACGTCGCACCGGTCACCCGACCAAACGTTATCCCTGCATAAAAAGGAAAATTATGAGCGTGTTTATGTACGATAACTGAGGTTGACATCGAAAGAAAACATTTACCTAAATCTTGCCGCTTGAAGGTAAGTGTCAATGAGCACGCGATCATGTGCATGAATCAACTGACGCCCGGAGAAGTCCACTCGCCCGAGGTACTTTTTAATCCACTTCTCATTTCTATTTGAGCCAGAATCCTCATCACTTAGATCAACAAATTCTACAGTCGATTTGCCTCTTCTTCGAACTCCTCGGGCACTCGACGAAGCACCAAAATCTCCAGCCTCAACCACCTCCACAGGTGTGGGAAACTCTTCAAGGGGTACGATCGCTAAATGATCGTCGTCGGCACGATCGCGGTGGACGGGGGAACACCTAACCTCCACTCCCCGCATGAGTAGGCCCGTCATACGGTCGAATAGCTCGTGTGCGGCCCCAACGTCAAAAACGCTGTCCCTAAAGTACGCCGCCTCCAACTCTTCCGCTGACGGCACTAACAACCCTCGTACAAAATCGCCGTCGACGGCCTCTGCGACCGTCCTAAGAGTCGGGCATGCCTTGCGAGGCCAATTCTTCGTCGCCCACCTGAGCATGCGTGGCGTGAAATCTTCTTCTTTGCGAACCGCAAACACGTCTGCAACCCTCGGTATGCACTCGTATGCTAGTATCTGAATACAAATAACGCAAAAAATCTTAGAAACGTCCCTCAAAACATGGTATGCGAAGAAGCTTAGTTATAATTCACCTGAAGTGGTTGTACGAACCCACTGATCAGCCATTCCCGTCGCTTCTCCCGTAGATTTACCTTCACAGTGCGTATCACCTCATCGAAAGCCACGGTGCCCCAAGGATACCGGGAGAATGCAAACCGATCATCGACGAGACTAAGGACCCAGGTACTGACGACGGTGTCCTTCTTCGACGGTCGAGACATCAACACGGCGGTGGCGAAGTACACGTCCGCCAACTTCAGCTTCTCGAAGTCCACATCGTCCTCGTCGCCAGACAACTCCTCCAACACACGCTTGACGTGCGACATGCGGACTTTAGAGCTGCCACCAAAATGTCTTGCGGTGAATTGTGAGCCGCCGTTTACCGGCGGACGCTCGGCGGCGAACTTCAGCCCGGTGATTAGGCAATAGTCCGACTTTGAAAATCGGAGTGGTTTTTCGCCAAAAATCATCCACAGCTCTTCCCGGTTGTGCAGCATCGTCTGGCTCTGGATGAGGTACCACAGCAACTGGCCCGAGAGGTTAAAATCAGGCTCGGCCCTAACGAGGCGGCCGAACGGACTCTCGTTCGTAAAAATCTCCCACTCGTGGTGGTTCAGACATTGCCTTATCAGCTCGCTGGCATCGGCGTATAACGAGCTCAGCTTTACAGTCAAATGGGGAACTTCGTCCACTGTCTCGAACTGCTTCTGCATCACAACCTAATTTATACGTAAAACACGTGTTAGCTAGGGCTACGTGGTATGAAATAATGAAAACAGAAAACCCTTATGCACAGATGCGCAGGGGACAGCATCGCATATGCTGAGATTCAAGCACAGATGCGCATGGGACCCCTGCGCATCGGCGCGGTCCCAGCAAGGGTCCCCTGCGTATACGCGCGGGTCCCCTGGTCATAGCGCGCGGGTCCCCTGCTTATAACGCGCGGGTCCCACGACCTTGCGCGCGCGCAGTCACACTGGACCCGCCCATTAAACTCAGGGGACCCGAGCGTTTAAGCAGGGGAAACGCGGCTAATACACAGGGGACCCGTGAAATACGCACAGGTCCCTTGCTCATAAGCGGGGGTCGTCTGCTTGCAAGCACGGGACCCATGCATTAAAAAGCGACGTACGCTGCGCAAGCACGGGTCCTATGCTTGCAAGCACGGGTCCTATGCTTGCAAGCACGGGTCCTATGATTGCAAGCACGGGTCCTATGCTTGCAAGCACAGGTCCTATGCTACCAAGCACGGTCCTATGCTACCAAGCTCTGTCCTATGCTTGCAAGCACGGGTCCGCACCAAATTAGGGTTCGATGGGTCGTTCCCAAATACCCTCTCGCGTTAAATTGAAAGTGGCGAAGAGTAGAAAACACATACCTCCACTCTTTGGGTGTTCGCGTTGAATGCCATTGGATTGTCGAATGAGTCGATTGAGGTTGAGGTTCGGTTGGCTTTGAGTTGCAGAGAAGACGATTTGCAGTGCAGGGGCGGGAGAGCACACGCTTGCTTTTTTTACTGGAAATGAAAGTGGTTGCTTTTTTTTACTTTTACCCCACTATTCTATCACGGGTCTGATGTTTCAGATTCGCTACAGTCTAACGTAACATGTAAACCCTTTAGTTAATTTTTTCGATAAGTGTTGTTGAGGTTGTTGATTGACATTAAATAAGGGTAAAATAGTCTTTAGAGCAGAGTTAGTAAGGGTACAAAGGTAAAGTCCGATTTTGGGTGCTATTTTTTAAAACATGACCAACTCAAAGGCTATTTTCTTAAAAAATCCCCCATGTACTTTGCTCAACTCACTCACTCACTCACTCAATTGAGTTGAGATCGATGTTTCTCAACGACGATGCGCGTCGTCTACGGACCATCTCCTCGGCTCTCTTGGACAGAGCAGAGTAAAGGGAGACAGCTTTCGATAAGTTGGAGTTGATTTCGCAAATCAAGTCGACATTCTCGACCATTTTCCGACGAGCTCTAGAGAGGTGATTGTCGTTGACCTTCTCTATAAGCCTACGGTTCATATCCAACAGAGACTGTACCTCGTTGAAGCACTTGTCTAGGGCTTCCCATGCCTCCTCAGCTTCGTCGCCGTTGTTATTATGATTATCCTCCATGAATTTTTAAGGAATTGTCCGAGCTAGGGTTTCTTCCATGGATGGAGATGCGCGTGGGCTCTGTCCTTTTAGTCTGGCGAAGGAGATAAACGTCGATGATGTCGTAAAGATGAAAGAAAAATATAGGTTTTCATAGGGGAAAAGGCCCAATAAGCCTTGTCCGTTTAGGCCCATTAACGATGCGAAAACTGTTTTACTGCAAGACAGTTGATGCAATGCAACCCAGGTGTCACCTTCTACTACACATAACGCGCATGTTGCGAAGGCTGTAATTACGACATTGAATTCGATGCGAAGTGGGAAGAATCAAGACTGCTTTTTTCTTTTTGCAACAGTTTTTAGTGTCTGAAAAGAAAAGGGTTCTCATCGCACAAATTCTTACCATCACTGTTCGATTCGATTCGATTTGATTTCGGCGATCATTCGTGCAATGACGACGGGCAACAGCGGCGAAAGACAGCAGCCTACGATCCTCGTCGTGGGGAATTACTGCCACGACTTCCTCATCAGAGACTCCGTCCTCTTGGCCGAGTCACTCGGCGGAGCTGCGTCGTTCATCTCCGCCGTACTCGACGGCCTCTCCCTCCCCTTCACGCTCGTCTCCAAAGCCGGCCCAGACTTCCCATTCGCCGTGACCCACCCGCCGATGATCTGCCCCGATTCGCACACCACAGTCTTCCACGCCTATTTCAACACCTCCGACGAAGAAGAAACCCATCAGCAGCTCAAAACCCACGACAGCGACCGCGTCCTTAGACGCATCCGATCGTGCGACCCAATCTCCCCCACTGACCTCCCAGACAGCCGCTTCAGCTTCGGCCTCGCCGTGGGCGTCGCCGGAGAGATCACCCCGCCGACCCTCTCCAAAATGATCGAAATATGCGACACTGTGCTTGTCGACGTTCAGTCACTGATCAGAGTCTTCGATCCAATCGACGGAACGGTGAATCTCGTGAAATTGAGCGATTCAGGTTTCGGGCAATTGATCGAAAGGGTTGGGTTTTTGAAAGCTTCCTCCGACGAGGCAGCTTACGTGGACATCAGGGAAGAATTGAGGCGGCGGAGGACGAAGAACAGTAGTACCAATCGCTGCTCTACTGTGGTGGTTACGAATGGTAAAGAAGGGTGCACCGTACATCTCGGCGATGAGGAGGAGCAGAAGATCGAGCCATTTGAGACCTTTCAGGTGGACCCCACCGGCGCCGGAGATAGCTTCATGGGCGGGTTTGTGGTGGGTCTTGCCTATGGACTGCCCGTGCCCGATGCTGCTTTACTTGGGAATTTCTTTGGATCGCTGACCGTTGGGCAGGTTGGCCTTCCCAGGTTCGATCCAAAATTGCTACAGGTTGGATGTGAATAAACCAATACTTAAGTTGATTCTGCTAATTATTTTGTGGAAACTGCATGTTTATTTATTTGGTTATTCATTGCTGATATTCTTCTTACATTTCCTTTCTCAGGCATTGAAGGATGAGCTCTACAAGAGGAGTAGTTTGCGCCTGGGCGACGACCATAAGGACTTGTTTGAAGCGCTGGTTAAAGCAAAGTCTTCTTCTTCTTCGTCTTCAAACGGTGATTCGAACCAAAGTTCGGTCAAAGTGCTGCAACACTTAGAGAATGGTCTGATGCAAGAACAGTCGGCCAGCAATGGGACTTGATAGAAACACTTGGTTGGATTAACTTAACTATGGTTAGTTTGCTGACTATGGAAGAATAAATTTTTGGAACGCATGCATGTGTTAGAGGAAAGCTTTATAGATTTGCAGGTCAGATCATCAGATGAGTAGATGGGAAGGCGCGTATCTAAGATTTTTGAAGAATAACTGTATACAGATCTTTTTTTATATGCAATTCGATCAACAAGCCTAAGAAGATGTTAGGAAAGGAGGACAGCTGCTGTTGATTAAATGAAGGCAAATTATCATAAATTATGTATATACACGGCAATATCATCTGATCGTAACCCTCTAATAAAAGACAACAATCAGAAAGCTTCACTCCCGCCATTACCACCATCGTACTCAGCTTCTTGACGAGCGGTTCGACTGGTAAGAGAAGGCCTCATAGTAACTAAACTCGATTCGTTAGCTCCAGCCATTAAAGCAGCTCGGCCAGCTTCTAGAAACCTCCTGACAGCATCCTTTGCATACTTGTTCGCCGATGCAACTGTCATAGTCCTTCCAATGTCTGGGTAAGAGTTCAATATATGGTCTCCGTTGAGCTGAGACGCAAGTTGAATCAGTTCGATCTGAAATTCTGAGAGTTCAGTGTCTTCTTTTGGTCCGTGTGGCCTCAGACGAGCGGTAACTTCTGGGAGTTTTTCTGAGAACATAGTACATATTTCCCAACCAACATCCGAGAATGCTCAAATCAGCAGTACAAAGCAGCGCAATTCGCAAATGATACGAAACAGAGAAAACTTCGATCATGTACCTGGGCAGTCATCACGCGGAGTCTCACGAAAGGTGAAGTACTTCTCGAAAGTTCCAGCCCAAGCATCCCTTTTCGTCAGAAAGTTAGCTTCGAGGTTGAAGAGCTTCTTCACAGTCGCAGGTATCGAAGAATGTTCGTACTGGGAAGTATCGGTCGGGCCACTCGGTCCATGAATCACTGCAAGAAATCAAATTGTAAATCAATGTTCGAAAGTCAAAGCAGCTCAAACATCTCAAAAGCTTCCCATCAAAAACACCGTTACCAGTCCCCTTTTCAACCCAGGGGGAAATCAAGAAAGTGGGCACACGCACGCCCAACCTATTGAATCTGAAGTAAAACGGAGGGGGGCCCACGATCCCGTCGGGATTAGGCACCCCAGAAACGGGCGTTGGGACATGATCGAAGAATCCTCCGTGCTCGTCGTAAGTAATCAAGATTGCCATTTCGTTCCACTGTGGGCTGGCCCTCAACGTTTCGTACACCTCCTTGACGAATCTCTGGCCTACAGCCACGTCGTGGGAGGGATGATCATCGTTTGCAGGGAAGAGATTCACGTCGTAGTAACGCTGCTCGATCACCACGTAATTGGGCAGCTTTCCCAGCTTGGCGTGCAATTTGAACTTCAAATCGTACTCGTGAAACTTGACAACGTTCTTCAGTTTCCTGAGGGACTTGAAGAACAGAGTCGCTGGTATGTTTTGGTAGTATATCCCAAAGCTCAGCCCACTTTCTTCTAAAGAGTCGAAGATGGTTTTCTGCGGAAACCCATTGATCAAATCCTTGCGAACATTGCTCGAAGCGCCATGTGACGTGGCAGAGTGAACGTAGAAACGGTTGGGCTGAGTAGACGCCGGCACGGAGGCGAACCACCGATCAAAGACGGCGAACTCGTCCACCAATTCGGCATAAACCGGCACCAAACCGGGTTTAAAACCGGCCATCACCGTCTCGGGCAAATTAGTCACGTTCATGTTAATCGCCTGCTGAACGAAGCCGTTCATCGGCGCTGGGTTCGCCGACGTGTCGTTGCCCCCGAAAATCTGCTCGCGTATGGCCTGGATTGAGTGGCCAGGGTCGGAATCGACGAACACTGCGCCGTCGGAGACGTAAACGGGCTTCGAGCTTGGGTCCGATGCGTTGACCCGATTAAACTCCGAACCCGTTAGCCCGTCGATGTCTGGGCGGGTCTTCTTGATCCATCCCAGCATGTGATCGAAGGAACGGTTCTCCATGACGAGGACCACGAAGGTTTTAATGGGTCCAGGGATTTTGTGTTGGTCCTTTTTGGGGAAAGGGAAGCCATTTGAGGAGATTAGAAGGTAGATGAATACGAAGGAAGTGATCAAGCTTGAATTGCACATATCCTTCTACTGTGATAATGATTTGGTGAAGACGAACTTAGCGAATGCGTTGGCGTGAAATGAAAGAAAGGTAAGCTAAAGACGACGACGAAGTCGTACTGTAGTGATTTGTTGTGGCCTACATTGATAAATTATACTGAACACCCTAAATTCCGTGTAATTATGAAACTTTCCTTTTTGAAAATCAATTTTACAAACCCACCTCCCTACGATGGGACAGTTACATTAGGTTTTAGCGAACTTCAGAAAATGTGGGTTAATTTGTAATTAAGCTAACGTTTGGTGTTTGATGTGATTTAGCGCTAGGTTTTTAATGTTCCTATCCATGCCGTCTGCTTCAAGGTTTCAACTTTCAAGTTCAACTCTCTTTTTGCAGTTTTCGATATTAAATTTATGTTGTAATAAAAGAATTAGCAAGTTGGTAGAAGCTACTCAAGCTAGACGTATTTCCATGGCCAATAAAATGAACGATTTCCATTATTAATAAGTAATATTTACTTATTTTTATTTAAGTCATGCTTTCGTCAGGTTCTTCTTACTTTCACGGAATGCGATTTGTAACTTGAACGCAACTAATTTCCAACTAATTATCACTAGAAATTACATATTCGAAGGTTGTCCTCAATGTCGTTAAGAGATAGAGGCTATCAACTTATGTAACGTTTAGAAAAAAAGAAAACACATTCAAAATAATTTATTCCCCGTCTCTATCAAAATCTCTCGACTGTTCAGCTCTGTGCATTTATATCCTAATTAAGAGATTAGGCTAAAATTATATTATATTAAGCCATACGTAAGGAGTTGACATTTAATATTAACAAGAAGTCTAAATACAATATCCTCCAGCCACCAATAAACACAATCCTCCCTTATTTCATGCTAAGAAGAAGAAACTAATCCACAATTTTCCATCTCACAAGAAGAACCCAAAATTGGAATCAGAGAGAGAGAGAGAGAGAGAGAGAGAGAGAGAGAGAGAGAGAGAGAGAGAGAGAGAGAGAGAGAGATGATCATTTCATTAGACAAGGCAAGTGTCTTCTCCGCCAGTGTTCCATAGAAATGAGCATAGTTAGCACTGTAATAAGAGTTATGAGGCTCAACATCCATGGCTTCGATGTAAGCTTCTTCGGCGGCCCACATATCTTCTCTGACCAACCACAAGAAATTCGCATACTTGTTGAAAGATTCCGCGTCTTTAGGTTCCGCTTTAGTCGCCCTCTTGAAGTACTCTTCCGCCCTGTCGAAAAGAAAGGCAAACAAATTTAAGACAACGATCTTTCGCTAGCACACAGATAGTTGTTAAAGCTGTAAGAGTTTCCAGAAAATCAGATAGAAAGCCAAAGAAATCGGTACCTGTCGTAATCCCGGGCGACTACGTAGAGAAATTGGGCGTAGTTAGCCAGCAAAAGGGGGTTTTCGGGCTCTCGGGCCAGCCTAGTTTGATAGAGGAACTCAGTTCGCAAGTGTTCTGAGCTGTCCTCAGCTTCAGCCTTTGCATCTACGGGCGAAACGAATTTGAGCATCGGCCCGTTATCCAGTGCTTCGTATAAGGAATCAGCGTTCATCTTACGAGCCTCGTCGACCATAGATTCCCATATAAACGTCTCTTCATCAGAGGACATCTGCTGCTTATTCGTCACCGAAAGTGTTTCGCCTGAAGATATTACATTGGGAGTGATAGTCCTGTAATAATTCGATTCGTCTGATCTGTCGTTGCCATCAGTACCGCTCGTGATTGTCCCGAATTTTCCACCGCCTCCATTTTTACCGCCAATCGAAGTAGAAGATGGCTTAGAAGTCTTGACAGCCAAAGGATCGAACTTTTGGTTAGTAAGACCTTCGCCTTCAAACACAGAAGCCATTTCCATTGTGGGAATAGCGTAAGCTTTCATCGGTGCAGCTATGGAAGCATAGTTGGACATGGAATACACGCTGTAATTTGCCAAGAGGATCATCAAGCAGACCATGAGATTGGGGGTTTGAGAGAAAATCTTCTGAAACAACCATACGAAGGAATCGTTCATCTCCTTCTGAACGCTCGCTAGGATTCCCTGAAGATCTTCGTAGAACAAGACTTCCCTCATGCGAAGGGTGTGGCTATGGAGCTCCTGGATTATAAACACCATGGACGAGAAGGCCTTCTTCACGGAGCAGTAAGCAGATTCGCCAGCATCGACGAGCCCTTCTTGCCACTGATTTTTATGGTTTCTCATCATCATAATCGTTGGCGAGAATGGGATTCCAAGATAATTCACTATTCCCTCAATATTGGGCTTTACAATCTCATCTCTCTTGGGTAGTGGATTAAGATCTGCAAATGGCTCCATGTCCTTCAAGAAGTTAACCTCACCACTCGAACCATTGGCTCCACCCTCGAAACTGAAGTCAAAAGATTCTATTTTGCTGCTTTCCTTGCCACCTTCTTCGTACGACTTAGACCTAATGTCTGATTCTTGATTGCACGCATCGAATTCATCGTCGGGGAGAGAATCTAAGCTAGCAGACGAAGCTCTTAATATGGGGCGAACCCAAGATCTCAAATTATCGCATGATTGTGACTTGTAGAGCCTAGTCGATGGTTGCTGAGAAGCAAACTTACCAAATCGATAGATATCGCTCAGGGAAACGCTGCGTCGTAAGGAAGAAGTGGAAGAGGGCGATGAAATCGCAGAGGCTAACGCTTGAGAAGAAGGCGGCGACTGATGAACTGAAGGCTGCGACCATTGTAATGAAGTTGCTGGCACTTTCAATCCCATTTGTCAGAAAAAGACAAGCCAAAACCTTTCAACCTCGAACACAACGATGAAAAGATTGCAGCTTTCTTCAGATTCAGATCTTGCTTCAAAACCCACCCCTGCCTGCAAAAAGAGTTAAAACGAACAAATGAAACACAAATGAACACCCAATACTCACAAGCAAAAACCCAATAAATTGAAGAATAAGAACTCACCAGCTCTGGCAAATGCTTTCAGTGCAGCTTCTGATTAATGAGCTCTACAATCAAGAACGAAAAGTGAAGGGCTGGTGGGTCTTTAAATATGCAAGGAAGTGGAAGGAAACTGCGAAAGGCGAAAAAATCTTGGGATGAGTCCAAAATATGTGGTAAGTACGCAGAAGAATCAAAACCGTATATTATTTCATTTGAGTATTTATGTATTGCGAAGGCAAGGCAAGTAGGGCTCTAAAACGGGGAGCGGCAATTTCTATTTTTATTTTTTTTTTTCTTGTCTTTTTCTAGTTTAGATTTCTTCTTAGTTGTGGGTTTTCATCGCCGCCATCTCGCCACCACTGCCTCACTGCCGCCGTCACACCAACGCCAGCTACCGCCTCTGCTTCGCTGCTGCCGTGCCTCCATTGTCTCCATCTCGCGCCACCTCAGCCTCGCCGCCACTGTCTCCGTCTTGCCGCCGCCTCAACCTCGCCACCACTGTCTACGCCTCGCCGCCACCATCTATGCCTCGCCGGCTGTCAACCGCAACCACCGTCCACTCTTTAGTCTCCCATGTGGAGCTCGTTTCTCTCGACCCATGTGTCTGAGAGCTTTTCTCCCTTGTGGAGCCCCAGTCCGATGAAGATAAAAATTCAGAAGTCGAAGACCAAGTGAAAATGAAGAGTATCGTAGATTTAGCTTAATAGCTTTTTCTGTTATAGGTTCTTTAGTTCTTGGTCGTAGATAATGAGTTTTATTTTCTGTCGGTTTTTGTCCCTTGTGGACTTTTTTCTCCCCATGTGGGAGTGTTGTTCCCCACTTTGGGGGGTGTTTTGCTCGTCTGTGAGCCTTTGTTCTCCCGGTTGACGATGTACCGGTGAGACCCTTTGGGCTATTTAGCCCCTGTATCTTTGTTATTTATAAAAGCTATCGTTTCCGGTAAAAAAAAAAAAAACGGGCCGCCATTGATTTTATATTACTTAATTTCTTGATCGCTGAGATCCTAATCAAGAATGTTTCATTATACTAATCTACTAACTCATAGCTGTAATCAACTAATCTGATATTTTTATTATTTGAAATTCACGTGCAATAATCATATATAATAATAATAATAATAAATAAAAAATTTATGGACGACGCGGCTTTTCTCGCGTCCAATGACCTTTTTTCCCTTTGGCGGTGGCCGTGACTGTGAAACGACTCTAAATAATTAAAAAATTGGCTTTAATTAGGAACATCATTATTAATTTTAATGCATGGTTAACTACACACGTTTTTATCATTTTTTCTTCTTCCTATTTCACTCGAAAAAAAATTATAATCACCAAACTTTAATTGAAATATTTAGGCATATTGCCAGATCGAATCGAAACCTCTCTCCCATTGCAAGAACAAGAAAAATGGTAATAGATTACAACCACTAGCTTTTTATTTCAGTAATTCAAAAATATTCTCATATATCTCCATCATTCATGCAGCTCCAAAAGCGCCAGACATCTTATTTCCAATCCATTTAAAGCGATAATATATCATATAAACTCTTTGCTGTCATTGTCAAGCCTCAACATAACAAAACATTTATGTAACTATGTGATTCCGAGATAACATATAATATATAATCTTGATTTGACTTGTGGCATGTTATGATAATTCATGGTTGAACCCTTTTTGTCGTAATTTGAATATCGTCTACTTAGACATGTCCAATATACAATTTGCATTTTACACACACTTTTTCTTTAAAATTTTGTTTTTGGGAAATTTTTCTGGGAAATAGTTTTTTCCTTTAAAATTGTGAGATAAAAATGTTGTTGTTCTGCGGATTACGTCACTACGAGTCGACCCATCATTCATATCGACTTGTGCCTTTCATAGAACGAGTATCATAACCTCATTAAATAATAGTATCATGGGAAAATGCTACAATAAATAAGTAATAAATAAATAAAGGGTCGGTCGAAAATGAGTACATGACTAACGTTGCAAATTAATTTGATTTCTATTGGACGATGCAACAAAATAAATATGAGCCGTCAAATTATAATATAGAAAACCAAAATATTTTCTTTGATAAGAATGATTATTTAAAACAACCAATCATCGTATGCTTATCACGTGGTCTAAGAGTGCGATAGGTTGTTGTCGATTTATTTGAAAGAAGAATATGTAAATCTTGAATATGGGTCGCCATGAAGAAAAAATCACTCTTTTATTTTCTTGATAAGAATGATGATAGCGAGATATATATATCATTTTTCGTTTCACTTTGTCTTGTTTGTTCTCCGAAAAGATTTGAATAATGGGCCATATTTATTATACCTACCCCACCCCTTGGAATAAAAAAAGTTAATGTATTAACTTGACGACGATGTATGCAGCTTTAGCTTGTAGCAGATATGCGGCTGGATTCGGGAACAATGAATGATAAAATAAATATATTTAATAATCTAATTTAATATTGTTTTAGTCGTTCGTGGTATGTTTTAAAAGTTTGTATTGTTCATATTTGTCGTAACTGTACATCCTACAAGTTAGGTATTTATATCAGCACCAATGGTTGGAAAATATGTTATTAAAACAATATAAACGTATTTGAAATAAATTATTTGTGTATTGCTTATTATTAGTTGCACACTCTAACGTGTGGGCTTTTTAATTGGTAATTGTAATTTAAATTTAAGGGGTCTTTACACATAAATATCCATTTGGATAAAAACTTGTAATTTAGTTTTTTTATACGTAGGTACCTAATAGAATAATTTTTTTGCACATAGGTACTCGATCCGCTGCAGGTACGCCATATAACACATTTAGGTACCATATAACAACGTATTGTGGTACGTAATACGTTGAGAAAATGGTACGTCATATATAACACATTAAGGTACCATATAGTAACCGTATAGGGTACCGTATAACGCGTGACGTGGTACGCAATACACACATAAAAAGGTACGGCAAGACTGAGAAAATTGGTACAAACAGTAAAACGAATACCTATTTTCTGACATATGTACTGATTTATAAATTTTTTACTCAATTGGGTATTTATTTATAGATGTCACTAAATTTAATTATGTATATATATTAATTTTAAGTATAATAATTTTTAACTAAAAGTAGTAATTAACTAAATATAAGTAAATAGAATTAGTGGGTGGTTTTTCTTAATTTTATTATTTATGTTATTTTGTAAATTGACAGGTCAAAATGACACTTCATATGCTAACCCTCATGTTGCAGCTTAATATAATAGAATGGAATATATCATTATTGATAAGATTTATTCTCCCATTTCCAAGCGATAAATTAAGGGACACTTTCACTTAAATCCCTATTTGCATATTTTCTATCACGTAACTCCCCAGTGAGAGAAAAATATCACTTAACTCCCCGTTTCACTGTTCGTACTACATTTTGAAGTCACGCTGTACCTTTCTATGTTTGTATTGTGTACCACAGTACATTGCTATAATGTACCTAAATGTGTTGTTACAGTGTACACCATACAACACATTTAGGTACACTATATCAACGTACTGTGGTACACAATACAACTTACAAACATAGAAAGGTACTGAAGAAACTGGTACAAACAGTGAAACGAGGAGTTAAGTGATATTTTTCTCTGACAGGGGAGTTATGCGATAGATAGGTTGCCAAATAGGGATTTAAGTGAAGTTTCACCATAAATTAATGGAATTGTATTTCAATATTCTGGGATCCTAAAGAATTCGCTAGTTTTTATTGAAGGGCCGAAATAATTATCAATACGTGTTGGGCTCTTAACTGCAATTGCCCAAAGCCGAAACCAAATAGGGGAAATTATATAAAAGAAAATAATATTACATATATGACGCCATCTTCTCCAGAAGCTTCGGATCTTCTCTGGAGTATTAAAGACACGCGCCATCTCTGAAGTTCCAGAGACATCCACATATCGAAGAGAAATTGGTAGAGAGGGGGAAACAAACACTAACCGTGAGAACAATCGAACGTCAAGGTGAGCTGATTGATGATTCTTCTCTAAGTTTTAGTCTTCGTTTTCCTGTCTTATCTCGTTGCTATAGCTTGCAGTAGCTGGATAGCTTATACTTTTGTTTTAGATTTTTTTAGATTGAATCAGATGCTTCTTTCTCTCGTGAAAATTGAGCTTTATTGGTGGGAGAACGTAAGCTGTGTTGGTGAGTCTATGTTGTTCGAGTCCTTGTTGGGGATGTTGCTGATTTTAATTTGTTTGTGCAGATGGCATCCCCCAGAAGATCGAGGCAAGCGTCGTATTATTCTCCTTCTCCCAAACGAGACGTCCGTTCTTCGTCGAGGTCTTCCTTAAGGGGCCGATCGAGGTACCTTCGTTTACGCAACAAATGATCGAATTTCCATTGATTGATTAGTATGCTGGACGCAGCAACTGATTGTTCTTTTTTTGTCATTAAACAGAAGCCGTGACTCGAGCGATGCTGAGAATCCTGGAAACAATCTGTATGTGACTGGACTTTCCACCAGGGTGACAAAGAGAGACCTTGAAAAGCACTTTTCAAGTGAAGGCAAGGTATGCCATGTTTGCTGCATTTTCCCTCTACTTGATTTTCCATCAATGCTGTTTCTTTTAGTGCACATGTAATTTGGGGAGAGGTGATTATGGGGATTCATTCATTCTTATTTCTACTAGGTTGAAGATGTCCACCTTGTTATCGATCCTTTAACTCAAGAGTCTCGTGGGTTTGGCTTTATTACCATGTCGTCGGTGGACGAGGCTGGTAGCTGTATCAAAAACTTGGATCGTTCGGTGCTCGATGGACGTGTTATTACAGTTGAGAAGGTACCTTCCAATTGCATCACAGTCTTCCCTAATGTACTTGTTTGTCGTTCCCATTAACTAAGAAGACAATGCTTTTCAATTTCCTTAACATGCATTTAAAAGTTACGCCTGCTTGAAGTTTCTTTGACAACAGGTTAGCTGTGCGTAGCAGCTCTTCATCAAACTCACAAAATCACATATCAAAACACCAGAGGGTTGTATGCCCTGCATTTCCCTCTCTTCTTACAGTTTTTTTACCTTGTTTGTCTCCCCTTGTGGATTGTCCTACTATGCCATATCTAAGGCTGTTTCGTAATACTACTAGACAACACAAATTTTAACTATTCAAACCAATGCCTCAGGCTAGAAGACGTAGAGGCCGCACACCAACTCCTGGAAGATACCTCGGGCCCAAAACCGTGCATGGTTAGATGCTGACTCAACCCACGCCACACTCATTTAACTGTGTCCCAAGTCATTTTTACCTTCTAACCACATTTTTGCGATTACAGCCCGTCGGCGGTCCTACTCAAGAAGCCGCTCGCCGCGCTATTCATCGGAGAGAGATGGGAGCAGAAGCAGAAGCAGATCATACTCTCCTTATTACCGCCGTCGCCGAAGGTCATATTCCCCAGACTACAGCCGTGGAAGATCTTTCTCCCGTTCTCGCTCACCATACAGCAGATCGCCCGTGAGGAGACGCGAGAGTCGAGAACGCTCGTACTCTCCGTACTACCGTAGGGACTATTCTCCTGAAGATCGTTCCTACAGAAGGAGGCAGAGAGATTACTCTCCCGAAGATCGTTATTACAGAAGGCGGTACAGAGATTACTCTCCTGACGATCGTTATTACAGAAGGCGGTACAGAGATTACTCTCCTGACGATCGTTATTACAGAAGTCGGTACAGAGATTACTCTCCCGAAGATCGTTATTACAGAAGGCGGTACAGAGATTACTCTCCTGACGATCGTTACTACAGCAGTAGGAGAAGCAGAAGGGCATACAGATCCATCTCACGCAGTGTTTCGCCCAGGAGGCAAAGCAGCTACAGCAGAAGTTATTCTAGGAGCATGTCTGGCGAGTATTCTGAGAGTAGTCGGTCTCCAAGTGTTTCGCCGAGGAGGTCAAGCAAAGGCCTCAAAGATTATGCTTCTAAGGGCTCGGGCAAGAGGTCTAGGTCTAGGCCTATGTCCCGCGATAGCCGTTCGTCGAGGAGCCACTCAAGGAGTCCAAGCGTCTCTTCCAGCCCCAGCTATTAGATCCTTCTTGAAAAGAAAGAAAGAGCTCTCTTGTGTGCTTTTGTCATCTTTATGTGTGTAGACTCTTTGCTTGGCGTCTAGTATTTATTAGCTATGGATGATCATCTATCTATTCTCTGTTACGGTTATGGCTGGACTTTGATGTATTATTACTCGTTTTACTCTCGCAATGGCTGTGGTATCATCACCATCTATTTAGTGGCTGCCCTCGTTTCAACAAGCTCATCCCTTACAATTCGTTTCTATGGAACTCCAACCTAATGGCCTAATAACATCATCGCCACTGTGCATCAGTTCTCTCACCCTCATAGCATCTTCCCAATTATCTGCAACTGCATATGAGTTCGACGAAAGAGCATAGTTCCCGCCATTCCTCGGATCCATTTCGATAAGCTTGTCCGAAGCAATCTTGGCTAATCCTGCATTACCGTGATTGCTACACGAGCTCAGCAACATCCTCCACAAAACTACGTCTGGTTTTACGGGCATACATTTCATAAACTCGTAAGCCCTAAAAACTTGTCCTGCCCGACAGAGAAGGTCCACCACGCATCCATAGTGCCTCATTTCTGGCACTAAGTTATAATCCCTTTCCATGCTGTAGAAGAGCTCTAATCCCTTATCCACATAACCTCCGTGAACGCAAGCTAGCAATAGCCCCACAAAAGTCCCATGAGTAGGCTTTACGACGCCTTCTCTCACCATTTGCGAGAAGAACTCGAAAGCACGATCACCATCGCCGTTAACTGCGAGGCCAGCTATGATCGAAGTCCATGAGACTGAGTCCTTCTCTTTCATTTCGTAGAATACCTTCAGGGCTTTCTCTACGGATCCACACTTGCAGTACATGTCCACCAAGGCATTCTCGACGTATATATCTGATATTACGCCTCGATTTGCTATGTAATCGTGGACGGTCTCTCCCAAGCCGAGCCTCCCCGAGCGTGCGCAAGAAGAGAGGACGCTGGCTATCGTAACCTTGTCGGGATTGACTTTAGCCGTCATCATCTCTTGAAAGAGGTTGATTGCATCGTCGTATTGATTTGCTTGGGCGTACGCAGTGATCAAAGATGTCCAAGAAACGATATCTCTTTCTGGCATTTCGTCGAACAGTCTCTTTGCTTCGACTAAATCGCCGGATTTGACAGTCCCCATGATGATGGCGTTCCACGAAACAATGTTCTTCTTAGTCATCCTGTCGAAGAAACTTCGAGCTGATGCTATCGAGCCACGGCTTCCATATGCGTCGATCAATGTGTTGCCTAGGTACACGTCGATTTCTATTCGATTGGCCTCGATATAGTCAACCATTTCATCAATCAGCTTCCATTCGTTCAGATAACTGCAGGCCAAAATGACTTTCACCATTGTCACGGCGTCTGCAGTAACATTTTCGACCCTCCTCATCTTACCGAAAATACTCAAAACTTCTCCATACTCGCGACTCTGACTATATCCGCATACTAAAGAGTTCCACGAGACTAAGTCCTTATCCACCGTATCCTCTTCGAAAGCCCTCCTCATAGAATCCACACTACCACAGCAACCATACATGTGAATCATAGCATTACAGACGTAAAGATACGACGTAAACCCGAGCTTCGTAACGCAGGCATGAACCCTTTCTCCGTACACGGCGTTCTTGACTCTGGCACAAGAGTTAAACGCGTATATAAAAGTCAGGTTATTACCGTTCAATCCTCGCCCGCGCATTTTATCGAACAGGTGGAGTGCGTCGTGAGGGTTCTCGCTTTTACTCAGCTCTCGCAACATGAGATTGAAGATGAGCAGCGTGGGCCGCTCAATTTCTCTGAAAGCGTAGCTTGATTTGCGCAGAGACGTCCTTGAGAGGGAATATGACTTGATAATCCCAGACATGGAGTCAGCATTTCTGTGCATGCGAGTTCTGATGAGCCGCCCATGAAGCTCTCGGGTCGGATCACGACGGATCCCGGTGAAATAAAACGAATTTGGTTTTCGGGTTTGGGTATTCAGTTGACGACATATAAATCTTGCGAGCTTCATATCATCGTCGTTAATAAAAAAAAAACTTGTGCGTTGCTCGAATATATCAGTTGAACCGAAAGAATAAAAGGAGTAAAAAGCAGAAACCATAACGCCTCTCGCATTGAAGTAAAACTGTACATACAATAAGCCTATTTATATACATACATAAATATTATATAGTATCAGATCGTATCCATTCATATATCAAATGCTTTCGCCGTGGCACAAGTTTGTATAGTACTATGTTATCATTTTTCTATTAAGCAGTTTCTGCTTGCAGAGGAGGATTCGAAAGGAAAGAGGCGGCTTTTTCTTCTTCTCTCAGCTGTTGCTTCTCCGTGATGAACAGTGTCAGTTCGGCCGGCGCAACCACCATTTTCAGCCATTCTTGAAGCTCTTCGCCTTCTACTTTCTCCTTCTCTATTATAAGACACGCACGGATGAAGTCAAATACAACACAAAGTTGTAAGGAAACACACAATGCAATGACGATAATATTACCTTCGAGGTGGGCCCCAAGACCCTCCAAGACCGATAAGTTAGCCTGAACGACTGATAGCGCTACGTCGAGCGCCGACTGTAGCATCGCCTTAACCTCGCTTTGGACAAGATCGACCAAGTGTCCCTATCAACAGTTTGTTAACTGAGATATGTACCCAAAAAAAAAAGAAGAAAGAGCAAAGATTTTGCTAGTTAGTCATATCCTCCTATCTTACTTGATCTTTTCCCCACAGCGACCCGCCAGAATCATCCATTCCGCCGCCAGAAAGGGTCGACAAAGAGATGGGACCGATGGTTCTGTTCAGACCGTATTCAGCTACAGCCTTATAAGCCATGTCAGTAGCTCTTCGTATGTCGTCGAGCGCGCCAGTTGATACTCGCCCCGAATAGATGAAGTCTTCGGCGGCACGACCACCGAGGAGAGTGACGAGGCGCCCACGTAGCTCGTCATCGAAGAGCAGATACCTATCTTTGCTCGCTGGGGGTATGTATGTGAATCCCAGGGCTCCGCCAGATCTTGGAAGTATGCTCAATTTCTGATGAATGATATGTTGAGAAATTTAAGTCGGATTAGTAAAAGATATTTCACCAGAAACTGGTGGGACTCACAAAAGATGTGGTAATAGTTGTGTCTTGAGATGAAAAATTGGTTAGATATGGGAAGAAGTCGGGTTAAACCAAAGGAAATTGAACCATCAGGTCAATGATATTACCGCAACTCTGGGTTGGCCAGAAAGAAGATTTGCGACAGCAGTTCCCACAATTGCGTGGCCAGCTTCATGCCTTGCAACGACAGCTTTCTCATTGCCCTGCAACTTTGCAGTCTTCTTTTCAATTCCCTGAAAGAAAATCCAAGTGTATTGAGAACTGTATGAAACTCAAGCAAACCAAGAATTGGAAAGGAATAAAGATTAGATGCAGTTTTTACCGCTATTGACCGTTCTACTGCTTGAATGAAATCGATTTTCTCAACCACATCTTTACTTTGCCTTCCAGCTAACAGTGCAGCTTCATTCACCAAATTTGCAAGATCCGCCCTGCATGACCAAATGGAAGATAAATATACCGTTCCCAAAAATGTATACATATTCATCATTTAAGGGAAATACTGATGGAATTGACTCACCCAGTAAAGCCTGTGGTCATGGCAGCAATATCACCAAGGTGAACATCCTTACCAAGAGGCAGCTCTTTCTTAGATATATGTACTTCCAAAATGGCTTCTCTACCAATTCTATCAGGTGTTTCAACCTAAAGACCAAAAATAATGCATCGTCCTTCAGAAGAAGATAACTCCTAATTGAGATAATCCAAATACACCATGTCCATAAGGAGGACCTAAAGCATACGATTCTTACCATAACAATTCGATCAAATCTACCAGGTCGGCGAAGGGCTGGATCTAAAACATCAGCTCTATTCGTTGCTCCGAGGACAATCACAGCTGAGTTACTATCAAACCCATCCATTTCCTACAGTTTTATAATGCGTAAGTTTGCAAATAACTAAAAAAATGCTCATATAATAAAAAAGAAACAATAATTTTCAGGTGTCATACTGTGAGGAGCTGATTTAAGGTTTGTTCCCTTTCGTCATTACTAACGATGCGGAACTTCCCATCACGGCTCTTGGCTACAGCATCTATCTACAAAATGAAGCATTGTTACGATAATGCTAAACAGAACGCCAATGCAAGCATCAAACGCTAGTGAAAAATATGAGCTAAAAGAACCTTACCTCATCTATAAAGATTATGGAGGGTGCCTCCTTCTTGGCCCGAGCAAAAAGCTCTCTGACACGAGACGCACCCATTCCAACATATAACTCCACAAATTCACTCGCTGAACAGCTAATGAACGGAACATTGGCTTCTCCAGCAACAGCCTTAGCCAAAAGTGTCTTCCCAGTTCCAGGGAGACCGACCTATGACAGAACAAAGAGTAAGCAGTTATATTCTTCTACGAATTTCACGAACTAATGATGCATTTGCCAATTTGCTTAGTAAATAAGAATACCAGGAGAACACCTCTGGGAGGTCGCGCACCAAGTTTAATGTACCTGTCTGGATTTCTGAGGAATTCCTGATGAGAGAAAAGATTGAAATTAAACATGATATCTAATGTCTGTTTACGTGAACCAACACAACCATACTAAGAGAACTTTATGTACCACAATCTCTTCGAGCTCCTCTTTTGCCTCGTCAACTCCTGCAACATCAGAAAATGAAACCGTTTCTCCTTGCTCGGAGACTTTTGGTCCCCGTGAATTCCCAGATTTGCGGTTTCTTAGCTGCCCCAGCGTGCTCTGTATATCCAATTCAAAAGTTAACACTGCTATCAAAACCCCACATGTCATCAGAACTTTCTTTGAAAGATAAAATGACCAGGAGATTGTTTGTTACCTGAGAAAAGCTCATAGGGAACCGATGAATAAGACCAGCAAGCACTGCAACATAGAATACAGCAATCTGTAGATTCGGAAAGAGAACAAGGGTCAAATTTGCAGTAGCATATCGACACACAACGGTCATAATCTGCAGATGATAACAACATCAGTGATGAAGACAATAATCAACTCACCAAAGCCGAATTCACAAACCCCCCAGACCTCTTATCGGGGGACCCAAACTCCACGCCATTCTCCACCATCTTCTCATACGGCGTCTTAATATCAACCGGCCTCGTCGTTTTGTACACAACCCTCTTCGTGGGCGTCACACTCTTCAACAAGGCATCCGATTCTAGCAACTTCTCACTCGCCTCACCCACACGAACCTCCGAGTTCTCTCCTTTCAGCTTGAACATAATGTGCACGCCATCGATCTCAACTTTCTGCACCATATCACTATTAATCCTACCCACGAATTCACTGTAAGGCACGCTGACATAAGTCGTGGGAGGCTTAGGCTCAGACCCTGGCAGTTGAATACCAGGACGAAGCAACCTCATCGCAAACATCACAATCCCTAATTGTATCAACAAAACGCCCATTTCCTGAGCTTGAATCATCGGCTGCCACGCCCATTTATTACCGCCGCCGCCGTTGTTACTGCTACTCCACAATTTTTTCCTTCCCCGTTTCTCCCGCCTAGGGGTCTCTGGCCTCTCGGGGACGCTACCTTCATGCTTTTCCTTCGAATCAGTGTCGTGTTCGCGAGGGCTATTAGCGGAAATTCTGGTCAATTTCCAGCTAAAACGATCTTTACTGGCGGGCAAAAAACCATGGAGCTTTGACGACCCAGGCTCCAAACGAACCGACAACGTACGATTGGAAAAGGGCGTTTGCCGTAGAACTCTATATCGACTGATTGCAGTGGCGTAATTGCGTATGCATACAGGCTTGCAGTTCCTGAAGATTGAAGCTCGTGAGCAGATTACTGAAGGGTCAATAGTGACCGCCATTAAAATACAAGGAAGAAAATTGCGGATATAAAATTACAAGTGAAAAAAATCGTAAGGTTGTGAGTGATTGTATTTATACAGAGGTTAGAGATTGATGAGATATTTCTCTCTCTTTCTTTTGTTTCAACTTGGCCATACATGAGAGATGAGGCTTTGGGGAAGACGAATGCTGACCGTCGGATCGGCGGACGACGGCAGTTTTTGACCGTCGATTAAGCGGTAGACTTGTAGTTTGGACAACTTGCGGAAAATTACGGCGAAAAAGACATAATTTTATTTATAAATGTCTCGCCCAACCACAAGCTGATAATAATTCAAGAATTTCCAAGCTTTAATTATTTTATCTTTTTTGTTTCCATAAGATAAGAAATTATGGAATATAAATCCCATTCAGGAAACAAAAGTGGACTAATACTTAATAGACGAAAAAGCTAGTACTACATTAAATTAGTTCATGATCACCATCATCATCACAGCACAACAGTTCACTACCTACTAAGAGGAAATGACAAAAAAGCCCCTGACCTAAACACGCTATTACATCAGATTCAGAATCAAATCTTCAAGTCCAAAGCGACTCTCTCTTGAGAGGATCTTGCATCGAAGCAGCATTTGAAGCGAAGTTAAGGTAGTTCTGAAGGTTACTGCTGCTAAAGAGAAGACCTTTATCATCATCGCCATCTTCACCGTCACCGTTGATAACAACACTGCTCGGAATATTCAACGACGACGAGAGGCTGTTATTATACGCGGAAGGCCCGCCGGCGGCGGCGGCGTAAGGAGAAGAAGACTGATGCTGCATCTGAATACAGAGAATCTCCGCCTGGGCGACGGCGAGCTGCATCTGAAGCTGTGAGACTTGATTTTGGAGATAAGATATGGCTCCTACGCATCCGTACACTGGGTCCCTCATACGAGCGTTTGCTTCGTACACCAAACTGCTCACGGCGTCGGCTCGCTGCTGTAATGGAAGTTCCTGCAAGAAAGAAAAGGGAGGAGTTTTATATGAAGCTATAATCAACCATGAGTGGATAAACTATATACTATTCTGGTGTAAATATTAGGGTTTTGATTGATTTCAATTTTCACATAGATGAAGGCTTATATTATTAGAGCAAGAAATGCTGATGATCACTTCATGGATCATTGCAGAATGGCTAAAGAGAATCTGATTTGGGGTTTGTCTTGGAGCATCAATATAGAGGCAAACACACAGACACCCACAAACACTTTTATGTACAGACAGAGAGAGAGAGAGAGAGAGAGAGAGAGGAAATACCTGAAGCATCTTGCTGACATTACTGGCACCAAAGACCTTGTGAACAATGGCGAACTTGTGAGGATCGTCAGGGGGAAAATAAGGGGCAAAGATGCAATCTTTGGCGCAGCGGCGCCTCAGAAGTTTGCAAGAAGCACACGGTGTACTTCCTCCACCCATTATTTATTTGTGTTTATATGGAAATATTCAGAGCGAAGAATGATTATTAAGCGTGTCTTGTGAGAGATGGAAGCATATGATGGGATAGCTCTTGGAAGAGAATGAGATGGGGATCAAAACCTATATATAACGGTGTGGTTAGAGGAAAAAAAAGGAAAACATATGGTTGAAATACACGATGTAATAAAAATATTTATTAAGGGAAACACCATTGTCTTGAAGACTTGATTAATTAATATAATACATTTTTGCTATTCGTAAGTATAATTATATATATATTGACATTTGTGTCGAGTAGAGTTTTGAATTTTAACTCCAAGGGCCAGCTGGTTTTGCATATTCTTCTTCTATAGTTTTTGTTCATTACTATTGACGGTTGAATATTATGGCCGTTTGAGCATATTTTGGTCAATTCTAATGACGGATGGAAAGAAAATCATATACAAGCAACAAGGAAAGTTATGTTGACCTATAATGATTGATGTATGGCCTCATGGTTGAGAACCGACAAGTTTTTTTTTCACCATAAAATAGGTTTCTTCGTTCTCCACCATGCATTATTGCTATATTTTGTTAACTCGATTTCTAACAATCAATTTATATTTACGTAAATATAAGTCCGCGTTTGAAATCAAATGCTAATCTTCTGTGAAACTATAAATAAATGGTTTGATCGTAAACTTAACATTCAAAATATGAATATTTTATCAGCGACAGCTAACGTGGGCATATGGGTCGTTCGTGAACTCGTCAATGTCTTAAGGAATAAGCGAACAAACGAAAAAGAGAGGGCTAATATATATACGTATATATATAGAGAGAGAGAGAGTGAGAGAGAAAGATGGAGGGAGAGAGAGAGAGAGAGATATGGAAAGACAAAAGCAATAAATGTGGTTGATAACAACTAGGGTTTCTAGGGTTTGCAGTTGCAATGTTTTGTTGTGAGCGTTGAACGATGTGTGAGGAAAATTAGAAAGACTCGATAATAATGCTCCGACCAAGGGAGAGATATTTTGGTTCGATGGTATCGACGACGACGACGGCGTGTGAATGTTTGTTGGCGGACATTCACATGATGTCCGAAACATAAAAATTTACATAATATTTATTAAGTATACATGAAATACATATACGTTAATTATTACCAATATTTTTCATGTTGAATTCCATTATGTTATTTTCATAAATTGTATATTTAAATACCAATTAGAGGGTTATGACTTATGAGATATGTCATGAGACTGAAATATATAGGATCTATAAAATAAATGCAAATCTAACTAACCATAGAGAAAAAAAAAAGATCATTATAGTATTAGATCGATAGATCAGGACAAACTAAAATGTTGAGAATCAATAATGATAATAGTACTTAATTTTTTTCTCCATTAGTATAGTTCTCATTTGTCATCATGTTGTGCTTTGTGTATGCTCACGAGGGTTTCTGAAACTCTATTCATTAAACTAAACACTATGATCGATTCCTTCAACCTCGCATTTAATGCTCATCACATGATTCCAAGCTTCCAATCTGCCATTCCAAGGAAACAAATTGCAATTATATACAAGAAAAATTATATAAAAACATATGTTAATGATCATGAATTTTAATATAAGGACATATCGAGAATTAAGAATGGGACCCATTTGATGAATTATAAATGAAAAACGCGTATTTTCAGTGCAAGAAGTTTCAAGTTTCAAGCAAAGACCTAACTAAGGAGGTCTCTCTTAATTAGGGAGAAGAGACGAAGCGTAGACAGGATGAGAACCTTGTAAAACTTAGTTTAATGTGTGTGTGGAACTGTGTTTTCTTGTTTTTTACTCTTAAAGAACTAAATTAATTGAATAAAGTATAGGAAAAAAACAGACATCTTCACCGTCTTAGAGAAAAGAAAAAAACGTGCGATCTCCAATGCATTAACATTAAATGTGCTTAGTGATATGGAAGATTCGATTATTGGGATATGGATGTTTTTCAAACACTCAAAAAGGCGAGGGTTTGATATTAGCTATATATATTTTCGAAAAAAATTAGTTATTTGAAATTGGTGTTTTTGATGTATTTTATCTTGACATCTTAATGAAAACCCTATAATTGTTTTTACTAAACGGAGACTTCAAGCATATTCCTTATATCATTGACCCTAGACAAGCACACTTTGGCATAAACATATCAAGCTATGTAATCTTTTGAGGAATCAAAGGTCCATGGCAAGAAGACATCCTTGTCTTAACTAAGAATGCCCCCGCTAGAAAAGGAATCGGAAATCTTCTTATTAAACTATATTTCAAAACTCAAAATCGTGAATTTAAATTAAATAAAAGAAAATATTTCCATTAAGAAGCTGACCAAGAGAGTATGGAGCACGTGAGGGAGTGGACTTACACATGAAGCCAGTTCCAAGCTGCAACTGTACAATGCCATAACTCAGAATTAATTGCAGATTCCCTTGTAGTAAATTTAATTTCTGGAAAATTAGATTCCCTGCATGTAAGTAAACTAAGAAATATGAAACTTTTGTCGCATGTCAGAACTCATGGGCTACGTTCTTATTGTAGGCTTGGAGATAAGGTTGTAACTTGTTTGTAGCATGAGCTTCTTAATTATGGCTTGAAAATTAGGGATCATTTAATTCACCAAGAAACAAACAAGCAACAAAACTTTCAGAGATAATTTATTATAATCCTATTAATGATTTAGTATATTTGGGCATGTTGGATAAAGACACATTTCGTCTATTTATCCACATATCCTTAGGCCCACCCAATTAGCGCAACCCAATCCTTCTAATTAATATAACTTGTCATTATTTTTTTTGGGAATTCCGCTTGGTAATTGGTATATTGTGTTTTAGCCTTTTTTTTTCAATTGGTGCCCAAAGTTATTTTCAATTCTGGTAGGTACCCATTTATTTAAAACTTTTCCAACTGGTACCCAAAGTATTTTTCAATTCCAGATATTACCCATGTGTTTAAGGCTTTTCCAACTGGTATCCATGTTTTCAAGGTAGATACCCCTAACTATAACGTCGTGATTTTAAATATCTCTAGTCGTTGATTGGAAATCATATTATCCAAAAAAGGCTCGTTATTCTTTCGTTGATGGGCTTTGTTGAGGTACCAAGTAAGCCCAAAAAGGCCCATAAGGTTTAGTCCCGCATCGTTTGTTTTTGTATCAGTTTGGAGTGGACTATTATTTCAGTGTTGCTGAATTGAATCTGCTTACATTCTATCTCATTGATCCCTAGACTAGAAAAGCTGATCGATGGCAACCGAGAGTTCTTCGACGGGGGGCAAGCCCGTCGTCGTCAGGGTTAAGCGAAAGGCGTTTCAGTCTTCTATTGATGCGTTTTGTCAGTCTTGATTTGCTTTTTTTTTTTTGTTTCTCCTCCATATAGTTTACACTGTTTGTGAAGTAACTTTTGGGGTTGGGTTATATCGATTTGTTTCGCTTATTAGGGCTTGAGATTAGTGAGAGGCCGTTTAAGAGGCCGTTGCTGGATTTCGAGAAGCTATCTTTGTCTGAATCGTCTTCAAGTAGAGGTTCGTTGATCTGACTATGTCCGATATTGTGCTTGAGAAGTTATCGACGCGCGTTTTTAACTTGTCGCTATTGTTTTTGATATTTTTTTTTTCTGTTCTAACCATTGTTATTTTTTGTTTCAATTTTGTTAACTTATGCTATTCTTTTCTTGGGATGTAGCAGTAGAAGAATTAAATGCCAGGAAGATTCTTGTCCGACATGTGGAGACAGTGTCTACCTCTGAGGAATCATACGATGCGTTGAGTAGCTTTGTGGTAAGTGATTTGGGGTATTGCCAACATTGTAGTTCCAGGCATTTGCATATTTTTCTCTGGGATCTTGCCCGTTGTTCGAAGGAATTTTTTCTTTTTTTTTTTATGTATTAATAAATATTGTTTTCTGAATAGCTAACTTCATCTGACGAGCGGAAGGCTAAAACTAAAGATAGAGAAGGAAGGCACAACATTAAGTCTGTGAAAGTAAGTCTTCCATTATATGTATCCTTTCTCAGGTATGAAAACTTTGAAAAGTTAAATAGGATTGCAGTCGTTTAAGAGTAGGACCAGTCAGCTAATGTTTGGTTGATCCTCTCTATTGGTTATTGGCTAAGTTTTTTTGGCGTAGTCCTTATCGATTACAAACAATGCAACTCAAAAGCATTTTAGCATTGAATAACTTGATTTCGGTTTCTGTCTTTATGTTAGATAACTCCGTTGAGTCATGTTCGATTAACCTTGGCTTCCTTGTTATGCATGCAGAAACAAGATCAGTTACTTGTCAAAGCTAAACATAAGCAAGAGGTAGGTTTTATTTGAAAATGCTATTCGTTGTGTTTTCAATATTTCATGCTTCGCATTCCTCATACTCATCACAGTCATACCCTGTTTTCCCAGGCATGAGTTCACATACCAGAGAGGTTTTTCTGATTTGTGAAGATTGTCATGCGGATCATTTTCAATCCACACACATCTTTCGTTCATGTTCATGTTTCTTTTAAGACCATCGTTGGTTTTTTTACCTTTCCTTTTCTGGTTTTCAAATAGTTTCATCTGATAATGTTTATATGACGACCACTTATTTAGTGGAGGTCAATTGTGTTATTTGTATTTCCTTGCCATGCAATATTATATTATAGGAGGGTTCTGCTTCAATATCTATACTCCCATTCACCTCATTGTTATGAGTGCTACACATCTTTCGTTTTGGTGACTGCTAAAAAAATTGCAAATCTTGTTAGGTTTTGTCACGAACTGCTCGGTTTGAGCAAATATGGAGAAGCAGGAAAGCAGACACTGAAGCTCCAGAAATTGATGCTATATCCAAAATGTGCAGACTCTATGACATAGTTCGGGTTGATGTCGACGAGCACAAGGCTGAGGCGCAAAGGTGATAAATAGTCTGTAGTGTCACCAGTGTAACCATGGCATCCATAATTTTCCCATCTGCTAAAAATTTGAACATCTCCATTTAGCGATCAAGATTTAAAGGACAGCAAGATGATGGCCGAATATCTGCCTCTTCTAAGAGATGTCCTCCCCACCGCTGCCGAGGAATTTTGAAAACGATATGCGCGACAATGGTTAGCCCCGCCCAATCATCTGTTTACCGAATGAATTTCTTAAGCATATGACTTATGGTACAATTGGTATGGTTTGCAGCAGCATCTTCAGATGGCTATGTATATGATTTATATGCTGTCGAGGAAGCGAATGAAGCTGAGGAGACAAACGCCGTCGCACTTCCTCTGTAAGTCTTACTATTATACTGCATTATCATCATCTGTGTTACCTACAACATGTTAAGTCACTTGGCAACAAAACAAACAATGGATCAGAGTTCAAGTTGAAGACGACGACTTTTACGATGGTCCCGATGATTCAGACTATGAAACTGATGATTCTAATGGTACTCTCTCTCTCTCTCTCTCTCTCTCTCCTTGAAGAGACTTGAGAAGTTATATATTAACACATATTCTGTTGTGGGGACTACTCAGCTGAAGATCATCCATTGAATGATTATCCCGATGAAGAGACGTCTGAGGATGAAGACACGGACGAATCTTCCGATGGGAATTCTGAGACCGAAAGCAAAGTTTCCCGAGATTCGTCAGAAGAGCTCGAAGCGCATCAGTGGTTGGACGATGAAGATGGAATGTTCGAAGAAATGCGTGGCAATGGAGGTCAAGATTACGATTTCGATGAAGACGATGAAGACGAGTGGAGGTGACTTTGATCATTTTGCTTACGTGGATTGAATAGATATTGTTTATAATTAATTATATATCGATGGAACATACAAACGATTTTTATCTGATTTGAATGAAGTTTTTGATATTATATTTAAGATCTTTTACAACCTTGAAGTCATTGGTTGGGATCAGATATAATTGCTTTTGTGATTACTTGCCAACTGTTTAATAGTGAGAGAGAATGACCCAATAACGCGTAAAGAGGTTGGAAACTTCAGCCGCCTCTAATTTAGTCAAAATACACGTGCTATGAATGGACATATATGAATATGCTTTTCACACTTTGCTTCTTTGTTTTTTTTTCTTATAATATATATTAGATATTATTTTCATTGATGAGCAGATAGCATGGCACGTCTCAGCCCTATCCATTGTTATATATACTTCATTGAATTTAATAGTAACAAAATTCAATAGATTTACTGATTGATGATACGATTACTTGAAAAAAAAAAATCATTATCATTTATTCCCTATCCCAACTACCATTACATACATCCTATATAAAAAAAGAAAAAGAAAAACTTATCACTGTCAGCTAATTACTTGGTTAACAAGCATCACGGACCTTCCTAGAAGATGCTGGCGCGTAATAAAGATAAAATTAATAAAATTTATAAATATCATTCAAACCTAACCTCAAACCTCTTTTTCTTGTCTTCATTTGACTAGAAAAAAGATAAACCAATTGAAGAACTAATTTCTAAGCTACACACAACCCCGCATGTGTGTATGTGATCTGCTAATCTTGACTTCCTTTTCCCTTTTTCTTACCAATCCAAATCCAAATTCCACACAAACACCAATAAAAATAACAAATAATTAAGGCAGAAAATATTAAAAATCTTTTTTCCGTGCACAGCACAGCATTATATATCCTTCGCCATTACCTTCTGACCATTTCTTTCGAAAAACAGCAGCTTTTTCTTCACACCATAAAAGCTTCTGATCGATTTTCATGTCTTTCACAAGTCTTCTTACATCCTCCGATCAAAAACAGCGATACCAAGCTGATCCCACGACCACGAACGCTGGTGGTGTTGGTAAGAGCAGCCTCGGTGAGAGAAGAGGTTATGCCGTCCCCAAGTTCGACTCCGTGACGTCGCCGTCGCTTCCTCGCGGCGGCGGCGGCTTCGGTGGAGACGGTGCCGGCGTCTTCTCTCCTTCTTCGTACTTCGCTTTGCCTCATGGTTTGAGCCCTTCTGCGCTGTTGGACTCGCCTGTTCTTCTCTCAGCTTCTAATGTAAGAACCAAAAGGAAGAAATTGATCTGAATCTTGTTGTAAGAATTTTGTGATTTAGAAATCTTTGTTTCTTGATTTATGTCACTAGGAGTTTAACCTCTCGCTGTGTTGGTTAATCTTCCTCTGTTATTACATGAAAAGGGGTCAAATAGAACAGTTTTTGGAGTTCTTTAAGGATGAACTGAAAGCTGATGTCTTTTGTCCATCGACGATTATGTCTTTTTATTTCCCTCTAATATTTGCCGATGGAATTGCAGATTCTTCAATCTCCAACAACAGGGACTTTGCCAGCTCAAGCCTTTGATTGGAAGCAAGACATAATCAAGAACGAGCAGAAGAGCTTCCAAGATTTCTCTTTCCAAACACAGATAAAGCCTCAGCCGACATCTTTCGTATGTGTCTTTTACTTGTCCATTTTTGTAATGAATCTTCAATTCTTTGCCAACTACTAACTAACCAACCCATAAAAAAACCCATCCAAATATCACCAGGGACAAGAATCTTCATGGTTCTACGGACAACAGCAATCGAAGCGAGAATTTCCCGCGCCCGAAAAGCCCAGCCTCGATTCAGATTTCGCTTCGAACCACAGCAGCTTTTCCCCCGAGATCGCAACGCTCCAAACGAACGATCTAATCGAAGACCATCACCAAGAACAGAATAACCGATCTTCTTCCTTGCACACGATAAAAGAACCTAAGAAGCTCGACGACGGCTACAACTGGAGAAAGTACGGTCAGAAGCAAGTGAAGGGAAGCGAGAATCCTAGGAGTTATTACAAGTGCACGCACCCCAACTGCCCGACGAAGAAGAAGGTTGAAATCACCGTCCAAGGGCACATCACTGAGATCGTCTACAAGGGCTCTCACAACCACCCCAAGCCTCAGTCCACCCGCCGATCATCTTCTTCCTCGTCTGCTTTTCCTCAGTCCCATGTTATTACACCTGCGACTGTTCCCAACGACAACAACGTTAGCTTCCCCGAGCAGTCTCCCGAGAACTCTACGATCTCCATGGAGAACGACGAATTCGAACAGACCTCTCAGCACAAGAGGAAGTCGGGCGGAGACGGGGAGTTCGACGACGAGGATGAGCTCAATAATAATACCAAGAGATGGTGAGCTGATGTGAACTTTTTTTTGCGGTTTCCATATTTTTAAGTGTTTTTTTCTTTTGTAAATTCGTGATTTTTCTTTCAGGAGAGGCGAAGGTGAGAACGAAGGCGTATCGGGCGTGGAGAGCAGAACGGTGAAGGAGCCGAGGGTCGTCGTTCAGACGCTGAGCGATATAGACATACTCGACGACGGCTTCAGATGGAGGAAGTACGGTCAGAAGGTGGTGAAGGGAAATCCCAATCCCAGGTAATAAAATAAACACACAACAAATACCAACCTTTCAAGAATCAATTAATACACTAAAGGGGCAACGTCACATATAATCCTTTGATTTCTAATACAGAGATCTGAGTAAGAAGAACTTCGTCTCTGAGTAAGGAAACTGACCATTTCATTTCTTTTTTTTGTCTTTTATCTTTCAGGAGCTATTACAAGTGTACGTATAACGCGTGCAACGTGAGGAAACACGTGGAGAGGTCATCCCAAGACCCGAGGGCTGTAATAACGACGTACGAGGGGAAGCACAACCACGACGTGCCCGCCGCCCGAGGGAGCGGCGGCGGAAGGTCGGCGCATAATAGTAGCTACGCAGCGCCGATGGAGGAACAAAATAGGATGATCGTTCCTCATACTCTAAGGTACGAAGAAAGCTCTCTTAGGTCTCGTATGGATTCGATGCAACAAGGGAATGGCGGCGCTGGATTCTTCCTCAACAGATGAAGATATGAATCAGATGCGAATGCAAGTAATTAATCCTTCTACTAATTAATACGCGACATATATACAATTCTTTGGTTTGTGTAGCTTCTCTTTTCTTTCTTGTAAGCGTGCTGATGTTTTGGATGTGTTGGATTAGATTGCATCTGTTTCTTGCTTTTGTACCATGCTGTATTTATTCAATGTAGTAGTAGTCTTGTTTATGTTACGGAAAAATCGCGTATTTAAAAGTATATTACGAATGCTTGAGGTTTTTGTTCGTATTAATAAATAGTTTTAACATGGGGTCAGCGATGGCGTTCGCATGATTACGTTGGTTTGAATGGATCAAAGACGACTTGGTCAGTTAGTATTTTGTTTGCGTTGGCAAGCAAGTTGGTCAAGGTCAACGAGTATCGTCGTCGGTTGTAAGAACCTTCCATTTAAATGGGCCATACTTCAATATTCAGGCCCAATCGACTCGAGTGTACAGCCCAATTCAAGCCCGTCAACGATGTCCTTCAAAGCGAAGGATTACTACTAACTACCTACCAAAAATAGGACTAGCAAAGCAGAAAGTTGACAAAAATAAACATGGAAATGGCTTTCATTCCTACAACACCTCTTCTCCATGCATTTTGCACGCACGCACACACACACACACACACACAGACACACACCTGCGAAACCTTGATCGATTCTTCGAACTTGCTACCGTTTGATCTCTCGCTTGGCGCAATTACAATAGAATGAACGTGTCGATACTGCCCGAGGACGCAATATGCTTCGACCAGCGCATGGGCTGGTCGAGGGGAATCTTCTTCGGCGACAGCCCATTCAGGGACAAATCATCCCTCCTCCTCGCCCAGCTCACCCTCTGCTCCCTCGTCACAACCCTCCTCCACCGCCTACTCAATCCCCTCGGCCAAAGCCTCTTCATCTCACAAATACTCGTAATAAAAAAATATATTATTCTCTCTTCGTCATTTAAAATCTTACAACCTCTAACAATTCGTTCTCTCAGGCAGGCATACTCCTCGGCCCGTCCTTCCTCGGGAAGAGCGCCTCCTTCGCCGGCGTGCTCTTCCCCGTCTCGAGCTTCTACATCGTCGACACCTTCGCATTCTTCGGCGTGATGCTCTTCCTATTCATCGTCGGCGTCAAGACCGACCTAACCCTAATGAAGAAGTCGGGCCGAAAATCGCTGGTCATCGGCGTCTCGGCCTTCGCCGTCCCCCTCGTCCTCAACCTAACCCTGAGCCACCTGTTGACCACCGCCGTCCCCATGGAGGCTAGGTTTCGAGCCTCGGTCAAGTGGATCGCATCATTCCAAGCCATGAGCTCGTTCCACGTCATCGTCTGCCTCCTAACCGACCTGAAGCTCATGAACTCCGATCTGGGAAGGCTCGCCATCTCGTCGTCCACGGTGACGGGAATCTGCAGCTGGGTTTGGGTGACCATCGTCTTCACGGGGAAGTTGGGACTCAGCATAAAGCAGCACGCTTTCATCCTAATGCTTTCGTTCTTCTGCATCATGGTTATGTTCGCCGTGCTCGTCTTTCGGCCGATTGTTCAATGGATGATTAGGCGCACGGCGAGGCCGAAGCCCATGAAGGAGAGCCACGTGAACGTGATATTCGTCGTCGTGCTGGCGTCTGCTGTGTTCGGGGAGTACTTCGGGCAGCATTTCCTCTTCGGGCCGATGATCTTGGGCATGGTGATCCCCGACGGGCCCCCCGTGGGGTCCGCGCTGATCGACAAGCTGGAGCTGTTCGTGTCGGCGATCATCCTCCCGATATTCTTCGTGGTGACCGCCGCGAGGATAGATTTGTCGGCGATTTCGGCGAGGGATTTCGCGATAATTGAGTTTTTGGCGTTCTTCGCGCTGGTGTGGAAGGTGGTCTCCGTCGTGCTGCCCTCGCTCTACTGCAAGATGCCGCCGAACGACGCCGTCTACTTGGGCCTCGTGCTCAGCAACCAGGGAATCGTCGAAGTGCTGATGCTTGAGAGGGCCAAGGCTATAGAGGTAAGTAAGCGTCGTTGGAACTATAGTATATACAAAAAATTTTGAAAAAAGAAAAGTGCACTCCCTACAGGCTTAAAGCCTTCAGGTGACGCAGCCATTAAACATAGTATCACAGCTCAGGCACATAGTAGGTTTCGAATATGAATCCTCACGACTATCCATTTAGGGTGTGTTTGGTTCAAAGAAACTAGTGAATAAAGGAAACATAATTGAAAAAGAAAATCAGTTTCTGTGTTTGATTGATTATAGAAATAGATGAGTAAAAGAAAATTAAGTTAACTTTAAAGCAGAAACCATGGAAAACCATTTTCCCACCAAATGGCGAGGAAAAGAAAATCTAGTGGAAATCTTTTTTCTCTCTAGTTTTCTTTTCCTCACCGTTTTCCTCAATCTAAACACGCCCTTAAGAACTAAGGCTAGATGATTAAAAAACATATCAGCCTAGACTTGCAGCGGCGTGCAGGAAATATAATAAGTATACATTTATATAGATACGTTAAAGCTAAAGGGACGCTACATGCTTAACCTTTTAGGTGAAGTGATCGTTCAATTCAAACACTGCGTGCGTCGTAATAATTTCTACGCTAATGATGTGCGCAGCTAATCGACAAGCAATCTTACAGCATCATGGTTCTGTCGATCCTATTCTTCACGGGGATTCTATCTCCGATCATAAAATTCTCCTACAAGCCTTCGAAGCGCTACTACACGAGCCGACGAATGACCCTCCAAGACGCCGTCGCCGCGGGCCCCGACTCCGACCTACGAATCCTAGCCTGCCTACACCACCAAGAGCACACACCGTCCATAATCAGCATCTTCCACCTCTCTTGCCCGACGCCCCACAGCCCAATCACCTTCTTCGTCCTCCACCTCCTCGACCTCGCGGGTCGGAGCGCCCCGCTCCTCCTCGCCCACCCGCCCGCCGCCGCCCGCGGGACCCACAGCCTCTCGCCGGAATCCGAGCACGTCATCAACGCCCTGCGCTTCTTCGAGCACGAGTGCCGAGGATCGGCCGCCGTAGCCCCCTTCACCTCCTTCGCGCCCTACGCGTCTATGCACGAGGACGTATGCTCGCTGGCGGCGGAGAACGCCGTCTCCCTCACCATCCTACTCTTCCACCGGCACGGCGGCCTCGCCGCCGCCGGATCCGGCGAGGAGGAGGCGAGCTTGGTCAGATCTGTCAACCAGAACGTGCTTCGCGACTGCCCGTGCTCGGTGGGGATCCTAATCGACCGTGGGTCGGTGGGGTGGAACCCTAATAGGAACAGCGCCGAGCAGATGTATAGGGTGGCGGTTGTTTACATCGGCGGGGCGGACGATAGGGAGGCGCTGTGCTATGGGGCGAGAATGGCTGGGAATCCCAGCGTTTGCCTTAGCCTTGTTCGATTCTGGGACGACGTGGAGGCGCGTGAGGATAAGGAGGCGGTGGATGAGTATAGGGAGGTTTATCTGAGGAAGAACACGAGGTGTTTTTACCAGGAGGAGCTTGTCAAGGATAGCGTGGGATTCGTTAACGTTGTGAGGAGTATGGGCGGCTGCTTTGACCTGATTCTTGTCGGAAGGAGGCACGAGGAGGATTCTTATTCGATGTTGCTGAGTGGGCTTAGGGATTGGAATGAATTTCCTGAGTTAGGGTGCGTTGGGGATATGTTTGTTTCTTTGGATAATGATTGTAAGGCGTCTGTGCTTGTGATTCAGCGGGCGGTGGGCGGCGGCGATGAGGGTTTTGACGGTGGTAATCTCGGTTTTGTGGGTGATGATTGGGACGATAATAATAGTAGCAGAGTGTGGCCCACGGTGAATTAGTGTAGTGTTGGTCTTTTTATTTTGGTTTTGTGTTGGGAATTGTAATTAGTGTAACGTTGTTATGTTGTAGCTTTCGGGTTTAGAGTCTTAGACCATCTCCAATCGAAAAGTGCATTCTCAAACCCAAACGCATTCTCAAACTCAAAATGCAGTAATTCTTCTCCAACCGATAAACCAATATGCAAACTTAAAAGATTATTATTGTAATATTCTCTTCTATTCGATTTTTTAATATTACCCATAAATTTACAACTTTACAAATCTGATTCATACTATTATTTTAAGTTCGACTGAAAAAAATAATTTCACAAAATTAATAATAAACTCAATATTTTTTCATATAAAAGACGTAGAAAAAATAATTATTAATAACGGAGTTCTTTTATATATATTTTATTTATTTTTTATTTTTATATGGGTACTTTAATAATTAAAAATAATAAAGAGTATGTATTGTAATTTTTAAAACAACAAACGCATATTTTGGGATATCTCATTTCCAAAACGCATATATGCGTTTAAAACAGGAGAGAGAAAATGAAAACGCATTTTGAGTTTGCGTTTGGTGAACGGTTGGAGAACTTTTAGTATATATTTTGGGTTTTTGGGTATCGATTGGAGATGCTCTTAGTTGTGAATTTCTTTCTTGCATATGATCAATCAATCACCTTTGAATTCAGTCATTACATTACATTGAATGGCGTTTCTCAGACAAGGAAAGATAACAAACAAGAAGGCTAACACACATTGTGCGAAAATGGAAGAATATCGTGTGGCGCAAGGCAACAAACACAACAGCATAAAGAAAAAAAATAAAATAAAATTCTATTACATGTTACGTTCTTCTTCTTCATCGTCTCTCTTGAGCTTAACAGCGAGGTAGATCTTGCGGCGGCGGCGGAACGGACTGTAATGGCCCCGACCCATTCTCGACTATAAACGCCATGGCCAACCCCCAATTGAGGTGCGAATCTATGTGGCAATGCATAAGCCAAACTCCTGCAAAAAAAAAAAGGATAACAAAAATTCGATCCTTTTCCCTTTTTCCCTAAAACATAAATAAATCAAAATCCAATCTTGGCCTTTCTTTCTTACCGGGATTATCCGCCACGAACCTAATAGCAGCCCAACCACCCACGGGCACATTAACAGTGTTTCTCACCTGCGGATCGTTCAGATTAAACCTCGGCGCATCCACCGCCGCGTTAAAATTTCCAAACCCTTGACCCACGACCCAGAAATGATACCCATGGAGGTGCATAGGGTGGTCCTCGGTGGAGACAATCGCCGTGTCTTGAAGCACAATCTGCACCGTCGACCCAAACTTCACCTTGTAAAGCTTCGTCCCCTTCAGCGGCTGCCACAGCGCACGGCTCACATTTCCAGTGTAGTTAAACACCACCGGCGGAACCGGCGGAAAGTCCGCCGTGTAAACTCCGGCGACGCCCTGGTAGTACGCCTGCAGCAAGGAGGTTCGCCGGGGAAGGACCAGCGACACGTTGTTCATGCTGGCTGCGAACCTAGTGTTGTTCGGGCCCTGACACCTCGGGCCTGGGTTGCAGTTGATGAGGCCCAATCCCACCGTGAAGAAGAGGTTGTGGTCTATACGGGCCGGCACCTTCGGCCCGTTTTGAGCCCGAAGGCTCCTCAGCTGGCTCGTGTAGGCGGTCGTCGTGGCCGTGTCGTTGAACCTCGGGAGGGGCGGCAATAGAGGTCTCGGGCAGGCGTTTGTCCCCGACGGGCACGCGGAGGAACTGTACTCCAAGATTGCGGTGGTAGTAGTGTTGTCGAAAGGGGCGTTCTGGGCGGTTTCGTAGGCCCGAGCCGCCATGTAGTAGCGGCCCGAGGGTTGGTTCGCTGTGAGGAGGACGTTGGTGGTCTGGCCCGGCTCAATCATGATGACTCGGGTCGGGAACGGCCTGTTGTAGGCAGCGTCGTTCCCGACCACGGTCAGCATGTGGTTGGCCACCGCGAAGAAGAGCTCTTGGTTGAGTGCCGCGTTGATGATCCTTAAGAGGACCGTCTCGCCAGGCCGTACGTTGAATTTCTTCGTTCCTAATAAGTAAGATAATGACAAAAAAGTCGTTAAAAGATTATGATGGAGATTCGTTCGAAATAACCGGAAAGCGTAAACTACTGCGTGCGTTTGCAGTTTAATGACAATAACTTTCAAAATTGAAGCAATTTAAGGACAATAACTTTGAAAATTGAAACAATTTGAAGATAATTGAAGCAATTTAAGGACAATAAGTTTCAAAATTGAAGTAGTCACCTTGGCTCGAGCATCTGTACAGATCTCCAGGCTGGCCGTTGATAGTGTAGGCATCGGAGACGTTCGGGGCGGCGCCCGTAAACTGGGCCTGTTGGAAAACGCTCATGATGTCTCGATTCCACCATTCGCCTGTCCCCAGAAAATCCTCAGCATCACACTACGCCACCATATGTATCAACCGCATAGAAAATTTTTTGCCGAAATTTTTTTTCTTACCGAGAAGCACGGTGAACTCTCTGTTGGGCTGGACGAAGGGATAAGGAACACCCGACCTCGGGCGAATGACGAGCGCTCCGTAAACCGTGGCTCGAAGGAACCTTGCGTGGGCGTGCCACCAAAGTGTACCTTCTTGGTTCTGAATAGTGAACCTATACGTGTAGCTCGCCCCGGGCTGGATCGGGCACTGGGTCACGTATTCGGGCCCGTCGGCCCACGGAGTTCCCAGCTGGCGAACGCCGTGCCTGAATTGAGACGAGCGTAAAGAAAGAAAGTACTAGCGAAATGCTTATATATGTGTGTGTGTGTGGATTTTGAATTTTTTTTTACCAGTGGAGAGTGATGTTGTAACGTCCGCTGTTGATGGCTCTTATGACGAGCGTGTCTCCGTCTCGCACGTTCAAGGTGGGGCCCGGGAATTGCCCGTTCACCGTAAGTATGTTGTGGGTTCGGCAGAGCCGTGTCACTGGGGTCGGCTGAATCTGTTAAAGAACACACACAACGCAATGTGTGTTGTTAGAAACTCGGAGAAGCAAATTGTAAAGAAACTGCAAATCAGAGTTACGTACGACGAACTGATGGTAGTGAGTTTCTGCATTCGTAAGAGTGAGCGCTAAAGCTGCGAGGAGCATCGTGGGAAGCCAGACAACGTTGTTGAATTGTCCATGGTGAAAGCTTTTCTGTTTCTTTCTCTTTCGTGTTGTATTTTCTGCTGCTGTTTATGTTGTGTTGTCTGAGCAGTGAAGTTGGCTATTTATAAGGCTCTTTTTTTTTTCGGAACATCGGAAAGAATGTAATGGACAACAGCAAAAGAGTCAGTGATAGTAGTCAATGTGTTGGGTCGACGAAGAGAACCAAACCAAACCCATCGCTGCCATCATGATTTGTTGAACCACTGGCTCCTTAATATAATATCAAGGACATGAGTAGCTGCTTTAGATGTTTGAAGGTGGCTTTGGTGTTATATATCTATATAATCTGATTAATATATTTGGATTATTAACAACGATGCATTACTAGAACTATAACAATGCTTTCCGATACCATGCAAAGTTTAGTACATCGGTTCAGTTCTAATTTGTCAAATTGTCTGAATAGTGTTTTAGTTGAGGATGGAACCAAAATTCCAAATGTTAGATCGAATCAAAGTCATGTTGTCAGCAAAAAGTACACTTCGGTGGTCTCCTTCGTCAACTTTTTTTTACCTTTTGTCGAAGGGGTTGAGATCCTCTATTCCACTTTCTGTATTCCACTCCGTATTCCAACGAACGAAAATCGTTACACACCCCCCCGACAAGTGTTAAAACACACGTAAACATCATTACACCTATGAATTTCATTACAACAAGTGTTTAAACAAAAAAAAACCTCATTATTACGTATTTTCCTATTTTAATATATAATACTGATTTTTTCTACTCCATATTAGAAAAATACGTAATAATGAGGTTTTTTTTTGTTTAAACACTTGTTGTAATGAAATTCATAGGTGTAATGATGTTTACGTGTGTTTTAACACTTGTCGGGGGGAGGTGTAACGATTTCCGTTCGTTGGAATACGGAGTGGAATACAGAAAGTGGAATAGAGGATCTCAACCGTTGTCGAAGAGTTATCTATGTAATAACTTCATCTTAACAACACCCACAAAATAAGCTATACAAAACAATCTTCATATTCACAATACAACTCACATGCGTTCTAACCTAAATGCTGCTACATTACATACATCCTTTACCGTCAACTGAACTATAAAAAAAAAAGAACACCTCTAACAAAACCACCACCACCTCCTCGCGCGCCTCTGCTGCCCCCTCAACACCTGCTGCTGCACGGCCAATAGGCAGCCGCTGATCCCAAACTCCGGCGAAATAAGAAACTCTCCGACGACTCCCAACTCGCCGTCCGAGCTCCAACTCGCCGGCAAACCCCTCACCAGAACGGGGTTCATCCCGTTCTTCCTCCCGACGATCCAAAGGTCGTAATTCCTCCTATCCATCTCGCAAACGGCCGAGATCGTATCCTCCCCGTCCTTCACCACCACCTCCCTATAAACCACCCTATCGTTCCCCTCGTGCTTCACCCAAAACCAAGTCACGAAAGCGTCGTCGAGCTTCTTCTCCCCCTCGTCGTCCCCGGCGCCGTCCTGAGATAAAAACCTAATCACCGTGAGCGACTTCCTCGAGCTCACCGCCAAACGGTCCCCGTACGAGAGCGCTTCCCGGGCGTCGGCCCCGCCCAGGAACAGCACCACGAGCCGTTCCGTCGATCCCCTCGGCGGCTCGCCCTGCACGAAGAACCCCACCGAGCACGGGGCGTGCGCCAGCACGTCCGAGCTCGTCGAGTGGGACTTGGACTTTTTCTTCCGAGTGGTTGGAGTCGTAGTCGGGGAGCCGCCGTGGGGCAGTACGATGAGGGACGACTTCCTCATCATGGCGAGGTTGCATATGTCCTGGTACATGCTCCTCTTCTGAGTGATGGCCGTGTATAGGTGCATGCTCAGGCAGTCGCCCTTCGACTCCTGGAACTTGTTGACGGCGTTGACGAGGTGGTGCTTGAAGGCCGACTTGTCGGCCCTGTCGTCGCCGCCGTCGTCGTGGTCGACGAAGGCCGGGTTGAAGCGGCCGACGAGCTCGACGAGGCGGAGGACGTACACGGAGAAGGGGTTGCGGGCCGACGCGTCGGAGAGCTCGAGGAAGCAGAGGAGCCTTCGGAGGTCGTCCTCGCCGTGGATGCAGGCCACGACGTGGAGGGAGGCATGGGGCGGGCTGTGCTGGATGGTGCGCCTTTTTGTCACCATGTAGGGTCGGGTCGGGTCGTAGAGTATGCTTATGAGGGGCGTCACGAGGGCCGTGATGGACGTGTTCAGCAGGACGAGGACCGTGAAGTGCGGTTTCCCGATGATCTACGAAGGAGTTTCAAGTTTTTAAGCGAATTGGTCATTCAACGTAATGATGTTAGAGCTCATGGATCGAAAAAGATGTATTTGTTGTACTGTAGGGGTGTAAACGAGCTGCTCGGTCAAAGCTCGATTGAACTCGGTCAAAATCGAGTTTGAGCCGAGCTCGAGCTGGCTTGCTGGCAATCGAACCGAGCTTCGAGACGATCATATCTGGCCTCGTGGCTCGTCGATCCCTTATCGAAAGGCAATTATATTTTTTAATATACTAAATATTTTATATTTATATTAAAAAATACGTATTTATTTAAATACATATACCGAACTCGAGCTCGAGCCCGAATTCGAGCTCAAATATCCCGCCTTACACTAAGCTTGTCGAGCCGAGCCGATCTTTAATGTTTTTAACCGAGCCGAGTTCAAGCCGAAATTTTTCGTAACTGAGCCGAGCTCGAGCCGGGCCATGTTCGGGCTCGGGCCGGCTCGTTTACAACCCCTATTTTTTGTTGTATCAAACACGGACATGATCTCGCCTTGGAAAAATAGAAGAACCGTGAATTGTATATAGGTTACTCTCTCTATTGTCAGTTGGTTTTAGAGTGGAACCCACAAGCTTATTATGGGATTGGGTGTTTCGGTTGATTGTATCTGTATCAGTCTTGGGTATGAATCGTCACAACCACTCATTTGAGAAAAAGCTTTTGGGTAAAGTAATCGTTCAACGAGATCTGATGACTCGAATTCAGAAAAAAAGAAGAAAATCTTATTTTACCTGAAAGTTCATCCAATGGAGGAACAAGAGGAGCTCGACCTCACCCCTGAGGCTCAGGATCAAGCTCAGGGTGAGGCTATCCCTCGTCGTGAAGTCGAAGAAGCGCGAGATAACGAGCGTCGAGGCCATCTTCATCACGTACCCAACCAACACCATGTAGACGAGCGGCTCCAGGCTCGGCCAGTGTCCGCTCACCGACGACACGTCCGTGAGCAAACCCACGTACATGAACGAGAACGGTATCAACAAATTCATGAGTATCGCCTCCGTCTTCTCCACGAGCGTCGCCCCCAGCGGCGGCCCGTCGGGGACCGCCAGCCCGAGCCACAGCGGCCCGTTCGCCACCGCCAATCCCAGCATGTCCGAGACGAACCCAACCATCACCACGCTAAGCAGTATCACCACGACGTACCCCTGGCCCACGGGCTCGCCCTCGGGGGTCGTCCTCACGATCCAAAGCATGAACTGCCGTACCCCTCCTATGATCGACCCAGAGACTACGATCAGAGAAATCACGTACCAAAGAGCCGCAATCGCCTTGTACTCGCCCTGCTTAGTCGCCTCGAAGATGACTACGCCGTTCATCCCGACTATGTCCGAGACTATCGCGGTGGAGAGCGCGACCCGCCCGATTTCGGAGCTCACGAGGTTGAGCTCCTTGACGATCGGGGAGAGGACGGGGAACGAGGTTATCGCGAGGGACGCGGCTATTCCCCATATGGAGGAGTGGGCGGCGACGCCCTTGTCGAGGGAGGTTCGGCCCGCGTAGGCCGTGGCTGCGCTGAAGACGAGGGGCACGGCGATGCCTACGGCTCCGATGTACCAGTGGCGTCGGTGGGCCCTACGGACGACGGTCAGGTCGGCCTTGACGCCGGCGAGGAAGAGGAAGTACATGAAGCCTATGACGGCGATGTTGCTTATTATGTATTGGGCGTTGTCGGGGAACATGTACGCTCGGAACTTGTCGTTTCGGCTTAGGACCGAAGGTCCTAGGATTATCCCGCCCTGCGTTGATGGTGAAAAAAGTTTTATTTTTTTTATGAAGAGAAAAAAAATTGAAATTTGTTAGCGTTTTGTTGACTCACGAGGATTTCGGAGACGATCATGGGCTGGCGTAAGGGCTTGAGGAGGAAGCGGAGGAGGCGAGAGACGAGGAGGAGGAGGGAGAGCTCTAGCAAGATGAGTGGGAATGAGTATTCTAATGGATTTTGGCCGTAGAATATGCTTAGGGTGTGATCGTTGCGCAGTTCCCTGCATATGTATGCGTGATTCTTAACCACCATGGCTGATGATTCGTATGATGATTTAGATTTCTTTCTCTTTGTATACCTGTTTTTCTATTTTCTTTTTTTTTTTCTTTTGCAAAAAAAAGTAAAGGTTTGCTTAATCTGCAGATGATGATTTGAATTTTCTGAAAGAGGCACGAAAAGGGTGGATGAGCGTAAGTGTCGTTTGTTGGGTAGAGTTAGTTAATTCTGTTGTGTGGGTGTGATTTTCCTGTAGTGAGTGTGCGTTGTTTGAGTTTTAGTTTTGTAAGAATCATATCAATTTGTCAAAATCAGTTAAGTTGTAATAGCACATACATATTTTGAAGATTTGCAACAGTTGAACACGGTTGTCTAGATATTGCAAGTAAAAGTGGTGAACTGAAGTCAACATCAAGATTCATCAAGATAAATGCAAGGAAGGGCAATTGCCACTGGTGCATGTAAGCGTGGCTGACCAAAAGTCATTTCGATGTAATATGCATCTTTATTAAAATACTACAGATAAAGTGATGAACTTGATGTCAATATATGGATTAATTTAATATATATATATATATATAGATATAATAAAAGACAAGTTTTTTATATCATTAAATACATTAAGGGAGGATTCCCAATTGATAGAGATCGGTAGCTAGGTAGGGGTTGATCAATTAGAGTATCTCCAATCGATACCCAAAAATCCAAAATATATACTAAAAGTTGTCCAACCGTACACCAAACGCGTACTCAAAATGCGTTTTCATTTCTCTCTCCTGTTTTAAACGCATATATGCGTTTGGGAATGGGATATCCCAAAATATGCGTTTGATGTTTAAAATTTACAATACAAACCTTTTATTATTTTTAATTATTAAAGTGCCCGTATAAAAAATCCAAAATAAATAAAAATATATAAAGGACTCATGTTATTAATAATTAGGAAAATTTGTTAAAAATAATCCATCCTATTGAGTTTCTTCCAAAAATAAACCAACCTTTAGATTATTTCAGAATAAACCAACCTATACCAATTCTCTTCTCAAATTGAACATTAAACTCACACAACCTATCCAACGGGTTAAACTTATTTCTTTTTTTATTCTTCTCCTTCCATTTTTTCATTTCATTTTTCCTATTTTCTTTTTTAATTAACTTACATATACCGATAACTACGTGTAGCTTATAAATATTTTTACACATAGTTAAATTAATAAATGATGAAAAATAAACAATGTTAAGCGAAAATTTAAACAAATTTATTACGTGTAACTTACTATAATAATTTTAAACAAAAAATTACTATAAAAATATTGAGGAATATTAATAAGTTTATATATTAGTGCATGTCGAGTGATTAAAAATAAGTTTTCGGATATAAAAAATGGTATCCGTATCCGGTCCGGTTTTAATTGGATATCCGAAAATCGGATATCCGCTTTATTCGGATATGTTAAACAGATACCTGCATCCAATTTTTAAACTTAATTTTTCTTTTTTTATTATTATAATTATTTCCTCTTCAAATTATTTTTTTATATATAATTTTCATATGTGTGAATTTTATGATTCATAATTACATAATAAATAATAAACACAATACCAAAAAAAAATAATTTTTTAACTTGCATCTCGATTTTTTCATTTTCTTATTTCAATTCTATAATAAGTTTTTTGCAATAATAAAACAAAATAAATTTAAATATTCTCCTATGAGAATTTATTTTTCCTTTTAGACCTTCATTTTTCTTTTTTGGCTATTTTTTTAGTTTTTTATTATTTTTTTAAATATAAAACCGAATACAGGATATCTGATTTTTTAAATAATTTTTCATTTTTCTTTACTATCCGTATCCGATCCGGTTTTTAAAACCGGATATCCGTTTTCTCGGGTTTTAAAAATTGGATACCGGATCGGAATCCGGTTTCCTGATATTTTGCGCCCCCTAGATTTTAGTACGTCCGAAGAAAGAAGTTAATGCGTAACAAAAAATCTGCTCGAACACCGGTCACGTAGAAACAGCGAAACGACAAAACAATTAAAAGAAATATAAAAGAAAATGGAATAGAATAAAGGGAAGAAGAAGAAAATACAAAAAAGAATGTTTCAAAAAGAAAAAGAGCAGCGCCACTTGGATTAGCACCATAAGAAATAAATAAATGTAATAAATGAAAAAAAAACTAAAAGAAATGATATTTAACCGGTTGAATAGGTTACAAGTCACCTGGGTTTAATTTGATAAGAGAATTAGTATAGGTTGGTTTATTCTAAAATAATCTAAAGGTTGGTTTATTTTTGGAAGAAACTAGGATGGATTATTTTTAACAAATTTTCCTAATAATTATTTTTTTCTACGTTTTTTATACGAAAAAATATTGAGTTTATTATTAATTTTGTGAAATTATTTTATTCAATCGAACTTAAAATAATAGTATGGTCTGATTTGTAAAGTTGTAAATTTCACGGGTAATATTAACAAATCGTATAGAAGAGAATATTACAATAATGGTCTTTTAAGTTTGCGAATTGATTTATCGGTTGGAGAAGAATGACTGCATTTTGAGTTTGAGAATGCGTTTGGGTTTGAGAATGCGTTTTTCGGTTGGATCTTGCATAGTTTTTTTTCCGCATCTTAGGCCATGGCGAACACGTAGTAAGATGAAGTTATGACTTTTTTTTTTCAATTATTTTTTGCTACTGCCCAATTTTCAGATGGGATTTATTAATTTAAAGTCTTTTAGTTCTTCAAGCTTAACTGTTTGAGTACGTAACTGCGGCACGTCTTTATGTGCATCATCATATATTTATAATATAGGAAACGATATACCATGAAATGTCAGGCCTGATGCTACACTAAATCTGGCGATTAGTCAATCTGATTAAATAATTAGGCCAAAAAACATCAATGCACATACAAAACAAAATACCTACATCTATACGTTTGATGGTGAAAGGTAGGCGAATATGCGCTCAGAAAACGAAATTAATTGGTAGAGTCACCATCCACATTATTGATAAAATCTGCACCATATATTTTTAAATATCCCTGCGCTCCAATGCAAAAAATAAAAAAAAAGAAAGAGAAAGGATGAAAACCCTAGTTAGCCCATAACTCACTCTTAAAGGGGTTTCTGCTTTAGTTCATCATCATCATCAGCCTCGCTCAGTCTTCGAATTTATTACCACAGTTCCCCACAAGCATCAAATGCACGCACCTGCAAAGCTAGCACAGTTATTTCTTAATATCACACATCATATATATTCCTCAGAGATCAGTGAATGAAATAAATGTCCTTCATTAACTTCCTCACATGGATGTATATATCATGATCAGATCAAGAAAAAACCGATAACTGGGATATTGTGCCTAGCTAAGCCTAGCTGCTGCTATATAGCATAGCTAGATAGTTCTGAGCATTGAAGACCATGAAAGTTCCATATAATATTTTTTTATTTATATATGATCATTTGATTGTATTGTAATTACGAGACGTGTGGGAATTAATTAGGGTGGTGCTTAGTTTAGTAGTAGTAGTACGTTATGTGTGGTACAGTACAAGCAATGAGTTGCACAGAAGAGAAAGAAAACACTCATCATGATCTTTCGCTAGTATGCACTGTGGCCTCAACTCATTACAAGAAAGTTATAAACTTTATTTGATGATGTAGAAAAACCTTTCTTACAAGCTCTCGAACACTTGATGACGATTGAAATCTGAGATATTCTTGTGGTATTATTACCCTCTCATTTAATAAGTATGAAATCTGCGGTGGCTTTTGAATAGAAAATTAATCAACTCCATGATAACTGCTTGCCCTCCATTTCTTGTGCTTCATTTAACAGATCGATGGAATAAAGTTATAGTCCTTCAAAGTTCAAACAAAGTTCCTTACATGATACACTTAAGTCTCATAATCATTTGTCTGCAGAGTCAAAACCTGAGATATAGCCTAGTTTAAATATCCTTTGTACGTAATATTTTTCTTTTCTTTTTGTTCGTGAGCATCGTGCAAGAACATGCCTTCAACATGTGTGTCTGGGCAAAGGGAAGAGGGGTATTATATACATACATATGTAAGGCTAATTACAGATGATATCCATAGAACTGCATGTATATGTGTATAGCCTTGTCTGCAGCAAATTTCTGAATAAACAGATAACATTTAAAGAGAAAAACGACAAGGAAAACCCTTAATCATTATGTCTCGCTGATTTTCTTTTCAAGCTTCATAATATATAATATTTAGTAATAATTGGTAATTAACACACAAAGAAAAACCATTAAAACATGGAGGCGTGCATCCATGACAAACATGCTTACCTATTCAAGCGAAGCACAAATAGTACACAAACAACAACATAGAAACGCAAAATATGATTATCTAATTAAATTAAACCTCGAAAAATCGTGATGATGATCCCACACAAAGATGCATCTTCCCACGTATGTGCTCAAAGGATCCATAGAACTCAGGATGGATAGCGTCACCAGTTAATTACTTTCTTTCTTTCACGACAATTTGATTTGCAAAAATATATATGTTAAATAACAGTGGTGCTATCCCTCCTGAGCTTTACAGATACTTCTAGTACTCGGCAAAGAATAATATTCTTCTTCATCATATTGCTAATTTTATTTTAATTTTTGTCTTGGGAGAGAATTGATGAAGGTTGTGCGGAGATAAATGAGAAGGGTTGGAGTATATTTATAGGGCAAAGACCGCGTGACGCCAAGAATATACGTATTTATTTATGGACCAAGTAAAAATATATGAAACGTGAAGACATTTGTATCAAAACCTTCTATTGTTTTACTTTTTCAATTTTATGGGCTGGCCTTCTTTTCTTTTCTTTTTTCTTTCCCATCTCATTTATTATCCTTTTATTTATATATAAATTGGCTGCCGACTGGACGTTACTTTTCAAGGCAATAATCAAGACTTGGTTTCATCTTTGCAAATCTTGGTATTATTTCTTTTTTCGAATTAATGATGGTTGTTAGGGATTGAATTCTATTGGTTAGCTTCTTATTTAAGTTCTGAGCTATCTCATAGGCGTAGGCATGCCGTGTTGAACAACCCATTATTGCAATGTCTCGCATCTATCTCCTCTTTCTTATAGAGTACACATTAATCAAGATGTTTTTCAGTAAATGTGTTTCTATAATTTATATTTATAATTCACTTCTTCTAATGATTATTGTAAGACATTCATCGCGACATGTGCCATGAGGTTGTAAGAACAATGCCGATTGTAATTCCCTTCTGAGTTCTGATGCACATGCAAGTGTTGGAATATCACAGTCGATTTCGACTTCCAGCTTTACGAATCTCACTTAGCCCAAAATGAACACGCACATCCACCAACCACCCCACCACAAAGCAATCTTCATGAATCAAAACGAAAACAAAGCTAAAAGTAATGCCTTTCCTCGGCCCTCAGCCACTCGCCGCCGTGCTCGAATCCGCCGTCTCCACGCGCTCTGCACAGCTCGGCCGAGCCGCCCACGCGCAAGCCGTCAAATCCCTAGGCACGATTTCGGAAAACTCAATCTTCCTCATCAACCACCTCGTCAACATGTACGCAAAGCTCGACCGGCCGGTCTCCGCCCACAATCTCGTCGCCACAACGCCAGCCCACCTCCGCTCCGTCGTGACGTGGACGGCCCTAATCTCCGGCAACGTCCAGAACGGCCACTTCGCGTCCGCCCTATCCCAATTCGCCGCCATGCGCCGCGACGGCGTGATGCCGAACGATTTCACCTTTCCCTGCCTCTTCAAGTCCGCGAGTGGGGTCCGCGCGCCACTGCTCGGCACGCAGCTCCACGCCCCCGCGGCGAAGACTGGTCTGATCGGCGACGTGTTCGTAGGGTGCAGCGTATTCGACATGTACTGCAAGTTGTCCCTGCTGAGCGACGCCGAGAAGGTGTTCGACGAAATGCCCGTGAGAAACATCGCCACTTGGAACGCCTGCATATCGAACACCGTGCTGAACGGAAAGAGCAGAGAAGCAATCCTTAGGTTCGTCGAGCTCTTACGATGCTCTAATTTGGATCCCAATTCGATCACATTCTGCGCATACCTAAACGCTTGCTCGGACGGCGGCATGTTAAGAGAAGGAATCGAGCTCCACGGCCACCTGGCGAAGAACGGTCATCTAAACGACGTCTCAGTTTCAAACGGGCTAATCGATTTCTACGGAAAGTGCGGCGAAATCAAATCGGCCGCAAAAATCTTCGACGAAACCAAGGAAAAAAACACAGTCTCATGGTGCTCGATGCTCGCCGCCTACGAGCAGAACAACATGGGCGAAGAAGCGCTCGACGTTTTTTCCCGAGCAAGGAAGGAACGGTTCGAGCCCACCGACTTCATGCTCTCGAGCGTATTGAGCGCCTGCGCTGACCTGGCGGCGCTCGACGTGGGGCGAACGGTCCACGGCCTCGCCGTGAAAGCCTGCGTGGACGAGAACCTATTCGTCGGAAGCGCTTTGGTTGACATGTACGGAAAATGCGGGAGCATAGAAGATTGCGAGGATTCTTTTCACACGCTCCCCGTAAAAAACGTAATATGTTGGAACGCTCTGATCGGCGCGTACGCCCATCAGGGACGGGCCGACGCTGCTTTGGAACTGTTCCGAAGAATGGTTGGCTATAGCGATGGTTCGACGCCGCCAAACTACGTGACCTTCGTGTGCGTGCTGACCGCGTGCAGTAGGGGCGGGCTGGTGAGCGTCGGGATGGACGTGTTCGAATCTATGAAGGAGAGGCACGGAGTGATTCCCGGGCCCGAGCACTACGCGTGCGTCGTGGATATGTTGGGCCGGGCGGGTCAGGTGGATCGGGCTTACCGGTTCATCGGGTCGATGCCGACCCGACCCACGATCTCGGTGTGGGGCGCTCTGCTGAACGCGTGTAAGGTGCACGGCGAGCAAGAACTGGGGAAATTTGCGGCGGAGAAGCTGTTTCAGCTCGACCCGCACGACTCAGGGAATCACGTACTTTTGTCGAACATGTTGGCTGCGTCGGGGAAGTGGGACGAGGCGAACTGTGTGAGGACGGAGATGAAGGGCGTTGGGATAAAGAAGGGGACGGGCTACAGTTGGGTCTCGGTTAAGAATAGGGTTCATGTTTTTCAAGCGAAGGATACGACGCACGTTATGAATGAGGAGATTCAGGCGATGCTTGAGAAGTTGAAGAAAGAGACGAAAGCGGCTGGGTATGTGCCCGAGGCTGGGTTGGCCCTCTACGATGTAGAGCATGAAGAGGGAGAATATGAAGTTTGGAGCCATAGCGAGAAAATTGCCCTCGCTTTCGGGTTGATTGCTCTTCCCAGTGGGGTACCGATAAGGATAAACAAGAACCTGAGGATATGTGTCGATTGCCATACCGCAATAAAGTTTGTGTCGGGCATTGTGGGTCGGGAAATTATAGTCAGGGATAACAATCGGTTCCACCATTTCGTGGATAATCGGTGCTCTTGCGGGGACTATTGGTAAGTTGAAAATACGGAAGAAAAGAAGACCATGGATGATGGATAAATAGGTAGTTGAAATACAGTAGGAATGATGGACGTAAGTACGAATCTATGTTTGGTGGATGTTAGAAATCGCAGCAGCGATGCTTCTGCAATCGAGCTCCATTGTCTTCATCCAATTCTCGAAGTCTCCTATTTCCTGCAAACGGATCGAAAAGAAGAAAATATCAGCGTATACGTTCGAGAATCACACTGAGATTCGAGCAAAATTGGGCTTGGGCATACCTTTACAGCAGTATTAACAGCATGTGAAGCAGCAAGCCACTGATCAGTCTGCTTAGCAAAACGGGCAATCGTCGAAGCTAGCATTCGAGTTTCCATCTCGATTCGCTTTTCGTTCAAGAAAACCTCTTCGACGCCTCCGTTGACCGAATCGACAAGCAGGTCAGCCACGCGCGTGGCCTTCTGAATCGCATCTTTCTTCGCAGCCTCTGATGAGAAAACGATAATGTAAGCGCACAGTGGCATTATAACTTGGTGTGAAATGCTTTTTTTTTTTTAATTAATTTTAGAAGGCAGACCAGCTCGTTCACGTAGCTCTGCAGCTACTTTGTTGTGATCGCTGATCATTTGAGTGAGGGGAGCTTCTAAACTTCCTCCTTCGAGTTGATGGTGCGAGCGCTGCTCCATTTTTGGATCTTCGGAGCAAAAATCAGATGGTATATCCGTGGGTAAAATGAGCAAAGCAATCGACGGAAAGAGAATACACTTACCTTGTGTCGATCGGAAGAAAATGCTTCGAACTGAACTGTTTAAGCTTCGAGTCGACTGCCCATGCTTGAATCTACGATCAATTGAAGTTGAGGTGGAGAAGACGAACCCCCCAAATTGAAGTGAAATTATTTCTTCACCCCCGATTTTTCTATATTTCATATTATCCCCTTATTATGTTTTAAATTGGGAAATCTCACCCCGAGACTGGATGTATTCGAATTCGATGTCTTTACTAAATTGCATTTTGATCCCTGATAGATTTTTTTTTACGATGTTTATACAGCGTTTGTTTGTCTCTCTTTCCGAAGTTTCTTTTCCGTGATTTTTAGAAGAATCTTTCTCATGGCCATAGAAAAAACCCAGCTCAACCGTGATTAACGTCTACCGATTCATTGGGCATCACACGGTTCCCCAGCGGTCAAACCTCTCGCGAAATTGAAGAGGTAATCTAAGCTCTTTCATTCCCAGCTGTACTGAATTTCGGGGATCGTTGCTGTTAACGTTTTTCTTTTCTGGGGTACAATTTAAACTAGTGATCTGTGTTCTGGATATTACTCTACATTATTTATACGTTGGAGGTTTTTTGGGGATATGGGTAGAATATGATCAGCTATTTTTTCTTTTGGGATTGACTTTCTCCGCCTTTTGCTCTTGATTGGACGAAAAAGCCTTTCTTTTTTAAATAAACGATTTCGATCGTTATTTCTATTGCTGTTTGCACTTACGGAGAAGGAAGAATGATAAGGAAGAGAACGCTGAGTTTACTTCAGGCAAGATCTTAATTGTTAGTAGTTTATTCATTTCATTTTCATAGTTTTGGCTTAATTCAATGGTGGGTTCACCAGGAATATTCTGAACTGATACATGGATTATGATCTTAATAAGAATGATATGACCTCATAAAGTTTATTGATCTATCTTTAATACCATTGAGCCTGTCCATAAAGGGAAACTATACATGTGAGTAGGGTTCTCAATCCTCATGTAGTAGGCTTGAATGTTATTACAGTCGAACAGATCTAATTGTGTTAAAACAGTGCTGCTAAGCAGGATAACTTTCTTGCCGCATTATCTCTGTGTATGTGTGTGTGCACATCGTATTTTCCTTCTGTCGCATGAACTGAAAATCTTGTTTTATCTTTAATCTGTAGCATTGCGTTATTCTGCGCTCAACCAGCTGTTACCACATATTTGAAGTACTGTTTTTTGGCGTTCAAAAGAAGGAAACAAAAAGAATATCCAATCCTTCTGCGCGCTTTCTTCAACTGACATGAATATCGTCCACAGATCTACTCATCTTCTTTAAAGCTTAAGTCATTTGCGTCAAACGAATTTTTGGTCGGATAAAGCTCGTCGAACAGTAACAATGACGATGGATGGTAAGGCCAATATACTGATGGATAAGTACGAGCTGGGGAGATTATTAGGTCAAGGAACGTTCGCAAAAGTTTATTACGGCAGAAGCATTCAGACAGGACAGAGCGTGGCGATAAAAGTAATCGACAAGGAAAAGATTACAAAGGTGAAGATCATAGATCAGATCAAGCGCGAAATCTCCATCATGAGGCTCGTGAAGCACCCCTACGTCATTCATCTCCAGGAAGTCCTAGCTACAAAAACGAAGATATATTTCGTCATGGAATACGCCAAAGGAGGCGAGCTCTTCATCAGAGTGTCCAAGGGAAAGCTGAAGGAAGATCATGCAAGGAGGTACTTTCAGCAGCTGATCGACGCCGTCGAGTTCTGCCATGGCAGAGGCGTCTTCCACCGCGATTTGAAGCCCGAAAACATTCTCTTGGACGAAAACGAAAACCTCAAAGTTTCGGACTTTGGTCTGAGCGCTCTGGCCGAGACCAAACGCCAGGACGGTCTCCTTCACACGACGTGTGGGACGCCTGCTTATGTGGCGCCCGAGGTGCTGAATCGTAAAGGGTACGATGGGGCTAGGGCTGATATTTGGTCTTGTGGGGTGATTCTTTTCGTGCTATTGGCTGGTTATCTTCCCTTTCACGACTCGAATTTGATGGAGATGTACAGAAAAATAGCAAGAGCTGAGTACAGGTACCCTCGTTGGTTTTCGAATGAAGTTCGTGCGTTGCTTGGCAGGATACTGAACCCCAACCCTTATAGTAGGATTTCGATCTCTGAGATTAAGGAAACTTCTTGGTTCAGACATGGTATGCAAGACTCGAAGAACGGTGTAAGTAGTTCATCAGAGATTGGGCGACAAGAAAGTAACGGTAGGACCACGCTTTCGAGTATAAATGCGTTCGATATTATTTCTCTATCGCGTGGATTCGATATATCGAGGTTGTTCGAAGAACCGTCGGCCAGAAAGGAGGCACGGTTCGTTTCTTCGAAGCCCGCTTCTGTAATTATCTCAAGGTTGGAAGAAATCGCCAGGCGAATGAAGATGAAGGTTACTAAGAAGGACGGGGGATTGTTTAAGCTCGAACGGTTGAGAGAGGGCAGAAATGGGATTATATCGATCGACGTGGAGATTTTCGTGTTGACTTCGAATTTTCACTTGGTTGAAGTTAAGAAAATCAGCGGAGACACCTTCGAGTATCTCAGAATCTTGAACGAGGGTATTAGGGCGGGCCTTCAAGACATTGTCCGTGAGTCAGAATCTTGACAGCATAGACGCTCGACTGAGGTAAAGCTTCCTTAAACGGTTCATAGTTAGTACAGCATCTATATAGGTGAGTGTGGTTCCTTTGTAAGAGCCAACCACAGTTGTCTGTATATCCTGATGATATTTATGTCATTGCCAAGGCTTTTGGATTCTGTTGATTTTCAGATGAAATCCTTACATTTAACACTTATAAGACTTCGATCAAGAAACGCAACAGAACTTTCCAGGCAAAGGAAAAATCGATCACGATAGAACAAAACAAGAAAGCAACGTATATTTGAGTTTGATATACACAGAGGAAACACACAGAAAACTGATGAGGATTATTATTCTGTGCGATGATCTTTGTCTGTAGAAGACGATGTTGGCAATGGAGAAGAAATCAAATTCTTCCACAGATATCTCCCACTAGCCATGTCGACGAATGTCCAGAAACACTTTTGTACAGCAGCTGAAGCCTGATCCAAACATGAACACAAATCAACTAACTCAAATTCAAGTGTTCTTACAAGAAATGTATAGGTAACACCTGAAATAATTGGCTAAGTCTCAAGAAACAAATGACAAGAACAAGAAAGGAGCGATGATCAAGAACTTGAGTGCTAAACACCAAATCACAACACTAGGGATAAAATCTCAAACCAAATTTTCAAGAAACTGTACCAAGAAACCCACAACCCTATTTCAGCTAGACTCAATGTCAAGAACAATCAAACAAACAAAAAGGACGAAGAAGAGCTCGTTTCACCTTTGCCGAAAAGGGAAGCACGCTATCAGTCTCAAGCTCGTCCTCGACGGCGGCGCCCTCTTTCCGTGCGTTGGGCGTAGAATTGAGGTTTCTGACGACGAAAAACCCGGCAAGTGTAGCAGAGAGGAAGATCAGAATTATCCTCAAAGGACACATTTTTTCTTCTTCTTATTTATAGATGGGCCTTCTTTTTTAAATTCTCACCATCATTTTCCCTTTTCCACCCTCTGCTAAGGATTTATGGAGAGGACAAACCGTATATCGGAGTTGGGAATTTTTTGGGAAAGAAACGTAGTTGTCTTTTCTCTCCATGAATATCATCATCGTCGTCGTATTGAATTGACCTTTTACCTCGGTAATTTCCATAAATAGCCTCACACAAGCCAAAGAAAAACAGATAACCACACAACAAATAATAGGTAGGACATATTAGCCCAGTCTTTCAAACCAACATGTATCGTAATGTTGCTCATCCCAATTGATACTGTTCTATATAGTATTATCTTGATTTGCCCACCACAAAAGAATGGAATTGCTTCGTCTTCTTTCTTTTTTTGGTAACATGACAGCTATTTACTTTTTTTGTTTCAAACAAATAATTTACAAACACAATTCAATCATCTCAATGTATGTACAGTGCACAGTCAGTCCAATAAATGAACCATCATTGATTAACTGAACCGAATAATCCAAGTTAAAAAAAAGAAAAAAACTAGTCACCGGCAATCACCTGGCCCAACACCGCCGCCCTAACTGCCATCCACCAATCAGAAAACAGATCGCCTTCTTCCCCAACACACCTCTTCACCTCCACGACCGACAACGTGTCGGTCAACCGGTAAACCTCCACCTCCCCTATAGAATGACCGTTTTGCCCCTGTACAACCAGCCTACATTCAGAGTACTTCGTCACTATCTTCACAGCACCGTAACCACCGCTGTCCACCCTCTCCACCACCGCCTCCGGCGACCCATCCGCCACCACCCTCTCCACCACCACCACCTCCTCCTCGCCGGTGAACATACCCTTCAAATCTAACCCCTTGGAAAACAACGTGACTATATCAAACGCATTCATGACCATCTCTTTACCAGCGCCGCCGCCGCCGCCGCGCACTATCTTCGTTTCAGCTCCACCGTGGACGTCGTCGTACCCCTTGAGAAACCAAGGGTCACTCTTGATCTCCTCGACGGTGATCCTCGTCGCAGGGTTCGTGTCCAACACGCGCGACAACAACCTTTTCAGCTCGCCGGACATTAGCCTGGGAAATCTGTACTCGCCCTTGTAAATCTTTCTGTACAGATTCATCAGATTGGGGTCGTTGAACGGCAAGTAACCCGCCGCCATGACGAACAAAACGACGCCGCACGACCACACGTCGACCTTAGCTCCGTCGTACCCTCGCCTCAGCAAGACCTCCGGCGCCACGTAAGCCGGCGTCCCACACAGCGTATGAAGCATTCCGTCGGCCCTCACTTGCTCGACCCTCAGAGCGCTCAGCCCAAAGTCGGAGACTTTCAGATCGTCGTTCTCGTCGAGCAAAAGATTCTCCGGCTTCAGATCGCGGTGGTAGACGCCTTCGCCGTGGCAGTAACCGACGGCGGAGATCAGCTGCCGAAAGTACCTACGGCTGACGTCTTCGGACAGGCGCGACTTCGCCACCACCCTGGCGAAGAGCTCGCCGTTCTTGGCGAATTCCAACACGAAGTAGATCTTTGTTTTTGTGGCGAGGACTTCGTGGAGTTTCACGACGTTGGGGTGGCTCAGCCGCCGCATGGCGGCGATCTCTCGCTTTATGTTGCACGTTCGCCGGAGGCTGTCGTCGCCGGTGGCGAGGCGGCTCTTTTGGATGACTTTAATGGCGACGCTTTTGTCGGTGGTCAGATCTCTGGCGTGGTACACCTTGGCGGATCCGCCGCAGCCCAGGAGTTTGCCGAGCTCGTATTTGTTGAACAGAATCTTCCCCGGCGGCGCTTCGGCGTGCGGCGGTGCTGTATCTGTGGAGTGATTCATGGGATATACGAGCTTGAGTATATGCGAAGAATCTATCTACTTATATTAGGTAGCTTAGAATTTAGATAAAGGTGTGGAAGGAATGGAAGGTGTATTTATTACTCCCCTGTCCCATATCGTTTTGTACACTTGGTATATGACACAGGTTTTTACCATATCGTTTTGTACACTTGGTATATGACACATGTTTTTACGAAACTGAAAATAATATAGTACAATTAAAAGGTAAAAGTGTATATTTTAACACGTATTTTAAGAATATTTAATATAATAATATTGATTGTTTGTAGCGGGCACCCTAAAAAAAAACTTTTGGGAGTATATGGTAAGATGGTCGTTGAGATTAGATTGCGACATCTCGGGACTTGGAAGTTTGATTTTAGTTCCTTTACACTTGGGATTTGGGAATGGCTCTACTTATATAATTGCCTCACTGTCAGATATTTAAATATATATAAAAAAGGAAATTAAATAAAATGAAACAAATGGGTGGGCAAGAACTAGTGTTTCGATTCGATTTGTGTGGTCGAAATATATTTGAAAATGATATCTGAGAATTTGGGTTTGGCAAGGGAATTAATATTTACTTAACGTGTCAAGTAACGAGATTAGAAGAGCCGTAGTAGGAATGAACTGGTTATCATTAAGTAATTTATATAACAAGAGGCTGAAAATTATAAACCAAGGATGATGCAATCTTCCGTATTAAATAAAATAGGCGAAGTCCAAAGCTAAGAGATGAGAGGCTTTAGTTTTGCTAGCGTGTGACACTATTTTTTTATTTAAATAATAACGATCATAAAAGATGAAATATCCGATGCAATTTATTTTGGGTATATTACGTACCAGGCCCACTTTAGGTTTTTAAATCGATTCAAGCCCTGACAAAATTTTTGCAGTATCACTTCATTGTTCTGCAGTACGACTTCATGTCCCATATTCACATAGAACCAAACAAGAAGACATTTTTGTTTGTCTATGGTTAGTTCCCCGTGCCATAAACATATCTGATATAATTTACCAAGTTCGTAAATAATACAGCTGCAAAAGCGTCTTACTACAGCAAAAAAAAAAGGATTTACTACACATTTTCTGCTGTTAAAATTTTCTTGACGCAGAGCCTCGTCTCGTATCCGTTCTCCTGTTACTGCATCCGCTCGAAATCTCATAAGGAGATATAAACCCTACGTCTTCGACTCCATCGGCGGTCTTAAACAGTCGCCTTCGACTAACTTCTTCGACCAAAGACCTATGAAGCATTTGGCTTCTATGATCAACGAGCGACCTATTCCTCGTCAATTTAGGCGGCTCTTCCCTCGAATTATCGTGTGGGCAGAACCTCGACGTGTTTTCACCGTGTTTTTTTCTCGGGCTAATACTCGTTGGGTCGTTTTTCTCGTCAGCGTAGTGATAAGCCCAGTTGGAATACGACGAGCTCTGCGAGCTTGTATCGTCGAAGAATTCGCCTGAAAGAAAACGATGATTCGATTATTGTTTTGAATGAAACTTTGAACGTCGTAAGCGTGGAGAATAGTCGTCATACCGTTAAGCCAATGAGTGCCTCGAGAATGGTTAATGTTGTCTGTTCTATGCAAAGGAACTGAGCCCAAGAGCGAAACATGCGACGAAGAAGATGGCGAGAATGGATTATGATGAGTAAGGTGATGAAAATCGTCTTCTTGATAATTTACGTCCGTTTTCCAATCTGGGATTAGAACTGAAATCTCCGCGTCGATCATATTCGCAATTTCCGACGGTCTCCAATCATTAATCTCTAATTCCTTCACCATTTCGTTCGCGACGTCGATTGGCGTGTCGTTGACTAACTCGAAGGGAAAGAACACATTTCTTACAGAACCTGAGGAAAAAAAAACAGAGAAAGCGTGTTTCTTTTTTTGTCATTAGGAATAGAAAAGAATGTAAGTTTTCGGTGTCGAAAAAAAAAAAGCTACCTTCTTTGTCTGCAATCTGCACTTTGAGGAAGATGGCGCCATCCTCGGGATTCAACTTTCCAGTGATAGTCATGTTAGTTCTCGGCGCATAGTCGTCGTTCAGCTGAAGCTTTTCGAGCTCGATATTTTCGTTCAGAAAAGGCTTCTGATTATCAACAAGATCGTACTTAATACGATCCTCAAACCGATCGACGGCGAGGAAGGGATCGGCCAACAGTTCTTCGGCGGACAATCTCTTCGAAGCATTCTCCAAACACTTCCCAATGAAACGCTGCGCATCCAAGTCTTGGACCTTGTAGAACGCCCTCGGTTTTTGACCCTAAAAGAGAAAATTTGAGTTACTACCTAACTAATTCGCCTGCATTTTTACGCACTAATTTGCGATCTATTATATTACCGAGGTTACTTTCTTGTAGATCTGAGCTGGGTTCTTACACTCGCTGTAAGGATATTCCAAGGTTATCATTTCAAGAACACACATACCATACGAATACACATCGACGAGCTCGTTGTAGTTCTCGTCGTATAACTCTGGCGCCATAAATTCTGGCGTTCCTACAATATTGAGAAGCATAAAGACTCATAACATACGAAAAAGCGTCGGCAAAAAATAATTTATATGCAAAAAAACGAGTACCTATAACGCTATGTGCTCTATGCGATTTTCGTAAAATAGCTGCTAAACCAAGATCGCCAATCTTCACTTGGCCAAGGTGGCCATTGACGAATATATTATCGCACTTTAGGTCTCTATGAATCACGGGCGGGTCGTGGCTGTGCAAATATACAAGTCCCTCGAGTATTTGACGGGCCCAAATCTTTATGGCTCGAATGTTCACTCGCTTATACTTTGCTCTGTATCTGCAGTCATCAGAGAATTCGTTGAATATTCATGAGTATGAAATTTGCGCCATTTTTCGCAAGGCGTAGTAAGAAGAAGGGAGTTTTCGTTACTCTCTGAGGGTGCCTGAAGTGAACATTTCGGTGATGAAATTGAAGGTTCTGTCCTCGACGTTGATCCAAGAAGTGTAGAATTTGATGATCGAATCGTGGTTGAGAGTGCTTAGGAGATGAACCTCGGAGTACAGTCGTTCTAAATCGTCGGGAGATTGGAGCAAATCTGTAACCCTAATTTGGTTCCATGCTACTTCCAATCCGAGAAATTCGTCGATTGCTCTGTACACTGTTTTCATTGCACCCTTGCCAAGAACTTCGTCAAACTGTCCAATCGAATCGTACGAAAGAGTTCAAAACAGATGTCGAATTTCAAAACCAATCATATGCTTAAAATCCTTTTGATCAGTGAGCTGAGTGAAGCATATCAACAATCACTTGTTATGCAGAAAAACTAAGTTAGCAACAAACGATAAACATGAGCTAGCTAGCAATATCTTAAGTTATAATCTTACAATCAAACTTTGAGCTCATCACACGAAAACCCAGAAAGGAAAATCATAAGAAGGATTAAGCTTTACCTCAATAACAAGCAGATACTTGCAAATATGTCAAGAACCGCAAACAAAAGAATAAATTATTTATAAAAAAAAAAAAAAAAGTCTAGGACCAAAGAGCGACGAAGCTTACCCGACCATATCGGCAAGTTGGATCGGTTTCAACATAATAATGACCGATCGTTGATTCATCTTCATTCCCTCCAAACCTTGCTCTATACATGCTTGTAGTAAAATTGATTGCTCAAGAGTATAAAAGTACTCGGAGATATGGCGCAGCTAAGCTATATAATATTAGTGTGCTTAATGATTGGAAAGAAGGTCAACTTGAAAATCAACTAATGAAAGATGGAGGTGGAGGACCATCCGAGGGAAAACACATTATTTCATGGGTCGAAAATGCTAAATAAAAAGAATAACAAAATAGTTCATAAATCAGAATTTGTCAATCGGTTATCAGATATAGAGCACACCACAAAGAAATGTTCAAGTATGAATGATTATGCACGATTGGTGAGAAGGGACAGCTATGAATTGACTAGGGTATAGAATAACAAAAAAAATAATTTTTTTGTTTTTCCAATCGCATCTAAGCAAAATAGGACTATCTTCTTTCATGAAAGATACGAACTTCTTTTGGGTGCACGGACACGCGGAAGGAAAATATAAGAATATAGTGCATGTATGTAAGGGTAAAATCGAGATTTATTATAAGTCAAACATATGATATTAGCAAGACATGTTAAAATAGAAATATATGAGACTGTTTTACATAAATCGTTTAGACATGAAAATCATTGTGTGGACTTGCGCGCTTCCGTGTGTTGTGGTTTTTATCCACGCTATTACTTTGGTCGTCTACAAAACCATCATCATCATCATCATCATCATTTTTTTAATATCGTATTAAATAATATTGCATCGTTCGCATGATGATATACGTAATGGGGTTTTGGCGTATTCTTGCGTGTGACATTTTATTAAATTGAATTGTCAATGGCTTATTATGGAGGCATACGGAACTTGATGTGCTTGCCAGTGAAGTGAAGATACAAAGTTTGAATTTTCTTCCTCGTATAACATCCATCAGTGACTTGTTCCCAACGGATAAATCAGGTGGCTTTTAATTCTAAATATTAATTCCTCGGGATATAACTGAAAAAAATAAAGGATAAATTCAAATAACATACTAAAATTATTTGATTCACGGTTTTCCTTCATAGGTTTTTATGTCAGGAGACAACTGCTCAATGAGTAATGACATCTCAATCTTTGATTATACAAATATATAGCTATTATATTCATCTATGACACGTCTTATAATCTATGAGGTTCCACACTTAAAAAAATATAACGTAGGGTCACAAAATAATATTGTAAATATCAACCTCATCGGTTCATTGAAGGTAAACATGCGGCAGATATATATGGCACGTCATTATCGTAAATTGACATATACAAGGGCAAAAAAAAAAAGGATACCGTCTAAAGAGACTCCACGAAGTTCATCATTGAAAAGATTGATCGACTGACAAATAAAAAAAAGACTTTACACATAAATACTCCTATGTAAAAACACTTGTAATTTAGTAGTCAACATTTTCTTATATGTAAGTACCTAACAGAATAAATTTTTTGCAGATAGGTACCCGATCCGCAGCAAGTACGCCATACAACACATTTGGGTACCCTACATCAACGTATTATGGTACATAATACGTTTAGAAAAATAGTACGCCGTATTAGCACATTTAGGTACTCCTATTTACACATTAGATACGCCGTATTAGCACATTTAGGAACACCCTATTTACACATTAGGTACGCCGTACAATTTGGGTACCCTATATCACGTGTTATGGTACGCAATACACACACAGAAAGGTACGACATGACTGAAGAGACTAGTACAAATTAAATTGAGTAACTATCTGCAAAAATTTCTGACATATGTACTGATCTGTAAGTTTTTATCCTGATAAAAAAAAAGCATAAACTAATATTATTCCCAAACGAATCAATAATTTAAAGATTTAATCATAATAATCTTAAATCATTTTTAAGTGTAGAGACATGATTGAGTTGGATTCGAACACCAGTGCAAAGAGTATTCACGATGCATGAATGTCATCTCATGTCTGCCAAGTGCCAACTCCTTTAACCACTTCAAACATACCATGTGGATCATTTATTGTGTAGAGCCCATAAAGGTATAAAACCTCCTACATAGGCACGATAAACTTTTGTAGAGTCCTACCATCAAGTGAAGTGAAAGTACATAGCCGATTAAATAAAAATAAAAAAGCAACATGCATCAACTCAAATTCGAATCGTAGCATGTCGCAAAAGATCACAAATTCAGAACTGGGGAAACAAAGAAACGTCGTTTTTCACTTAAATCCAAAAGAAATCCATGACGGCGGTGTTCTAAATCCATAAGACAGTCGAAGTCATCGATAACAAGTAAACAGAGAGCATATAAGCAATACACTGAACTTAGCAGTAGACCTTCGATAAAGTAATCAAGCGCGTGCAGCTGCAGGGGCACCACCAACACGTGGAGCTTGGCCTGCCTTGGGTGCGTCATCCTGAAAAATTACAGGCAAAGGAAATGTTACCCTTTTGCTATTATGCAGCTACGTAATCTTGGAAAACTCTGAAGACAAAGGGAACTAGACATTTGTTTACCAAGACAAAGCATCCTTGTTTGTCTTGTTATAATAGAATAAACGATTATCGCTAACGAATGACAGAAGGGGGGTGTTTAGAAACTGACCCTTGGGCGCCTGAAGCGCTGTGGAGGCTCACGGTTCCTCCTATCAGTGCGGGAACGGACGCGAACGACCTTGGAGTGAATGGCACAAGAGACGCAGTACTGCATCTTCACATAGAGCTTGGGCAGGGTGTAGCCTATGAGATTGTTGAGCATCGATATAATTAAAGGCTATATAAGTTAGTAAGTTGAGTGTACAATGGAATGCTTGGTTACCATCGAAAGCACAAGCCTCCTGGACATCCCTGACAGCTGCTTGCTCAACAATGTTCCTCACCAGGAACCTCTTGATCGCCTTGTCCTAAAAATCAAAGTAATGTTATTACACGGTCAAGAAATATGATTCACAGTAGTCAATACCCAAAAGGCAAAATGGACTAATGCATTCAAGAAAGTATCAAACACATCTGAATATGCACATAAGGAAGCAGCACGATCAAACACAACACAAAAATAATTACATTCTTCAAACAAAGACAAAATGGAAGAGGCGTAATCCTAAACGTAATTTCAACACCCGTTACATTTTCAAGCGAAGGCCCATAAGAAGCATAAGGAACCAGTTCATCATCAACACTGACAAATCAATCTATCATCTTTCCAAACTACATATCCAGAAAGACACCAGAGCCACCACATAACATTCTCTCAACATACAAAATAATTTCTTCACTCATCAGCCAGAATAAGTACATCAAACACATTATTAATCAAAGAGAACAACCTACAAATGCCTTTCCGTATGTGTATATACATATCAAACACTGCCTATTAAATAAAAATATTAAAACGAGCTAAGAAAATCGGAAAAGAAAAACTAAGTGTACCTTCGGGCAACACTTGCCGCAGTTAGAGCATCGGATGAATTTGACATGTCCACGACCATGTTTGTTCCTCCCTCCGTTCCTCCTTTTGAACGTCTAAAAGATTACAAACACGAATTGATTAGTAATAAACATGTTTCCAGCACGTGACAATTTCAACTTCACAAGAACTGATGATACTTTACCATTTTCGTTTGCGAAGATTGCTTTCTCAGGTCAGATCTCTCTCCCAGCTGCAGAGGTGCTAGGGCTTCAACTCTAGGGTTCATGACTATATATACTAGGACGGAGAAACCTGGGCTTACAATAAAAAATCGAGCGGCCCAAACTCTTACATAATGGGCCGTTATGAGAACAGAGAATATATACGAGGACTGTTATATATCCAAGTCCACTCCATGCCTAACGTATCTCGCGCCAAAAACTAAATTCCCACGACGTCGTTTGGTTCCAAATTTCCCTACCCGAAATCAAAATGCCCTACCCTTGGCTATCGATCGCAGCGAGCGACTACAAAAATAAAGTGAAAAAAAAAAATCTAGGGCACGATTCGTCGTGATCACCTTCGGCATGGATGGAGAAATCGCCCAATGGATACTGGAATTCCTTCTCCGGCGACGAAACCTTGAAGAGAGAGCGTTGGATTCGCTACTTGAAATCTTACCCGTCCCGTACGACGATTACAATCTGCGAAAGCTTATCTTGCTGAAAAAGCTCGAATCCAAGGCATTGTCTAATTTGATTTCGGAAGACATGCTTGACCAGTTTGAGGGGATCGAGGAAATCGAGTGTAACGGAGGGGTTCGGAGTGTTTCGGATGCAATGAAGCGCGCGTACTGCGCCGTTGCCGTTGAGTCTACGGTGAAACAGCGGGACGGTGTTAGTTTTTTCCTGGCGGTGAAGAGAGTTTGGAAGGGGAGAATGGAGAAGGTTGTTGGAAGGGGACGGTTGTCTTCGGTTGATTTGCTGCGTTGGAAGGGTGAATTGGAGGCTGCTGTGTGGGAGGATGATGCGTGTGAGAGAGTTTCTAGGAGGTGTAACGAGGAAATTAATGCAGCTGCCGCAGTTTGTGCTTATGTAAGGGAGGAAAATGAGAAGTTGGGTCCTTCTTTTCTTGAGTTCGTAGCTGATAAAATGAAGAATGATGAGCATGTGAAGGGAGCTTTTGGTGTCGTCGATAAAGGTGAGTTGTGAATAACCTTCAGTGCTCGTTTGGTTGATAGGTTTATATTTACGAGGGTTTATTTAAGTAAGGGTTTATATAAAACAAATTAATGGATATAAATAAAATACGTGTTTTGTTAGTGGGTTTAAATAAACACATGTGAGGAGGTGTGTTTATTTAAACTCGTCTACATGGGTTTAGAGTGGTTTTATGTAAACCAATAGTTTAGATAAACTAACGAACCAAACAAACTAACATGCTTTAAACCCAAGTTTAAAATTACTAAACCCCTCAACCAGTGTTTCTTTATGGAATGTAGTTCTATCTTTCGGTTGTAATCTTGTTTGGACTAAAGAATAAATATTTGGTTTTTGATTTATGGAAAGTAAAAAAATAAACTAGGTGTGTTGGCGAAATATTGTTCCTCCAACAGTGCCTCCCAAGTCCCACGGTTATGTACATTATTGGAAATTGATCGCGGAGGGAATATCTCCAGATTTTTTTTTACTTGTGATTTGGTTATATCTTTCCTTTATTTGTTTATTGCGGTCGATCTTCTCGAATCCTTCCGTCAACCTGATTTCTGCAGATTTTTTTTTCTTCATCTTCCCTTTTAATAATGGACATTGAAGTTACGAGTTTCATTTGTCCTTGATATACCTGTATTAGATTACTTCATACGACTGAACATATTGTGTTTCTTGTAGAAATGCATAAAGACGTTATTCAGCCAATGAAAAAATGTAATGGCATGAGACGCTCAGGAAGATTGAACGATCGATCTTGTGGAGTCAGAATTGTTGATCCTGATGAAAATCCACTAGCTTCATCACAGGTGAATGTACCTGGTAATGAGGAAGTTCATAAGGTTCCCAAAGCCCCTGAATCAAGTTCTCTGGAGGACCATGTAGTTGCAGGGGATGCTCTTCGTGATGCATTACAGCATTCAGAAGAAGCTTGCAATATTGGTAGAAAAGACGGAACTCATGATATAATGGAAAAGAATAATCGTGTTGAGATTGAGACCAACTTGTCAACTATGATTTGCGGTGGAGCTGCTCAAGGTTATGGATGTGATATCAGTACACGTCGACCAAGCACGATGGAACATTGTGATTCTGCATATGTCCATGAGGTGAATAGCTTATAACTTTTTTCCAATCCTTGTATTCATGGAACGGGACTCCGTGGGATTATATTTAAGGACATGTAAGTCAATAATTTTTTATCTTGGTAGTTATCTTTAATATGCTTTTGTGTTTTATACCAAGTAAGGTGCATCTATATTATTGTTGTTAGGAGATTCCACTAAAGATTATGGCCACTTAATAGTTGGGCCAGATTAGGAGGTACCAAACCGTCAATATTGTTTGGAAATTGGCTTATTTCATCAAGTTATGATGAATCCTATTAGAGTATTCTTTCTTCAGACTACAATTATGATATCTTAAGTAGCCATTACGGATTTGATTTCATTGTGTATTCATTACTCAAGTAGCAAGCTTATGTTAATGAGCTCTCTATTTGTGCGCTATTTTGGTGTATCAGATTTTGCTCTACGTGAAAAACTTGAATTGTGTAGATAGAAAGCAGGCCAAATGCTTGAAAAATTTCTTGATTGCATTGTTAAGATTGTTAAGTTTAGCAATTTTCAGTTTTTTTTTGTCTGAAATCATTGCAAAGCAAGAACAAGATTATGTTTTACCTATGCTATACATTTGCTGTTTATGCAGTCGGATGACACAATCGATGCATCCCCAGAAAGAGAAATCCGTGGCAATTGCACGGATATGGTTTTGTTAGGTAGTCCAACTTTGTTAGGTGCCTCTCCGCTGAGCTCATATGACTCGAGCAACCGAAAGAAGAGGAGGAAAGCTAGGAAATGGACTGAAGTTGAAGAAGATGCATTGAGGGCCGGCATACAGAGGTATTTGCTCGTGATAATGAAGTTTGTTTATCATCACTACATACAGATGTTACCGTCTCCGTGTTGTTTGTTTGTTGTATTTACCCTTGGAGAATCCAGTTTGAATATTTCACTGTATGATTATCTACGTTATTTTGGCCTTTCACCGAGAAATGGGTGAAAACAACTTTTTCTCCAGTAGTAGGCATAACATGCAGTGTTCTATGTTTCTACTAAACAAGTAATATTTTTAACGATTTAGCTGTTGTTTCCTGAAGATTTGGGCAAGGAAGTTGGAAGGTGATCTTAACTACCTACCGTGACGTTCTATCATACAGAACAGAAGTACGTATGCCTTTCGCCTCTCCTCCCTCTGCCTTAGTTTCCCTATATTGGTCTTAGCTACTGAAGATTTAATGTAATTTAGGTTGACTTGAAGGACAAGTGGAGAAACCTGAACCGCCCATGAGAATTCTTAATGAATTGCATTCTGTAGTCATCAAGTCCGATTGCATTGTGCTAAGAAAGGAGCATTTTCATGATATTCATCTGCACTGCGGCTTTATCTTTTCTGAAGGATGATTTGCAGGTAAATGGAATGAAGAAGGACATGAAGATTTGTCTGTCTTGGTTGATTTGTTTTTGTTCCAGTCCAAATTGTGAAGTTTGTTTTGGATTCGACTCTGTTTTTTGAAAGATAACAAAATAGTCCTCTTTTTTCCATTCGACTATGAAGAGTTGCGATTTCGAACTTCCCCTTTTTATAATATCAAGTGACTGTGACGAACATATCCAATAATTCCTGCTACGACAAGAAAAAGTTGATGCTTCTTTATCAATTGGTCACTATATTTACTTTTGAGCATGATGCGATATTGGTCTGATCGGTATTTACATATTGCAAAAATGGCAATGGCTTAATGTCTCGTATAATATCAGTGGCAAGATGAGACGGCTAAATTGTGGGGTCTTCCGTTCTTACATATCCAATTCTTCCTCGTAATATCGTCGAGACCAAACCACACACACTTAAGAAAAATCTTAATATTCCTTCCGAATAAAAATCTAGTCCATCCGGAAAAAAAAAAAGAAAAATCTTAATACCATCTCATCTTGAAAAATATCTTTTCTTGTCATCTTCCACGTTACAGTATCCTTAGGAATATAGCCAGATATTTCACTAAAGTTCACCATACTTGTACTGATTTGTTGACTAAAATCTCCTCCCCCCCCCCCTCTCTCTCTCTATAATGGTGACGCATCATCTTCCTCGGCTACTGCTCGACGCTAACATAAACATAACACTCGATGGAAACGAGACATCGCCGTATATCCCCTACAATAACGACGCAAACTTCGACAACAACATGGTGATAATCTTGGCAGCTCTCTTGTGCGCACTTACATGCGCTCTTGGGCTTAACACCATCGTTCGCTGCGCGGCGAGATGCCGCCGCCCCAGACCCTTTTCTCACGGCGAGGCTCTTCGGCCACACTTACCTTCTTCACCTTCCGTTCTCAAGGAAGAAGCAGCGACGATTATAAGAGGTTTGCCCACAACGACTTACGGCGGCTCGGCGGCGCTCCGTGTTTTCGCGACGGACTGTCACATATGCCTCGCCGATTTCGTCGACGGCGAGGACCTCCGTGTCCTTCCCAAGTGCAGCCATGGCTTCCATGCCAAGTGCATAGATAAGTGGTTAGAGTCGAGCTCTTCGTGTCCCACTTGTAGGCAGAAGCTGTCCGAGAAGTCTCTGGTGGACGATAGCGTCGTTGTTTGTTAGGCCGATTTTATCCAACCTTGTACTGATTTAAAGGATTAGTATTACCTGTAACGATGAATTACGGAAGCAATAACGAAGTAATACCGATATACGAATTGCAGAGTTGGAACGAGAGCGCGCGTGTTCTTCAGAAAAGTCGTCAACTCTATTAATGAATCAGCAACCCTAAACGATGTATCGTTTAGGGTATTTATACATATATGCCCTAATGGGCTATCGGGCCCAATCTAACTAATATACCCACAAGTCGGGTATATTTACAATTAAGTCCTAGGGCGTAATTAAATTACAGAACATAGACTAATAATTAAATGAACACAATTAAAATATTATCTAACAATCTCCCCCTTTGTGTTCATTTCACGTAGTAGCGCGGTCTTCTGTTCTGTAGAAGGATTTTCTCAGATTGAGAACGTACTCGAACTGTCTGATGCTTCGGCGAAGGCATAATCTATTCTGAATTTCTTCAATAGCAATATTGCTTAGGCTGACGATTTCATCTCGGAACTGCTCGAGGCCTAAGCTTTCAAGGTCACCTTTTGAAGAGTCAGAATATCTTCTAACTTTACTTCTCAGTTTCTCGACAATGATCCTGAGAGTCCCGTCGCAGTACTTCTCAACTTCTGAGAGAAACATGACCCTCTTTAGTCCATTCTTGCTGTAGACTACGGAGAGTTCAGGTTCTTTGAAGATGAAGCCATTTGGGTATGGTTTGAGTTCATCCTCCATGCCGGCGAAGTTTGGTCTTGTGAGGTTTACCTTCCTAGCATTATTCTCTATGGCTATCTGGAAGTTATGCCCTGTGTAGAAGGTAATGTCCCTTAGCATGTGTCTTTTGATGGCTTCATATCCCAGCTTGTATCGAAATTCTCGTAGGATGAATTTCCTGTAGAGTCTTGAAAGCTTGTATACTTCGCTGGGATCAACGTACTGCAAATTGCCTTCGGTGATCACGTCTTCTGAGCCATCCAGCCGTAGTACTTTGTAGACTGGGTACTTTAGGTTTCTTCCCATTTCTTGGACGGTGACATCCACTATATCCTTGATCGGTGCCTTCGCTCTCATTCTCTTTTTGTCTGCATCCGTGACCCTCGATCCGCCTTTCGTCGTCCATTTGTATAGGAAATGGTAGGCCAGCTTTTTGGATCCTTCAATATGTGATAGGCCTCTCAGCTCCATTTCATTGTATGGCCGAATTTGACCACGTTCTCGCCAGATTCTGCTTCTAAGTTCCTCTTGAAATGGTGTTGTGATCTTGTTCCAGGGAGTCTCAGATGCTTCTGACGTTTCTTCGTAGTCTTCTCCATTTCTGATCTCGTCTGGAGCCATTCTGAGGCTTGCTTCAACCGCCGCCCAGATCAGTCCACTAACGTTGTCCAGTCTCTCTTGAATGTCATCTCCTGTGGGATGATCGCTGTGGCTTTGAGATCCCCATCCCTGATCGATATACTCGTTGAGCTCAGCCAGGGGATCGGGGATGCTCATGTCTACGACTGGAGGCAGTGGCTCGTCGATTTCCTGTGGGGGTGGGTCTGGTCTGAAGTCGGATGGTAATGAGGGTAGGCTTTCTGGTAGGTTAGTAGTTAGGGTTAAATGGAAGGAGGTAGTAGATTGGGGATTTGAGGTTTCTGGTTGAGTTTGGGTTGAGGTTGAGGGTTCTGTATGGGTGGTGGCTGCCTCGACCCGCTGTCGCTTCTCCCCCTCAGGACGACCATCGCCGTCGGGGTCGTCATGTCGACGTTTGTGTGTGGGCGGGTCGTAGTGGCAGTGGTAAGGTAGTTGGAGGCGGTGAAGGAGCTCCGTATCTTCATCATCGAGGTGGTCGGCCTCGCTGAGGAGTCGGGCGAGTAGATTCTGTCGAAGCTCCTTAATGGTGGGGGTAGGTGTAGAGGGAAGTGATGGTGTTTGGTGGGATGAGGAGGATGGTGTTGCCCCAACTTTTTGTAGTATAGATGCCTCCATTTGCTTCATTTCTTCGCGTATAGTGGCGAGGCTCCGTTCAAGGCTCTGGTCGAGGTGGGCTTGGGTGATGAAGGGTGAAAATAACTCAACAGAGCCACGAAGGCGTTCTGTTGTCACGACTTCAGAGTAAACTCCTGTGTCGCGGCCCACATTCACTAAAAAGTGTGTAGGACTTGAAGAACCGGGGCCACTTAGGCTCACCGTTGGCATCGTCGATAAGGCAAGCTCATCGAGATGGCCTGATGGCACGGGGGTAATGATGTTGCCCATGTCAGGTCTTCCGTCCGATCGTCGAGTATCATCAGTAGATGACGTCTCTACGGACGTTCTGGACTGATCACTAAGAAGAGTCGATAAAGGTGTATGTGTCCTAGCAAAATCGAAAAAATTTGGGAAAGTGGACACTAGACTCGATGTGAGGGAAGAAGGGACAGCGACGAGGGGCTGGGAGTCGCTGATTTGTATATCACTTGCCTCCGAGTGAGGCAAGGATGACTGAGATGGTTCCCCGTGAGATGTTGAGACATCAACCTGTTGGGAGGTTGACGAATGGGAAGGGCTGGGTTGTGCATGCGCCGTTGAACCAGATGCGGCGGCTTCTACTCGGGAGCTGATTAAATCAGCTCCTGTTCCTAGGGGTTCGGTTCTGGAAGTTATAGTGAGGAGGGGAGGTGCGAAGCTGACAGACACCGGAGGAGGCGGTCGTCGGTCGTGTTTTCTTTTTGTACGCACTTCGCGTTGTCGCTCAGGACCCTGTCTCACACTCGAGCTGGCCCCGGGGTTGGATACGGTGGGGTTTGACCGTATCGTAGGGGCAGGAAGGTTCTGCGACTGCCTGTATTTGATCACCTCTGCATCCGTGGGATCAGCAAGGTCCAGGAGGTGTCTTGGAATAGGCATGCCTTGGGCTGTCGATCCTTCCTTTGATTTCTTCAGGTAGTTGAACTTCGGAACTCCCAGGGACTCTGGCGCTGGACGACGAGTGATCTCTGGGTGGATTTCCATGTAGTGATAAATCAATACTTGGAACCACCTGAGATATGGGAGGCCCTTTCTCTTGGACGTCTTGAGGTGATCTCTGATGTAGATCTGGTCCACGATTTCTTGCATGAATAGGGCAGCGTAGTCGTAGCGTTTCCCGAAGATGACCCCATAGAAGATGGTGAGGATGCTGAGATTGCAACGATCATACCCCGTGTGCTTCGGTGATAAGCACTTTTTGATCAGCATAAATAGGGCGTTCCACGGAGCTGGTATCTTGTTGAAGGAGAATGCTGATACTTGCGTGAGAGGTGGAGAGCAACCTAGTTCCAGCATGGCAGTTAGTATTTCCTGAGTGGTGGGAGGTGGATCGAGCTCATCAAATGTTGGCAGTTGTAGAACCGTCCTCAGAAGATCTTTGTTTAGGACCACCGAAGTGTTCTCGATTTGGCTTTGGAATATAGTCTCCTCGATGTCAGGAACTTGGTCCATGAGTCCCCAGAATTGTTGCAGGTAAACTTGGGGGACGCTCGCCGTGAGTGTGAAGGCGGGGAGCAGAAAATGGTTCTTCAGAATGGCGATGATGACCATGTCCGAGCATCTGAAAGCCGTTGTGTCTAATTGATAGTTGTTCTTCAGCGGCTCGATCCATTTGGAGATTGGGTAGATCGTATCACGGTTTGGAATCTCCATAATCTGAAAAATATGATCAAAAGGTCATTAGACATCGAATATTCCATCGTTGTCCTCGCTGGCTGTGCTTCTTTTTTCTTTTTTCTTTTTTTTTTTTTTTTGTGTGTTTTTTTTTTTTTTTTTTTTATATATATATATATATATAGATATATAGTATATATATAGATATAGGTAGATATATATAGATATATAGATATATATATAGATGTAAGTAGTAATAGATAAATATATATATAACTTAGACGAATTTTTTTTTTTTTTTTTATGTAAGGAAATGAGCCCATTCTGAGGAAGGAATTTGTCGTTAAGTGAAGTGGCCAAGTTTGAAGTGATTAGAGAGGCCCAATATGTTAAATGTCGATACGGCCCAATTTGGAAAAAGTCGAGAGCAGTTAAAATGTCGAGATAGTCCATTTTAAAGAAAATGTCGAGAGGTTTAAATAAAATGTCGAATGGCTCAAGATTAAATAGGATGTCGAGAACTTTTGAAATGTCGAGAACTCAAAATGTCGAGACATGAATCTGTTAAAATAGAATGTCGAGAGAGAGAAAAATGTCGATATCGCACGGTGTTAAATAAAATGTCGAGAGGCAGAAAATGTCGATATCGTACAGTTTTAATAAAATATCGGGATAAATAATGTCGATATCGCACAGTGCAGATAAAATGTCGAGAGGAAGAAAAAAGTCGATATCGCACAGTTTAAATAAAATGTCGAGAGGCAGAAAAATGTCGATATCGCACAGTTTAACCAAAAAATGTCGAGTGAAAGAAAATGTCGATATCTCACAGTTTAAATAAAATGTCGAGTGATTCAATTCGATAGAAAATGTCGATAGAAAATTAGGGTTAAAGGAGACTCGAGTTTTGGGGAAAAAAGTCGATGCGTTGAAACGATTCGAAAATGCAGTTTAAATCAGTGAAAGACAGACGTAATCGAAGATTAAAATCATGGAAATCGAAGATGAAGATAATAAAGAAACTGAAATCGGAGCATCGTCTGTGATTTCTTCGAACGTTTACACCTGCAGTCGAAACCATGAGTAGCATAAAATCGAAAAATAGGGCTCTGTGGAGCTTACCAGTAAGCGATAAGTAATTTGCGATGAAAACTGGAATCAATACTGAAACGGCGAGAGATATCACGATTTGAAGAAAAATGTCGAACGAAATTTTAACAGAAGTGAATGAAGAAGACGAAGTAGGTCGATGTTTTGGTTTAAAATGTCGAGTTGTGGTTATTCGGCCCAGTTCTTTTATTTATATTGGGCTTGAACAGTAGATGAGGCCCAATAAAATGTCGAGTTAAAAAGGTTATGAAGTTAAAGAGGCCCATATAAATGTCGAAAGAAAAGAAAGGCCCATTGCAAAAAAATCGTGATGATGGTTTTAAAAATGTCGAGCTTAAGAGATGTCGAGACAATGGCTCAATCTGAATTCAACACTTAGAAGAATAATGTAAGTATGCCAAATAAAATAAAATGCAAATAATGTGCAAATAAAATTAAAATGCAAATAAAATGCAAAGATACCATATGATAATGTGAGGGTACTGAAAAATAAGAAAATAGTGATGCTCCCCCTAGACAGATACTTTTTTTTTTTTTTTAAATAATAGAAAATCTAATTATCCCTAAAGCAATGATGCTAATATTAAAAGATAAATGCTCCCCCTAGAATTATGCAATTATGTTTCTCCCTTTTAAGATAAATATAAGAGTTGCTTTTCTTTAAAAAGAGTAGCTCCCCCTCAATGCATGCACATTTAAACATGTAAATTCTCTCCCAATTAAATAAGCGTGAACGTATTAATTTATTTTCAAAGCAGATGCAAACTAAAGAGTTATTGTTCTTTAAAAATGCATTAGAATGTACGTTTTTATCGCTCTAAAGTTAGAATAGGTATTTTGCACTTCAGCTCATATGCATACAGAAATTTAAGATCGGAAATTCTTTAAGATGCATGCATAATAAAAATGTACCTTTAGGAGGATTTTCAGTCATTTCAATTCATATGCATGCTAAGATTTGAAGTTTAAAGTTCTTTTAACCATGCATAGCTATGATGTACCCTCGTTGGTTGCTCGCATCGCTAACCAGTCGTGTCTGTGGGGCAACCCGAGATGCCATACACGCTGGGATGTTTGGCTGCCCTCGTCGCATACCAGTCATGAGTGTGGAGCAGCTCTCTTAGTACCTACTCATGCCGGGAGTATCTGCAAAATATTATCGGGCCTTTGGTACCCATTTTTGGATGGGTCCTCCCTTGTTAGCAGAAAACAAGTTAAGCACATAAGGTTCAGATATTGATCCTAAGTCATCCTTTAAAGTCCTATTCAATTTAATTTGTGATTTAGGAATCCATAGCTTCAATCCTTGTTTTGGGTGTTGAGGGGATGTGGAGTGAGGTTTTTGCTTGGGCACCCAAATTTGCTTAACATTAGGACTATACCCTGTTGAGTTCTTATGCATCAATCGATTGACGGGAGTGTTCGAGACGTGGCTTGCATGAGATGATGGCTGTCGAGTAGAAGAATGATGCATCTTATAAATATTAGATTTAGTGAAACTGGACACATCACAATACTTAATAGTCTTCGATGAAATGAAGTTATGTTCATCAGAAGCATAGTTTGTAGAGTAGAAAGCCTTGGTAGGAGAGGGTTTCGATTTTGATTTCCTGACCCAGTCCATCGTCTTCGTTTTCTTGGTTAGTTTCTTGCCTGTAGCTAAATTTGACACATTGTTAGGAGTTAAATCATAAGGCAAAGAGGAACCAACTTCAGATGAATGATCGTTGAGATTTCTTAGGAGGAAAATTTCGTTTAGTAGTTTCTCCTTTTCGAACTTGAAGATTTCAATTTGATTTTGGTGTTCCTTTGCTTGTAACGTGTTGATGGCTTGCAGGCGTGATAGTTCAGTCAGGAAGTCTGTCTTGTCTTTGGTTTGTTTCCTCTCCATTTGGGTTTGCGAGCTTGACTTGGTAAAGAAGCGTGAGTCGTCCTTGTTTGAGATTGCGGTTGCTAAACGAAAACGGGAATTTAAGGCAAGTGCATCATCGTAGTAATAGTAATGATTTGAAGGGGATGCGAAGTTTTCAAATAGCAGCTCATGTCTTTTGGCTTTTTCTTTCCCTTTAATTTCCATTTGTTCCTTAGCTATCTTTAAAGCTCGACTTTTACTTAACGCTTCAGCTTCAGTCAATATTGACTTAGAATTATTAGTAAAAGTTTTCTCCGTTTTAATTTTAGGAACAAAAGCGTCAATTTGAGTTCCCTTATCCTGCTTAGACAATGATATTTCTATAGAAGGATTATTTGGGACAGGTAAGGGCAGGGAATTTTTGAGATTTGATATCTCCTCTAAAAGTTTTTGCTTTTCTGCTTGAAAAACTACTCTTTCTGATTCCAAAGTTGCGTTCAATTTAAAATTTTATCAGCAACCTCTGGAATTTCCCAACAAGAAGTAGGTTTGTTAGAATGTAAATTACTTTCCCGTTTGACGCTAGGTTCTTAGAGAAATTTTGATCTGCTTGCCCTCTTTTTGTTAGAATGTCCTCGAGTTTTTTAATTTTGGAATATAGGCGATCTCTTTCTTTAGAAATGAATTCATATTGTAGTGATACCAAGTTTCGCTCTTCTTCACTTTTCTTGAAATCGTTTTCCTTTTTGGCTAGTCTCTCTTCTAAATCTCTTATCTTAGTCTCATGTCTAAGGGATGTATCCTGAGCTTGTTCTAGAAAGGAGGTTAACCTAGCCTTTTCTACTAGTTCTGTTCGCAAGACTTTTTCATTGTTAGCTAACCTAGATTCTAGTTTCCTTAACGATTGGTTTTCCCTAGACATAGATGTTAGCTTATCTTGAAGAAGGCATAGATTTTTATGTAAATTTGAGTAAGAGTCGTGTACCTCGGTTTCAGAAGATGAGTCAGTCGAGGGAGTGGTTGCAGTGTTGTGCTTCTCATATTCAGAGTCGACCTCGACATTTGCCATTCTTGTGGTAGGTTGGATCTGGATCTTAATCGTGTTGATCAGCTAAAAATTTTATATCTCTAACTCAGAAGAATCAAATAATGTTAGAGAAATAATAGAAGAAGAATAAAATAAGCACAAGATTTTTTGTTATAAGGTTTTATAACATAAAAGGAGTGCAATTTTCAGAAAGTTCGTCTCTGATTTAATTCGATTTTGATACCTTCAAAAAAATTGTTCTAAAATGTTTCGTAAGTGTGAGGGGAATTCCTAAGAGAATTTCGAGAAGGAATGAGATATCGAATGAAATGTCGAGAAGCCAAAAAAAATGTCGAGAATCTTATAAAATGTCGAGATGGTTTGGAATTAATATATCTTCAAGCCAAATGTCGAGCCAAATGTCGAGTAATAAAAATGTCGAGAACAGTGTCTGAAAAAATGTCGAGAGCTTCAATGTTGCAATCTTCAAATATCGAGAACTTGAAATGTCGAGAACACTGTCGACAACTTCAAATGTCGAAAGGTTCAGAGTAATAAAATGTCGATATCGAAGAGAATGTCGAGAAGCTTGGAATGTCGAATTAAAAATGTCGAATTAAAGTCGAGTAGGGTAGAATGTCGAAATAAAAATGTCGAGTACTCTTAATGGCTTCAAATGTCGATAACCACAAAAGTCGAGATCTTCAAATGTCGAGATATAACAAAATATCGAGCCAGATGTCGAGACCCTTATTCCATAGTAAAATGTCGAGGTTAAAGTCGAGATCGAAGTCGAGCCAAGATTAGCCTAAATGTCGAATTAGGAAAAAGTCGACCCAAAATGTCGAGGAATATTGCGAAAGAGATGTCGAGAGCTTCAAATGTCGAGCTGAGCAAAAAGTCGAGAAAGATGTCGACAGCTTAAGAAAAAAATCGAGATGTTAGAGGGAATCTGTTCACGTCGCCGTCACGATTTGTTCTTCGGCTGAAACTAAGAATTCGATCAATAGAATAAGCCACGAATAATCTGAGAAATTGAATAAGAATCGATTGTTAGAATTTCGAGAATAATATAGGAACAACGAATAATTAGCAAAACTCTCGATGAATTCTGACGAGAAAGAGATGGAACGAGCGAGCGATCTCAACGAAGCTTCAATGAGTTTGATCCACGAATTCGGCTCTGATACCACTTGTTAGGCCGATTTTATCCAACCTTGTACTGATTCAAAGGATTAGTATTACCTGTAACGATGAATTACGGAAGCAATAACGAAGTAATACCGATATACGAATTGCAGAGTTGGAACGAGAGCGCGCGTGTTCTTCAGAAAAGTCGTCAACTCTATTAATGAATCAGCAACCCTAAACGATGTATCGTTTAGGGTATTTATACATATATGCCCTAATGGGCTATCGGGCCCAATCTAACTAATATACCCACAAGTCGGGTATATTTACAATTAAGTCCTAGGGCGTAATTAAATTACAGAACATAGACTAATAATTAAATGAACACAATTAAAATATTATCTAACATTGTTATTACAAGACATGGTTGAATGTTTCTGTTCTCTGCGTCTGCATATCAATTTGTAGCTGCTTTTCTTTTGTTATATTATAGTTGGATATTCGAAATTTTTTAAAGGAGTGTTTAATGAGGAAGATGAAGCAAGAAAACTAGGTGGGCTGTAGGTTGGATTAGGCCCAATTGATAGGCCCATTTATGTCGTGCGGCCCAAATTATATTTACGCTACTTTTCCATCTTTGACCAGCTTCAGCCTTCAGCTCAGCTCAGCTCAGCGCAGTCAGCTCGATACTTTTCGCAGGTGGATTCCACCTAACACCCGCTATGAAGATATTATATATTTAAACAAGCTACACCTCTCTTCGAAGTATTTCCGAATTCCGCCCGCCATTTACGATCTTCTCTCTCTCTCTCTCTCTGCATAACGATGGCTTCTATCTCCGCCACCACTGGATCCGGCTCGGCGGCCGTTCGCCGCATTCCTTCCGCGACTGGCACGGGGAAGATGCTATTCCGTTCCTCAGTTACGGTCAAGTCGCTCCGATCGTCGCCTCGCCTGACGCACGTTTTTCTTCCGCAGGTAGTTTTGAATCGGGCATAGGCTTCGCGTAGCTCTTGCTCATGCATTTTTTTAAGGATTTGGTTTGTTCTGTTTTGATATTTTTTATCGTAGAGGAGTGTGGGAGTGATTGGGAGAAGAAACTACTATGCGACGTCGTCGCCGAAATGCTTCACGTCGAGCGTTGAGGATCTGAAGGGTGCGAGAGAGGAAATCAAGAAGCTTCTCGATGCTAAGTTTTGCCATCCTATTCTGGTAATTACCTATTCTTTTTTCTTTCTTTTTTTCCTTCGATTTTCTCTTCGTTTGTTGTGGAACAGAGTGCGCCGGTGATTTCTTGTGGTTGTTTTGATTAAGATAGACAGTCAGCTGAGTAACTTGAGTTGAGATTTATTAATTAAGACTCACAACTATCTATGTCCCCCATACTTGGAACTAGTGGGAATTGAACGATTTGTTTTGTTTATTAAACCTGGCATATGCTGCTATTGAGTGGCTAGTGCAGTGCGAATTGATTAATAATAGTGTTAACGACGGTTTTGGAATGCAAGCTCACTATTATTGATAGGTTCGATTGGGCTGGCATGATGCTGGCACTTACAACAAGAACATTGAAGAGTGGCCACAAAGAGGCGGTGCTAATGGAAGTTTAAGATTTGAAGTTGAGCTGAAGCATGGAGCAAATGCTGGTGAGCCTTTTGGGGATCACATCTCTTCGTTGATTTGATCTATCATATTGCTTTAACATTTTGAGTCTTATGCCAGGACTTATCAATGCTCTTAATCTTCTTCAACCCATCAAAGATAAATATCCTAATGTGACCTATGCGGATTTATTCCAATTGGCTAGCGCTACAGCTATAGAGGCAAGTCATTCTTTTAGGTTCAATATTAGAAGGGAAAAAGTAATTCATAATATCTTTGTCATCTATGATCCTTCTTTCACTTTTAGGAAGCTGGAGGCCCCAAGATTCCCATGACATATGGAAGAGTAGACGTGACTGGCCCAGAACAATGCCCAGAAGAAGGGAGGCTCCCTGGTAAACTCGCTTGATATAATTATTTTTCTTGTAGCCGTTGAATTCTTTCCAGTATCTCAATTTAATTGATCATCTCAATCTAATTGATCGTTTATTTCCAGCCATTCTAGTGAAGAGATAACTACATTTACGATCTTATTTATCTAACAACTTTCTTCATGAATCAGATGCTGGTCCGCCATCCCCTGCTGATCATTTACGTAATGTCTTCTATCGGATGGGATTGACTGATAAGGTAATTAATTTTTTTTACAGTTTTAACCTATTAATTGTTTTTTTCCCAACACTAGTGGTATTTTGATGATAACCGATGACCTTTTTCCATGTCCAGGAAATAGTAGCACTTTCTGGCGCTCATACTCTTGGTAGGTCCAGACTAGACCGCAGTGGATGGGGCAAACCCGAGACTAAGTATACGGTAGAAAACGATCTATGCAGTGATATCTCAGAATCTTGCAATTTGAAACTTGATTGCTTGCAAATTATTCAATATGACATTGCAGAAAGATGGTCCTGGAGCACCAGGAGGACAATCATGGACAGCACAGTGGCTGAAGTTCGACAACTCGTACTTCAAGGTTCATAATTCAGTGATAAAATGTCTATATATAGTTTTTCGATATTTCTTGAATATATTAACATGCTTTTCTTCTAATGCGTAATTAACCAAACATACAGGACATTAAGGAAAAAAGAGATGAAGACCTTTTAGTCTTACCTACCGATGCTGTTCTTTTCGAAGATCCTGGGTTCAAGGTATAAACGATCATCTCTTTTTCTCAAGGGTCTTTCGGCGCAATTCATATTCTTTTTCAATGATGGAAGTATTTTATTATCTCAACAGGAATATGCAGAAAAATACGCCGTAAATCAAGATGCATTCTTCAAAGACTATGCTGAAGCACATGCTAAGCTCAGCAATCTTGGGGCTAAATTCGACCCTCCTCAGGTACTTGTCCACTTTGCTTCCGCCCGTTTGTCCTTGGATTTTTGGTAATATTGTCACCTTACAATTGAAGTTCTTGAGAGTGGTAATAAAATGTGTTTTAGCAGGGTTTTTCAATTTGAGCGGAGTTCATTACAGTGAAGCAACTACGTAGAGTACCCGAAGATTTCAGGGCTTTACGGAAGAGAGGAAAACAAAACAGCAAAGCTTGTTTGTTCGTTCAAAGATGTTAAACAGACGCGTGGTCACTACTATTGCTGTTTCGTATGTCCTTGTCTTTCTTCATGCAATCGCATTGGATTATTCTTGAATCTTGCCTTTTTTCCCCAAAAAATCAAAACCCAGTTATGAATTGGAGTCGAGTGGCTTAATTGAAGATCAAACAGGACCTTAAACTCCTATCTTACAACCCAGTTTCTTGCATCGAATCCTCATCATCACCACAAACCAAATATTACAACACGATCGCAAGCGCAAAGCAGCAAACTCCTATCTTACAAGCATAGAGAGAAGTTTAACAACAACCATTTTTAAGTAAAAGGAGACGGATCAAGTTCAAATCCCGCCCAAAATATAATTTAGAAAGACCATATTAAAATCCTTGAAATAAATATAGTTCGAAATCGACCTCTCTCACCCGTCTTCTTGCTTATTATTCTCTCGATCCACGTCAGCACCACCGCCGCCCTCGGCCGCCGCCCCTTCTCCCTTCACAACTTCAAGGCCACTGCTCTCCTCCTCCTCCTCGCCCGAAGGAGCAACAACAACAACAACATTCTCCGACGCCATCGTCACAGAAGCAGCATCTTCCTCCTTGCGAGGAGGATCCGAGTTCAAATCCAACTTCCCCTTATCATCATCAACAACAGCAGCCATATTCAACAGCGCAAGGCCGGCCACGTCCTCTCCTCCTTCCTCAGCTTCGATCTTAGCCGTCGGATCTTCGCCGTTGCCATTTCCGTTGTTCTCCTTCTCGGACATCATCATCCTCTTCTTCTTGCGAAGCTGAAGCGTCTTGAACCGGCGCTTCACCGTCAGGCACACGTTGCACTTGCAGTTGGGGTCGTGCTTTCCCTTGCCGCTCGGCGGCTGTATGCACACGATGCACGAGCACCCCGGCCTGTGTCGGGGATGCCGAGTGGTGACGGCAGCGGGACCCACCTCGGCCCCGAGGACGGCGGCGTTCGCCAGGGCGTCTAGTCCCGAGGAGGGCTCGCCTTCTTTCGGCTGCGGTCTGTTGTTCCCCTCGGAGATTATCCTGCGCTTCTTGGATTCTGCGTAGTAAAAATGGATGGAGGGAAAATATCTCAGGGAAGATTTTTGAGAAGTTTCAAGGTGCGGATTTTTAACAAGTCGGTCGATGATGCGTAGTAGTAGAAGAGTGACAACGTATGACGGAAATACCCTTGAGGAGAGATTCGAGATCCCTCGGGTTTATGTCCTCTGGCGTAGAACAAGTGGACCTGAAAGGAAAAAAAAACCATTACACAACAATCATTCAAATCCCAACATGAAAAATAATTCATCCTTGCACTGAAATTCGTAATATATTCTGACCTGTTCGAGTCCCAAATGTTCTCCGAACATGTCCAATTAGCAGAGAGAAGAGCATCCACGGGCAACCTTCGCCACTTTAAGCAGCTGTCGCATTGGACCAATTGTCCTTGCTCCCTGAAAAACAAAAAAATTTCATAAAAATTTAGACCGTAGAAAGTTGTCTGAAATGTGAAGTATTATCAGTCATGATAATTTGGATACGATGATGAGCTATTTGGCATAGTCGAAGATTAAACCACATAATTGTGTCATTTAGGCCCATGTCGCCAGAAACGGAGCTAAATTTCTTACCCTGAAGTTTGCGATATAAATATAGTCTTCTTTCCGAAAACTGGAGGCTCCTTTACGAAACAAAGAATAAGAACTATCAGTAAATAAACAATGTTAAAAAAAAAACAATTAAAAAGTGGCAACTGACTGACTCCACTCACTTCAAATTCTTCAAATTCGTGGTCGTCGACCAACACGATCGTTGCTTCAGAAGACGGAGAGGGGCGAAGTAATTCCTGCGCTTCTTCCCAAGTAATCCTCAGCTCCATCGCATCGTCGCTGTGCATGTGAAGCCTTTTGTTCTTCATGTTCTTCGCCCTTTTCTTGTCCGAAGCAGACGTGTCGAAAAGACGACAAATCATCAGAAGCTTTTCCAGCCTTCTGCACATCGTTCAACCAGCGCAGAGAAATTAGAACCCAAGTGTGCTAAGTACCCAAAAAAAAAATAAAGTACATACCTGACGCTGATTTTCGTTAGCGCCCGAAGAAGTTGTTTCTGCCTGGGAACCGTTATTCGCTGAAGCAGGCGTTTGAGGGCCCTAAGGTTGAATTAAGACAAGGGGGAATGAAAAATAACGTACAACTTAATGAAAATAGAAGGGCGGCAGATATTGACCTGGGAATCGACGTTGACTGAAGATTTTCGGCAGCCTATAACAAGCTGACCGCCAGGATCTCTTCGACTAAAGGTCACTGCTCATAAGACAAAGGAAGGATTTAGCTAACAAGGATTTCATTGAAGTAGTAAACCAATCTTTGTCTATGCCTTCTTAAATTGGTCAAATGGATCCAAATGAATTAAAAAATACAGAAGTGAAATATCAAATAAATGTGGCAAATTACCAGTGTCACCAGCTTGTAATTGCATGTTCTGTATGCAAGGAGTAACGCCCTCCAAGACATACATTCGGCTGTTATTATTAGGCCAAAACCTGAACTGAAACGTCCACTCTTTTCCTTTTATGTCCTGAATCCTTATTGGTATGCCTTCCGATTGGTTGATGGTGGGAAAATAAGCCTAAGAAAACATGGTAATTTCAGCGCACAGAGATTAAAAGCAAAGAAAATAAGTTGATTTTATCTTGAAAATATATAAAGACTTACTTCTGCGCAAGCTTTTGGTAGGACTAGACGACCTATTCTCCCAGCATCACTAGCACTCAGAATCTTCTCGAACAATGGCACAATAGTTGAATTCAAACTAAGTTACAGTGATTAAGGAACGCACTGATATTCACATAAGTGACTCAAAAAATCAATGTTCCACCAGGCGCATGAGTAGGATAAGGCAATAAAAAGAAGCAAACCAAAAAGGATACTCTCCAGACAATTTCTGCAATTCTTGGTCTGTGATCTTCGGCCAGTACCGAGGAAGCAATTGATTCCTACCACGCCCATCGACAGGGGGGCGAGCAACACGTGACTGTGAAGAAGAAGATCCTTTGTTCGTACCATCTGAGCCTATCGTAGGACTATGTTTAGGGGGCTTTTGTGATGAAGAAGGACGGCTTTTTTGTCCACGTTGTAGTGCATTTTTGCTGTGCTCACTTCCTTCGATGTTTCCCAGAGGAAATGGGGAGACGGGGCTAGATATCCCTAAGGGAGAAACCAAAGAGAAGTTAAGGGACGGTTGGGCGAAAGATTCATGTGCTTCCTTAGCTTTCGTGCCACCACTGTCTGACTTGGACAACAACTGTTGTGGGGCGAGAGATGTTGTTGCACCTTTGCCACCTTCCAGGGGTTTAAGGACGGGAAATTCTTGCTTGAAGTGCTCGAGTGTAGAGCCTACGTTGTTGATTCTCAAACTCTTGGTTAACTGCAGAAGCCTCTCAGTACTAAGTTTGTCGCCGATGATTTTGTCCTTGAGATCAACGTCCTTGACTCCGTTGGTCAGCAATGCGCCACTTGGGGGAACATTAGCAGAAATCTGCAAGAAAGGAAGAAGATTTTAGAGACTGAAAGTAAGAGACCAAACGGTGAGAAAGATGATGGCATATCGCTGTAATAATTAGGACAGTGGCTAACATCGTGTATCATCACAGCAACAACACAGTAGTGATAATGATAAAATCAAAATCAGAAAGAAAAAATCTTTGTAGGAGCATTTACCTGGATTGGTGGTGCTTGATGAATTTCCAATCTCTTAACACAGCTCATGCACCCAATGCCGCTGAAATCCATGTACTCGAGCAAATTTCTTGAAGCAATGCAACCACAATGAAGACGCTGACATTTAAAAGACACCGTTAGAGAGAGAGAGGACTACGTAGAGATCATATTTATTGCAATTACCTTGTGACAAATTTTGCAGTCTCTCCATCCCGACTCTTCCAAGTGGAACGTTTCGCAGAAAAGAGAGTTCTCATAGGCAGATCTGAAATGAAATTGAGCCTCTCAAAGAAACACACGGGCAAAATGCTACTGGTGGAAACACACAAATCAGATAACAAATTGCAACGTCCACAATTTCAACAGACTCTTGACAATATAGCAGCAGACATTTCAGACAGTTGCTCTTACTGAAAAAAGGGGAAGGTGATGTTGTGGACTTCAAGTCAAAATGTAAGGACTCGGACCATCTTTAAACTAAAGTATACCTCAGACATATCTATAAAAACCACAGATGAAAAGCAACGGGAAAACTGACCATGCATCAAATAGCCACCAACTCAAAGGAATGATCTTTCATGAACATATGAAACTCTAGAAGATATGCTCTTACACCATGAGCATCAGCATTATTTCACACGACTCCCAACATCACAACACAAAAGCTTTCTTCTTAGCAAAAAACATGATTCTATGAAGTCAAAATTCGTCATCACAATTGATGGATTCAGTCTAAACGTTTACATGATGAAGAGCTAAACCAAGTCAACAAGTGAAAGTAAGACTTCCATGGATAACTCTGATTCCTAAATATAGTAAACAGAGAAGATGTCAATTAACGCAAAATGTGCTCAAGATTAAAAAAAAAAAATCCCATTAAATCTGCTATACTATAGGAATCCAAACATCACAATAGGGACATACCCTCTTCATAGCAAAAAACCAATGACAAAATAATAATTACCCGCAATTGTAACATAGCGTAGCAAACCCTCCTGATTTCAAGGTCCAACCTTTCTTCCATTCAGACGACGTCGTTGCACGGCAGAGCTCATTCATGCAATTCTTTGACTCCATTTATTCCCGGGATTTGGCAAAATTCCTCAAAATCGAATAGTTACCTACGAGAAATAAAAGTAAAACTCAAAATTAACACCCGCAAACCGAAAACCCTAAAGCAACCCATCGGATTAATCGAGATCGAGAAGGTTTTAAACAAGAAATTGAAAACCCACATCCAAGAACAAACGAATTAGTGACCATAACACCTCAATTCCATAGTTCAACCAAAAGATTTCGCCTTTGAATCAGCTTCATTCAAATCTATGGAATCCAACGTCCGCATGTAAAACTCACCAACCGAAGACAAAACCCATGTGCCCAAATTGCTTTAACCCACTTCAAAACATGGTCTGAATCTGAGACTGAGAAAGAAGACAAAGTAAAACAAAAAAAAAATTGAAACTCACCGTAAAAAATAATTAAATCTATTGCACGGCGGCGGCGGCCAATTCAACGAATGTCAAACCTCAAATCTAGATCAAGAAAACTAATCAAGCAAAAAATCAAAGACAAGCAGATAGACTGCTACAAGGGACAGAGGCGAAGACTGTGTGTCTACACGAGTAACCGTAGAGAGAGAGAGAAAAAGAAAGCGTGAGGGCATGCAATGGCCCAAAAATGCATGCACGACACTTAAGAAAGGGGAGACCAGACCTGGGGTTTTCCTTCTCACAACATTTAAGATTGACGATGTCATTTATGCATAATATAATATATTTAATATATATTCCTTTTATCCTTGACCTTTTCCGACTTATATTTACTTCACGAAGAAAAAAAAAAAGAAACTTCCACGGCAACGGTAAAAATGTACCACAATGAGTAACATAAAAATGGTAAATAGAAATGAGTTACTATTTGTCCGAATGATCAAGATTCAGTGTTTCTAACTAAGCCAGTTTCGTGTCCGAGGTAATAACTTGGATTGGATTCGCTTTACTTTCATTCCCTGTTTTTTCCTTTCTTTTTCCATAAAATAAAAATCATTTTCTTACAATTTATTGTTTTCCGCAAGGGATAAGCACCGTCAGCATGTGCAGGTGTATGTTACTTTATGCACCACGCCATCAACGAATTGCAACTATTTTCTTAATAGATAAATATATATTATCGAAAAACTTTATTATTGACAGCAATGCGATGCGATGCAAATGATATATCTGCAATTTTCACCAGGCATGTTGACTTCAAATTTTTTGGCGAGAGTTGAAGCCATGCACGATATATATATATATATATATATATATATATATTGAGAGTGAGACCCCAACTAAGGACGAAGTAGATGTAATGAATCAATGATTTACATTCACCAACTACCAATCCCTCTGTTTTCGTTGCCTATTTAAGAATGAATTTCCATATGCAATGATTGGCTTGAGGGTGCACCAAGAATGACTACACAAAAGAATACTCCTAACAATCATTTAGAAACCACTATAATATTTCATAGTAACAGATAATAGGAATCTTTGAATAATTCAATGTAAACTATTGTTGACCAATACGGCGCTCTAATTGATAGCATGGATAATATAGACAAATATACTCTTTCGTTGCTTCAGAATGTGTGGGCTTCTTGCATAAGCTCGGCCCATTAAGGAAGGCCCATTTATTAAATGGGCTTTAACAAAAGCCCATTATATCGGGCTTGACTGATTAACCGAAACCCTAGCGGAGATCCCCACCAACTTCCAATATAAATAGCAGCTCACAGCTCAGTTACTCACTGCCTTCACTTGAACAAACGCTCTCGCAAGAGAAGAAAAAGAATATATATGTAGAGATCTCTAAGTTTGTTCTTGATTATTTATAATTATGCTCTGTTGATTTGTTTATTGAAAGATTTAATTTTTATATATCATCTGTGCACAATAAGCCGATGCTCTGGATATAAAGATAATGAAGGAAGCATGGTGATGTGCACAGAGATTGAATTCAAGGTCGACGTGTCTGCTCTCAATGATATGATTTCTTTTTTCTGATTTGAGGGCCTGGTTTAGACCTACACTTCTTTTTTTCTTCGATATTTAATTTTATTTATTTTTTTCCAGTCGTTTACTTGAAGTTTCTGCTTTCTCTGAACTCATTAAGTTGAAGGAAAAAACTGAAAAACATATGATATTATCATCTTGTGTAGCTTTATCTTGCTCCTTCAATCAGAACTTTTGCTAAAATTATGTATGTTGAAGGCATCTTTTCTTTTTCGAAGCATAGCCGTTTCGAACTTAATTGGAACGTATGCGAAAAAAAAAATGATTTTTACTAGAAAATATCTCTAATCCATAATTGACAGATGATTCTGTTGTAAAAAGGACAGTATAAAATAAAGGGGACACCAGGAATTTACGTGGAAAACCCCAAAGTCGGGGTGAAAAACCACGGGCAAGGTAAGGAATTTTTACTGTGGGTAATTTAGGAGTTACAACTCTCTACCGTAAGGAGAACACTAGCTCTATCTCTCTTACAATAGGAGACTCACCAACTCTCTAAATATTTTTTCCTCACAATACTTGTATATACTGAATATAAGAAGAAGTTATTGTTTTCGTTGATTTACAATGACTTATAGCTAGCCTATTTATAGCTGAAGGTTTTAGGCTCGGGCGAATCAGAGCTAGCCGCGTAGCTAGACACGTGGACGAACCGGAATGAGCCGCGTAGCTGCATACGTGGACGAACCAGAATCTGCCGTGTAGCTATATTACGTGGACGAATCAGAACGAGCCACTTAGCTATGCTAAGTGGCCCAGTAAAATTATTACAACATTTCTCCCACTTGAAGATTTGATTGAAACTCAATCAATCTTCACTTATGATCGGTTAAACCACAGGAGGAACGACACCACATGAATTTGTCCACGTTGATTGATTTGGTCATGAAGTCGGCCAGATTATCCGCAGTGTGAACTTTTTGCATATCCACTGTTCCCTCTTCCACTTGTTCACGAACGAAGTGGTATTGGACCCGGATGTGTTTGGTTCTTGAATGAAATGCTGGATTCCTTGCAAGATGCAATGCACTCTGGCTATCACAATAGAGAACAATATTCTCTTCTTTGTGGCCGAGTTCTTCCAGCAATCTCTTCAACCATATCGCCTCTTTACTGGCTTGCGTAGCTGCTACATATTCTGCTTCCGTAGTTGACGTCACAACAATTGACTGCAGTTTTGAGACCCAGCTTACCGCACCGCCAGCAAGATTAAACACATATCCGGTTGTGGATCTGCTTTTATCAAGTTCACCTGCATAATCAGCATCAACATAACCATGGACAGTAAAATCCGTACCTCCATAACATAACGCATGATCAGAGGTTCCTTTTATGTATCTGAGAATCCTCTTGACAGCACTCCAGTGCTCCCGACCGGGGTTGGACATGTATCGGCTCACCACTCCCACTGCATGGGCAATGTCCGGTCTTGTACACACCATGGCAAACATCAAACTTCCTATCGCGGATGCGTACGGCACTCGAGACATCTCCATTTTCTCATCTTCATTAGATGGACACATATCGGCAGATAACTTGAAGTTAGCAGCAAGAGGAGTGGATATTGGCTTGCTTTCTTGCATGTTGAACCTTCGCAAGACTTTCTTCAAGTAGTTCTTTTGAGAAAGCCAAATCTTCCTATTGCTTCTGTCTCGAGAGATTTGTACGCCAAGAATTTTGTTTGCCCGTACCAAGTCCTTCATTTCGAATTCACCAGCGAGTTGAATCTTCAGATCATTGATACGATCTTTGTTGGGTCCTGCTACCAGCATATCGTCGACGTACAACAGCAATATGATATAATCTTCAGAGTGAAATCTCTTGAAATACGCGCAAGGATCTGAATAAAGCCTGGTGTAGCCGAGACTCATTATGAATGAATCAAATCTCTTGTACCAGCATCGTGGTGCTTGCTTGAGCCCGTAAAGAGATTTGATTAGCTTGCAAACCAGATCTTCTTTCCCTTTTTCTTGAAAGCCTTCTGGTTGAAGCATATATATTTCTTCTTTCAGGTCGCCATGGAGAAAGGCCGTTTTGACGTCAAGTTGCTCAAGATGCAGGTCAAATGTGGCACACATTGACAAGACAACCCTAACTGTTGTAAGTCGAACCACCGGTGAGAATATCTCATTGAAGTCGATTCCTTCTTTCTGAGCATATCCCTTTACAACCAGTCTTGCACGATATCGCTCTATTTGGTCATCACCATTCCGCTTGATCTTGTACACCCATTTGTTTCCAATAGGTCTCCTTCCTTGCGGTAATGGCACCAATTCCCATGTCTTATTTTTACTGAGAGCTTCCATTTCTTCTTGCATTGCTGAAATCCACTGACTCGCATCTGAACTCTTCAGTGCTTCTTGGAAAGTCGTTGGCTCTCCATCCTCAGTTAGAAAACAGTATGCAATGTTGCTCTCAGTATCATAATCTGAGTACCAAATAGGCGTCTTACGAAATCGTTTTGATCGCCCAAGGTCCGGTACTTCAGTTTCGACTGGGTCGAGCTCTTCGTGTGCTGGTTCGGCTTCAGAAGAATCATCTTGCTCCTTTCTCTTCACCGGTGTTGGTGTAGTCTTTGTCATATTGCCATCATGGTTGACTTGCTCCTGGTCGCTATCTTCGAGAAAATTAACATCTCTACTGATAACAACTTTGTGGTCAGTGAGATCCCACAAACGATAACCCTTTACTCCTTCAGCGTACCCCAGAAATAGACATCTTCTGGACTTTGGATCCAACTTCGTCGTTTCTTGATTGTGGTACATCACATATGCAGGGCTTCCAAATATATGGAGGTTTGAATAATCAGCAGGTTTGCCAGTCCACATTTCCATCGGTGTCCTCATCTCTATAGCAGTAGATGGGGACCGATTCACCACATAGCAGGCAGTGCAGACCGCTTCCGCCCAAAATTCCTTGTCTAGGCTTGCAGTTCTCAGCATAGCTCTCGTTCTTTCCAACAAGGTCCTATTCAGCCGCTCTGCCACCCCATTTTGTTGTGGAGTATATGCCATTGTGAACTGTCTTTTAATACCCGCACCTTTGCAGAATTCATTGAATTCCCTGCCAGTATATTCTCCTCCATTGTCGGACCGCAGGCATTTGATCTTCTTACTGGATTCAAGTTCGACCCGCGCTTTGTATGTTTTGAAGGTAGGAAACACATCGTCCTTCTTCTTGATTGGATACACCCAGCACCTTCTGGAATAGTCGTCGATGAATGACACAAAGTAGTTTGCTCCCCCCAGGGATGTGACCGGTGCTTGCCAAACGTCAGAGTGCAGCAGTTCCAGAATTTCTTTACTTCTGAATTTTGACGGGCTGAACTTCGGGCGATGCTGCTTACTTACAATGCAATTCTCACAAAATGGTAGTGACACGATTGTGAGACCAGGAAGTAGATTCTTCTGGACAAGAATTTTCATGCCTTGCTCAGACATATGACCAAGCTTCTTGTGCCAAGTCATCGAAGACTTCTCGATTGAATTTGTAGTGGCCACAGAAGCTTGCCCTTCCTGCAGAGTTTCCCCCTTCAGCGTGTATAAGTTTGCAGCGATCTTTTCTCCCTTCATTATTATTTGCGCTCCTTGAAAGATCTCCATGACCTTGTTCTCCAGTTTAATTTTGAGACCAAGATCATCTAGCTGCCCCACAGACAATAGATTTTTCTTCAGACTCTCAACATGTCGCACAGCTTGAATGGTACGGATGGTGCCATCGTACATCTTTAATTTGATCGTACCAATTCCTACGATCTTCAGAGGTTGATCATTACAGCTGTACACGAACCCTCCAGAGGTTGGTTTGTACTGATGAAACCATTCCCTTCTTGAGGTCATGTGGAAAGTAGCTGCGGAGTCGAGAAGCCACATATCGTCAAATCTTCCCTTTTCTCCGATGGTGGATGCAGCTTCACATACTAGAACAAATCCATTGTCTGGAGCGTTGGCCACGTTTCCTTGAGCATTGGGGTTTCTGTTTAGACCCCAACAATCTTTCTTCATATGACCCTTCTTACCACAGTGATAACATTTGATAGCCTTCTTATTTTGCGGGACCGATTTTTGACTCCCACTAGGACCACGTTCTTCATATCTGATCCGCTTTCGGCTCCCACTTGGACCACGTTCTCCAGATCTTACCTTCGTCACAGTCAGCGCCTCTGCTTGATGGGGTGTAATCACCTTCTTCTCCGTGTTATTGCGCCGGTTTTCTTCTTCCAGAACAGCAGCAGCAACATCATCATAGACAAGTTGCTCTGCAGTTTGGTTGTTGGTTAGACTAATGACGAGATGAGCATAAGAATCTGGCAGACTTGCAAGTAGGAGTTCAGCACGATCGCTTGACTCTATGTTGCAGTCCAAGTCTTTGAGTTGGCCAAACAGAGTAACCATTTTGTTGATGTGCTCTGTTGCTGAAGAAGATTCATCCATCTTTAGAGCATATAATTTCTTCTTCAAGAAAATCCGGCTATGAAGCGACTTGGCTTGATATAGCTTATCAAGGTGATCCCAGATTTCCTTTGCACTAGTTTTCTCTACGACGCTCGACAATATATCATCTGCTAATGCGAGATGAATATTGGCAGTAGCCTTTCCATCAATCTTCTTCCATTTGGCATCACTTGTAATTCTTTCCGGCCTGCCAGTGATACCTTCCAGACAATTTTCTTTGAGCAAAATTGCCTTGACTTTTACCTTCCATAGGGAGTAATTTTTCCCGTTGAATTTCTCAATCTCATGCTTAGCTGCCATTTTTTTTTTCTCTCCTTTTTTTTTTCCCCAGAAACTTTAATGGATGAATAGTAATAATCTAACAAACTTTCTGATGTGGAGGATCCAATATTATTGGCAACCACAGAGCATACGGTAAGTAGATATTATAAACACCCAGCCAAAGCTCTGATACCACTTGTTGTAAAAAGGACAGTATAAAATAAAGGGGACACCAGGAATTTACGTGGAAAACCCCAAAGTCGGGGTGAAAAACCACGGGCAAGGTAAGGAATTTTTACTGTGGGTAATTTAGGAGTTACAACTCTCTACCGTAAGGAGAACACTAGCTCTATCTCTCTTACAATAGGAGACTCACCAACTCTCTAAATATTTTTTCCTCACAATACTTGTATATACTGAATATAAGAAGAAGTTATTGTTTTCGTTGATTTACAATGACTTATAGCTAGCCTATTTATAGCTGAAGGTTTTAGGCTCGGGCGAATCAGAGCTAGCCGCGTAGCTAGACACGTGGACGAACCGGAATGAGCCGCGTAGCTGCATACGTGGACGAACCAGAATCTGCCGTGTAGCTATATTACGTGGACGAATCAGAACGAGCCACTTAGCTATGCTAAGTGGCCCAGTAAAATTATTACAACAGATTCTAATCCTACACTGAGAAAAAAACAAAGATTTACAGCCAAGTGGAAGTACAATCGAAGTTGGGAGGATTTTGTACATCTGCAAGGAAAAACTTATTTTGAATATCAGCATCACACCAAGGTTCTGAAACCGAGTTTTTGAATCGGAGAGAAATTTTAGTGGTTTAAGGTTTAGGGATTTAACCGGTATAAAACTGAAAACAAATCAGAGTCAAATTGGTATATTTAAATATAACTAATATATATTTTGTAATTGCATCAACTAAATAACATAGATTATATAGTATTAATTTAGTAATTTTTTTTCAATATTAGAATTTTATAAGATTGAGGTCAAAATTAAATAAAATAAATTATATTGGTAGTAGAAATTAATTATAACAAGGTCTATATAAATTAAATCTCTAAAATTTGGTGTCAAAAGTAAAAAAATAAAAATCTAAGTCCATTTTGGGGGGGAAAAAATAAAAATCTGGTCCATTAGTTAATTAAAAAACAAAATTAATATGAGGTTGCTAGGATTTGAACCCCATTTTTGTAGTAGTCCATTACTTTATCATTAGACCACCTTAAATCATCTGTATTTTATTCATCTTTACCCTTTATTTTTATTTTTTTTTTTAATTAAAATTAAACCGGACATGAATCTGTCTGGATTTTTGGCCGGTTCGGTGGTTTCTGTCTGAACCGGCAGGTCCGGTCCGATTTTCAAAACCTTGCACCACACACCATTTACAATAGGACTTCAGAATAATCTAAAGGCACAATTTTGATTTGCTTTTCGAAAATAGAATGTTTGAATTGAAAAATCAAAATGATCCCATGGCACCGATTTAGATTTTGCTTTTGGAAAATTAAATGCTTGAATTGTATAATCGATCTTTTATTTTGAAAAAAATTAAATCAAATCTCTGTGGTAAGTCAAACCCAAATATTTAAAAGGGTCTTGTTTGACCTTATAATATGCATGGGATTTTTTTCTCAAATGATAAAGTGCGTTGGAATAAGAAAATTTAAAGGAACGAAAGAGTCTAAATGCACTCTCTGAAACAACAATTTAGATGGTGGAAAACTCTCACAAAAGAGAGAAAAAAACACAAACTTAGACAAAAACAAAAATAAAAGCAAACAAGCCAGAAAGAAAACAATATTAAAAGTACGAAAAACTAAAGAACCTAGTACAAATCAACCTAATATTCCAAAATATGGATCGGGCGTCTCGCTAGCTTTTGTACATTTTCTAATTTAGCAAAAAACTATCACAAACATTCAATATAATAATATTAAATATTTTGAAAAGACGTGTTAAAATATAGATTTTTTATCTTTTAATTGTATTAAATTATTTAAATATTCAGTTTCTTAAAAACCGTGCCAACTCCTAGATGTTGACAACCAACTGGGATAGAGGGAATACTATTTTTTCGAATTTTGAAATATAGAATATATTTGAATTTCGGAGTCTTTTTTTGTTGTGTGTGGGCATGTGGCCTGTGGGGCCGTCCATTGACCAAGTCAAGAGGAGAAATTGCAAGTCCCAAGCACGCATGGAATGTGCGCGTGGGCTTTGATTTCGTGTAATAAGAAAAGGAGAGTTGCGTGGGGTGATACACTTCATAGCTGCGTGAATTGAACCACACTCAAAGCATGCAAATGCATGAGAAAAAATAAAAAGCTGCATTGACTTCGACTTCGTCGTGCACTAATTACAAACAATGGCTTGTAATTTTTATTGTTCTTGCATTTTGAGTGAAATTCACTTCTTCATAGGAATCTTACATATTGGACGACGTCTTCTGATATGGAATAACACCTAAACTAAACCACGCAGTTATTCAGCATCACGTGTTCCATGCCTTCTCTTGGTGCTAGGCTCTCTACTCTAACTATACATAGTTTAATTCATAGTGTTTTGTTATTTATTTAACTATCAATTTTCTCATCGACCCCTTGCAAGAAACCATCCAAACTCAATGGGAGGACGTTGACGTCAACATCTTTTTTCACGAGGCTTTTTTATATAATGTGTAAATTCAATCACTTTCCTTATAATAGTGCAAGTAGGAGCATAGAGTAGCGTATCGAAATGTGCATGTTTTAATTATTATTGAATTCTAATAAACCTAAATACTCACATGAGAACTCTTAACTCATCTATTCATGTCGAGGGGTTTCGGATCGTCTTTGCCACAACAGTGTTCCACTATTGTGTTACACCAACCATTCCCCGACAAGTATTAAACTCAGTTGACCAACTGTACACTTGTCGCAATTTGATTGGTGGAATACCAGATTGGACACCAATATGAAATAGAGGATTCAATCTAATGTCGAGGCGAGGACCATTCTATAAATAGTACAGTGATCTTTTCCCATACAACGAAAGTACACACACTGCAATCATTCAGTAGATAAAAACGATGGACCTTCTTCTCACCCTTCAAACCACCATCTTCGCCACAATCGCCGCCGCCTTACCGGCCATCCTCGCCTCCAAACTCCGAGGACGGCGGCTCAAATACCCGCCCGGCCCATTCTCACTGCCCTTGTTCGGAAGCTGGCTGCAAATCGGCAACCGCTTAGACCACCACGACTTCGCCGCCTACGACAAGAAAGTCGGCGGCGGCGGCCTATTCATGCTCAGGATGGGCCAGAGAAACATCACCGTCGTTTCCTCCCCTCAACTCGCCAAAGAAGTACTCCTCACTCGCGGCCAAGAGTTCGGCTCGCGCTCAAGGAACATCGTCTTCGATATCTTCACGGGCAAAGGCCAGGACTTGATTTTCACGGAGTACGGCGACCATTGGAGGAAAATGCGGCGGATCGTCACCGTTCCCTTCTTCACCAACAAGGTCGTGAAGCACTACCACCACATGTGGGAGGCCGAGGCGGCGGAGCTGGTGGAGAGCGTCGGCAAGAACGTAGGCGAGGCTTCTGCTAAAGGGATTGTGATAAGGAGGTGGCTTGAGCTTATGGTTTACAATAATGTGTACAAGATTATGTTCGATAAGAGGTTTGAGGGTTTGGAAGATCCCATGTTCCTAAAAGTGAAGGCTGCGAATGCTCAGAGGAGTAAGCTTGGGCAGAGCCTCGAGTACAATTTCGGGGATTTCATGCCTTTCTTGAGGCCTTTGTTGAGGAAGTACTTGAAGAGGTGTAAGGAGGTGACCATGACGAGGTTGAAGATGTACAAGGAACTGTTCATCGATGCTCGAAAGTAAGTATAGTTTTTAAAGCCATCTCTACTAGCTTCTTTGTTGAATGACTGATCTCCCCAAAGACAGAACTTATCAATTGTAATAATTCTTCGTGTAATGAATATATATTGCAGAGGCAATGTGAATACGAAGAAGACGACGACCAGCCGGGACGATGTGAAGTGCGGCATCGATCATTTTCTTGAATCACAGAAGAACGGCGACATTGACGAGCATAACGTTCTTTACATCATCGAGAATATGAACATCGCTGGTAAGAAAAAAAAAATTTAACTCCAACTTTGTCCCTCAGTTAGCCGTATGTACGTACGTATCTTCGATCGCGCGTTGCAAATAACGGTATAAAGCTTCAACTTAAAGGTGGTCATTTAGTATAATCTCGAAGGAACCAAAGAGGTACGAATAGTCACGACCACTTATCTAAGAAAATTAAAAGTTCAAGACGAGACAATAAAGAAACAAACCTAAATGCGCAATAATATATATATATATATATATATATATATATATATAAACTAGTATTTCGGGCCGACTTTACGTGTGTGCAATAAAATAAAGCTAAGTAATATATTAAATTAGAAGTTGGTAGTTATTATGAAGTTATGGAAGGTACGTAGTTTAATAAGTCTTTTTTATTTTTTTTAATATATGTAGAAATAATCTGATTGGTCAATTGAGACAGACCAATTGACGGTTTATTCAATCTCTCACCCTTACTATAATAGAATAGATATGTAAAATTGAAAAAAAAATAGCATATTCCCTACAAGCTTAAAGTTTTATGTGAAGCATGTCATTCAGTACTGATCGTTTCATTTCCGCCTAATATTCAGCCATCGAGACGACGATCTGGGCGCTCGAATGGGCCATCGCCCTACTGACGAACCACCCGAACGTCCAAACCAAGCTCCGGGCCGAGATCGACCGCACCCTCGGCCCGGGGGTTCAGGTCACCGAGCCCGACACGCACAAGCTCCCTTACCTCCAAGCCGTGATCAAAGAAACCCTTCGCTTCAAAATGGTGGTGCCATGCCTACTCCCTCACATGAACGCAGAACGGGCCGAGCTCGGAGGGTTCGACATTCCCAAGGAGAGCCGCATATTCGTCAACGCTTGGTGGATGGCCAACGACCCGGCCCAATGGGACGGGCCCGACGAGTTTAGGCCCGAGAGGTTCTTGGAGGAGGAGGCCGGGCTGGAGACGACTGGGAATAACATTAAGTATATCCCTTTTGGGATCGGGCGGAGGAGCTGCCCGGGGATAGTGATGGCCATGCCCATCCTCGGGATTACGCTCGGGAGGCTCGTGCAGAACTACGAGCTGTTGCTTCCCGAGGGGTGCTCGGAAATCGATCTCTCGGAGAATAACGGCCAGTTTGCTATGAGGATGAAGACGCACTACTCCGTCGTGCTGAAGCCGACGTCGTTGTTCTCGTGATTTTTGCGGCGTATGCGTGCGATGTGTGTTTGCGTGTGTTTTCAATAATTCGGGTTTTCGTCACGGCGAATGCGTATCTTTTTTGTTGTGAATGTAAGTTGCGGTGATGTCTTACTTTGGTGAGTGATAGCGCTTGCTTGTCTTTCGTGTTCCCTCTTCAAAAATAATGTTAGTCTTCATACTTCGACTCGGATTATTCAGAATCGAATCTTAAACTCGTTGGCCTTGATATCTCGATTCAGTTTATTCTGAATCGAAATTGAACCTCATTGATTCAGTGGATTATAGGACGACCTTCGACTTTCAAGGATACTATCTCTCCGAGGAGCCGAACCCTACCATGTGGCAAAATCGTCCGTTGAATTTTCGAGACATCGTCGACGTGTCCAAAATCCAACGTGATAGAGAAAGAATATACATTATAGGAACAAAGTAAGAACATTTCCATAGAAGGATAGAATGATCTCTTTGAAAACTGATGGACTGGTTTATCACTACTACGTTCACAACCACAACTCGAAAACCTTGGTACAAAACGGACCACTCAATCCGTCGCCGAAGTCACAGAACAAAAACAGACAAAGCAAATCATTGGAACCGAACTAAAAGACGCAAGAGAAACTTACGACGCCGTCACAACGGTTCTTCTGTGAGCGACGACCGCCTTACGAAGAGTATCGTAACTGCTGCGATAATGCTCGAGAGAGAAGCAAAGCTGCCTTATTGCTTCTCTTTTCTCCTCTGCTCCTTCAAGAATGGTTTCGCTCTTCTTCTTACGTCTATCTCAAGCTCTCTAACTCTCGACCTTAACTTGCCCTCGACTTCCTTAGCCTCCTCAGATTTAGAAATCACTTTGACGAGCTGCAAGTGCAAGTTATTCAAATGGCTGTTCATGCTGTTGATCTGATCTTGATTGGAGCTTAGCTCTGCAGAGAGCGTATCAATCTTGGCTTTTAGATTGTCTTTCTCAGACATCAACGTGTCGTACTTCAGTTTGAGCGCATCCAACTCTTTGTTTCTGTCAGAAAGTTCGCCCTTGAGCTGCTCGATTTGAGTTGCGGATGATTCTTCCACCTGGGATTTTGCAGCTTTAACTCGGTCGATTCATCTTCTAAAGATTTGCGGCGTAAATCAATCTCTTTTATGTTGTTTTCCAGGTAAGTCTTTTCCTCTGAAATTCTGATTATTTCGGCCTGAAGCCTCTCCCTTTCTTCGGACAGGGTTTTGTTCGCATTGGACATTTCTTCTCTGAGTGCTCTGATTTCTTCGTCGCGCTCCGAGAGGTTATTTTCGTAGCTGTTAATGCGATCTTGAAGCTTTGCAAATTCTTGTTTTTGCTTCTCAAGTTCGTTTTTCCAATTGGAGGCGTCGTTCTGACTAGAATTGAGCTGTTCTTGCATGTTTTGGATCAAACTGTCCTTTGTCGTCAGTTCTTGCCTTAATCCCTCAACTTCCTCTTCGGATTTCGTAAGATTCTCACCCGCTTTTCGGAGCTCTTCCTCAAGAACCCTAATTCTCTCGGCAGATTCCGAAATTTCTTCTTCTGAGCTTCGATTTTCGTCCACCTCGAATGCCTCAGAACCATTCGTCTTTGAAGGAAAAAGATGATCTTCGCCCTCCGCCGAAGATTTATAACTCTGAAGCTCGTCATTCAAACGCTCGATCTCTTCCTCGAATCGCTGAACCTTCTCCTTCTCCGAGCTCAGTTCATCCTCGAGGCCCGCTATTTTTAGCTCGACATCACCATGATCATCGCAGTGGGGCTTCAGACAACCTATGTCAATCTCTTTCTCTTGCAGTTCAACCCTTTCTTTCAGACCAAGAATCTCATCCTCCAACTCGGCAATCTTCTTCCTCAACTCTTGCTCCTCCGAGTAATTATTCACAGACGAATCGTCGTCAGAATCTGACTTAGAATCAAGAGATGACGAAGACGAATCTCCTTCCCCTTTAACACTGTTAAACTCCGAACTATTTCCACGTTCTCCCAAGAAAGCGTCGAACCCAGCGGCTCGCGGGCCAGACTTGGTTCGGCTCGGTTTTTGGCCCGGGGTGCTAGGAAGTGGTTCGGAGCTAGCCTCGGACAGGCCCGAATCTTTTGGATTGGAGATCCGAGGGCGCCCTTTTGCGAAGTTCGCCAGTCACATGGTCGTACCTTTCTGCTAAAGATCGATACATTCGATAGAATTCCTCGACGAGGTTGAGCAGCTCGGGCCTTTTCTTGAAGTAGAGTTCGGCCTTTTTGGAGAAGGAATCTGCGTCTTCTTCGATGAGCTTCATCATTCTTCTGACGTATTGATCCATTTCTGAAATCGATTCACGTGGTAATCTGATCAAATAGGGAAGGCAAAAAGGCAGAGAAAGAATAGGGGGAAAATCGATAGCTTTCGCTCACCTTCGAGATTTTCTTGAAGCCATTTGTTGTTCTTGGGAATTATATGGCTGTCCCACAACCACGAGCGAGACTTCTTCGATTCGGTCTTCTTCAGTTTGTGTGACTTCATTCAAGAGTAACAAACATGTAAGAATGATAAGTAAACGGAGCATTAAAGCACCGAAGTAGCAAGAAGATAACTCTGAAGGCACAAGACAGCAATGCAAAGGAGTCAGAGTCAGTCAGTTTCTCTTACATTGGTCGATGCCATTGTTGCAGAATAGAACGACGATCCAAAGTCGATTTACCTGATATTTAGTACAAACACATCGAACATTACTTATAGGGCTTCAAACATCACATTAATCAAGCAATACAAGCAATTGACAGATAGGCAAAGATCTCTATAGCCATTACAGAGTTCTCAAAACTTCCAATCTTTAGGACATATCAACTGCAGATAAGGGGCGGGATTGTGGCCCATACCTAATCTAAAGCTTGGTGCTCAGTAGTAAATGCAAGAATTGACTATAATGCAACTACCACCAGCACAAAGATGATTGTGTGGTGGGAATTATTAAAACAAACACAAAACTGTTTTAACCAGCTATAAAACCATAATGATGCGGTAATAATTCGCGCAAGAAGCTCGTGCCCCATAATAAAATAAAATAATGAGACCTGAAACTGTGAACTGTAACGCCCCCCCCCCCCCCCCCCCCCCCCCCCCCCCCCCCCCCCCCCCCCACACACACACACACACACAAAATACACACATCTCCCAGGCTTCGAATTTCACGCTATTCAAATTATTTGTCGCATATTTTCTTCCTGAAAATAAGGGTTTCTTCTTCTCCTTTTCTTTTCCACCAAAATTCAAATCTGGGAAACTAGAAGAGCTTTAGCCCAGTTTAGGATAAATTCTGAAAGAACTTTACTGGAGAGGTGATAATGATGCACAAACTAGAAAGTGAAAGAAAGGAAACTTAAAGGTCACTGCTAACATGGGTGTTTGAAATGCAGATAGGTGATTAATAAAGGACTTCAACTAAATAGGAATCAATGGCGAAGAAGAGTGAGCTCATGGTTGTTGGCTGTTGAACATTCAATCCCATAAAGGACAAAACACATAACACTACGCGGAATACATCACCTCCCCAGCTCATGACAAGGAAAAAAAACGCATGGAATTCACAGAAAGTTCGACGAGCACCGACACTGAGGAACAATTATTTTGGTACAACCTCAGATCTTGAGTTAAAAAAATGGCTTTACCTGTCGCTAATTCTTCAAAACTCCTCAGACTGGAAAACAAAACATAGCCAAACGGAGAGAGTGGAAACAGAGGTTGTGCTTGTGCGTTTGTAATTATGTCGTGTATTTATATTTATATTTGATTTGATCTAAAAAAACGTGTATCTGTGTATATTAAATATATATCTGCATTTTTCTCCGCATCAGAAAGCACGGGAATTTTTCTAACTCAAACTATTGTGTGTTTCCAATAACGATTTCACATGTAAGGTCGATAAAGTCATTAGGTTTGAATTATTCTCCAAATTGAGGTGGTTAAGTATCATACATTACATGGAAATCAATTCAGATCATGACAAATCAAATCGCTATGAGTTCGAAACCATAATCTCTATCTACGATACAAAAATACAAAATGATTATATAAAGATCGTAGATCTGCCCAACGTTGAAAGAAATAAAAAAAAGATTTGATACGATCTAAACTAATACGAGTCATGTGTGTACACGTCTCCTTATTAAATGTAAACGGTTCATCCGAGCCAAGCTTAGATTGATTATTAGGAAAATATCTCACCTGCTAATTTATTTTATCATGAATAAATCGCTTTCAAATATACAGTTGACAATACAACTATATATATTTTAAAACGCCTTCACAGCTTACGCACTGCTTGATGATTTTTACTGCTTCTTACAGCAATCGTGACATGTACCAATCAAATTGGAAACCTAATCTTGGAACACAATTAAAAGATTTTTAATATATATAACACTTGTGATACATGTGATATAGTAGCAAGTGGATTATTATTTCCCATTAATATAACTTGATAGATGTGTATAATGAGACAAATTGAAGAGGCAAATTAACACACCAGTAAAACTAGACAACACGTCTCACATTTTTCTCCTAATAATAAAAATAATAGAGTTCAATAATGGGAAGATAGCAAACACAAGTGAGTCATGCATGGACCATTATTATTGAGCAATTATGATTTAATGATTAATTATTAGCCCATGGCATACTTTTGAGTCCAGCTGCGAGCGGTGGACTCGTACTTGGAACGATCTGTCTTATACATATGAGCAATCTCAGGCACCAAAGGATCGTCTGGGTTTGGATCAGTCAACAAAGAACAGATGGACAAAAGCACCTATAACATGAACAGCAAACATCATCAAAAGTTTATATTTCAAAATAACACTAGGCAATTCTTGGATCACAAACAAAGATGATGATCCGAAAAATATAGACACTTTCATCACGAAATGCTAACAAGGCAGGATGGGTCACTTCTACTAATAATACCTTGGAGATGGTCAAGGCTGGGCTCCATTGTTCCTTCAGAATATCAAGGCAGATACTTCCGTTGCTATTGATGTTGGGGTGGAACACCTTTGTTCTAAAAGCAACCTGCGACAAAGAAAAAAATTGCTGTCAAGCCCGTCAATCTTTATCCAATGTGCATGTTATCAGTGATGCGACAAAGACAATGGAACATAAATCAATACTGACATAACGAGGTTACAACATTGATATAGATGGCTAAGATAGAAGCCAGTTTGTATTTCGGTTTCAATGGAAGAAGTTCACGCCACACAACATATACTTGAAAGAGAAAGAAAACAACTGCAAAATATGTGACCAAAACTTCTACTATACAATCAGCTCCTACTAATTGAGTCGAGTCTAACAAACAAATCTATGGAACTACTTGAGCAAAATTCTATTTGACAGAGATGGTGTGATGGAAATTTTAGACTAATGACAATTGCAAAAAAGGAAGAGGTCATTCAGAATAATCCCTACCTTTGGAGGCTTAAAAGGATAGTCCGGAGGGAAATGAATGGAGACCAAGAATACACCTCCTGAGTATGGGCTATCAGTAGGCCCCATAATAGTTGCTTGCCAATGGAACATATCTTCTCCTACAGGGCCTGCAATACATCAATTCACAACATTTAAGTTGCAACCACCAATAATATTCTAAAAAGAAAGCAGTCTCGCTGGCTTGGAAAGCGCACTTAACATAGATAGCACAGCAGATTAAGTATCTCCACAACAATAAAAAAGCAATGGAAACAGGAAACATATAATGATAAAACACGCTCCAAAGAGTGGAACAGGTAGAGAGCAACATAATGTAGACAAACTTGTCTTGTAGATCACAGTTTACAAAAAGTTCGAACTAGGAGATGTGAAGACTGATCAGTCAGCTACAAAGCAGAATATTATTTTGGAACCTTAACTATATATTAGCATAAGAGATATTAACACCAAAAGACATTAAAATCTGAACACAAAATAACTACTCAACAACATCTCATATCCGACTCCAGGAGCCACACAAGCATGCTTACATATACAAAATCGCAAGCCCATACTTGAAATATTCCGCAAAACTTAAATTTAAAAATCTCTGTATCAAAATATTTCACAAAACTTGACTTCCCAGATCAGGATTAATTATTAATAACCTATGAAAGGCTTAATTTCTTTTATTTCAAAGACCTCTTATCAGGTTATAGCAAACATACAAGCAAACAAACAAACAAACGAGATACTACACACAAAGACTCACACGACAAAAAGAATCCAAAATCACAAAACGTTCACGACAAATTGACAGAAGGGATAAAACGGGATATACCAGCACTGCAAGAGGTAGGAGGATCCTTCTGCAGATCCTTAAGCTCCTTCAATATCCTTTTCGACGCCATTAAAATATAACAGAATCCCTTTGAACACCTTGCGCACAAACCCTAACCCAAACGAACACCAACCAAATTAAAGATGACAAGTATAAGCACGGCGAAACCATTGGGCAACCCATATGAAATAACTAAGGAATTACCTGATTAATTAAATTAAAGAAACAGTGAATCGCAAAAGTCTATGCTCTGCGTATGCTCGATCGATTGAAGAAGAAACGAGGTAAATATGAACCATAGAGACGGCATTGATTTTATAAGCAATAATTCGTGTGGGGCCCAAAAGCACTGTTCTAGAAGGGTCTTGCCAGAATTAAATTAGAGATTAGCGTGGAATCAACGCTCTGTCAGCTTTTTATTCTGTTGATTTGGCTGAAAAGGAAAAAGACTATATTTTTTGTATATTATCTGATATTCTACTTTAGAACAAAACGAAAGCCAGAAAAAGAATCGAGATAACTGAAATGATTTAAATGAACAAACTTTGTATTAGTCTGATCCACAAATATAATCAAAACAATCAGTATCACGTATGAACACCGACAAATGACGTCACGCAAATGGCGGCGAACACAACAATCCCAGAAAAACATACCACCTCCGAATCACGGCGGCGACGGCAAACTCGACCTATTATTATTATCGTCGGAAGAAGGAGGACGGTTCTCCGAATCAGAAACCCTAACCACCTCTTCGATCATCCTCACCACCTCCTCCATACTCGGCCGCGCCTCCGCCACCCTAGCCACGCACGCCATAGCGATCTGAAGCATCTGAACCATCTCCTCCTCTATGTTCTCAAACCTCATAAGCTCAACGTCGAACACCTCCGCCGTCCACTCCTCCCTCACCACCGACTGAACCCACCTCGGCAGATCTAAAACCTCCTCCCTGCTCGGCGACTGCGCCGGCTGCTTCCCCGTCAGCATCTCAAGCAGCACCACCCCAAAGCTGTACACGTCGGACCTGTGCGTGTACTTCTTCGTCTCCAACAGCTCGGGGGCACGGTAGCCAGCCTGGCATTTTCCGGCGGGGTAGTTCATCAGAGGGGCTAAGCCCACGTCTGAGACGCACGGCTCTAAGTCTTGGTTTAATAGGATGTTGGAAGACTTTATGTTCCCATGGGAGAACTTCGGCCCGCCGGCCGAGTGTAGGTGCGCAATGCCCCGTGCCGCCCCGAGGCAGATCTTCACCCTCGATTCCCAGTCCGGCGCTGTTCTCCCCGTGGATGCCTTGTTTCCTATAACAACAGAGAGGAGAAATAGACGAAATCAAGTAATCGTAGAGATATGAAGGGTTAAATATTTTTTCAGTCTTCCTATTTAAGCAGTGACATTATATGCACAATGAAGTTAGGGATGAGTTTATACGCACAATAACTTTCAAAAGTAAGCAATTTAGAGACATTACTTTGGGGCAAACTCTAGGGTGTCGACGTATAATCTAGGGTTCCAAGTTCCAACGAATTGATAGAGTTGCACAATACGACCAGTAACTTTCCAAAGTAAGTAACTGAGACAAAATCTAGGATCCGGACGTACAATATTCCTAAATTGTTTAATTTCTAAAGTTAGGGTGTGTTTCGTATGCAGAATTCGCTGCGGAAAACGAAAGAAAAATGTAATGGTACGCATTGAATAATCGTACGTTACGCTTCGTGTGTCGTACCATTGCACTTTTCCTATCATTTTCCACACCAAATTCCACGTACCAAACGCACCCTTAGTGTTCACTGTCAGCCCCTAAATTCTCTATCCCTATAACGTCACCTCCTAAATCACACTACTGAAGAAAGAACGAAATATAAATTTGAGGGCAATTCAGCTAACGGTACCGTGCAGAAGGGCGGCCAAGCTGCCGTTAGGGTAGTAATCGTAGACGAGGAGCTTCTCGTCCTTGGAATAGTAGTAAGCGCGCAGAGGCACGACGCTCCTATGCTGTCCGAACCTTCCCACGGCATCTATCTGATGTTCGAAGTCTTTCTTGGCCACGACGACCTCCTTCAACCTCTTGACGACCACCGTCGTCGACTCTTCGAGGACAGCCTTGTACGCCGTCCCGAAAGTGCCCTTCCCGAGAACCTCGGCCGAAGCCCTGAGCAAATCCTCGAGGTCGAAGTTGTAAGAGCATCCCTCGAAGAAGACGAGCTTGTTCCTCTCTGGCTCTTGGACCCCACTCCCAAACTCCTCGCTCGCCTTCTTCTCTCCCCGCCCGACGACGGAGGGCTTGGCCTTCGTCGCCTGAGAATCGTCGCTCTTCTTTCCCTTCTTACAGCAGCAGAAGAAGCACAGAAACAGAACCGCAGTGAGCAGTAGTAGGCAGCCGCCGCCGCCAGCTGCTATTGCTATAATAGCTCCCAAGGAAAGCCTCCTCTTCTTCCCGGGAAATTGAGAAGGTGGGCCCGGGGAAGGAGAAGGCGGGAACAAATTCTGGCAAGGATCTAAAGGCGGGCCCGCACAGGGAATTCCCGAGGAATGAAGATTCTGGAAACTTCTCCAAGGACGAAGGCAAGGCGCCGCTGAGACGATTGTAGCTTAAGTTCAGGCGCCTAATGTGCACTCCCAGGTCGGGGACGGGGCCCGCGAGGGAGTTGTTCCGAAGGTTCAAAGCGGTGAGGCGAGGCAAGTTCTTGATGGAAGAAGGTACGCCGCCCGTCAGAGAATTGAAGGAGATGTCCAAGACGCTGAGCTGGGGGGAGAGATTCACCGGAATTTCGCCGGAGAATCTGTTGTCTTGTAAGAAGAGGTAGTGGAGAGAAGGGAGGGTGAGGACGTCGGCGGGCAGTTCGCCGGCCAGGCGATTCGATCGGAGGCTTAGGATGCTGAGGTGTCTCAGCCTGCCGAGGGTGTTTGGGGGGATTGGGCCGGCGAGCCCCAGGCCGGGGAGGCGTAGGCCGATGACGTGGCGGCCGTCCTTGCTACAGTTGATTCCTACCCATGATTTGCAGATTGGAGAGTTTGGGTTCCAATTGAGCTTTTTGCTGCTGTGGGGGACAACCTCGGAGAATGCTAAGAGGGCTTCTTTGTCTGAGGTTAGGTCGCCGATGGCTATTATGGGAAGAATGCAGAGAGTGAGGAAGAGGAGAAATGGTGCTGACTTTGCGGAGCGGTGGCAGTGCTTCGCCATTGAAGAAACCTATTGAGGCAAAGAGTATATTAATCCCTTCAACAGAAAATTCAAGAGTTTCGAAACAAATAGAGGGGGAATGGAAGAGTTTTGAATATAGTGGGATTGGATCGAATTTTGAAGTGAAGGGACGAAAATTGTAGTCATTTATGCAGGCCCGTAGCTCATATAAGGCCGGTGACGCGGTCGCCTCGGGCCCAACATCGGAGGGGGCCCAAAAATTTTTATACCTATATATATATTACTAAACAAATATTATAATTATCTAATCTTAAATGAAACCAATGTTGTAAAGTAGCACAATGGTTAGTAACCTAGGCTCAAGTTGGCAAGGTCTTGGGATCAAGCCCGCGTCAGACTTTTTTCTATTTTTTTTATTCGTTTACTTGCTTTCTCTATTATTTTTATTTTGTTTCTTCTATTTTTCGTTATGTTAAGTTTTAACACTTCTTATTTATGCATTTTAGTTTTTTATTATTATCATTCTTTTAATTGTTTTCTTTTTTGTTTTTTAATTCCTATTGAGTTATATTTTAGTTATTTTGTCACACTTTTTCTTTTCGTCTTAACTTTTCTTTTTAATTATTTTTATACATATTCTTTAATATGTATGATTGAATATATGCAATTCTTTTTTTTTTCTTTTCCAATATAGGGCATTAATAGTATCTTGATCATTTATATTGAACCAGTCAAAAATGCAGATATATTTACGAAAAATATCCTTACATGATTAAGCTCATCCTCGAATGTGCGGAGGAAGACCATAGTCGATTACGTGAAATGACTCGGGAAACCAAAAAAAAATAAAAATTCTACGGCTCCCCCAACTAAAAATTTTGGATCCGCCCCTGAACTAGATTATGCATATTTGATCAATATTTTTGCGTCTAAAACATCTAGGCGAGTAGTATTTATGTAATAGTTGAAGTATTTTATCGAACATTCTACTATAAAATATTAATTTTTTTCTTTATTTATTTTAATTACATTTACGGTTTAAATTTATGCTATATTTTTTTCGGAGGGAAAATTTACGCTATATTATACATATCATACTTGGAAAAAAATTACTAATAAGGGGCCCGAAATTTAAGTTTCGCCTCAGGCAAGGCCTTTTCTTAGCTACGGCCCTGCATTTATGATGAATAATCATGAGTTTTTACTGTTCCACCAAACAAATGCCTGAACTGAAAAGTTGTGGGGAGAAAGGAAAGTATCCAAGAAAAAGTATTCTGAAGAACTTTTCTCAAGTCAAATGCTCCTTTTGCTTAGATGTTTGATGAACTTCACACAACGAAGCCCACTCAGATACTTACTAACTTAGAGAAAATTCATCTGAATGACAGTACAATGTATTCGTTGATTCCAACATGAAACGAAACACGTAATTAACGAGCAATTAAATTCAGATCTGTAACCAAGTAATAGCAACGCCGTCGGGCAGCTATAACTTGAGCTCGTAAAATTGAAGAAATAAATTAACTTAAATCTACGCAGAAAAACAAAACACATTGTCGGAAAAATGGGTTCCGCAAGATCACCTTGAGGTATTTCGAAGAAGCCCAGAACGTCTCTGCGGAGCGCAGCGCTGAGAAATTCAAAATCCAAAGCTTTTTAACTTCAGATGTAAGCAACTGAGCAGAAGATGGGATCGAAGTTTAGCTATTGTAGCTGTATTTCATTGAAGGGTAGAAAAGTTCACATTTCTGAAGTGGGTTTTCCTTTCTTCTGAGATTTGAAGGATGAGACTAACAAAAATGAGCTCAGCAATTTCATATTTGCGGTGGCTCAGATCAGACGAGAGAGAGAGAGAGAGACGAAGAGAGAGAGACTGACGTTGGCTTCTTCACAGTCTAATTCCCACGACGACCACTCGTGAGTCGGAGAGCGTGCTTCTTCGCAATAAATATATAAATTCAAGGATATAGCAATTTTACATTCGGATCTTTACATGTAAATACACTGTAAGAAAATTGTAATTTAGTATCATAGTCATTATTTTTTATATGTAGGTACCTAACAGAATAAATTTTTTGCTTTTGCAGATAGGTACCCGATCCGCCGCAGGTACGCCATACAACACATTTGGGTACCATGTATCAACGTATTGTGATACGTAATACGTTTAAAAAATGATACGCCGTATTAGCACGTTTAGGTACGCCCTATTTACACATTAGGTACGTCGTACAAACACATTTTGGTACCCTATATCAACGTGTTATGGTATGCAATACACACACAGGAGGTACGGCATGACTGAAGAGACTGATACAAATTAAATCAGATACCTATCTGTAAAAATTTCTGACATAGGTACTGATCTATAAGTTTTTATTCAAATAGGTATTTATCTGTATATACCCGTTTTTACATTTTATAATCTGAATAAATAAAATGATAACTCATGAAATTCCAGCGCAGCCAATTGAGTAGAAAATGACATCTATGCATGTGAAGGCATTTTCCTTTTTCATTATATTTATTTATTTACAGTGTAAGGTAAGTGTGACCAATTCAATTCGAATTCATTTCAAGATTGAGTCTCTCTATTTTTACACGCAGAAAATAGGTAAATAAATAAATAAATTATGGGACCATGATAGAATTGCATGGATCGTCACACCAATATTTATTTCGTGGCCATTACTATTTTTGGGACATGAAACGGTTGTGGCATTTACTCTTCAATGTCTATGTAATAAGGTATGACCGAAATAATTGATGGCATTAATAATTTTCCTGTTGTCTTACTAGCTGCACCTTTCATTACATCCTTTAACTATGAAAGGTTAATATTACTAATAATCTATTGTAAATAAGCATTTTTATTATTTCGAATATACATCTACACATACATATAATCATTACGATAAAGCGGGCTCATGGGGCTGTGAATGCTAACAAATTATGATTCCATTGCGTGTGATTCTCAATTAGGTACGTAGAAGAAGATAGCTATTGTTTATTCGGATAATTTAAAATATGATGTCCAATTATGTATGTCATTTTGTTGTGATATGCAGAATCTTATGGACCAACGAATGTTACATTTCTCCTAATGTTGATAAATTATTATTTTGTATGTGTCTTGTATTCCGTTCCAAAGGCATAAGAGTATAAAACGGACAAATGATTAACGGTGGCTGCATTTATTATTAATATGGTTGATGTTGGCGTTTAGCTGTCGTAATGGAATTTGGAGTTTGAAATATAATATGCCCATTGCACATATCCTTTTCTCGTATTTCTTGACACAAAAAATAACTTTTCTTGGAAGGAAGAACGCAATGCCACCTCAAAAGAGCTGGCGTATTAATGGACCTATAATCTAATGGAGAAAAGTACGGCCCATTTATTATTTAAACCATTTGTATAAGAACAATAATCAAATTTTAAAAGTAGTTGGAAATTTAATGATTTTCCTACTAAAAAACCCCGTGTCAGGCTGAGCCCAATATGATATATAATAGTTATTAAATGGCCTTAAGCTGAATAAAAAAAAAAAAGCGTGACTGAAGAACACGGTCAAGAACACTTCCCAACTCGTAAGCTAACGGACTAGAGCGATATCTTCTATATCGTATAGCCTCGGCGGCCAAAAAACATAGAGAGGTAATTGAAAAGTTCTCATCTCAACTCTTAGAAGATGTCTTGGGACGAGGAAGGAAAGGCTCCCACCAACCATACTCATATTTAGGAAAAGGAGCTGTCCAATTTTCGGGCACTTCGAACTTGATATCGACGGTTGTATTCGAAGCCAAGGCTTCTTCTAGGCTGTCGGCCTCAAAGCTTTCTTGAAGAACACGGTCAAGCCTTAGCTTCATGTACCTTTTAAAAGCAGACAAAAGAAAACCCTTTTTAGATAGAACTGAAGTGTCTTGTGTCATCCGTTGTAGTCAAAATAAGCTCCAATTAAGTCGAGTAACAGCTAAAGATTGATCCTTTTTTTGTTCGTATTTGAGGCATTCTTACGTGATCCAAGGGCCATTTGTGGAGACACGAGCAACGGCAGGTCTCTTGAGCCTCTTTGTAACGCTTGGGAACTTGTCCAAAAACTTGGGCTCAATCACAAGCCAAAAGTCTTGTTCTAAGCTTTTCTCGCAGAAATTCCTTAGCCTTTCGGACAAAAGCTCCTTGAAATGCTCCTCTTCGTCCAACATAAACTTGGCATTTGCCACCACGAAATGGTAAGTCTTCGTTCCGCCGCCTTCTTCTACTGCCTGTTAACTTAGCGGCCATGTAAGAAGGCTGCTGACTTGCAACAATCGATAAAAGAACAGTAGAATTCACGGCAACCTTACATCTTCTGCTACTTAAAGTTAAAGCGTACGATATGATCTTATGAGAACAAGGGGGAGAAGACAGCACAGTACAAAATTGCAGAGCTCACAGAGCAATTACCCAGAAGAAAAAGAACGGACCTTTTCGGTTGTATTCGACGAATCAACAGCGGCAACTGACGTTCTTACACAGACGGTCGTTTTGAGATCATTTACGTTAACGGGGTTCGAAGATTTTAGGGAAGTTTTTGTCTGTGTAATCAAGAAAGGCTTTTGAAAGCTGGTTAAGTGCAGCGAGCCAACATTCAAAGCTGTAGAAGCTAACATGGTTGCCTAGACTACGGTTTGGGAATGTGAATGAAGGAATGAGAAATGAAAACGACGGTGAAATTGACTCCAACTGTGAAAGGACAAACGAGTAATGGCAAAACCTTATCTATGTTCTGCTTCCTGATTAAATTTGCATTACCCCTCCCCTGCCCTTGTTTTGAGAATGAGCCCGCAGTTTTTCTTTTTATTATTAATAATACTATTTATATGTTTTATTTTTTGCATGCTGTCCAAGAATGTTTCATAATTATTTTTCAAATTAAGATTGCTCTTATTATGAGATTCTAAACTGTCTTAATTTTAATTTAATTTTTGAAACTGTCTTAATGTTAATTACTTTTTAAAATATTTGGAAGTTAATTCTTATTATTATGTCTAGCAAATTCAATGACGTAACTGAATAGGTACTAAATAATAATAAATAGAAATACAAATTTATATGACTTGAAGAATAGGCATCAAATACAACTACAAGAATGAATAATGATGTACATTGGAGAATAAGGACGGACACAAAATCTGAAAAAACAAGAAACAAACAATTTCCATCTCCGAAAACCAACTAGGAAATCCCAAAAAATCAACAAAAAAATAAATAAATACAAATTTAAGTTCTTGCTAAAGAAGCGCACCTCACTATGACATGCATCCCATGGGAAAAGCTTTAAATTTCTTCCACTTACTTGAAGCAACATAAATATACTGATTGATGCCAACATGCACAAGCATTTAAGCTCAACCCAACAGCCCCGGCCAGGGGATTTCACCACGTCGAAGCGAAGAGAGCACAGAACTGTTGCGCTCAAATCGAGGGTACGACTACTCTGAGGCGTTTTATCAAAGCAATGGCGAAAATGTACAACAGTAATTGATTAGAAAAGCTCCTCCGAGTTAAACTTATTCCATGCTTCCTATTAACATACACCAAACCCAAACTCAAAAGGCGCAAAAAGGAAGGTGAATTGAAATAATAAAATACTTGTGATAACGAGAATGAAGCTTTATACGAAAGGGATAATTAAAAGGTAAAACAAGAAACATACCTTAAGCAAGTCAAACACCTTTTCTGCTATATACTTCTGTTGAAGAGTAGCACCCTTTTGCTGCACCTTATCAGGATGAATGCACAAGGTAGCCTTCCTATAAACCTTTTTGACAGAAGCACCAGTTATCAGATCTGTTAAAGAAACGGCTTGCCATCCACATTCAGGCCAAAGCACCTGAAACAGGGATCAATAATCAGCTGCACTCACAAACAAATTGAACATAACAGAGAGAAAACAAATTATGTTGGTTGCACTTCTCAAAATAAATAGTGATGGGAAGGGGGTGGAAAGTGGACAAGCAGGGGATAGATTCCTACACTGCTCCGATAATACTTGTATGAAAAAAATAAAAGAAATTAGCAATTATACATATTGTAATGTTGACAGCAGAGCTCGAAGGTTTCCTTCTTTTCCAGCAGCCCAACGTTTGATTTCAGAATCTAATGTCTCAGAAATTCTCTGTAAGAAACAAGAGAAAGTTAGAGAGCGGCTTTTTAGGTAATCTACTGTGGATGGCTAAATTAGAAGAGTGGCATACTGAGCATGGATCAGAATCCAGGAACCTAAATGGAATGCTGAAGCAAAAAAAAGGAAAACTAGATTCTGTATGGACTCACATGTCTTTCCTCTTGTTCCCTCTGAGCTTGAAGGTCCCGCTGATTCTTTTCAGCCAATGCTTTCGCCTAAGGTAACCAAACGCAACCGTTTAACAAGAATTAGAAAAAAAAGAACTATGAAGAGAAAACTGACGCAGGTAAATGATCAAAGATGGGAAATTAAAAACAGAAATTATTTTTGCTGAGGGAAAAAATACATACAGCACGCTCTTGAGTACGCTGGTGGCGTTCCAGTCTGGCTCGTCTTCGTTCATCAGATTCCCCATCGACCTCTTGAAACTCACCAGTTGGAGCAGCTAAGGGAGGACGATATCAAGCGAATTGGTCAGAATGAGAAACACACCAGATATTGTATGCATGATACAAAGGTAGCATACCTCCGAAAATGGAAGATAGGTCATCAACAAAATTCGTAGTGGAAGAAGCTTTCCTCGTATTAGATGAGGTTCCTGTCGATGATGGTGCCTTGGCAGCATCAGACCCTCCCTTGTTTTGGAACTGTGAATTAAACAACGGATCCTATCCACACCAACAAACCAAAAACGAAGAAAATTGAACGGCAATCTACCATGACAGATACGAGGCTAGACATACACCGTTGACACACTTGGAATAAATGCTAGCACTTACAGTGGTGCTTGTGCGTGCTCTTGGTGCACTACTTGCTCGCCCCATATTGAAAAACGATTCCAAATCATCATCTTTTGTTTGCTGATTCATCTTAGTAGCTGCAGCAGCCCGTCCTCGAGCTTCAGAGGCAGCTCTTCCACGAGCCTCTGCAGCAACTCTTTCAAAAACGGCACGCTCAGCTCGTCGTCTAGCTTCTGCATCGGCTTTAGCAGCATCAGCTTTATCTTGCATTTGCTTTTCCTTTGCTTCTGCAGCAGCCTTCTCCGCTGCTCTCTCTGTGGCTTCAGCAGCAGCCCTTTCACGGGCTTCAGCTTGGGCCCTCTGAACGGCTATTCTCTCAGCACGCCCTCGAGCTTCAGCATTCGCTTTCTCAACAGCTAACCTTTCAGCTCTTAAACGGGCATCTGCGGAAGCTCTTTCACGAGCTTCCCTTGTAGCCCTTTCTACAGCCTGTCTAGCTCTGTCCCTCTCGATCTCCCTTAATCTGATCTCCTTCTCCCTCTCAAGTCTTCTCTGCTCTCTCTCTTCGTTTTCCTTCTGTTTCCGCTCCCGCTCTAGTCTCTCCTGGGTTTCCCTAAGTTCTTTATCTTGCTGTGCTTCATCATCTTTTTCTAGCAGTACAGATTCCTTACTTCTAGCAGCCTTTGCATATTCTCTTTCACGTAATTCCTTAGCGTGCCTGAATTTGGCCTCAGCTTTGTCCATAGCATCTTTCATAGCAGCAGCAGAGGCAGCGGCTGCAGAGAACGCATCACCATCCATACTAGAGTGAACATTGGCATCTCCATCATAACTTTTATGTGACCTGCCCATGGCAAATTCCTCGAGCTCATCAAACTCCGAAGCTGGAGGGGCCTTGGCTTCAGGTCTACCCAACTTCGAACTTTGGTACTGTAGACCATCACTCTTTTTCCACGAACTTGAAGAATAGTCATTAGTTTCTAATCTTGAAGATTTTCGAGGCACGGGAGGAGGAGGACGCGATGGTGGCGGAGCAGAAGAGACTTGCGTGAAAAGAGGAATCTCTGACACAGTGAGCCATATATCATCAAATGGATTTGCTGATCCTGATGTCGGCGTTTTAACCTGTGCGCCTGTCTCATGATGTGAAGGAGTAGTAGCTTTTTGGCTAAAAGACTTACGAAACTCAGTTGAAACATTTGGTATATCAAACAATGTAGGTTCTTGAAACATGTTTACATGAACAGTATCACTGATATTGCTCTCTGAATGTCTGGATGAATTCCCCTTTGGCTCTCTGGTACTGGCAAATTGAGATGTTGTGGACCTTGGAGGGCTTCCATCATTCATGATGGTTTTTCTCTGAGGGGAAAATGCATTTCTTGATTTCCCAATGCTATTAAGGGGGTCTAAGTCATCAAATACAGAAGCACTTCCAGATGAAGCTTCAACCTTTGCACTTTTGGATGTACTATACTTACCGATGTTATCTTGCGGATCTGTACCGCCAAATGCTAAACCAGAGGCTGAATTTGATTCTAATACCACAAAGGGATCATCAAGGACTGGCTGCTGCTTTGAACCAGCAATTGGTACAGAGCCCCACCTCGAATCTGATATTGGTCTGAGCCAGATAAAAGGGAAAAAGAAATGAAAAATATGATAGGCATGTGGTTGTCAAATAACACATAATTTGGCTTATTGAGTAAGTATCTAAAGTTCTTCTGATGCAAGAATGCGTGTGGCCCTGTAATGCTTAATGACATTGCTACATGAGTATATGCACAAGGAACAAACAACAACCCCAAAAAGAAATATATGTGCTGCCGCAGAAAGCATATATTGTAACTATGCAATAGTCAATAACTAAATATTGCAACAATTGGCATTTGAAGAAATAAAATACCCGAAAATGTGGCACCAAATCTTCAAACATGAGTGACCAACTAGATTCCAACTCAAATCCATCAAAGATGCATACTTCAATGAGCTACTAAATACTCGGAAAAATTAAATAAATGAACCAAAGGCAATTACCTGCTGGAATTATCACCAGAACTGCCACTGCCAAGACCAGGCAGCAAATCATCAAACCCCTTGGCACTCGTCGCACCTTTACCATTAGCAGTCTTAACGTTTTTGCCAATATTCCCCAGCAAATCATAAAATTCGGTTCCACTCTTCCCCGTCTCATTGCCAAACACATTATTCTCAAACTTAGTCTCCTTTGACGATGCAACATTCGCTTTACTACTCTTCACCCCAGGCAACCCTTCGAATATATCATCGTCATAGACCGGCTTATCATACACAGGAAAATCATCACCACCACCGCTGCTGCTATCAACCGTAGACTTTTTATTAAAACCATTACTCTCAAAACTATTTTTCTCAGCTGACCTGAACATAGAATCGTAATCAAAACCGAGTGGATCGTTGACGGATCGTCGATCGGGACGCATAGGATTCGCTTTTCCGGTGCCACGCGTACCTAGGCCGGCGAACACGTCGAGATCGTCCATTGGAAGTGAATCTACGGCTAAGATCTACCGTTCGCCGGTGGATCTGAAAATGCACGATTGTCGCCCTAGCTGAATTGATAGGGCAATCGGAGAGCTTTCTTTCTGTAGGGGAATTTTGATAAAGAGGAACGATTCATAACAGTTTTTAAAAAAAGGAACGTGGTTCAAAATGACCAAAATACCCTTACTAGAAAACTGGTTAAGAAGATTAATTATGAAAAAATTACGGTTTAAGAGATTTATTAACTGGACAACTAACCGAGAAAATTATTCGAGTGAGATATCAATTCGAATAGGTTATTAGAATAACATATTCAATGCATACGACTACTCGAATATTATGCGTGACTCATTTAATAAATTAAACGATTTTCTGCATAATCCGAAAAAATTTAACGAATTCATCTTTCGAGTTTGAACTCGAATAACTTACTCGAATAAAAAACTCGAATAATATTAATTTTATAAAAGGCGAAAGGTTAACACAGAATAACATTCGAACCCTTAACTCTTAAACGAACGGCTATTCGAAGTTCTTCTCCCACTCGGAAAATCGAAAACGCAAACCAGACGATCATCAATGGCGAAAACTAAAACCAAAGCGCCGTCTGTGCCTCAACGCAACTGTGTTGATGAGCAAATCGAAGACGGTCGTGTCACGGTGAGTTTTCGGTTTAATGGGTTTTGGGGGTTTTGTGTTCGTATAGTTAAATCATTCATTTCTCATGTTAAATCGGTCGATTTTAATGTTAAATCGTTGGGTAAACGTCGTAATCGATCGGATTTTTTGTGTAATTCGTGATTTGAGATTATTCTAGTTTTTATTCGAGTAATTTCTGTTAGAATACTATTTATCGTTATTCGAGTCGCGTTTTACTCGTATAGTTACTCGAATAACAGAGAATTTTGGTGGTTTTTTTGCATTTTCAGATCTATTTTCCGACGAAACTGCCGATGGAAAATTTCTACCATGCCACCCTTACAGTGAACGCAAAGTACATGTTAGTATCAGAACGCATTCGTACCTTTTTGAACGAAGATGAATTGGAGGAGATGGTCAACAGGACTCAGTTCGGGAATCTCATAAAGGTGGCCCGTAACCACTACAACTCGAATATGATTTTGTGGTTTTTGATGAGCCGACAAGTGGAGTATATGCCTGAGTCGCAGGAGTTTTGGATGGTCGTTCGTGGGCGACCATTACGATTTTCGTTGGTCGAGTATTGCCTAATTACGGGGCTCGATTGTGGCGCTGCCGATCCGGTGATACCGTCATCGAACGGGTTTACAGCGAGGCATTGGCCTGGTATGATTATCCTATTCTTTTTTTTATCGTTTTGAATCTTTTTTACAAATGATTTCAAAAACTAACGTTTGTTTTATGGCTCGTAGGCAAGCCCGTTATATATTTTCACGATTTGGATGTAAGAATGAATGAAATGATGCGTAATGATGCCGCCGCCGGTGGAGGTTCGGGTGTGAATATCGAGAAATTGAAGATGGCGGCGCTTTATTTTGCAGTCGGGGTACTAGGGAAGTGCCGTGTGAAGAAGGACTTGGTCGTTACGAGCGAGTGGCTCTCTCTAGTGGAGGATTTTGATCGCTTCAACGAATATCCTTGGGGAAGGATAGCTTTCGAGGAGGTCGTTTATGGTCTGAACAAAGACCTGTTGGAGAAGCACATTGACATGACTTCGAAGGGAAAAATCATTACAACCTTCGATATTAGCGGCTTCGTCCAACCGCTTCAGGTAAGTAATTTTGCTTTATTTAAGCCATATTATATTTTTTTAACTTATATTTACTTTCTTTTATCAGGTTCTGGCGTACGAGTGTTGGCCGAGCGTCGGGGGCGAATTCACTGTGAGGAGAACCGGTGATCGACTCCCGATACCCCGAATATGCCATTGGAAGACCAGATTTTTCGCCAAGAGTTCTGCTCCGTCGTGGGAAGCGGTCGAGCGTGCATTCAATGCCGGGCAGATCGATGTAAGTATATATGTTTATTTATAATATAGAATTTTAGAGTTGTTCATCGCTAATTAGAATGAGATATTTTAACTTGTACAAATACACAGGATGTGCGGTGTTGGCTTACACCAACCGATGTTGAAGTCAATTCAAGGCACTTTCGCACGGTCGCCGGCTTTTATGGCAGCAGGGATGACGCCGTAGCCCAAAGGATAGTGGAGCATCTGCTAAATGGGATGGCAGTCTACTGCAGTGACCATCGGCTTGCTCCATCTCCTCCTCCGCGGTCTCCTCCTCCGCGGTCTCCTCCTCCGCGGTCTTCTCCTCCGCGGTCTTCTCCTCCTCTTCCGCAGTCTACTCCTCCTGCTTCTTCTAGCTCAGTAGTCGCCCATATCGATAGAAGAATGGACAGGCTGGAGGCTGAGGTTAGGGAGATCCGAACGGAGATTAGGGAGCTACGTTCGATCGTGCTCGAGGGTATGTCTTACTTGATATGTTTATTTTATAAAATTATATTGATATTACGTAATACTTAATACTCCCGTTTTGTAGTCATCGAGACCCTGAGGCCGACAACGGTACGGGATATTGCGAGGTCCTATGATCGGGACACGCCTCCTTCGCCGCGGTTCGGGAGGACGCCGAACGAACCCGACACGACGAATGTGCCGGAGACGGGGAGGGCCGAGGGCCACCAGGTGGTTGAGACGACGGAGACGGGGGTCGTGGCCGGTGGGACGGGGACGGGGGTCGTGGGCGGTGGGACGGGGATGGGGATCGCGGCCGAGACGACGGGGGTCGTGGGCGGTGGGACGGGGATGGGGATCGCGGCCGAGACGACGGGGGTCGTGGCCGGTGGGACGGGGATGGGGATCGCGGCCGAGACGACGGGGGTCGTGGCCGGTGGGACGGGGATGGGGATCGCGGCCGAGACGACGGGGATGGAGGACGACGCCGCTTCGACCACGACGGAGAACGTGGCCGGGCCTATACGGTACAAACGGTTAAGACCCCGGACTGCCGTGCTCGCTACAAAACGGGATCAGCCTGATCGCGAGAAGAAGAAGGCGAAGGTCCTGACGAGTCCGTATATGCCGTTGCCGGACTCGACCCCTCCAGCTACAAAACCTCGCCTGAACAACTTAGAGCAATTCATTGAGTCGAGGATTAAAAATTGGGAGGCGGTAAGGGTGGAGTTGGAAAGAATGGGCCCAAAAGATGAACGGGCAGGCATCGTACAGTCTTATGATGTGAAATTCTTCAAAGACTTGTCTACTCAAAGAATTTGGCTCTCGGATGAGGTATGTTCTTTTAGCTCAATACGTTCTACCTAATTAATTATTTCGATTAATAACTTATTATGCTATTATTGCAGCACGTCATCGAGGTATTCCACGGTTTTATAGCGATGCAAGACCGCTTTGGGCTTCCCGTGGAGAGAGTGGCCTTCATGAGTACCAATTTTCCACAATTGGTACTGTTTGAGTCCACCAAACCTCGCCCGTGGGATATGTCGTCGTTCGAACGACATGCTACGGGACAATACAATCACCCGCACAAGCCGTCACTCCACTGGAGCGAAGCGGAGGCTGCCGTCATACCGTTGGGGTACAATGCTCATTGGGTGCTTCTGGTCGCACGGTTCAAGGAGAGAACCGTTCAGATTTTGGACTGCGACCGGGGTGCTGACAAGGACATGAGGTTCATAAAGCCATACGTCGAACCCCTCTGCGAGTTGATACCTCTGATGCTTCAGCACATCGGTGTAAATGACAATCTTGCGAACTTTACATATGCGCGGTGCGGCAAGTTCCCTCAGGGGAAGATCAGGTAAGTATCATTTGTCTTACTTTTTTTTTTGCAAAGTTCATTGTCTAGATTTTGAAATTGTTCTATTTTTTCGGACAGCGGGGAGTGTGGTGTATACATGCTCCGGGCGGCTATGTCGATGATGTTCGGTAAGAGAGATGATCTCTCCAAACTGAACGACGAAAAAGTTCGCTTATTTAGATTATTTTTGGTTGTTAGTATTTGGTTTAACAACTGGAATGTTTGAACAGTTTTTAGAATATTTTTGGAATTGTTGAACTGTTTTTGTATGGATCGTTAGTTTTTGAATGGATTGTTGAGTATTTGTATGGATTTTGGGGTTGTTCAGTTTGGTTTCTGGTTAGTTCAGTTTCACATGCAAGTTATTTTTTTTCAAAACTTTCTGTTATTCGAGTAAATCTAACACTCGAATAATTGTACCTTATACGAATACCTTATTCGATTTTATTCGAGCAAACTTATAACTCGAATAATATAGAAACAACGAAAGAATCTAAGTGTTATTTCAACGTTCTCTGTTATACGAGTTACATTATTAATTCGTATTACAATATCGTATTCGAGTAACGTCTCCGACTTTATTCGAGTTCATCATGACACTCGAATAATGTATACGTATGGATATACGAATTACTACACATTATTCGAAGCCTCTATTCCATTATATTCGAGCTAACTCGTAATTCGATTAAAATAAAACAACCAAAATTTTCTTATTATTGTAATCATGAAAAAGCTAAATGTGTTTCTTTAAAGTAATATAGTTGTTGCAGATTCATGAAAGTAAATAATATTAAAAATGAAAAAAAAAGTCATCTTTACCAAATGTTTATATGAATAACACATTGATAACAATTCTATATTAAAGTATAATGTACCAACGTACTCCATTATATGTCATGAAAGCTTTTTGTCGAAAATTGTTTATCTTCATCAAGCGACTTATTAACAACATCAAGGCCCTAAAACATCAAAATATTGATATTTCTTCATCTACGTATTGAGATAATTAAAATTCTTTATACAAAAAAAAACCTCGAATAAGTTCGAATAGTAGTACTTTATTCGGATAATGTTTCCGAATAAAGTTGTCAGCTCGAATAAGTTCTAGTTGAATAAACTTCTAACTCGAATAAAATAGAAACAACGAAAACATCTAAGTGTTATTTCAACGTTCTCTGTTATACGAGTTACAATATTAACTCGTATTAATATATCATATTCGAATAACATATACGACTTTATTCGAGTACAACATGTTACACGAATAATGTATACGTATGGATATACGAATTAGCGTACACATTATTCGCATCCTCTTCCATTTTATTCGAGCTGACTCTTAACTCGAATAAATTAGAAACAACGAGAACAGCTAAGTGTTACTTCATCGTTCTCTGTTATACGAGTTACATTATTAATTCGTATTAAAATATCTTATTCGAATAAGTTTTCCGACTTTATTCGAGTTCGTCACGCCACTCGAATAGTGTGTACGTATGGATATACGAATTACTACACATTATTCGAAGCCTCTATTCTACTTTATTCGAGGTCAAACTTTACTCGAAAAACAGTGAATAATAAGCAATTATTTAGCCAAATATGAATATTTCCCAACGACACAATCTCAAAGTATCCCTAACAACATACTAAAACGTCATACATCAAAATATAATTAGCGTCTACCACCAAACTCACCGACGGATGGAAACCTTCTTTCTTTTCTCCGACCACGCCTTGCTACGAACCGAGGTGGCAGCACCAATTGATCCACGGTATCCCATTCGGCTTGATCCGGAACCGGCAAAACTCGTCCATGATAAGCAAACTGCCACGTTAGGACAGAATAATAAGCCGAACACAACGGGTAGAAAGACGTGTTCGCTCGTAGACTCGCTGCGATTGCATGCGAACAAGGAATCCTATCGATGTCGAATTGGCGGCACGTACATGTCTTCGATTGCAAGTTAACGACGGCACGACTCCCTGAAGATCGGACATCATACTCTTGCGGAGCGATTTCGCTAACTTCATACCCTTGACTTTGCGTATACCTTTCACGGATTATTGTCTCCACCGTCGGGGTAAACTGTGTGGTTGCTTGAATAGACTGCTGTCTGTATCTAGCAAACCAATCAGTCGTCATCCTCTGTATCGATTCCAGAAGCGCAATGATCGGGAACTTTCTCTCTTCACGGAGTCTTGCATTGATCGATTCCACTCCGTTCGTAGTCATGATGTTATAGCGAGTTGTCGGAGAATAAGCTCGACTCCATCGTTCCTTAGTAGCATTTGCTTCCAAATATGCATGGGCCGCAGGAAACATTTTCTCAAAATCCCTATATTGCGAATCAAAGTCGCTTTGCTTGTATAATTTTGCAATCCGTATGAATGTCTCAGTCGCACCCTGCTTCTTACACCGGCCTTTCATATTTTGCGATAGATGCCAAATACAATGACCGTGGTGTGCATGACTGTAGACATTTGCAACGGCGGCTTTGATTGAAGGAGCTCTATCGGATACGATAACAAGATCATCCTCATTGGGTACGACCGCCAAGAGCTCGTTCAGAAACCACGTCCAAGCGTCTATCGACTCCACATCGTCAATTATACCCCAAGCTAAAGGAAACTGATGTTTGTCGCCATCCTCTGCTGATGCAATGAGTAACGTACCGTTATACTTTCCTTTCAACCAAGTACCGTCGATGCAAACAACCTTCCTCATATGACGGTATCCCGCAATACAAGCACCGAGGGATAGGAATACGTGTTTAAATCTCCGCTCATCGTCTAGATATAGACTCGCTATGGTTCCCGGATTCAACCTTCTCAACATCGACAGGTATGACGGAACCAACTTGTAACTCTCATCGGGGTCACCTTTCATTGCATTTTGTGCTAAAATGCCTCCTTTCCATGCTTTGAAGTATGAAACTTCGATCCCACGATTTCTCATCATTGTTTGAATTAGTTTAGGGGCCGGTGTACTTGTAGAACCCTGAAAAGATTCAAGAAGCATATCACTCACGGAGGTTGATGATGCTTGAGTGAGTCTTGCATTCCGATTTGCAAGGTCGCACGTATGTGTGTTGCAATATGTACGAACTGAGAATACGACTGTATCCTTATTCCTTGCCGTCCATATCCTCCAAGTACATCCCACCTCTTTGCATCTCACGCCGTAGTACGATCGAGAAGATTTTATAATCTTGACCTCGAAGCATGCATCTATAGCAAGTCTTTGGATCCTCTTCTTGACAGCCCTCTTATCCTCAAATTCATCACCGACTTTGATGGTAGAACCGTCGGTAAAAGAATAACGATCACTAGGAATAATTACATTTTCCTCCTCCTCCTCCTCCTCATCATCCCTGTCTGCATCTTCTTCGTTTACGCCATCAAAATTGATGTGCATGTTCTGCCGTGTAACAATATTCTCGTCAGAGTTGACGTGCACGTTCGCCTCATTGTGACCTTCACCCCCATAATTCACATCTTCGTCTCCACCAAAGTCGATGATACGGTCAAAATAATCATCGTTGTAACCACCTCTACCGCTACGAACCTCAATTGGAACAGGACCAACTTCATCATCCGCAAGAGCTTGACGGGCAAGGGTCGCAGGGAGTCCAATTTCCACACGGAGAATTGGTCTATCCATTGGACCCCCTAAGTAAATATAACCCTTCAATTCTCGATCATTCTTTATATACAATGGAGCACAACCTTCCATACCTCTCATATATAGTTGATAACTAAACTTTAACTCCGGCCTCCCGCTTAAGCTAATAGACTCATATATTTCGTTTCGCAGATCCTCCAGCAAACAACAATCAACATCGAACCCAATGGGCTTTATATTTGTTCCCATCCTTGGAACCCAACTATATCTACTATCATCCCCAACTATCCATTCTCCATCGTAATCAATCATGATGCTGGTCGGCATAACCTGCATATAAATAAATAAATAAATCATAAAAAAAACTATAATTACAAATGAATTATTCGAATAAATCTAATATTCGAAAACTTAAACATATTCGTGTAACATATTCGAATACGAGAAAAACCGAATAAAGTTCGAATTACTCTTAATACTTCAAAAACTTTATTCGAGTACAAATAATTATTCGAATAAAGTTCGATTAGGCATAGTCTTTTACGAACTAAGATAAATCGAAAATTTATTCGTATAAAATTTGATAACTAATTAACATTATCCGAGTAACGTATTCGATATATTCGAATACGGTGTCCGAATGGAGTATAACGTAAGGAATTTATTCTAATTCCTTTTTCGAACCAATAAATATTCGGATAATTATTCGAATAATCGGAAAAAACGAAATTTTCCTTCAAATTCGCACAGATCTACCATGGAAATGCTACCCATAACTACCCATTGCTGCGAAAATCTAATACCCGGTGCTCGAAATGTAAAATGTCGTTAACATGAACGAAACTTGCAATGCCCGATAATGTAAAATGCGATACATGAATTTTGCCCCATTACTTACTGTATATGAGCTGAAGAACGAAATTGAGATTCTTGGAGCTTGGGTGTTTCGATTTCGGTGGATGCTTCGACGAGTTTTTGCTTCGGTTTCGTACGGTGGTTGGTCGCGTTTATGAAGGTCGTTATATATGTATTTTATTTATTATATATATATGTTTTCTATTTATTTTGGTATTAATTAGGTTTAGCTAATTAATACAAACTTGTTCCTCTTTTTTCAATTGACCAAGTCTCCTTCTTATTTTTTTAAAATGAAACATAAATAGTCCTATTTATCAAATTGACCCCTTTCTGTAGGTAGGATCGGAGGGGTATAATGGTCAAATCAGGTGAGAGCGTGGTAGTGGTTGTCGTAGTAGGGAAATTGGATATGTGAGCCCTCTATCTATCATCAAATTGGAAATGTGCCCTTTATTGTATACTAATTTAATTTTGTGGGATTATTATTTGGTTGATTTTCTCAAACATTGAATAACGATAGTATATTTTTTTGTCAACCATAACTAGGACAAATGGACGGAGCCAATTATCATTATTACTCAAATAAAAAATAGCGACAACCTTTTGTTGTGGATATATAATATGTAAGTAATAATTTAAAATCTAGGCCCTAATAAGATGGTGTTTGGCCAAAGGGCAATGTTCTTTGCATGGCTCCTTGTCGAGGAAACACCTCTCATCGAAAAAGCAACACCAGCAAGTATCTCCTGACAGTCTGAAGCAAGGTTTGAGCTCACATCCGCTGTCTGTAAATGCTTCCACAACTATATATAGTAAAAATTATATAAAATTCATTAGTATACATAACAAAGTGTTTTATATATAGATATGTGTGTGTATATATATATATAAACTAACATTCATTAGGAGGAACGACGAAGAGTGCAACGGCGGCGATGGTCAACAGCAGTATAGTGAAACGGGCAACGTTGGAGTAAGAAGCCATTAGGATAAACTAAATAGTGAATCAATTAGAGGACTGATGTATTATATGTATAGATAAATCTCTTGATGGAAAATTCACATAGGAGACGGCCTTATTTATAGAGCAATGCAGGGCAAGTATTCTTTATTGATTTTCGCCAAATATGTTAACTATGCTAGTTGGAATTCACAGTATACTTTATATTCTACTATATTATGTCGTATAGTGATTACAGTTTCGATACCCATATTATATGTAGGAAGTTAAGAAACCATAAGATTATGTCAGGATTCACAATATATTACCTATATGTGAATATCATAAATTTAAATATCGAGGCTCCATATGGATGAGATGCTGTAATACATGCATATTCGCCAAAATAGAATATTGTAGATTCTCCTAAACTAGTACGCTCTATATATATAAATAATATCACAATATTTTCAATTTTTTAATAAATAAAATTTAATAATATTGATTTTTTTATTATGTAAAAAATTAATTTACGAGAACCGATCTTAGCAAAAAATTATTGATTTGAATAGTTGAAATATTTAACAGAAATTTAATAATTAAAAAAAATTCAGGAAAAAATTTAATTTTCGTTGGAGCATGTCTTCAATTTCAAACTCAAGCCACAACACAACACAAATGCGAGTAATGTTATATCAATTTCGTTTTCGTTATATAATTAAAATTTACCTTTCATATTTTATTTATCCTCACAAATGATTTTTTTGATATATAATAAGTGTTTAAAAATAAAATGTCATCTATTAAACTTTAAAATTTAAATAATTCTTAAAGGAAAGTTTATATGAATGTATATTGACTTTAGGATTTTTTGAAAAAACAGTGCATGTAAAAGAGTAAAAGAAAAATAAAAATAAGTTAATAATGTCCGAGTTCCGTATAGATTTTCTTTTCTTCTTCCCCGACAAGAACAAACATACCCGGGATTATTATGTTCAGCTGATTACCTATTAACAAAAATCAAATTCAGATTCAATCCAGTGAATTGCCCGATGATTTGAAAGTTCTGAAATATTGGGGGTTTATTCGTTCATTTCATTCTGTTGCTTTTTTTTCCCCAAAACTACTGTTTCTTTAGTTGGATGGGTGCGAGTGCTAACGGCGATGCCACAGCCGACGGGCATGGTCACGGCGGCGTCGCCGCAAAGGGGAAAGTTAACGGAGCTGGAACAGATAATTCGGACGCGGCGGGCCCAACACGGAGTTCATTGAGACACAATCCCGGGCTTTCTCTTGACTGGACCCAAGAAGAGCAGTCTACGCTTGAGGATTTGCTGAACAAGTTAGTCTGAAGTTTCTCTTTCTTTCTCGGATGTGTTGTGAATTGTGATTTTTTTTGTTGGGTTGTGGATTTTTGTTTTGCTTGAATACTTGTTATTGGTGTTTTTTTTCAATTTTGCGGGCGTTGGCTGTGATCAACGGCGCATAACCTAGTACGCGAATCGATGATTAATTTGTGATGATGGTGTTTTTGGAAGTTGCTAGATATTCTGAAGCTTCTTTCTATCATGCTTTGAATGTTCACCGAGTGCAAGCCTCATAATTATTGTGTGGAAACTAGAAATTGGAGGCAGTGACGTTGGATTCGTGGGCTTGATGGGTAGTGGTGACCACTTAAGAAATTGATATGTGAATTGTAGAGTTTCCATTAAATAAAATTTTGGTTTGCTCTTAGAGGTTGACCTAGTATTTAAGCACCAAGAGATGATGATCCTGTAGCATTGCTTTGATCCAGGCTCTTTATGTGTCCTCTATTGTGTTTTCTAGATAATTGGCTTATCCTCCTTGCAGATATGCCTCGGATCCCACCATTGTACGGTATGCTAAAATTGCTCAAGCATTGAGAGATAAGACCGTTCGAGATGTTGCACTACGTTGCAGATGGATGAATGTGAGCTATTGTCTTTCTTTTGTTTTAGGATTGCTTGAAAATGGACTGTTGAAATGCCTCAGGCGAACAAATCTATATCTGATATTGAAAGGCCGATAAGCATATGTTATGGTTATGCTTGAGACAGTTGTGGAACTCTCTTTGTGTTGGCTATACGTCGTAATTTTTAGAGGTATTGATAGACTTAAGAGAGACAAGCCCAGTATCAATCCGGACGTGCTTTGACAAATCTGATATTTTCTGCTGAACTTTGGAGTCTTATTTGTCACTCACTGTTTCAGAAAAAGGAAAATGGAAAGAGGAGGAAAGACGACCATAACTCATCAAGGAAGAATAAAGACAAAAAGGTATATATGGAACTTTGTTGTTTTATTGCTATCTGAATCAACTCTCCATGTGAATACTTGGGATAAAATTGGTATTTTCTTCCATTTCCTCTTCTAGAAATGTCAGACACGTGACAGTTGATTAGTTTATCTCCCAAGTGTTTGATCTCGGCTTAATATACTCTCTAGTAAAAGCTATCTTTCTACTGGTTTATCAGGAAAAAGGTACGGACTCACTGCCTAAATCTTCTCAAGCAGCCCCACATTCCAATGGCCCTTCCTATGCTCAATCAATGATATCAGCTGACAGCGATGATGGAATCTCATACAAAGGTCCGTGTGGCTCTGGCTCCTACTTTTGATACTTTTATCTTGGTAATTCGTTTTAAACTTTTGATACGAGTAACTTGCTAATGCCTGTTTGCCGTTTTACTAAAGTCAAATGGGGCTTTGTTGTGTTTTTCCCCAGTTTGTGTTTGGAGAGGCTCACCAAACACATGATTATGCTTCAGAGTTTCTACAAAACCAATCCATGGCTATTTATAATCGTGAATAAAATGAGGATATCTGTAACTTTTGTGTGTATGGTTTTGATATCCATTGTTGATTCACCCGAACCCGCTCGTGTTTTTAGCTATTGGCGGTGCTGCTGGTCAGCTTCTTGAGCAAAGTGCTCAGGTCTTGGATCAAATTTCGGCAAACTTTTCTGCTTGCAAGGTACTGATTGCATTATCGCATATATTTCTCGATGAGAGTTTTTTCTTCAATATGCATTTAAGCAGCTATGTTTGGTGATTCCATGGCTTCAATCCTATTTGCTAACTACGATTGGTTGAGTTACCATTAACATCAATATATTCCACGTTACATGCAGGTTCATGAGAACATCAATCTCTTTTGTCAAGCTCGAACAAATATCCTTCAAATCTTAAATGAGTAAGTCCCATACACTTATTTTTTCGTGATGCAGTTGAGCTTTTACTCAAGTAAAAGCTCTCAGTTCAAATTGTTGTTAGTCATAATCTCTACGGTTTACTGCCAGCTTCATTGATATTCCTGAGATTATGAATCAAATGCCACCATTGCCTAAGTTGAACGAAGAGCTTGCCAACTCCATCCTTCCTCGAACGACCTTGCCCAAGAAATCTTGAAGGCTCCTATCCTTGCTTATAGAAGTGCTCTTAACTCGAGCCCTAGAATCTAGATATTTGTAGCGAAGACGCATCATATTTGCTGGCTCGAATGTCTCTTCAAGTTCATTTCTTTAAATTTGCTGTTGTCGTGTTTCTTAGTTTGTATTTGCTTTTGGTATTTGTAGTTATCGTTTCCGATGTTGTCTGTTTAGTTTGCTGAATGCAGTGAAGTGGCATAGAACTTGTTTTTAGTCTTGTACATGCTGGTTTTGGTCAGAGAAAGAGGTTTAATTCATTTTAAGGAAGTTGTGGAACAACAAATTATTCATATAAGATTTCGATTAGGTATCGAGTCGGCTACTATTTTCTATAGAAGATATTTTCCGTTTCTGCCCATCACCTTTCCCCCGTTTGATATTCTATTAAAAGTTTAAACATATAAGAAAATGGGTGATGCAAACTATCACGTAACTCCCCTGTCAGAGAAAAATATCACTGAACCCTCCGTTTTACTGTTTGTACCAGTTTCTTCAATTACACTGTACCTTTCTATGTTTGTATTGTGTACCACAGTACGTTGATATAGTGTACCTAAATGTGTTGTATGGTGTATCTGCGGCGGATCGAGGCACCAATCCGTGAAAAAATTAGGTACACTGTAACAACTAATTTAGGTACATTATAACAACGTATTGTGGTACACAATACAAACATAGAAAGGTACAGCCTGACTTCAAAATGTAGTACGAACGGTGAAATGGGAGTTAAATGATATTTTTCTCTGGCTGGGGAGTTATGTGATAAAAATTTGCAAATAAGGATTTAAGTCCCTAAGAAAATGCAATTAATTCGACATGAAAAAAATTTGACTCTCAGCACTACAACGACCCAAGGCAAAACCCATTCGGTGCAAACTAAAAATTCTTGCTCACTTGTGCAAAATCTCAAAAGCTAAAATCCTTTGTAGAAAAACACGTTAACGCAGGAAACTTTTCCTGCGTAACTTATTTCACAGAATTAATTATTAAGAATTCTTCTCGGATTAGAGAAAAAAAGAAAGGGAAACGGCAAAAAATGGTTGAGCTGACGCCTGAAGAAGAAAAGCGAAAAATTAGAGAAATTACTTCGGCAGCTGAAGCCCTAACTAAAGCGGGCGATACGTTTTATTTAATCGCCCATAGGTATGATTTTTATTTTTTTTCGTGTTGTTTTCCTGGATCTGTACTATTGTGGAGGCATGGCATGTATTGGTCTAGTGTTTACTAGTATAGGTTATTCTAATTCTTATACCATGGTTTTATGTGTGCGTGTGTGTGTGTGTGTGTGAATCTCTGTTATAGTTTGGTGGATTTTCTGGATTTTCCTTGATTTTTTAGTGTGATGTATGGATGTAGACTTTCGTAATGTTTTTATTGCAATGCATATGGATTGATTTATTTCTGCTCAAAGAAAACTTCTTGTGTTTCCTTTTCTAATTATTTTGGTATGTGTGTATGCATACTGAATTAGTTTACTTCAGTTGTTTCAATATGCTGCATTTAGAGGAAGATGGTATTTGGGTAATCCGTTAAGGCTGCAGGAACACGTGTTGAGAATATTCTGCGTATCAAAAATGCAGTTTCTTCGTATGTGCTAACAAAGTAAATGCTGTTAGATGAATTTAAATAATCCCCGAAGAAGAATTGAAGGAACCCGTTTTTTGTGTTAAATCTTGTTGGTTTCACCTCATAATCCTCTGAATTAAGTGTTTGGCATGCTATAGTCTCTAATATGGTTTTTAACTTACCCTCCTACCCATTTGTGTTTGGTAATACTTACCGATAGATGGTGGCAAGATTGGCTTGGGTATGCAAACCATAAGCAACCAAGTGAGGGATCTTCTGCAACTGACCATCACGATTCAGTGGGTTCAGCTACATTGAAGAAGCCTTCTGCTATTGACAACTCTGACTTGATAAAAGAAGCATCATCTGATGATTCAGCTACAGTTGCTGAGCTTCGCGATATCTTAGTTGAAGGCACTGATTATATATTGCTTCCCGAACTAGTCTGGAATCAGTTACATGCATGGTGAGTTTTTATAGTTGGAAGCGCTGATTATATCTTAGTGTACGTTTACATATTTTGACGAGTTGACCTAAAATGAGATGTTCCGAATCAGGTATGGAGGTGGTCCTGTGTTGGCTCGGAAAGTGATTAGCACAGGTCCTTCACAATCAGAATTGTCGGTAGAAGTTTATCCTTTACGGCTGCAGTTGCATTCGATGCCGAAAGGTGACCGTTCGTCCATAAGAATTAGCAAAAAGGTTAGACTGTGTCGTCCCCCATCCTTTCTATTCCAAAACAAATATCTGATTTGGTCCTTTGTGTAACTAGTATGCTGTATTTCTTCAACAGGAAACGATTGGTGAACTTCACCGAAGAGCTTGCCAAATATTTGATCTATCGCCAAAGAATGTGAGTTCTCTCTCTCTCTCTCTCTCTCTCTCTCTCTCTCTCTCTCTCTCTCTCCCCCCTGTCATTTAGTGTTTTTCTTCGTTTTGATTTCATTGAGTTTTACCAGCTGAAGCATGTATTTTTTTTTCCTTAGGTATCCATTTGGGACTACTTCAGCAAGAGAAAGCATGCACTGATGACTGACATCGAAAAGACACTTGATGATGCAAATATACAAATGGATCAGGATGTGAGTGACTTCTTTAATATTATTGTTCAAAATATTGGAAGTTCTAATATACCATTTTTACACTTCAATTGGCAATCAGATTTTGGTGGAGGCTGTTGGGAGTAAAGGCGAGGGTGTTGGTGGCTCAAATGGAGAAAATGGAACTTTGCATAATGGAACTGTGTCCACAAGTAAGTCTGCACTAAAAAATGGTAGTTAGTTCAAATTTCCAATCGCAGAACATAAATCTTGAGAGTGCATCTGAATCAGGTGGTGTCACTACAAGGGGGTCTTCATGTGGTCTAACTGGATTGGCAAATCTTGGAAATACTTGTTTTATGAACAGCGCCATCCAATGCCTTGTTCATACGCCAGAATTCGCCAAGTACTTTCGTGAAGATTATCACGGTGAAATAAATCGCCAAAATCCTCTGGGCATGGTTGTAAGTCCAGTTCTCAAACTTTGGTTTAATGTAGAGAAAGATTTAACGTTTTCATGAGTGATTACAGCTTTTAATAAAAAAGGCATCTCACGAAGATAGTTTAGTTAGATACCAAACTATGGGATGTTTCTTATGGAAACTTCATTATCTGAATCGTAATAATATTCATTGCAGGGGGAGCTCGCTTTAGCATTTGGTGATTTATTAAGGAAACTATGGGTACCAGGACGCACGCCGATTGCTCCCAGGGCATTTAAGACAAAGCTCGTTCGCTTTGCACCACAGTTCAGTGGTAATGGTCAGCATGATTCCCAGGTTTGGTGTCTGTATGGAGAGTCTTTATGAAACAATGCAAAACTCTAATGAAGGAAACTGACAAGCATTGTCCCTATCCCATCATTGTTGTTTATTTGCAGGAACTCCTTGCATTTTTGTTGGATGGACTGCACGAAGATCTAAACCGTGTCAAGCAAAAGCCATATGTGGAATCTAGGGATGCTGACGGCCGTCCTGACGAAGAAGTTGCAAATGAGTATTGGGCAAATCATATTGCTCGTAATGATTCGATCATAGTTGACGTGTGCCAAGTGAGTAGTGTGATTTTTTGTTGGATTTTGGTTCCTGAGCACTCATGATCCATTTTTAGTTCATTAATCACGTATGGTTCATGGTGGTCAAAGAATGAACACTGAAGTTTGTGGTTTAGTGACAAGGTCATTTGTATCACTTGTGTTGTTCTTTTATGGCTCAATTACTATTGCAAGCTACTACATGAATTAGTATTTTTTGTTATGTCCTCTCATGAGTGGCGTTTAGCTATGAATCATTGGGAAAGTTTATATGCAATTCTGGTCTCATTATTCTTCGATGATTGGGGATTGCTTCTCTGTGTTTGGTATTTCTATACGTAACTTTCTCACGATATATTTTTTTTCCCAATTTGTTCCAGGGTCAATATAAGTCAACTCTCGTCTGCCCCCAGTGTAACAAAGTTTCAGTTACATTCGATCCCTTCATGTACTTGTCAGTGCCACTTCTGCCCACAGTCTCTCGTAGCATGACAGTTACGGTATTTACTTGCGATGGAAGCGCACTGTCATCATCTTACACAGTGTCGGTTCCTAAGCAAGGAAGGTGCCGTGATCTAATCCAGGCTCTGAGCAACGCTTGTGTCTTGCAGCTCGGCGAAAAGCTCTTACTTGCAGAGGTGGTTCTTTTGCTCAAACTCCTAGGGTTTGACCTATCAAATACTTTCACGTCAAATTTGATGTGTTTCTATTTATGAGTTTGCAGATAAGAGGACACTTGATCTACCGATTCTTGGAGGATCCATTGGCGCCTTTGTCTACCATAAAGGAAGAAGATCACCTCGCTGCCTATAAAGTCCCGAAATCTCTGAAGAACACAAAGTTCCTTCAGTTAATCCACCGGCGTCAAGAACAGTACGTGATATTACAAGCTGCATATTCATAACAAAATCGTATTGCTTACTATTATCCATTTTCGTGCATTTTTCAGGGGAACGGGAAATGCTCAGAGCTGGAAGCCTTATGGGACGCCTCTTGTTTCACTGATTTCATCGGATGATACTGTTACAAGGGGCGATATACAGCTGATCGTTAACAAGTTACTCTCACCATTTTTAAGAACACAAAAGTCGTCAGGAATAGGTTCATCGAATCAAAATTCAAGCGATGCTGATCCGAAAGGAGATAAAGAAGTGCCAGTGCAGAAACTTCGCCTGCAGCTGGTTGATGAGAATAACGCATGCGTTGATTTGACCGTGGATGATGAGAAGGTTGTGAAGCTTCCATCTTCTTCGTCTTCCATACTTGTATTCGTTGACTGGTCAGAGAAGCTCTTAGAATGCTACGATACGAGCCACATAGAGACCCTTCAAGAAGTTTGTAAGCCTGGGCCCGTGAACAAGAAAGCTCGCCACGAACCCCTCTCTTTGTATGCTTGCCTCGAAGCTTTTACTCGCGAGGAGCCTTTGGTCCCCGAAGACATGTGGTAAAAACTCAGTTTATACCCTTTTTTCTGTTCAATATTCTTCTTTCGATGGCTCTTAACATTTTTTTACTGGGATTGAAGGTTTTGTCCTCAGTGCAAGGAGAGGCGCCAAGCGAGCAAGAAGCTAGATCTTTGGAGGCTTCCAAAAGTCCTCGTCATTCACTTGAAGAGATTCTCTTACAGCAGATCGACGAAGCACAAGTTGGACACATTCGTTAATTTCCCCATCCACGACTTCGATCTGACGAACTACGTTGCCAACAAGAGCAACGATTCGCGTCAGATCTACGAACTTTATGCCCTGACGAATCATTATGGTAACATGGGATGCGGCCATTATACTGCATATATTAAGGTGGTACACACTCCCTGTAATTTTATTTCGGAACAGATATGAGGTAAGAGTTTATCCTCAAATGACTGTTTTTTGTCCTTCGTTAGGTTTCTGACGAAAACAAGTGGTACGACTTTGACGACAATCATGTGTCCCTCATCAGCGAAGATGAAGTGAAGTCAGCTGCTGCGTATGTGCTGTTCTACAGAAGGGTTGATGGCCAACACTCTTCTCCAACAAGCGATGGAGTGCAGTAAACATCGGCATTAGAACTGAGTTCCCATTAGATATGATATGTTGTACAGCCCTCAATGGCAGACTTCGATGATTACAGAATTTAGGGAAAAAAAAGGCAAGATGAGTAGGAACGAACTTGAGACAAGAAATTTGACTTTACTTTTGTTTTATAGCTTTATGTTGATGTATATTAACGTCATATACCCGAGATTATTAGACCAAGCAAGCCTTATAACAAGGGCACTTTTCATTTGAGGTCCCGAAGTTTCATTTGGGATTCAGATCATGTCATGAAAACTAAACGATCATCCGGTACGAGTTGATGATCATTCGATACTAGTTCAATTTTGCCGTACCACTTCATTGTTCAGAAATAATGATATGTTGAAAGCTTGTAACACAAAACGATCATTCTATACCAGTTCACATAACTTTTATACCACTTTTGTAAGTTAGGTCCTTATTTTTAAATTTTACAGAAATTGAGTCTTTTAAACTAAAGTTTCTTCTTCTTTTTTTTTTCTAATTTAACTTCAATAAGCGTGTCTCTCTCTAGGATTTCTCTCCTCTCTCTCACCTAACTCTCTCCAACAACAGCCGCTGCACAAGAAAAGAGTTTTCTCCCCCATCCTCCATTAATGGAAGTGGGGGAGGTCTTTGTTCTCCCTTTCTCTTTTTTTTTTCTGCTTTTCTTTATCTTTTTTTATTTTTTATTTTTTATTTTTTGGTCATCGCCGCCCTCCCTCCCCCGCCAGCCTCGCCGTCTCGCTTCCCGGCAGCCTTCCGCCCGGCCTCGCTTCCCCGACAGCCTTCCGCCCCGCCCCGCCTCGCCGCCCGCCGCTCCTCCTCCCTGCCGCCTCGCCGCCCCGCCCGCCGCCTCCCTCGTTTCTCTCGACCCGCAGGAGCTTTTTCTTCCTTGTGGAGCCCCAGTCCGATGAAATAAAAACCTAGAAGTCGAAGGCCAAGTGAAAGTGAAGAGTATTGTAGATTTAGCTTAATAGCTTTTCTGTTATAGGTTCTTTAGTTCTTGGTCGTAGATAATGGTTTTGTTTTCTGTCGGTTTTTGTCCCTTGTGTACCTTTTTCTCCCCACGTGGGACTGTTGTGCCCCCATGTGGGGTTGTGCTGTGCTCGTTTGTGAGCCTTTGTTCTCCCTGTTGACGATGTACCGGTGAGACCCTTTGGGCTATTTAGCCACTGTATCTTTGTTGATTTATACAAGCTATAGTTTCGGAAAAAAAAACTAAAGTTTTTTCTGACAATGTCTGAATCTTAAATTAAACTTGTGACGGCCTGAATTCAAATATACCCTTATAATAACAAACCTTCTAGTATGTGATGATGTCATACAATGAGCCGGTGACGTAGAAGAAAAATGGGCCGAGGCCCATCAGTAGAAAGTATCCAGGCTGGTTATCAACGTAGCCCAACTAACTTAGCTAGGGTTTTAGTTCTTTGTTGGTATATAAGAGCTGGTTTTCTTATTCATCTTTCTCGTTCTCTCGACTCGGAGCACCATCGAGGAAGATCCTAAAAATGGTGAGATTCTCAGACATCAATAGATTTTGTATATGTATATTATGAATTATACGATGTATGATGTGTTTTAGAGTGTTTTTATAGTCATTTCAACGGTGCGAAAGTGGCTAATGTTCAATTTATATGTTTTAACTCTCGTTAGCTTTCTGTATGTTGTGCGTATTGTTCGCAGCTGCACCTATTTGGTTATTACTTATTAGCTCTTGTTTTCGTACTATGTGAGTTTTAATTGGGCATGGATATCTGTCTGCAGGCGTTTGTGAAGGCCCAGAAGAGTAGGGCTTACTTCAAGCGGTTCCAAGTTAAATACAAGAGGAGGAGGCGTAAGTCTGGCCCTGCATAAGTTTGCCGAATATTTCTTTCAGTTTTTTGCAGTTTCATGTCATAGTTACACATGAGATTTTTAATCTTGGATACAGAGGGAAAGACCGACTATAGGGCAAGGATTCGTCTGATAAATCAGGATAAGAACAAATACAACACTCCGAAATATCGGTTTGTTGTCAGATTAGTATCCTGGTGTTCCACCTTATGAATGATTCTAGAATTTTATGAAAAAGATGTGGATTTGCTTCATATGTCTGCTAGGGGTATATTTATTTGTTTCATTTATTTTCGTCATTGTCATGTAATCACGTGGTGCTGTTGTCTCATACCTCATATTCAGTATATTGGATCCCTTAACATGAGTTTCAGACCAACCAAGACATCATCGCCCAGATTGTGTCTGCTAGCATTGCTGGTGATCATGTCCTCAGTGCTGCTTATGCACATGAGCTGCCTCGCTATGGTCTTGAAGTTGGCCTCACCAACTATGCAGCTGGTATTATTCGCTAAGCATTCATTTGTTTATACGTTTTAATAAGGTCCTCCCATTACATGCTTACATGGTAATTTTGTGTTTTAGCTTACTGCACTGGACTGCTATTGGCTCGCCGAGTTTTGAAGAAGCTCGAGATGGATGGCGAGTATGAAGGAAATGTTGAGGTATGTTTGGCTTTATTTTGCTTACCAGATGAATATGCAGTTCGTTGATTCTTGTAAGTTGCGTTATTATTTTATGTGATGGATGTTAATTTGAGTTGGAACTACCAATCTTTTTCTAGGCTACTGGGGAAGACTACTCTGTTGAACCATCTGAAAGCAGGCGTCCTTTTCGTGCCCTCCTTGATGTCGGCCTTATCCGTACTACAACTGGGAACCGTGTTTTTGGTGCCCTCAAGGTAAAATAATTTTCGAAGTTCAACAATCACTTCCTTTCACCTTTTTATGTTATACCTTATTATTCTTATGAGTACTATTGTTTCTTCCATGTAGTGTATATATATTTTTAACATCGCAGTTGTTATTTAAATTCTTAGGGAGCTCTTGATGGTGGGCTAGATATCCCACACAGTGATAAGAGGTTTGCTGGGTTCAATAAGGAGAATAAGCAGCTTGATGCTGAAACTCATCGCAAGTATATTTATGGAGGGCACGTTGCTGCTTACATGAATGTAAGTTTTACATCCTTTGTTTCATCAATTGCGTAGAAGTGGAACATGGTCCAAGCTCAATCCTTTGGATTTGGTTATTTATCATGATTCAGATCATGAGAAGTGCTTTCGCTTCTTTAAGAAGCGGGTTTAATAGATGATTTTCTGCTAAATGTGCAGACTTTGACGGAGGATGAGCCTGAAAAGTATCAGACCCACTTTAGTGAGTATATCAAAAGGGGCATTGAGGCAGATAACATCGAGGAGTTGTACAAGAAAGTCCATGCTGCTATTCGTGCTGATCCCACGGAGAAGAAATCTGAGAAGCAGCCCCCGAAGGAACATAAGCGGTAACTATCCTCTTGTTATTTGATCTTCTGAAAGTGCTTGTACTCATTGTTCTTAATTTTGTTGTGGTAAGAGCAATTTACTTGGAAACATAATTGGTCTTAGATAAGATCCGATCAATGAGCCTAGTACAAGTGATTCTCCACTGTAACTGCAACCCAAGAGAGTTTCCACAATATGACGTGATCGAATTAGCTTAGCTATATTTTACTAATAAGCTTAGCTATATGTTACTTTCTGTTGTGTTATTTATGAATTTCAAAGTCATAATTATCCAAATTGCTTGTTCAGATACAACCTTAAGAAGCTAACGTATGAGGAGAGGAAGGCCAAGCTGATTGAGAGGTTAAATGCTCTAAATGCAGCTGGAAATGGTGATGACGACGAGGAGGACGACGATGAGTGAAAATACAATCGTCGTTAATCATATAAGTTCTTTCAGTTTTGAATTTTGTTGTGTTAGATACACCGTCCCTTATGTTGCATTTCAGCTATATATGACTCTGTTCGAAGTCTTGTTTGTTTCCTGGAAAAATGAGACGAGCTGCACTGCTTTCACTTTTGCTGTATTTATCTTCTTTGGGCTTTTCGTATACAATTTCTTGCTCTAATAAACAGTAAGAAACCAGCCGAAAGGTAACTTTTTCTGTCAGCTGTAACGAAGACAAGTTTGAGAAAATTGAAGTCAGCGATTCATTGAAAACCATTGAAGATTGTACAAGTCAATTCATAAATTGTTGCCTGATATTTAGAAACCAATCGAAATTGCGAAAAAGGGAACGACAAATAGGAGATCAAGCAAACAGGCTCACATAAAAGTGCGTGCGTGCGTGGGTAGGACGCACGAACAATCACACTCGCCGATCCCTTAGCAAGCGCGAGAGATTTTCCAAATTGATCGCTCTCTCTTTCCTTTTCGAATCGTTTCATCTCAATCATCACTCGTTTAGTCTTCTCCAGTCACACCGTTCACTTCGAGAGCGATTCGATGGGCAGGGCCTCAATTGTATTCAGAGGTGAGATTATGATGATTGTCTCTGGTTTAACTCGCGTACTTTGGTAGGTTTTTCTTTTCGAACTTTGAATGAATGTTCGGGGGTTTCTGTTCTGTAGAAGCTGCTCTTCCGTTCTGCGGTTTTTTTAGGGTTTAGTTGTTGGCTTTTTTAGATTGAGGGTTTAGGGCCCTATTTTAGATGGGATTTATTCGAATGGTACTCTTGCAATTTTCTATCAAGAGTATAATTATATGCGTGGAATTAATCTTTTGGAATGATAACAGTAGAGTGTAGAAGTCTTATCGAAGTATAACTATATGAACTTCTCATTGTTTAATTTCCAAGTAATTTGGCTTTCTTTGTTCATGGTGTTGTGCCGCTTGCCTATCATTTTGAAATTACGGATCACCGCGTAGTTGATTGCCCATTGTTTATTCCACTGTATGCTAAGCTGTAATGTGCTATGCCCGTGTGAGGCACTGACTGATGGATCCGGATTACATGAAGTTTGGAAGAGGTAAGACTTTTTGATGTCAAACTTAATTGCCTTGTGTGTTTTATTCTTTTTCTTTTTCGAATTTTTGGTTGGACCAATTCAGCAATATATGATGGTGTGGTTGGGAGTATGTTGCTGGTGATTAATTACCAGCAAATTTTTATGAAATCATTCTACTTGAAGATATTGCATCATAAGGAGAGTACACATAAAATAAAATTGGAGAAATTGCTAAATCTCTCTTGTGTTGATGCAGAGGTTCATAGAAAGCTTTATTTGTTTTGGTACTTGTATTCTAGTTAGTGAGTCACTTCAGCCTATGCTGTGCTCGTGGAGCTTGTATTTCAGATCTAGCATCTCTATTAACCAGCTCTTATTCTGATTCTTGAAAGAAAGGGCCGAAAGAGGTTACAGGGAGTTTGGATCTTATACATCTCTACAAATTGTTGCCCCATCATGATTTCTTCTGCAAGAGGTCACTTCCTGTCTCAGTTTCGGACACACACTACCTTCACAATGTGGCTGGAGACACAGAATTAAGAAAAGGCGAAGGAATGCAACTGGATCAGCTTATTCAGGGTAGACCGTTATCACGGGAAATCCGTGGCCACATTCAACCTTTTGACTTAGATATTCTAAGGGATTCCGTTCAACTGCTCGAAACAGCTCCAGTTGATCTACCTCCCGTGAGTTTCTTCTCTGAGTGTTGCTCGATCTGATTGAGGTCCATAATTGGAGCCTTTGCAGTGCCTTTCTCTGGCTGCAAATATTAATATTATATGACTGATATTTGGTTCTTGATGCTAGTTTGAGAAGGGTACTCCCACCTTTGCTGCCAAGTCAAAAAACTGAGCCTATGGAGAAGGAGAAGAAGCATAAAAAGCACAAAGACAAGGATAAAGAGCATAAGAAGCACAAACATCGGAATAAAGATCGTAATAAGGACAAGGACAAGGATAATGATAAGAAAAAAGATAGAAGTGGCCATTATGACTCTGGCGATAATCGTTCAAGGAAACCTCATGAGAAGGTTTGGCACTAGAGCCTTGTGATACCTACCTGAGTAACATGCAATCAGGACTATCTTAGTAGAATACGCAGTATGATCTGAAGCTAATTTGGAGTCCAAAATGTTAAATATACCATGAATCTACATTTATGTCTGTCAGTATGGTAAGTCATCAAAGCATTGTGTAACATAGATGAGAATTGACTGGAAAGCGTTGAATCTTAATTAATAAGGATTTCATCTTTCCCAGGCTACCCGATATGTCATTAGATTGTTATAAGGGTTGACGCTTACCTTGGTTAGTTGATTATATTGAAGTTTTGCTTGACCTCTAATCTATTTGTCTTCCTGATTGGTTCAATGATTTCAGAAGAGAAAGCATGAGGGTGACGATGATCCCGACGATATTAATAAGCAAAAGAAGAGTAAGGTAAAAAACATAACTTTATGGTTTGTTTTCCATTGTTTTTGGACTTTATCCCGTGCTGATTTAATGTACCAAGCTTTATTTGAATAGTTTTTAAAAAATTCTTATTACATTTTCTTTAGTCTTTCCATCTCGTTCTCATTCACAAACTTATGCAGCAATAGAGTGGGAAGATTGACGAAATGAGAGCCATCAGAGTGGCTGGCTGAGAAGTCTTTTTTCATCAGAGATTTTTATCATCAAGTGTTGACTGTGAAAACAGAGGGAAGCTTTTCTTAGTTTGTCAATTTCTGTAAGGTATGTAGTCAACCGATCTCAGCTTCTAAACTTTTTTCGCCGAAAGTTTGGACTTCACGATGATCGTAAATGCACTTAATAATGGTGATATGTATTGTTGACAGTCTTGAAGTCCCATGATAATATCCCAGGTATAACGTCTTACTTCACTCTTTTCCATGCAGAACCATATTTTTGCGGTGGATTTGAGGTACTTTAACACCATGGAAATGACCCTTCCTTGTTCCAAGATCTCCTTGATCATAATCATAGGCTGTCCTGTTTATTGCAGAGGCAAAGAAAACTTCTGCCTGATTCTCTGGTTTTTACTTTTTAGTAATGTGCTATTATTGTACAGCTGAGTCGCTTTGTTCCTCTCCAGAAGCTGAATGTTGTGTTATTAATGATCTGATTCTACACAATTTTGTCTTGGGAAAAACTATTATTTAAAAAAGAAAAGGAGATGGGAAATAGCAAATTGAGGAGTGGTAGAAAGAAAAGCAAAGGTCATACCATACTCATAGATAAAGGTCAGTGCATGTGGTTTTTGGTCATTGGTGTCAGTCAGCTGTGCTTTTTGTGCGTGTTCAGTCTCAGACACTGCCTCTCCTCTCCTCTTAATAATTAATAGTAATGATAATTAAATAAATAAAACATCTCATTTTTATACCGGGAAACAAGCAACACTTTACTCTCTCAATTAAGAAACCCTCGGAAAACTATGGCGTGAGTTCGCTCTAATTCTCCGAAGCTGATCAGTCGCTCGCGGCCCTGCGCTGGCTACATCATTCACAGGTCGACTCGTTAGAATCTGATCTTCGTTTTGGTACTTTCGTCGAGCTAGCTTTGTGCATAGTCACGGATCGAGTCTTGTATGTCGATAGCTTGATAACTATTGCGTTACCGAGTTACTTACTATACGTGTTGTTTGAATTCTAAGTTTGGTTGCATTTTGGTTATTTTTAATCTTCGGTTTTTTTGTTAACCTCGACTTTATATTTTGTTTTTTTTGTTGTTATTTAATTATATCTGTAAAGTTGTCTGACGCAGAGTTTGTTGATCAAAGTTTTTCAGCTGTCAATTATTGTTTTCCGGTTTTCTAGGTTGGGAATAGGTTTTCTTGCGTTTAGATCTTTTGAGAGAAATAGTGTTTTTGGTCTTCTTCGAGTGCTCCTTTTTTTAAGTTTAATTTGGAGATTGTTTATTTTTGCCTTCTTACGTTTTGGTTTCCTTGTTTGTTTGATAGTACCATGTGTATGTTGAGCTTAAGTGTCTGATACTGCAATCACCATTCACCACAAATGTATAGTTTTCACACAAAATAAGTAAATGAAATGAACAAGATTTTGTCTTTTTCTTTGTGTTGACGTGATTTGTGTTGCTTTCTTTTCGATGATTTTGAGGTATCATGTGATTGTGTTGACGTCATATTTTGTAGATTTTGAAATATGCTTGGTTTTTTGTTTAACGGTGGCAATTGAGCTTTCTGTTCCTGGCCATGACGTTAGTCTTCATTTTTCTTGTCTGCTTTTCTCCCTTCACCTGCTTTTGTTTCCTTGTAGATATCGTGCTTTTGTCTACCATACCATGTTTTTTCCCATGTAAACCTGCATTAAAACTTTATGTTATTTATTACGCACAGCTGGTTTGCGTTCTTTCTGAACAGACATTTCGTGCTCTGTTTACAGGAATTCTATGCCATGGAAGACAGCTTATCAGTTGATTCGCTAATGGAATCCACAACCTCTAAAATCCAACAACTTCAGAAAGCCTTTGCCGAACTTGAAAGTCATCGAGCCATCACTCTCAACTTGAAATGGAAACAGATTGAAGAACATTTTCATGGGCTTCAGAAATCCTTGAAGAGACGCTTTACTGAGCTAGAAGAAAAAGAAAAGGAACTTGAAACTAAAGTTGTTGAGTCCAAAGAGATTTTGGATAAGCGCGAAGCTGCTGTTTTGTATAAGGAGCAATACTCGCTCGAGAATCTTCAACAGAAGCGAGACGCCACTGTGTCGGCCATTTTCAGTGCAATGGGAAAGCATGAGAAGCCATTTGTTTTTTCAGGTGTCTCTGATTTATCTTCCCAAGTTGGAGCTCAAGTTACACATGAGGAAACACCGAATGCATTAGTTTGTGTTACTGGTTATGGTGTTAAAAACACTCTTGAACATATAAATGCACAAGTAAAGGCTTATCCTCATCTTGTCAAATTGTGCCAGGAGATGAATTCTGAAGGACTTCACAGTTTTATATCTGAAAACCGCAAGGACCTTGTTACTCTAAAGGAGGAACTTCCTATTGCACTAAATGCTGCATCCAATCCTGCCTCGTTAGTTTTGGACTCACTAAAGGGTTTTTATGGCACGAACATTCCAAACTTGGATACGAGGAAAGATTCTAACATCTTAGGACTTCGCCGAACCTGTATTATGCTTATGGAGTGCCTCAGCAGCTTATTTCTCAGTCTTGGCATGGATACCCTCTCTGGTCTTATCTTGGGAAATGCTAAGGAGCGTGCAAAAGCGATTGCAGAAGAGTGGAAGCCAAAGTTAGACGACCTCGACGTTGATGCCAGCAATGGAAATTCCCTGGAGGCCCATGCATTCCTGCAACTTTTGGCAACCTTTCACATTAATTCAGACTTTGATAATGCATTCTTGTCCAAATTAATACCAATGGTGTCTCGTCGCCGACAGACTGCTGAATTATGCCGTTTCCTTGGGCTGTCCGATAAAATGCCAGGTTACTTGCTTTGACATTTAAAAAAAGTCTTGCGTGATTATGGAAGTTGCCGAATGTAATATCTTCTGATCAGTTGCCTAGTTGTTATTCAGATAGCTGACACCTCGTATGTTCTTATCGTTTGCCATGTCTTGCCAGGTGTGATTGATATTTTGGTGAAAAACGGAAGGCAAATCGATGCCGTCAATTTAGCCTTTGCATTTGAGCTTGTTGATCAGTTCCCACCAATCCCGTTGCTGAAATCCTACTTGTCTGAAGCCAAGAGGGTTCCATCAATAGCCAAACCTGGAAACAAATCACCCGTTTCTTCTATGCAGGTTCCGTAATCAAATAAAACTTCGTACTTATTATGGATGACATGTGTCAACACACGTGTACATTAAGTATGCATCTTCAATCAATATTTCATGGATATGACTTCATAATTGCTGCATCATGGAAACTTTTAACAAACTATGGAGAGCAACTTTGCACAATATGCATGTTCCATATTAAATTGTTGCTGAAATTCTCTGTTTTTTCTCCATTTGGTCCAGAGCGGCGTGAACGAGAAAGAGCTGACAGCGGTTAAAGCTGTTATCAAGTGCGTCGAAGATCACAAACTCGAAGGTCAATTCCCAATGGTACCACTCCAAAAACAAGTCCTCGAAATGGAGAAGGCAAAGGCCGACAAGAAACGAGCTACAGAAGTATCCAAGCCACAGTCCAAGAGAATTCGTGCCACTAATAACCACTATAATGCTCACGCCGTTCCACGGGTCGCTAACGCTCCAATGGACCAAAACTTCAAAAGTGTCGACGAAAGGTACCCACAATTCGGTTACAATAGAGCTTATGCTTACCCTATTCCTTCGTTTGTGGGCACGACTCCTTATAACTTTGCTCCAAGCCACGGCGGCGGCTTCTTTGGAAGTGCTTATCAGTATCAAGCCACTTACTTGCACTGATGAGAATGGAGAGAAATCAGTGACTGATGTTGATCTGTTGACATGTTAGGTATTGAGTGACCCTCTTTAATGTTATATATTATGTTTCACTTCCTCGAACTTTTTTCTTGTTGAAAGTGTCCTTGTTGTAAAACCTGATATCATGTAACAACTTGTAATAGTTGTTGCACACGGTTGTCTAATGCTCATGATTTTGTAATGTTGATGTTGTAGTGTGTTAGGTCAAATCGAATGGTTTACTTCTCACCATGGGCACAATAGAAGATGTCTGATTCCGAGTTATGAGCCAACACTAACTTGAATATTACAGTGTTCGCCAATCATGTGTCCGAGTGATGTTAGAATCAAAGACCAAATGGACGGAAGAGTACATTGAAAGGAAAAACAAAATCGATGTAGCAAATCGAAGAAATTGCCTCAACATCAAGTAAGGATTTGGGACAGAGTTACAAGTAAGAAACCTCAACATGATTATCGAAGGGATGTGCCGGTGACTAAAGGGCCTGAAATATCAGCAAATATCAAAACCAGGCGAGTGGTAACGGCCTGTAGTAGTTTCATATTGCAAGTGTAAGAGAATAACATTGTCTGAATTGTTCTTGTTTTATTCTCAACTCAGACAAGAAGATGAACTTGCTAAATTCAATCCTACGACCGATCGAACATCAAAAAATAAAATTGAAATGAAAAAAGAAATTAGAATCAGCAGCAAGGTGAGGAAAAGAATGCTCGTCACTCGTCAGCCTTGTCGGCCGAAGAACATATATATAGTGGCGAGGATTGTGGGCTAGCTAGGTTGCCCTATTAAATGGGCCGATCTATGACTGTTTGTCTATTGTCTTTATCCATTTAAATGGGCCTTGAGAAAACTATCACGACACGTGTCCAAGTCGCAGGGGTAACTTGGTAAATAGCTGCAACAGTGAGGCCAGAGAGTGGTCCCCACAAAACGGTTTCGCTTTTTCACTTGCTATTAAAACCCCTCCAAACATCGATAACAACACTCGCTCACTTTTCGTTTCGCGCTCTTCCTCTCTCTACAGTAGTAAGGTTTCTCGAAAGTCTCAGCGACGGCGGAGGAAGTACAAAACGGCGAAGCTAATAACAACAATGGCGCTTATGATCCGGCGGTGACGTTTTCGGCGGTGAAGCCGTGGCTGGTGGTCGAGGCTTCGAAGGCGAACGAGGCCGTGAAGTTCTACAAGTCGGCGTTCGGTTTCGAAGAGACGAGCCGCGTGAATCATCCGAAGAGGAAAGCTGAGCAGGAGGGGCCTCTCCTTGTTTCCGTCGAGCTCAAGCTTGGATCGTCGTCGATCGTTGTCTCTGACCTCATTGACGACCTTAACTCTGCTCCGTACGCATACGCCTTCCTTTTCCTCTCTCCTCTGCTTTCGTTTTCCTCTTTTTTTCTCATCTCTGTTGGTTTTCGTCTTCAACTAATGTTGATCGTGGCTGTACAGTATTTGTGAGCAGTTTATGATATCGATGCTTCGTTGACCACTACCTTTTTTCTGCTTGCTGGAATATGTGAACACTCGTCTTCTTTCACAGTGATGAACAACATTCTCATGCTGTTTCATGTTTATTTCGTGGTATATTGTGACTTGATGACGGAAATCACAATCGAAATTACTGATGAATGTGATTATGCTCATATTTAGTTTTGAACTATGTTTTTGTACGCCCCAGTGTGAAGTCCGCCGTGAGCGGTGCCGTCTTCTGCTTGGAACGACGTGGTCGCGGCCATCGCCAAAGCTATAGACGCCGGAGTTGTGGCTGAGGGTGAGATCTCTGAAGGCGAAGGCGGCGCGTGCTGTTGCAGTGGGCGCGTGGGGAAAGTGAAAGATCCCTACGGTAATGTCTGGATGATATGTCCTAAAAAAGACGCTGACGTGGCAGCTGCTTAATTAGCATGTATTTTCTAATATTACTAACCTAATCTCTTTTTAACTGAAGACTACTGTCTTCGGGGTTGTTTTGTTTCCATGCATGCTTATGCTAATCAAGTTTATCGGCTTAATTAATCTAAGTTGTTTGGATGGATGACTTTCTTTTGTTTTACGATGTCCTTCTGTTTAAGTTATTGTTACCTTTTCGATATTGAGAAAAATGTATACTTAACAACCAATTGCTATCGGCCACGCGTCCATTTTACTACCTTTTGAAAAACATGCTTGGATAGATAGATTAGCATAGGCCTGTTGTAAGGATTGCAGTGGTCCTCTCCACGCTTTTAGTACTTGACTCGTGACGGGGGAACCGAGTTTATTTATTATATATATATATATATGTCTCTTTTCAATTAATTGAGATTTACAGTGTCTCAATCCTAATGAGGTAGTTTTGTGTGTTATAGTAGTCATATATAAATTATAATGATTAATGGTTGATGGTACTGAATAGAGGTGGTGGAAATAATTTATCCATTGATTGCATGGGATCTTCGTGAAAAGCATGCAGTTAGTTACATATCCTTTTCGCAATATCCATTAAGCATAATATCACCTGGCGGGCTCAGCTCAAAGCTCCAAAATCAACCACTAAATCTAAGAGTTTTCTTGGGCTTTATTATCCATTTTATTTCCTTACACAACAATGGCTGAGCTTCAACTTTAATAATCCGCCCAATCTTGAAAACCCAAAAATCTACGAATGGGCAGTAGCAAAGCATTACGACACTCAATTCTCGTCCATATATTTGTTTATAGGGAGAAGAGAATGAACGATTGGAACTTGGAAGAAGTGTACTCACACACAGCGAAGTTGGCTGACCAAATCTGTTAAATTTAATGCTCCTTGAAAGTAGAGTTTGACTCGACTTATTCAAAGAATCGTCTACACATATATTAGTCTGACACACTCAATTCAATAGGGGCTCGGTTGGAGATTTTCCAAGATTTCCCATTTGTCGATGTTTTTTTTTTCAACTAAAGCTTGCTACGTTTGTTGATGGTTGAGGTCGATTTCATGATAAAGAAAATGCCGATGCAGTATGCACTAATTGGAAATGATTTATTGCTATATATAATCAATAAATTGGCAAATTTATAAGGATTTTTTTAGGGTCGCAAAGGCACAGAGCACAACACAGTAGATAACGAGAGTGGTGATGTAGGGTTGACCTTAAAACCCTTTTTCTTTTACTTGTTTAAGCTTTTCAAGCTTCTCTTTTGCTTTAAGATTAGATCTTTAGGTTAGGTTGTTTTGTTTTTTAGTTCTTAAATAACTATAGGTCGATGTATACACCAACACATTTTAATTTTTTACTATTTGAATAGACAGAAAAACACAAAGGGGTATTATGAAGAATTATTAGGGAACATTGTCTGGAAAAAGTGGTATAAGAGCAGTAAAAGCAGCGGTGCATGACGTGATATCTCTACGCTATATCATTGTCCGTTAGTGGTTTTATTACAGATACTGAACTGGGAATTTTTAACTTTGACTTTAACAAAAGAAGGTTTCTTTAAGGTTATCAGTTAGAAATGAGTAATCTAGCTTAATTAGTTATATAAACTACCTTCACGAAGCTTTCGCTAGTCAAAACCATTTTACTATAACATGAACTTTGCGATGAAAAGTAGTAAAAACACGCACGTATATTCATTCTTTTCACGTACTCTTTTCAAATTTTTTTTTTATCCTCTTGCTTTTATTACACTCCACAGTCCACCCCACACTTTCTTTTTAATCCTCCGACAAAGAGAAAGAAAAAGCAAAGCAACCCATTATTAAATAGGGTCGTTCTTTTATCTCCTCGTGGTCGAGCCCATTACACACTGTAAGTGCAAGTAGAGTCGAAAAGCCAATAAAAAGCCAGTTCTAATTCCAAAGGAGTTTCCTTTGAAGCCAATCAATCCCACTTGAAGATTCTTGAACCTTCTCTATTGCAATGGACGTAAGTGACTGATTCTTTCCACGTAGTACCTCGTCAATTGACGGGCCTTCTCTTTATTTCCTTGAAAAAGTTCCCTTTTTTTGTTGTTACTGATTATGTAGGAGTACTATTTTGGGAGGAGGAGCCATATTCCAGCATTCGGCAGTTGGGATTACGGCTCCAACGACGATGTTACCCGGCGCTTCGAATCTGCAAGAGAAGCTGGGCTGCTTCGTCAAAATAGCTGCTGCGAGGACAGTGATCTGTACGTTGCTGGTGATTTGTACGAATACGACGTTGTAACCCCTGCAGTTATCGTTGTACCTCGTCGCAGGCTTGCTCGTGTTAGTTTCTTCCTACCTTATCTCTTTCTGTTTCTTCTTTTTCTTAATTAATCATGACGAGGATAAGCCTCTGTGAATATGCAGGGTATGTTGGAAGGAGAGAAAGAGTGGAAAAAGGAACGTTTCGAAGGCTATGAGTATGAAGCTGCCCCCCCACCAAGCTTGTTCCCTAATGCTTCACAACCACAAGCCAAAGCTGTGGATGAAGATCTGTACAAGATTTCACCTCATCTCCTCCGTCTCAAAAGGGTAAGAGATTTGAGTATGCTTGTCCATTTTTGATTAATTTCTTGATAACATACATGTGATGTGATGATGATGGGATGTTACGTCTCCTGTAATATCCTTACAGAAGAGAACATGGGGGAATTTCTTTTCCAGTTGCCTGCGTCCCTCTTATGCCTGCTAAGAGCCTGAGAATTGAATGGTGAAAGTAAAGCTGAATATGGCACTGTTTTAGATTCTTTTTGTTGCCATTTTCCATTGTGGGATTTCACATTTTTATGTAACAAGAATGTTGTAAATTTTCTTGATTTGAAGACTTTGCAAGTAAATGGCTGGTTTTGCCAACACAATGGTGAAATTGCAGGCAGGGAAAAGGGGAAAAAAATCTTGAAATCCATTGCATAGCAACTCAGTTTACAGCAGAAGTAACTCATTAGAGCAACCAAAACAACTGCTCTCTAACAAAGCATTTAAACCAAAACTTGACTACTCTCTCAGTAAGAATGCCTGCTGCTATTCAAGATCGACCCCAAAGTCCCCAAAACCGCAAAGGCAAGCAAAGGGCTCACATCCAAAGTATCAAATATCGGCGGAATTATATTCCTAAAAAGATTCAAATAGGGATCACACAAATCCCTAATTGCAGACAATGGCTGCCTATCCCAAGGAATGTTGGGAAACCAGCTGAGCAGAACTCTAACCATAAGAACCCCACTGTACAAATCCAGCCACTTCGCCATCCCGGCGGCCACGACGGTGAACGGCGTGTTCAGAGACCCCGTCGGAACATCCTTCATCGCCGCGAAAAACGCCGGGCCGATCGATGCGCATAAGGGCTGCCTCAATTGCACGGCTAGAGATAGGGTCTTGCCGGCGATGAGCTTGGAGATGGCTACGGCCGCGGCGGCGAGCGTCGTTACCGTACGCGTCGAACCGTAGAGGATGTTGGGATGCGTCTGGGAGGAGACGGCCGACGAGACGATTGCCGAGCGGCTTCTCGTCGCAGATGTTCTTTTGGGCGGGAGGAAGAGGTGCGTCTTGGGGGTCGTCAGTCGTACGGATATCAAAGGTGACGGCACGCGGTGGTTGTAGCGCCGGCCGTCAGGGCGGTAGACGGCGGTTTGAGCTACCGAGAGAGATAAAGCCATGGCTATGTTTGTTTTGCCGTGGTAATGCTAATGTTGTAGTGTGGCGGTGCAAATATTGTCTTTTGTGCTTGCTACTTTACATTATGGGCCGACTCATTGGGCCTAAATAACGTTATTATTTTCGTTTTGGGCCGAAGCGTTGGGCCTAAGTAGCATTACTAATTTTAAAATTGGGATTGAGAATTGAGTGTGAAAGTAATACTTTCTATAATGTTGTATCAGATCTAATTTAGAAATTACTTGGACTGTTAGAAAGTTATCTGTGAATTGAAAGATGGTACTCGTCTACACGACTCATTCTGATCGGTTGAAATCCTGTGTCGCACGTCCATGTCTCACTCCGTTAAAACTGATTTTTATGATTATCAGAAAATATATGATATGGATGTTAAATTGATCATCGTAAAACAAGGAATAAATTGGATGTATTTATTTATTTTTATCATATAAATCACATGAGATAACGACGATTTTATGATTTGGTGGAATATAGAATTAAAAGAATTAATAAATAAAAAAGAAATTTTGTGAAACGTCGGATTTAAAATTTAACGAATCTGATCATTTGGGACATAGAGGGGACATAATTCGTGTGACAATTGGCATTCCGATTTGGATGAAGACTCACTCTTACTTATGGATAGAATCAGCAGTAATTACTCTCTGATTCTAAATTCCATTAATTACTCGCATATCCATTTATCGCATAACAAAAATAAAATATATAATTTAATTTATTACACGACGCTCGCTCGCTCGCGGGCTATTTTAAAAAATAAGATTACTTTTGGTTTCTTTTTAAAAAAAGGGAACTTGACCGAGTCAATTAAAAAAGAAGAACATGATTCCTTAATTAACTAAACCCCTAATTAAGGGCCTAATTAATACCTAAATAAAAAAAAAAAAATATATATATAAATAAAAAAAGAAAACGCACCAACCTCATTGATTAATGCACCCACGAGCACCAAAACGAGATCTTGAAGGAAAAACGAGCTGAAGCATCCGCCGAAAATCGAAACACCCAAGCTCCAAGAAACCCAATTTCGTTCTTGAACGCATATACAGTAAGTTCCGTTCATTTTAACGCCGGTTACAAGTATATATTATCGGGCATTGTAATTTCCGTTCATGTTAACGACATTTACATTTCGAGCATCGGGTATTAGATTTTCGAAGGTTTGGGTAGTTATGGGTAGCATTTTAACCTTAGATCTGTGCGAATTTGCAGAAAATTTTCGTTTTCCGATTATTCGAGTCTGTTATTCGAGTTTATTTGACTCGAAAAGTCACTCGGATAAGTTGTTTTGGCAACATACAATTCGGACATCAAACTCGGATAAACTCGGAAACTTTACTCGATTAATACTATTGTTTATGAAATTTTACACTTACATATTATTCGATATTACAATACTCGGATATGTTATTCGAGTTAAACGTAAACTCGAATGACTCACTCGAATAATTTTTGTTTCCGAATATTTTATTTACTCGAATAACTCGTTTGCAATAAAAGTTGATTTATTCCATTTATTTCTTCGATAACAACTTATCGAGTTAAATGTAAACTCGAATGACTTACCCGAATAATTTTTGTTTCCGAATATTTTATTTACTCGAATAAGTCTTTTGCAATAAAAGTTGATTTATTCCATTTATTTCTTCGATAACAACTTATCGAGTGTCTTCAAAATCTTAATACTCGAAGACTCTATTCGAGTTGTTTTACTACTCGAATAGTTTACTCGATTAATTTCTATTTTTCGAATATTGTAATTATTCGAATAATGCATATTGCAATTAAATTTTATTAACAATGATTTGTTTCATATGCAGGTTATGCCGACCAGCATCATGATTGATTACGATGGAGAATGGATAATTGGAAATGATAATAAATGGACATGGGTTCCAAGGATGGGAACAAATATGAAGCCCATTGGGTTCGATGTCGATTGTTGTTTGCTGGACGATCTGCGGAACGAAATATACGAGACTATTGGCGTAAGCGGGAGGCCGGAGTTAAAGCTAAGTTATCAGCCATCTATGAGAGGTATGGAAGGGTGTGCTCCGTTGTATATAAAGAATGATCGAGAGTTGAAGGGTTATATATACTTAGGGGGTCCAATGGATAGACCGATTCTCCGTGTGGAGATTGGTCTCCCTACGACCCTCCACCGTCAAACTCTCGCGGATGATGAAGTTGGTCCCGTTCCAATTGAGGTTCGTAGCGATGGAGGTGGTTACATCGATGATTATTTTGACCGTATCATCGACTTTGGCGGATGCGAAGATGTGAATTATGGGGGTGAAGGTCACAATGAGGCGAACGACCGTGATGAGAATGTTGCATCACGGCAGAACGTGCACGTCAATTTTGATGGCGTAGACGGAGAAAATGCGGACGGGAATGATGAGGAGGAGGAGGAAGAGGAAAATGCAACTATTCCTAGCGATCGGTATTCTTTTACCGACGGTTCCACCATGAAGGTCGGTGATGAATTCGAGGATAAGAAGGCAGTCAAGAATAGTACCAAAGAGTTGCTATAGAGGCATGCTTCGAGGTCAAGATTATAAAATCTTCCCGATCGTACTATGGCGTGAGATGCAAAGAGGATGGATGTACTTGGAGGATATGGACGGCGAAGATTAAGGATACATCCGTATTCTCGATTCGTACGTATTGCAACACACATACGTGCGACCTTGCAAATCGGAACGCAAGACTCACTCAAGCATCGTCAACCTCCGTGAGTGATATGCTGCTTGAATCTTTTCAGGGTTCAACAAGTACACCGGCCCCTAAACTCATTCAAACAATGATGAGAAATCGTGGGATTGAAGTTTCGTACTTCAAAGCATGGAAAGGAGGCATTTTAGCACAAAATGCAATGAAGGGTGACCCCGATGAGAGCTACAAGCTGTTGCCGTCGTACCTGTCGACGTTGAGAAGAGTGAATCCGGGAACCATAGCAAGTGTATATCTGGACGACGAGCGGAGATTTAAGCACGCATTCCTATCCCTTGGTGCTTGTATTGCGGGATACCGTCACATGAGGAAGGTTGTTTGCATAGACGGTACTTGGTTGAAAGGAAAGTATGGGGGTACGTTGCTCATTGCATCAGCGGAGGATGGCGACCGCCATCAGTTTCCTTTAGCTTGGGGCATAATCGACAATAACGAGTGCATAGAAGCTTGGTCGTGGTTCTTGAACGAGCTCTTGCAAGTCGTGCCCAACGAGGACGATCTTGTCATCGTATCCGACAGATCTCCTTCTATCAAAGCCGCCGTTGCAGCCTTCTACGGTCGTGCGCACCACGGTCATTGTATTTGGCACCTGTCACAAAATATGAAAAGCAGGTGTAAGAAGCAGGGTGCGACCGAGACGTTCATACACATTGCTAAAATATACAAGCAATGCGACTTTGATTCACAATATGGTGATTTTGAGAATAGGTTTCCCACCGCATACGCGTATTTGCAACAGACTGATACTAAGGAACGATGGAGTCGAGCCTATTCTCCGACGTCTCGCTATAACATCATGACTACGAACGGGGTGGAATCGATTAATGCAAGACTCCGCGAAGAAAGAAAGCTACCGATCATTGCGCTTCTGGAATCGATACAGAGACTGACGGCGGATTGGTTTGCTAGATACAGACAGCAATCTGGACAAGCAACCACGCGGTTTACCCCGACGGTGGAAATGAAGCTCCGTGAGAGGTATGAGCTAAGTCAAGGGTATGAAGTACATGAAATCGCTCCGCATGAGTACGATGTCCGATCTCCGGGGGGTCGTGCCATTGTTAACTTGCGGTCGAAGACTTGTACGTGCCGCCAATTCGACATCGACAGGATTCCTTGTCCACATGCAATCGCGGCGAGTCTACGAGCGAACATGAGTTTCTACCCGTTGTGTTCGGAATATTATTCTGTCCTAACGTGGCAGTCTGCTTATCACGGACGAGTTTCGCCGGTTCCGGATCAAGCCGAGTGGGATACCTCGGATCAATTGGTGTTGCCGCCTCCGTTCGTAGCAAGGCGTGGTCGGAGAAAAGAAAGGAGGTTTCCGTCCGTCGGTGAGTTTAGTCGTAGACATTAAGTAAATCTTGATGTATGAGTTTGATTATGAGGTTGTATGAGTTTGATGTATGAGGTTGTATGAGATTGATGGATTATTGTGAGTTTGGCTTGATTGTAGCTTATTTCACTGTTATTCGAGTAAAATGCACAACTCGAATATTATTAGAATAGGTCACTCGAATAACGTAACAATAAAAAGTCGAAAACGAAAACCTGAACTTATTCGAGTAACCGAATAACTCGAATAATTTACAAACAAACCGAATACCGTACTCGAATAATATCTTGTAATTCGAGTGTACTTTTCAGAATTTTTGAATTTTAATTATCTCGATACATAGATATATAAATATCAATATTTCGATGTTTTAGGGCCTTCATGATGTTAATAAGTCGCTTTATGAAGATTAACAATGTTTAATAAAAGTCGTTGCATAACATACAATGAAATACATTGGTAGATAGGACTTTAGTATATACATTCCCATCAACAATATATATAACATGTATCGAAATATCAACTTGATTTTCTTTTTTTTCAAGAATCTCTATAATATCTTATTACTTAGAAAGAAAATGTTATTTAACATGAAATGATATTTAACATGAAATGTTTTCATGTTATTTAACATTTCATGCTCATGATACAAAAACAATATTTTCGATTTTTAAATTATTCGAGTTATGTATTATACTCGAATATGCTCGAATATGCAACTCGATAAAAGTAGCATTATTCGAACAAGCTCTTTCACTCGAATAACAGTGAAGTTCGACAGAAACAACTAAACCAGTGAAGTTTATTCGAGTGCTGTTTGACACTCGGATTGAGCTCGAGTAGCTTACTCGTTTAATTCCCGTTATTCGAACAGATCTTTGACTCGGATAACAGTGAAGTCCGATAAAATCAACTGATCCAGTGAAGCTTATTCGAGTGATATGAGGTACTCGAATTAAGCTCGTTTAGATTACTCGAATAAATATCATTATTCGAACAAGCTCTTTCACTCGAATAACAGTGAAATTTGGAAAAAACAACACTGAACCTTGAACACTCTGAACAACCTCAACAGCAACTCAACCAACCATAACACAGAACAATTCCAAATCAAAAAATCTATACAAATATATTAAAAATCTAAAACGGTTCATACAATATCCCAATTGTTAAAAAAAATACATATAGTCAAAAACTTTCTAAACGAGACAACTTTAGAATCGTCCAAAGCGTAGAGATCATCTCTGTTACCGATCAACAGAGACATCGCGGCCCTAAGCATGTACATACCACACTCTCCGCTGTTCAAGAAATATAACAATTTCAGGTTTAAGTAAATAAGAAAATAAGAAAGTGAGAAAATAAAAAATTACCTAAGACGTTGTTGAGGGAAATTGGGGCACCGCACCCAAGAAAACTTCTCCCCGGATTCTTGCTCCACACCTACGTGTTGAAGCATCAGCGGTATCACTTCGGCCAAAGGATCGAGGAACGGCTTCATTGCCCTCAAGTCCGAATCGCTGTTGCGATCGGAATCCAAAACGAGGATGTTCCTGTCCTTGAACCGAGCGACGAGGAGCACCCAATGCGAGTTAAATGCCAATGGGATGACGGTCACATCCGCTTGGCTCCAGTGAAGTGACGGCTTGCCGCCGTATATCGCATTGATCTCTCCCGTGGCGAATAGGTCGAACGAGGACACGTTCCACGGTCGCGGTTTGGCGGACTCCATCCTGACTGCATGTGCGAAGTTGGCGTTCACGTACGCGATTCGCTCCGCATGCACGCAGTTTTCTTGCATCGCCGTGAACCCGCTGAATGCCTCGTTGACGTGCTGCAATAATAGCATATAATGTTATTAAACGAAATAATTAGAACATATTTAGCAAAAAACACACATACCTCATCCGAAAGCCACACTTTCGGAGTGGACAGGTCGGCAAAGAATTTCTTGTCGTACGCTTGGAGGATTCCTTGCCGTTCCTCCTTTGCGCCCATTCTTGCCACCTCCGCCGCGACGGCATCCCAATTCTTCACCCTCTCGCCGATGATATGCTCTATGTCCGCGCGGAGTTGTATTGCAACGCGAGGGGTCGAATCGGGCGTGGGCGTATACGGACTCGAAAGCAACCTCGACTTCTTCTTCGCACGTTCCGTCCGTGGCCGCCTCTCCTCCGCTTCCGCCGCCTTCTTTGCCTTCGACGCCGCGGCGGCCCTCTGCGCCTCCGCCCACACCGCCTTCTTTGCCTTCACCGTCGCGGCGGCCCTTTCTGCCGCCGCCCTCTCCGCTTCCGCCGCCGCCTGCTCCGCCCTCTCCGCCGCGGCCCTCTCCGCCGCCGCATTCTCCGCCGCGGCCGCCTCCGCCGCGGCCCTCTCCGCCGCCTCCGCCGCGGCCCTCTCCGCCGCTTTCTCCGCCGCGGCCCTCTCCGCCGCCGCCCTATCCGCCGCGGCCCTCTCCGCCGCCACCTGCTCCGCCGCGGCCCTCTCCGCCGCCGCATTCTCCGCCGCGGCCCTCTCCGCCGCGGCCGCCTCCGCCGCGGCCCTCTCCGCTTCCGCCGCGGCCCTCTCCGCCGCCGCCTGCCCCGCGGCCGCTTTCTCCGCCGCGGCCCTCTCCGCCGCCGCCCTCTCCGCCGCCGCCTGCTCCGCCGCGGCCCTCTCCGCCGCCGCATTCTCCGCCGCGGCCCTCTCCGCCGCGGCCGCCTCCGCCGCGGCCCTCTCCGCCGCCGCCCTCTCCGCCGCCTCCGCCGCGGCCCTCTCCGCCGCCGCGGCCGCGGCCTCCATCTCGGCCTCCATCTCCACATTCTCGCCCCCCTGCTCCCGACTCCCCGTCGGCGACGAATGAGGAGGCGAAGGAGGCGGCATGTCCTGATCGTAGCTTCTCGTAATATCCCGCACCGTTCTCGGCGTCAGGCTCTCAAGGGCTACAAAATTAGAGTATTACGTTAGATTTACGTAATATCAATATAATCTTATAAAATAAACATTAAGTAAGACATACCTTGGACCACGATCGAGCGCAGCTCCCTAATCTCCGTCCGCAAATCCCGTACATCGCCTTCCAGCCTGTCCATTCTTCTATCGAAATGGGCGATGATTGAGCCGGAAGGAGGAGGAGACGGCCTCGGAGGAGAAGACCTCGGAGGAGACGGCCTCGGAGGAGGAGACGGCCGAGGAGGAGACGGCGCAAGCCGATGCTCGGTGCAGTAGACCGGCCGCCCATTTAGAAGATGCTCCACTATCCTCTGGGCCACGGCATCATTCCGGCTGCCACAAAATCCGGCGACCGTGCGGAAGTGCCTTGAATCGGCTTCAACATCGGTCGGTGTAAGGCAACACCGCACGTCCTGTGTATTTGTACAATTTAGAAAACGCAATCTAAATAAATCCATATTATAAATAAATAAATATACTTACATCCATCGCCACGGCACCGAATGCACGCTCGACCGCTTGCCATCCCGGAGCAGAGCTCTTGCCGTAAAATGTCGTCTTCCAATGGCACATACGGGGTAGCGGGAGCCCTTCGCCGGCTCTTCTCACAGTGAATTCTTGCCCGACGGTCGGCCAGCACTCGTACGCCAGAACCTGATAAAAGAGAGTAGAAGTAACTTAAAATAAATATAATATGTCTTAAATAATAATACAAAACTAATTTAATTACCTGAAGCGGCATTACGAAGCCGCTGATATCGAAGGTTGTTTGGGTTCTTCTATTCGATGCCATCTCCATCGCCCTCCCCAAGAGGTCTTTGTTCAGACCATAAATGACCTCCTCGAACGATATCCTTCCCCAAGGATATTCGTTGAAGCGGTCGAAGTCCTCCACCAGACGGAGCCACTCCTCCTTGACCTTCAAGTCCTTCTTTACCCTCCGCTCCCCTAGCACCCCGACGGCAAAATAAAGGGCCGCCATCTTCAATTTCTCGGGATGAACGCCCGAGGCTCCACCGGCGTCACGGATCATTTCCGTGATTTTCTTCTCCAAATCGTGTAAATATATAACGGGCATGCCTGCGAGCCATAAAACAAACGTTAGTTTTTGAATTCGAAGTAAAAAAACGAATCAAAAAGATAAAAAAAATAGAATTAATACCAGGCCAATGCCTCGTCGCAAACTCGTTCGAGGACGGTATCTCCGGCTCGTTAGCGCCGCAGTCGAGGCCCGTGAGTAGGCAATACTCGACCAATGAAAATCGTAATGGTCGCCCACGAACGACCATCCAGAACTCCTTCGAGTCCGGCATGTACTCCACCTGCCGGCTCATCAAATACCACATGATCATGTTCGAGTTGTAGTGGTTTCGGGCCACCTTTATCAGGTTCCCGAACTGAGTCCGTCTAACCATCTCCTCCATTTCCTCCTCGTTCAAAAGCGTACGGATGCGTTCGCATACCGACATGTACTGCGCGTTCAGAGTGAGGGTGGCATGGTAGAAATTGTCCGCCGGCAACTTCGTAGGAAGATAGATCTGGAAACGCAAAAAATAAGCAAAATTCACTGTTATTCGACTAAATTATTCGAGTAAAACATCACCCGAATACGTCAAGCAATTATTCGAACCCCAATTACTCGAATAAATACTCGAAAAGGCGATGAAAACGATTTTTACAAAAATCCGACCGATTACGACGTTTACGCAACGATTTAACATCAAAAACGATCGATTTAACGCTAATAACAAAACATCTAACCAAGAAATTCGTTCAACCAATTCGATTTAACAAAACCCAAAATGCGACCTAAAACTCACCGTGGCTCTACCGCCGTCGATTTGCTCATCCACCCGGTTACGAACAGGCGCGGAAGGCTCCGATGATCTCGTTTTTCTTTTCGCCATTGATGATTATGCTTGGTCTTGTGTACGATTTTTCGAGTAAGAGATTTGGTTTCGAAGAGAGAGCGCGAGGGATTTTAGGTTTTCGAGTGATTTGTGTCTAATTTTCTTTCCGAGCTTTTTAAAACACTGCTTATTCGAGTATTTTATTCGGTTCAGTATTCGAGTTTTGACTCGAAAAGTACTCTCGATAAGTTACTCGAATAATGTAGCTTACTCGTTTAATTTTCTGCACATTATTCGAGTTACCTTATCTCTTCGATTTGTTATTAGAGTAAGTCATTCGAGTCTTGCTTTTACTCGAATAAATCCGAATAATTTTTCGCTTTTAATAAGTCAAAAATGCATTTATTCGAGTCGATTATTCGGGTGTTATGTCACTCGAATTAAGCTCGAATAACTTTTCACTGTTAAAAAAACGGATTAGCCTCCTTAACCAGTTTTTTAGTAAGGGTATTTCAGTCATTTGAGAACTCGTTCCTCTTTTTTTAAAACGAAATAGAATCGTTCCTCTTTTTTAAAATTATCCCTCGCTCGCTCACTAACCCTAAGACTACAGTTCGCCATCGCCTCGATCATCCGGGAAATGAAGCAACATCTTTCTTATGAATTTGAGATGCAAAGAGTTCAATTTATCCTACTGACTATTTTATCATAATCGTAGTTCTTCTCTCTGTGTTCTGTTTGTTCTTCGTAATTCGTCGAGTTATAGAAATGGCGTCGGCTATTGGATATTTTGCTCTGAAGGCACCGCATCAAGGTGACGGCGTAGTTTAATCTCCAGTTTTTGGAGTTCCTTAATTGTTCTGTATTGTTACCGCGTATTGACAAATGCCGATTTTGTTTCTTTAGTGTATGGAAATAGTTAATTCGACATTTTCAATAAATCGGTGCTACTGGTGTTAATACAGTTTACATCTCTCTTCATATCATTCATTGATTTTCTTATTCGTGTGTAACTTGAGGAAAAGTCCATGTGCATAGTCTGTAAATCTTCTTTTGAACTCGACATGCTCTGATATGATTAGTGTAAGATTAGATTGTGCTTTTTCTCAGTGCAGTGGATGTGAATTTTAGCATCATGCGGTGATAGAATTGCTGAGTTTTGGTATTCCTTTCAGGTCCAATTACGAGATGGAGGTCTCCTCGAGCAGCTGTGATTCATGATTTTCATTTGCCAATGCGTAGTTATGAGGTTAAAAACAGGTCGTTCATCTTATCATGAAATCTTAACTATATTGCCCTCTACGCAATACGCATAGCCTTATCTTTACATACAGCTCCTAGAACGACGAAAATCTATTTGTCTTCATGTTTAAGTTCTAATGCCCTTATCTTAGTGTTTAGTTGATGTGTGAGTTATTAAACATAATTAATCATTCTACAGAACTAGCGTGGACGACATAAAGTCACTGAGACTAATCACAGCCATCAAAACCCCTTACCTACCCGACGGGAGATTCGACCTAGAAGCATACGATTCCTTAGTTCACATGCAGATCGAAGATGGGGTCGAAGGAGTTATCGTAGGCGGTACCACAGGCGAAGGACAATTGATGAGCTGGGACGAACACATAATGCTCATCGGCCACACAGTAAACTGCTTCGGTGGGGCCCTCAAAGTCATCGGCAACACTTGAAGCAACTCGACCCGCGAAGCAATACACGCCACCGAACAAGGCTTTGCTGTGGGAATGCACGGCGCCCTTCACATCAATCCTTACTATGGAAAAACGTCTACAGAAGGAATGATCTCTCACTTTGAAACCGTACTGCCCATGGGCCCCACGATCGTCTACAACGTACCTTCACGCACAGGCCAAGACATCCCCCCAGCCGTGATTCAGTCTCTGGCGAAGAACCCTAACTTTGCCGGGGTAAAAGAATGCGTAGGGAACGATCGGGTGGAGCAATACACTAGCAGTGGATTGGCCGTGTGGAGTGGGAACGACGATCAGTGCCATGATTCGAGGTGGGATTTTGGAGCTCGAGGGGTAATTTCGGTGACGAGTAATTTGGTCCCTGGGTTGATGAGGAAACTGATGTTCGAAGGGAAAGATTTGTCTTAATGATAAACTTTTGCCGTTGATCGATTGGCTGTTCGATCAGCCCAATCCCATAGGTTTGAACACTGCTTTGGCTCAGCTCGGAGTAGTGAGGCCAGTGTTTCGTCTGCCTTACGTTCCCCTGCCGAGGGCTAAGAGGGTTGAGTTTGCAAACATAGTGAAGGAATTGGGACGGGAGAATTTTGTAGGCGATGGAGACGTCGAGGTATTGGACGACGACGACTTCGTTTTGATCGGTAGATATTAAGGGTTGGTTGAGTCAGCTGCATCTGCTTTGCTTTTGTTGTTGTTTGCAAGAAGAAATAATTAGCGCAATTAGCGCCAGTGATGGAGCTTGAATTTAAGGGTTGTGGTGCATCAACGTTTCTTGTGTTGGCGATCTTATGTTCGGCCCATTGTGTCGGCCCAAAAGGGAAATACTATTATTATTAACGTCCAATAGTATGCTATTCCGGCCTAAGTTTAAAGTAGTTACATAGGCCCATATAATTTGTTTTTTGGGCCGAAACAATTTTTCATCACGCTGAAGGCCCATTTTAATGGGCTTCTCTAACCAATAACCGGGCAGAAATTTGCTATTTGGGTGACAAATCATTTTTCATCACGGTGTAGGCCCATTGTAATGGGCCCTGTGGCCTAACATCCGCGTTGAAAATATTTCTGTTTGGGCCACAAATCATTTTTTCATCACGGAATAGGCCCACGGAAATGGGGCTGGCCCAAAATCCGCGAATAATGTACTAGTTGGGCCCAAATCACTTTCATCACGGAATAGGCCCACTGTAATGGGGCCTGTGGCCCAATATCCGCGTTAAATAATGTAATATTTGGGCCACAAATAAACTTTCATCACGGAATAGGCCCATTGTCGTGGGCCCTACGCCCAACATCCGCCTTAAATAATTACTATTTGGGCCATTTCATCACGGTGTAGGCCCATTGTAATGGGCCCCGTGTCCTAACATCCGCTATTTGGGCCACAAATCACTTTTTTCGTCATGGAATAGGCCCATTGTAATGGGCCTTGTGGCCGAACATACTCTTTGAAGAATTGGCTATATGGGCCACAAATCACTTTCATCACGTAAGCCCATTTTAATGGGCCTTGTGGCCCGAACGTTGAAGAAGTTACTATTTGGGCCGCAAAACATTTTTCAACACGGAGTAGGCCCATTTTAATGGGCCTTGAGGCCGAACGTTAATGCCCAATTTTGAAATTCAAATAACAACCCAACTGTCGACATTGATTCCAAAAACGTCAAATATGATTCCAATATTGGAGTTCATCAATCAAATAGATATATGATTTCAAATGATTGCATGACCATATTAGCCAATCCACTCAAACAATGGATGTAAAAGAAGATTTGTAAATAAGACACTATTTACTCATCATCATATCATCTACAAAACCTGAATCAGGTCATTAGGGCTTTCGCAAGGCTGAGGCAGCTCCCAGCACAAGTGCTAGTAAAATCCCGACTCCCGCCCCAAGAGAAGCCCCAACAGTCGCAGCATTTACAGAATTCGACGATTTAGCCGCTAATCTATTGCCATCGCCAGAAGCAGCGGCACGTTCCCTCGCCAACTCCAAGAAAATCCTATCCCTCGCCAACTCCTACGGAGAAGAGATTATTACCACAGTTCATCATCAGTTAAAACTGATAATAAATAAGCTACTAAACCCCATTCACCTGCAAAGCAGCTTCCTCGTTGCTACGAAGAACGCGATGAACGATCTGGCAAAGGGAGGCCACGCCCTCCACGGGGAGAACAGATGGCCTCCTTTGAAAGGGCCTTCGAACAATATCCATAGGGGCAAAAAGTAGCTTTTTGCCGCCGCCGCCATCTGTACTGTCTCTGTTCGTCGTCGTATTCCAAGGAGATGAATCGCCGCCAGCTGCGCTGGGCATAACGTAGGGGCAAGAGTTGATGACAGCTGTCGTGCTCGGAGATGCTTGATAGGCTTGCACTACTGAGTTGATGGCTGATCTGTGCTGATGTGCGCTGACAGAGAATTTGTTGGTTATGGCGAGAACCCATGGGATGCCGAGGGATTTGGCTTCGTCTAAGAGGAGAGAGAGGGCTGGGGAGGGCTGTGAAGCATTCGATGAGCTGCTGCCATGGTGGGGTATGCGGTGGGATAAGTTGTGAACGAGGACGACCAAGTCTATCTTCTTGCTGAGGTCACGGATACCCTTCCATAGCTCGTCTCTGAAATTGGAGACCTCCATGTTCAAATTCTGCTCAGAAAAGAGAAATGGGATTGACCATCACTATATGGTATTTGCAACATTAGCTAAGCATTCGGATGGGCATCCATGTCGAAGGAGTGTTGGATGACGATTGCATTGAGATGCCTTTTACATGGGATGTCAACTAGTTGAGGAATTTTGACATTTGGAAATGATTAGTCCATAACAGAGGATGTCAACATACCCCATCCAAAGGTTTATGGAGAGGCCAATTGGAATATTCTCATGTATGAGAGTGAATATATGTGGCTTTCTTCAATCATTTGCTTTCAAAAGTTTTAAGATCAAATAAGGTTAAGTAAGTTGAGAACACAAAAGGGAAGGTGTTATAGATAGAACCTGTAGATTTACTCCAGCAGAATCTGAATACAATAAGCCCCCAACAATACCTTCTCGAACCTCCGCCTCCATTGGAGGAGCAATATCAAAATTTGTAGCGCTAGGTTTTCGCCCCTGATCTAAAATTGCTTTTAGAAGAGAGGTTTTACCTGAACCCTGATAATGCATGTAGAAGCATCAGATCATCTATGAAACTTAACATCATATAAAATATGCCAAAAACCAGATATTAGTAACCTCGAGGCCTATTAGCTGCACACTTCGGGTCCTGACAAAGACCTCTTTGGCAACGGTTGAGAAATCAGTTGTACAGAATACTAGAAAATCGTTCAGCCCATCAGCACAAATTTGTTTTCCCTCAAATTCTTGCTTCAACTTCCGATCGACAGTGCTCGAATCGATAGAAAGAAATGCAGGCATCACTCTCTCCTCTGTCACTTTATGTTTGGGTGGTCGTTTCAGCGGAGGCCCAACTAGTATTCGCATCCTCTGCATCTCGGGTTGCAATTCGTGCTGCACTGAGTACGCTGGAGGAGAAGGAACGGATTCAACAGTAGTTGAACACCTGAAGTGAGAGGATTCTCAGCTTCAAAATCAAAATTTAGAAGACTAAACTAAACGAGTGGATTAATAAGAACATTAATGCCAACCAATGGGTAAAAAGAAATACCATTTTCCGTTCACGCGGGCTTGAACCAAGGTGCACAGATGCAATCCGAAACCAGAAATGTCCACCCTCAGAGGATCTCCATTCTTATCCGAAGGAACTCCACCCCATCCAAGAGGAACCAGAGAAGTGGCTGCACGGATAATAGGAGACTCCACGATATGACCAAGTTCAACCGAACCGGCAACTGAAATTCCCATCCATTTTTGCAGTTGTGGGAATTGCAATTCTTGATCTTTTCCCATAAACATAAGAGCACTTTCGTTCATGTAGAGTTCGTAGATTCTGCAAGATTTATGAAAAATAATAGTTAAAGGAGAAAAATAATATTAAATGGCCAAAAAAGGCAAGCAGAAAATCAGTTTCTGATTAAAGATTTTGTCATATATCAGCAGTCAAATTATTTTCAAATTAGGAATGATGGATGATCGTGCAATGATTACCAAACAACGGTAGCACAAGCAGATATATATTGTGTTTATGTCGTGTACTAACCAACCTCACAAAGTCGGAATAAAAATCTTGTCCTAACACTACGTTGTCCCGACACTATCACTAATTCCTTCACCACTCAATTTTACTAAGAAACGTATGCGTGCATTTAAGCAATCAGTTAGCATGCCTAGAAGCTAGCAGAATTGAATAAAAGTTTAGACAATGGTCAGTGCCAGAAAAAGTCAATGCAGAACTGTGAGCCAGAGGAAACAAGGTAAGAATATATGCCCATAGTTAAAAATGACACAAGAAGTATTACCTGTGAAAGCGAGATCTGTACGACTTCATTGAATGTGACTGGAAAAGTTCCCTTACTTCAGCAATAACAGATCTGACCTGGAGAACATTAAATAAAATGTGTTTATAATCCACCTAATAAGGAAAGAGTTAGCATGAGTCATGTCGAAAAATCTATACAGGAGTTTTCTTACCGATGTCAGTTCTGAGTACTCTGAACCAGATAGCGACTCAACAGAAGAATTTCCCAAGATATAAAGCTGTGTAAAGAAAGAAGACGCTTAAGTTATCAAGCACTGCATAAATCTTAAATACAAAAAGAACTGCTTTAATGTAATAAATAAATCGGCAGCTCCGTTAGAAAATACAACAAAAAGAAAATGACAAGAAAAATGATAAAATGGCAGACTAAGTGACCACAATTAAGAAGATGAACGAAGCTCGTAGTGAATACTAATATCTTATAGCAAAAGGTAAAGAAAACGATGAATCCTACCTGCCCAAAAGGGATGTATGATGGTAGGGAGGGCAATCTACGCCAAGACCTCGCGTTCCCATTGTCGCTGTTTTTACTTCCAGATGATTTTCCACTGACTTCTTCCGATATATTTTCACTCTTTCCAGGCAAAGGCCGGAGTGAAATGCCATCACAACTCTCTTCAATTTCAAGATATTGCGGGGTCGAAACAATATCTTCCACTGATGATGTTGCTGTGGACGAATCGGTACTAATAGATGCGTCAACGGATTCTACTTTTCTTCCCCTATAATTGTACAACTGTCTAATGCCCTCAATGGGGACAAGCTTTGATAGCCTCCAAAAGGAATTTTGTACTGGACCTACACCCAAAACCAATCGATCTCCTTCATTATCTTTGTTTTTTCCTTCCTTCTGCTTCCCCAACTGATCTTTTGATTTCATCATTGGCAACGAAATTTCACCATTGACAGTTGACAAGGGATTATTATTTGCGTTGTAATGATGAAAATACGCGGGAGACAGTATTCGGGGTACCAAGTCTTCTGGTATGCAGTAGGTTTTGAAATAATTGTGCCATCCTTTTTCTAGAACATAACTGAATTAACATAACACAAAAGATTAGCATGTGTTGTAAAAGGAAATTTACAAAATGTCACGTACTCTCTAAGAGCAGCATTTCCAACTGGGGGCTGGGAGAATGTAATGCATTTAACCTGGACCCTATCGTTTTCTTTTGATGTGATAGCAATGACCCTTAAAATTGCAAGAGTTGCCAATACCGCTACCTGAATGAGACATCAGCCAAAAGAGAAAACAAATACTAATATACGAGACTGTAATAGAAGTATAGTATTATGAGGAAAGACAAAACATGCGTACCGCACCACCAAGTGAATGTCCACATAAGACAAGTTTCCGTCTTTTCTTCTGTGCCAGCCTATATAACTCAAGTGCAGGTATTCCTTTGGCACGACCCATAAATCCCTAAAGAAAGTTTTGAAACAGCTACATGAAAAAACAAATAAAGCATAGACATCGATAACTTCCAAAACAAATGCCAGAGAATATACAGTACCCGATGGACAGCAGGTTTCGGCATAAAGTTGGTCTGTTTATTGACCTCGATTGGTCTAGCCACAGTCTCTGCACTGTCCATCTGATTTTCGTCAGATGATTCACTTCTATTAACATCTGATATTGAATCTTCATGGAATATGGCACCTTGAAATATATCAACATCAGCCATGACATCCCTATGTAACGTAGGAGAGAAAAGAATGAGAGGTGCAGATTTAAAATGACTTTCAGAAAAAAAATAAGGAGCTGATTGGTATTGCACACATACTTGTACTGCTTGGTCCCAATGAAAGAGGCATATAAGGTGTCTCCTGCTTCAGCTAGCAGATACCTGAGAAGCAATGAATGAAGGGGTGAAATATGAGCCGAGTCGGCTCGACTGAAGCTCGACTCAAGCTCGCTCGTGAGTGATCAAAAGCTCACGACCGGCGAGCGGGCTTTTTTCAATTTTCTTTTTTCATAAAGCTCGAGCTCGACCCAAAAATGAGCCGATCTCAAAAGCCCTGGGCACAAGTGCAATAGAATCATTTCTAAATACAAAATATAAGGGATAAAAATAGGCATGCATGAATTCCTAACGACATACACTAGTGATCTATCTCTGAATATCTACAGATAACAATAAGCATGTATCTATAATTTCTTCATCTAATTTGAGGTACATTAACTGGAAGAGTAGTGAGCGGAATATTCATTCATAAAAGACTCAGATTATTCATGATACGTGAGTGAAATGCTGTTATAAAATTATGCTTCTACTTTGTCGTTCACTTGTCCAGATTTGGTACTATATATTCAACTTATCATAAATCCACAAAACAAGACCTTATAGTAGTTTAACTCAGTGTTATCAATTTTCCGCCATGGCGCCGCCATGGCGGTATGGCGGGGCGGATTTTGCCCAATCCGCCATGATACAACCGCCATTTGGCGGGCATCAAATGGCGCCGCCATGGCGGCCGCCATTACCATGGCGGTGGTGGCAGCCATGGCGGAATATGGCGGCCATGGCGGAAGTTTAGTGTTTTTGCCTTTCTGTATGTAAGTAATGGGGTTTTTGATGGAGCACGGGAGATGGGGAAGACGACGATGATTAGGAGAGAGAATGTTTTCTTTCTCTGCATGTTTTATCGTAAATGTTAATTTTTTTAATTGTTTAAGGAACCGTTATTTTTATGCTTTCAATTACATTTCATAATTTACTTAATTATATATTAAATTAATATCATCATATGTTACAGGTTTTTTATAATTTAGATTCTTCATTTACCTTTAATAATTCAAAATTTAGAAAATTAGATAAAAATTAAATGTTTAGTGTTTTTGCCCTGTTCTAACTTCATACATGAAGATTTTTACTAGTTTTTAATATCATATATTTCTTAAATTAGTAAATAAATAGCAATATCCTACTATTAATTTTCGATGGTATGATATACTTAACCTCATATTTATATCAATAAGGCACAAATTTATAATTTTTAAGTCATTAAAATTTTCTAATTGTTTTATATGTTTTATATGAATATGTTTCTAATTATACTATTATTTAATAAAATTAGCAGAACGTTCGTTACCGTTCCGCGAAATGCATTAGAACGAGAAATGGCGAACCAATGACTTTGAGTTTCATGCGTATGCTCATTGAATCTCTTGAAGTTTATTTGTTATTTTGTGAAACTATGTCTTGTTAAATCAATATTTATGTTTTTAAAGTGACTTTGCACATATATTTTTACGTCCGCCATGGCTTCCGCCATTTTCCGCAACGCCATCCGCCATAGGAATATGGCGGGTTTTTGGCTTTCCGCCATGACCCGCCATCCGCCATTGATAACACTGGTTTAACTCGCATGCGATCACAAGTACCGGTAACCATAAGTAACGGTAACAAATAAATACGAAAGGCATTCACGCAAAATATGACACCGCCAGCTAACATTAAGTAATGTTGAGTAAATCAGATTCCAAGGCATTCATGCAAAATATGACACCGCCAGCTAACATGAAGTGAAATTGAGTAAATCAGATTCCAAGTCTATCCAGACACCTGTGGGGAACATGATCGGAGGATGGTTGAACTCGTTCTAAAGAGACTACTTGTCCTCCAAAGTCGGCCTTGAATTTGTTCACTGCTCGAAGCATCTCAGTTGCGGGCCTCTATAATGAAATGGATGTTAATGCAAAATATTTATAATGTCGCTAACACGAAGTGAAAAGCTAAGCATCATAAACCAATATTTCTCACAACTTAAAAATGGTACCTCACAGAACAATCACCCAATAGATAGCATAATTACTTAATTCACTTAGATGTCCCTCAATTCATAGAAAGCTTTAGAACAATTAAATAAATATCAGAGCAAGAACCTTCACCCTATCACTTCATACAACATCTATAAGTGCTGAAACCTTCATCGACCAAGTTAATTTCTTTTCTTTTTTCCTCATAGTGCAACTTTCACAATAATGAATAATCCATTGCAAGCCCAGGCGCAAGCAAACAGCGTCACAACTGAAAACCCAACCACAACAACATAATACAAGCAAGTACACTAATCAAATATTCCCAAAAACGTTGACTTCGAGGATTGGCAGACACTCCCTCTAAAACCCAGCAGGACAAACAATAAGAGAAAGACACAAAGTGAACCGAATAACCTTATATACACATTCTGATAAAACCATGGCGCACAGAATCTCCTGCAAATCAGAAACAGTCTCGGCCTTGACGGCGTTACACAAGTCGCGCAATTGCTTCTTGCGACACTCGAGCTCTTCCTGAATCCTTTTTCGGCGGCTATCGTTGCTCCACGGCCACTTGACGGTAATTTTCCACGGTTGATTCCACGTCACACTCAGAATTCTGGTGCGCTGATCTCTGATCCAACTCTCCACTCGCTTCTGCAGAGTCTCCATTACCCCATGCAATGCGAAGCCCTAATTGCAATTGAGCGTAGGGCAAAGGGAGTCTAGTGACGTCATCGTCCGTATTGGCGATGTGATTATCAGGCTGGGGGATTCTCACTTCTCGATAATTTGACGATGGCTGATATGTGTACGCATGTGTTATCCTGAATACCGATGCGAGGGTATATACCGTCATTATTTGTTTCTTTTTAAAAATATCGGGAAAAACTATTATTTTATATTAAAATAAATTAATAAAACAAATTTGCAAATAATCCAACAGAAGGCATACGCATAGATGACGTTATTGCAACTTGCCTCTTCATTTGCCCTTACTTTTCATTTTTCTCAGTTTTGTATTTGGTTGATCTTTCATCTTCGACTTTAAGAAGTTAGGTCGAATCGGAGCTACGGCGGAGTTGAATTGCTCGTGGTTTTAATCAGTTTTTTTTTGGAAATAGTGAACTCTCGAAAATTCTTCGATTCATCGACGAAAGTTCGCCGTTTTTTACCTAAGTTTCATTTCCATAAGCGGAAGTTTATTGAGGGTGGGCTTGCAGCGGAACATGTCGCCGAAGCTGGCGGCGGCAGCTGAACAAGCTGAAAGGTTGAGGCAAGATGGCAACGTTTACTTCAAGAAAGATCGTTTCGGAGCTGCCATTGATGCTTATACCGAGGCATGAATGAATTTATGTTACTTTGTCCGTCTCTCATTGTAATTGATTTGAAGACTTTTCGTGTCTGTTGATGAACTTCACGTTTTGCTAGGCTATTGTGTTGTGTCCTGATGTGGCGGTGTATTGGACCAATCGTGCTCTGTGTTATCGCAAGCGGAAGTATGTGTGAGCTGGAAATGAACTTAACATCGTGTTATTTGATGAGTCTTTGATTTTGGTTTGTCAAAGTTTTGGTCTTTGATTTGGCTTTTGTTCTCTTTCGTGTTGTAGTGAATGGACAAGAGTAGAGGAAGATTGTAGGAGAGCAATTCAGCTTGATCACCATTCTGTTAAGGTCTGATATTGTGTAGTTGAACCTGAACGGAATCTTGATTCGATATTACCTTTTCGTAACGACAAGATTTTTGTTGCAATTTGATGCCTTGTTGTACACGTGTGGTTTAGAATCATAATTGCGGATTTCACAATCGTGTGGCTATTGTATTGTCGTCTTGTGGCTTCCAGAGTTTATTATTGTAAAATATTTGTTGATTGTATCTGCTGCGCTTATGGATGATACGTGAGGATTCTGAGGCTGTGGAAAACGTTTTGTTGTTTTAGATGGCACAAGTCAGGTACTAACCTGTGTTAACATGTCCAATTGCCACGTAATGCAGGGGCATTATATGCTTGGCCTTGCATTGCTGCAGCGGAAAGAATATGCAGAGGGAGTAAGGGCACTGGAAAAGGTGTGTTTCCATAAGTAAATCTTAATTTCAACTGTATTACGTACACCTGAAATATACTGAAGTTAGAGACTGCTGAAAAAACTGATGCTGCTGTAAGACAGTGTCCCCATCTGTGCCTTTCAGGTCACAGAATCTTAGAATAGCAGAAACACTCTGATTCTTCTCAATTATGGGCTAATTGTTTTTGCGTGATTCTGAACATATGGTGGGTGGACCAGCATATCTATTTCAAGATAGCATAATATATTAAAGCATCCCAATCTCTGTGGATATTCTTGTTTTGTGCCTATAATATTCAATATATGTATATAACATCTCAGGCATTGGATCTCGGAAGGGGAGCGAATCCAAAGGGCTATATGGTGGAAGAAATCTGGCAAGAGCTTGCAAGAGCAAAATACTTGGAATGGGAATATGAATCTACCAAGCGTTCGTGGGAGCTTAAAACGTTAAAGTATTAAGCTTTGCTTTTCCCCCTTCATGGAATACGAATCTTTTTTTATGATGATTACTGGGTTTCGTTTGCATGTAATCAACCATTTGTGGTTCTTCATTGCTTCGAACAGAGAAGCATGTGAAAATGCTCTGATGGAGAAACATAACCTCGATGCCTCTGAGATGGAAGGTTTTATCGATGACAACAGCAAATCTAATGCCATTCAATTGGAAGCTTTAGGTCGAGTATTCACGAAAGCTGCTGAAGATGATACCCCAACGGAGGTCAGCAAATCCTCGAGCCTCTCACATCTTGTTTTTTTTACGATTTCTATGGCTTCTATGACGCCAATGAATGATTACTATAGGTGCCCGACTATCTCTGCTGTAAGATCACTCTAGACATTTTTCGAGATCCCGTGATTACCCCTAGCGGGTTTACGTATGAGAGAGCAGTAATCCTCGACCATCTGCAGAAGGTAAAAAAAAAAAAGTTGTGATGTTCTTTTTATTTAAATATGGATAGGTTCTGAATATCCCTCAACACTCTTTAGGTGGGTAACTTTGATCCAATTACTCGAAAAGCGCTTCATCCGTCTCAGCTGGTCCCAAATTTGGCTATAAAGGAAGCCACAAGAGCATACCTGGACAAGCATGGGTGGGCCTATAAAATGGATTGATTTGCGGAGTTTTCAGTGAAAATGTGTAGTTATCGTTGCTTTGTGTACACTGTACAGCCGAGTTTGTCGTGTACAGTTTTTGAGATGCGCTGTGCGTTTGAAGGAAAGAAAAGACGCGCCTTTATTTAATGGTTCGTTGCCCAAGCTACTCGTTCGAAAATTGGAACGAAACTCATTGTTGATTTAGCTTAACAAAAACTCAGAAGTCGAAGGCCAAGTGAGAGTGAAGAGTATCGTAAATTAAGTTTAATAGCTTTTTCTGTTATATGTTCTTTATGTGAAGATCAAACATCGGTGATTTGATCGGAATATATTCTTCAGCTCGCACCTGCAAACCACAGTGCGCGAGAGAAAAGCCAACGAAGAAATATCTGATTTATTCAATCTATTTTAATCTGTACATAGTCTACGCTGTATATACACTGTGAGACTTAAATTACTAATATGCCCTTACTAAGACTATCGCTTAATGAAACTAAGAAACGCAACAGCAAATGAATACCAGAACATAGAAGCATTTAGCCTGCTAGTCTCTTCACTTTAGTTCTTGGTCGTAAATAATGGTTTTGTTTTCTTTAGGTTTTTGTCCCTTGTGGACCTTTTTCTCCCCACGTGAGAGTGTTGTGCCTTCTTTGTGGGGTTGTGTTGTGCTCGTTTGTGAGCCTCTGTTCTTCCGGTTGACGATGTACCGGTGAGACCCATTAGGCTATTTAGCCCCTGTGTCTTTGTTGATTTATACAAACTATCGTTTCGAAAAAATAAACTCATTGTTGATTTGTTTAAGTTAATTCGGATTGAGTTGTTAGTGTCGACCCACTTTTTTTGCCTTTTCCTTTTTATATATATATATTTGCCATCAGTTTTGCTTATGGGTGTTAAAAACAGTCTATTGAGCTAAGCTCGAAATCATCAATAATAATAAAAGCTTACAAGTTTAGCTTGTAACAGTCACATTATTCTACATGATGGCCATTATAATGTGCTTAACCAACACTTCGTTTGGTAATCTTTCGCTTTTAACTGAGTTACGTAACCGTGAGTTGCATAAAATATATTACTTCTCTCTTGCTATCTCTCGAATGACAATTCTCGGGTTTTAACCTTTGGTATTTGGATTCGTTCCGTACGGTTTGGTCGAATATTTTTATGGTGTAAAATTCCGGGACATCTTTATTGATATAGGAACTCTCTCACACATGACACACGTTGGCGATGTTATCTTTTAAGGGAAGATAAACGAAACATTAAAAAATCACGTCCAATTGCCGCGAAGTTTATCTTAACTCGTTTATTTTAACATATAATACCAACACGTTGCCCTTATTTAGATCTTCAAATCAATTGTTACAGACCTTTTCCAATCACCAAGAGCCATGCATGTCCCTTGTCCACAACCAAACACCACCTAGGACAAACCAAGTCCACCTACTTTATCTTGTTTTTCTCGAAAGACAAGCGAAGGGTCGTTTAGGTAGTACAGATAATGTCGGAAAATACTGACACGACTACATTATGATGATAGTTCCACTGACATATTTCCCTTAAATGGAAAAATCAAAACCACCCAACAAAACAATACCATCAATAATGTATATTTTTAACAAGGATTGATATGCTATCAAACTCCCAATATCATATCATTTCCATGACCATTGATGGATACAGCGTAGGTGGAACGACACTCATCAACATACGAAGTGTGATTGTGATTATCTAATAAAAAAGAGGTGCCAATTACAAATCGACTATAGATTTATTTGATAGGTGTGATTAAAAAAAAATATATATGCGTGGACCAATGGCATCCGTTCACGTGAAATGAACATGCATGACACGAATTATTCGCCGCATATGCCCTAATGCTTCTGGTACGTATAATTACTGTAAGGCAAAGCCTTATCCTCCTAATCACAAAATTAAAATATAAAACGTTACTTTTTCTCGTGAAAATATTAATTATTAACCCAATCCTATCGGAATATTCGGATAAAAATACCTATTTTATAACGCCATTATTTTAACTTAACAGTGGCTGGAAATGAAGCACATTCCTATATATATATACCGAGATGGATCGTCGTTCGTAAACGAAACGACACAGCGGAGAGTTAAAAACATGTTTGGCTCCTCGAGAAGGAAGAGAACGGCTTACCTGTTGGACGAGACTGCGAGAGCAAGGATCATCGGAGTCGACGCACTTGAGCCTGATTACGTCGCCGGTGGGAGCGAACACAGCGGCTGCCATTCTGGTGACGCCAGCTCCCCATCAAGCCTCTCCGAACAGCTCTTTTTCAGCTTCAACGACGATTCCGACCGCGATGAGGACGGAGGCTCCGAGTCGTGTAAGGCCTTCGACGACGGTTCGGATTGCGAGTCCGATCACGATTGCTCGACGGTGCGCGAATCGTACGACGCGAGTGTTGAGGATTTGATTCGTTCGATCGGGAGAGATCGGAGAGATGCGTTTAGGAATGTACTGACGGCTCACGTCTGGCGAGCTGTGGGGATGTTTGGTTCGCGCGTTGAATCTGAGGATCACGACCATCGACGACGAAAGACGATTTTCAGTAGAAACGTGGTGGCGTACCTGCGAAGCCTGGGCTACAACGCCGCCGTATGCAAGGTGACGTGGCAGAAATCCGGCGGCCTCACCGCTGGCGACCACGAGTTCATCGACGTCGTCGCTCGCTGCGCCGACGAAAACAAAACGCAGCCCGAAGAAGTCAGACGCTACCTAATCGAATTGCACTTAGCTTCGGAGTTTGCGATCGCGAGGCCTACGCGCGCGTACGCCCGCCTGGTGCAGCACGTGCCGCGAGTCTTCGTCGGCACGTGCGATGAGCTGAAGCTTATTCTGAGGACGATGAGCGACGCTCTGAAGGTTTCGATGAAGAGTAAGGGACTGCTTCTACCGCCTTGGAGGAAGCACCGTTTCGTTCAGATGAAGTGGTTCGATCCGTACAGGCGAATAAGCGTGTTTCCGACGTCGTCGGACTCCGTCAAGTGTCGTTTCGTCGGATTTGACGTCGCCGTTAACGGCGGATGCTTGTTGACGGCGCGTACGAGATGATCGATGAGGTGGGAAAAAATAAAAATGGAATATTTTTTTGTCGCCGAACAGTGAGTTTTGGATAAACTTTTGTCCTTTCTGAGGTGATATGGATATGCGCTAGCGCTGGTAGTAAATATTTAATTAATTAATAAATAAATAAAAAGTGAACGCGGCAGGCAAGTATACTTTGCACCTGCGGAGGATCATCGTTGAAAATGGATTCACAACTAATTTAATATATAATGATTTATTTCAATTATTTAAACTTATGCCACGCCGATAAATAAATTTATAAAGAAGACAAGATAATTATAATTCAATTAACAATCTCTGGTATGCTTCTAAGAATTTGTCTTCCTTTACATAAATATTAGGATGCATACTGACCGAGTTTGTAAAATTTGTAGAAAATTCCAAACGATTGAAGAATTGGTCAAAATGGAAATATAAATCATCTCTATATATATCTCTCTCTCTCTCGCGAATAATGAATGCTGATTGGTCAATGTCGAGCATTGATATCGGGCATTTAAATCCATCTACCAACCGAATGGAGCTGTCACATGTCTGTTTCGTGGTGGTATCGTTGATGCTAAATTTGATCTCCATTCTTCTTCACAAGTAAGTCATGCATCGATTTTAGGAAGAGTATTCACATTCCTAATAAGCTCGAGCTCGATCAGTTCGCCAGATGGAAGAAGGTATTAACTACGACGCTGAGATCAAATTCCCGCTGTTGGAAGGCGTGGATAGCAATGGATGCGTTCGTCGGCGCAGCCAGCAGCTAACTCGTAAGAATTCCGTCAATACTCTCCGGACAGATTTCATTTCCCGGCTGCCGGAAAAAGTACGGCTAGCTGTTGACACGGAGTCGCCTTCTGATGTTGACCTTTCTAGAGCTAAAGGTTTAAGTCGAGGTACGTGAGTGTGATTCCTTTTTCTTCTGCTTGTGCGATGGAAGTTCCTGTTCGTTGTACTGAGCTATGAGATCGAAAACTAAGATCTGAGCGTACTGTACTCTTTCTACGACGATGAATCTTTGAATTACCTAAGGACTTTGTGTTTCTAGGGGAGAAGGAATACTACGAAAGGCAGTTTTCGACCTTAAAGTCGTTTTCGGAGGTCGATTCTGTGGTGGCATCAGATGGCAATTGTGACGACGATCTAGAAGAACAAACGCAGCAGGAGAGAGCTATGAGGATCTCTAATTATGCAAACATTCTGTTACTGGCATTAAAGGTAGGATGCTGATGTGAATCGTTTTTAGTGACTTTTAACCTTTCCGAACTCTTGCAATTTTTATACTTGGATCTGTGATCAGAAAAATTATACTGGACAACTTCTCTTCTTTCTAGATATATGCAACAATAAAGAGTGGATCGCTCGCCATTGCTGCATCTACCCTTGATTCTTTACTTGATCTCATGGCTGGAGGCATACTATGGTTTACGCACCTTTCTATGAAAAATGTGAACATTTACAAATATCCTATCGGAAAGTTGAGGGTTCAACCAGTTGGCATAATTGTCTTTGCTGCCATAATGGCTACACTTGGTAACACCTACATTGCCTGTGGAATTATATTAACTCCCATCTTATTTAACTCCTCTATTCTGCTGATTTGCGTAGGTTTGCTTGATAAATCTTTTCGTTCTGAGTATTAACATGAGATTGTTGGATAGGAAGTATGTAATTAATGACTGAAACATTACTTTCTCTGCCAATTGAAATTCAAGTTATTGATCAGTCTGCATGCATGCATGCACTTAAATACAGGTTTTCAGGTGCTAATTCAAGCCGTAGAACAACTAATAAAAAATGAACATGGTGAAAAGATGACTCAAAACCAACTGGTGTGGTTGTACTCTATAATGATGACTGCTACTGTCGTGAAACTCGTTCTATGGTTTTACTGCAGAAGCTCACGAAACGAGATAGTCCGTGCTTATGCAAAGGTATGCATGTCTGTAAAAATAAAAATAGCATCTTTTTAATGTTCGGTTTCCTAAGCTGCTGACTTATCTTACGTTGCCACTTTTGCAGGACCATTACTTTGACGTGGTGACCAATGTAGTAGGATTAGTTGCAGCAGTCCTCGGCGATAAGTTTTTATGGTGGATCGATCCAGTTGGTGCTATTCTTCTTGCACTGTATACGATTTCAAATTGGTCTAAAACTGTTCTCGAAAATGCAGGTATGTGAAATTCCACCTTCTCCCCCGTTTATTATATGATTATGAACTCACAATCCGATAATTACAACATACTCGATGTTGTGAAAATTGGAAAGCAGCTAACTTCCTGACAAACCTCTGTTTGTTCTTTATCATAATTCAGTTTCACTAATCGGACAATCGGCACCTCCTCAAGTACTTCAGAAGCTGACCTACCTAGTACTACGACATCCTCTGGTCAAGCGTATCGACACTGTTCGCGCTTACACCTTTGGAGTTCTGTACTTTGTAGAGGTTTGTTTCTGAACCTGCCTTAATCATTAACAGCAGCAAAATTATCAACATTGTTAACCGATAAGTTATATGTATATGGGTTCAGGTTGATATTGAACTCCCTGAAGATTTGGCTCTGAAAGAAGCACACACCATTGGGGAGACACTACAGATAAAGATAGAAACGCTCTCCGAGGTTGAAAGGGCATTTGTCCACCTCGATTATGAATGCGAACACAAGCCCGAGCACTCTATTCTCAGCAGATTGCCAAATACTGAGCCTTGAGATTGCTTGGAAAGAGCATATCATGAATGTCTACGTACTTGAAGTACATGAATCAGACCACGGTCATATTTAATAAGGCGACTACATATTGAGCTCCATATGATAACCCAACTTAAAGTTTTTGCCAAGAAATGTTTGTTCTATTATATCGTTAGTTTGAGCCCCTGCCTATGTGTACATTATTTCAATTTGATTATACATCACTGAAATTTCTCCGAATAATACGCTGACAAGTTTCCATCAAACATCATCGATAATAAAATCTCAATCAGACATACCAAAGTGTTGGGTTGATATCCATCCATTCTTGATCTCACTTACGATGTAATGGAGTCTCATGTTCACGGGTGAGCACAGATGAGATGAAGAGAAAAGTAACATCAGTTTAAAACCAGCTAACTAACATCAGTTCAAAACTAGCTGGCCATTATCACTTATCAGTGGTTATAACCCGGCCGGCATGCTCAGTCAGATGCTTTCGACATGATAATAATGAATATAACTAATTCCAAGAAAAGGATGGTACAATATCACCGTAAAACTTCTAGTAGACTCACGAGCGTCTTCTAACAGTTGATCTGAGGAAGTCCCCAGTAACAACTTAGGTGATATTAGGCCATACCTCACGTTGTGGCCGACAAGTCAAGAATAACTACACGTAGATGCCATCTTTATGGAAGAACAAAAAGCCATATATATGGTCGTCTTCCTCCAGCATAATCTGACCGAGCTACACTAAAATGCATATGATTTCAGCTCGTCCACAAAATATCTCCGCCTACTACAAAAATACAAGCTTTTACACATCATCACGGGCCCTAAAATGCAACACATTCAACAGAGCATTATAGGTCTTCTCATTCATGGAACTATCCTTCTTCCTGAATTCTTCCAAGAGCTCAAACGCTTCACTACCCTTTCCATCGTTGCACATCTCCTCCATCAATGTCCTGTAAGTCAGCAAATCGGGCGAAATCGAATTCCCAAGCATATCCCACACCGCCTCGATCGCCGCTTCGGACCTCTTCTCCATTGCTAGAGCTGAAACCATCACCATGTATGCAGCCTTCTTCATCACAAGACCTTTCCCTCTCATCTCCTTGTAAAGCCCCAATCCCTTCCCCACACAACCCTTCTCACAGAACCCTTTCACCAGATAACTGTAAGTATACTCATTGGGCTCGCAATTGTACAATCCCATCTCCTTGAAAACCCTAAACGCCTCATCGAGCTCGCGGCAAGCTGCGTAAGCTTTGATCACCATGTTCATCACGAAAGTATCGGGGATAACGCCGATTGCCTTCATCTGCTTGTTCAAGGACCTCACCGCGTGCATATAGGCGTAGGAGACGTTCAATTTGTCGAATTTCCTCAGAAGGCCGCCGAACAGCACGGCGTACGTCTCCAGGCTGGGCTTGGCGTCCGCCGAGGCGTACATCTTCTTGTAGACGTCGAACGCGCGGTTGAACGTCGATTTTCGTGAGGATATAAGGAATTTGATCATCGAGTTGTAAAGAGGAGCTTCTGGATCGCACGCTCCGGCGAGGATCTCGTCGATTAGGGTTAGGGCCGCCGCGTGGCGCTTGTGCTGGATTGCGATTTGGAGGATGGTGGAGTAGGTGAGGTGATTGTGCCTGTAGCGCGAGTTGCTGTGCGGCGGCGACGACGTCCATCGGAATATGTCGAGCGCTAGGTCGGGGTCGATTTGGGATTGGAGCGTCCGCGCCACGTCGGCGTGGGTGAAGCCTGGGGAAAGGCTTCGGAGAGAGGCATGGAGCTGGCTTTGGAGGGAGGTTCGAATTGGGGATCGAATTTCGTTTTGTTTCGGCGCGGTGGTGCTGAGCTGGCGGAGGAGGGTTGTGATGACAGTGCGGCGGCGGAGGTGGTTCATGGCCGGGGTTTGGGTTAGGTTACATACACTTCGAGTGTACAGCTCAGCTCAGTGTAATAATACTATTCCTTGCCCTTATCCATGATCGCCGGTAACAACAGCGATTATTCAGGAATTGGATTGGATGTTACATGAATAATATTTTTATGAGAACATAGGAATATTCGAACGTAATTGTAAGGGTAATAATGATTATGTAAAAAAAGGACTATAGTAAAACCTCCATAAATTAATAAATTTAGGACCATATAATTTTATTAATTCATAGAGATATTAATATTCGATAAATTAATATTTTATTAACTAAAAAAGTGACTCTTTAAATTCCACAATTTAGAATGTATTGACGATAAATGAATTCAAATATGTTTCATTAATTATATTCATGTACTCAAAATGATTTACAAGTGTGAATTAATGAAAAATATCGTTTGAAAATTAGTCAAGGTACAATATCAAATGCCATCAGGATATCATTAGAGTATTGTTTAGCCAACTTTCAGAAGAGTGGGGATATTAAGCGACACAAATGGCGACAATAACCCTTCACAATTTTTTGTTGCAGAGAACTTGACATCGGAACTATTGACTGCAATTTAAAAAAGTTAGGGATGAAATCCAATTAGATTAAAATTTAAGAAAATCTAGTAACAAATAGATTCTTATTTTAGCAAATTACCATAATTTCTAATTGTAATTTTTATGAATTATTAATTTAAAGTTTTAATGGGGACTTAATATTTATAAAGGAATTTTCTGAAAAATTATTATATTATTATCTTATCGAATTTGATGATTTTTTACAAAGGTCCGGACGATTTTATTATTTTATAGAGTATTAATTTAGAGAGGATTTAGTGTATATCATATTTTACCTTATCCGGATTGTCTGCTTGCATTGCTTGCTAACTGTGATTGGCTGTTGACTTCCACCCGCCGCCTCTTGTCGGCTTCAATGGTGCTTATACCTTTTCTTTGAAATACTAAATTATATAAAAAAAGAAGAGCAATAATCTGGATAAGATCGCAACTGAATTCTAGCGTAGGTGTTATCATCGTCACCATCATCGTCATCTGTGTTTTGTTGGACTGTACCTATCAATTATGTTACGTTCTTACTAGGGGTGTTCAAAAGATGGTTAACCGACCGAACCATACCGAAAACCGATTTTTCGGTACGAACCGATAACCGAACCGAAAATTTCGGTTCGGTAATCGGTTATCGATTTTTATTTTTTCGGTTAATCGGTTCGGTTATGGTTATAGTGTTCGGTAAACCGGTTTAACCGAATAACCGAACAGTTATATATATACTATTGGATTGTCTTTTTGCACTTAGGCCTAAACATTCTTTTAAATAAGGCCCAATCAATCACGGCCCAAGATTTATGATTTTTACACTAATTAATTTTCATATTTAAATAAAATGAAAAGGATAGAAACAGACAGATCGTCACTTCAGACCCCAAACGAACAAAACAAACATTTTTACCTCTTGCTGCAGTTCGCACTTCTCACTGGTTCAACTTTCAAGGGGGTTCTAATTTGTCCTTGCTCTTTCTCTTGCTGGATATAGGTTAAGATATTTTTTCATCTTACACAAACTAACTCTGTGGGTATATACAAATTAGCTTGGTGTGGCTGTGCCGCACTGCCGTTGTGGGGATAAACTCGTGTGGGGTTTATTAGCTCTCAGATGTGGTGTCTTGTTAATATATGTGCTGAAATTATTATTGTGTGGCTCAGGTGCTGAAATAAGAGGTCAGTGCATCGATTAGGGAAAGAACATGATTATTTGCTTATTGGATTGGGTATTTCGGTTAACCAAATGGTTAACCGAAAATAACCGGAATTATTTTGGTTAAAACCGAACCGAACCGAAAAATATTCGGTTCGGTTTTTGGTTAATAAAATCATTGAACCGAAATATTCGGTTAACCGAATTTTCGGTATGGTTCGGTTCGGTTTAACCGAATGAACACCCCTAGTTCTTACAACATAGCAGTTTTCATATGAATCAGCGGCGCCATATACGCTTTCCATGATTTAGAAAATTCAAGATATTATAAAACTGAGAAGTACGGAAAAATATCCAACAAGATAACAGCAAACCGAAAATCTTGCTGCCAAGAGTAAATATCTCTGGAAAAGAAACAAACAAGAAGAGGAAAGAAATATATCTCTTTCGGTTTCCATCTATAAATACAGTCTAATCCTATTTATCCGAGTTAATTGGTGCTCTGCGTGGCTCGTAACTGAAGAGTAATTTGCTCCCATAGTTTCACTTTTGATTTACACTGTAATGGACTGTCGCCTGTTTTGCGGCACCACAAGAGTCAGTAGCTTTCCAGTTTTTCCGCCGGCGAATCGCCGTCGCCCCACCTCCGTGCGTCGGCCGCCGCCGATCGTCAGGTGCGAGTTCGGTGGACTGAGCACGCCTCTCGAGCCGACGACTGCGGCTGGGAAGTTGTTGACCAGCTTTGTTTTGGACGGCGGTGATGACTTCCACGGCGTGGCTACGAAGGAGCTAGAGAGGCTCGCCGCTCAGAGGGACGAAGCTGTGGCTCGGCTAAGGATGAGCCTTGGCTCGGATGAAGCCGTTCTTCACAGGTTCGTTTTCTGCCCATTGATGCACTTGGAATCTACATCTCTGTGCTCTCTTCCTTCTTCTCTTCAGAATAATATATGCTCTGTTTTACGGTTCTTGCCTTGGAAACATCGAAAAGATCGAACTTTTATGAATGATTTCAAACAATACAGGAGGATTGCTGAGCTACAAAGGCAAGAATGCAGAAAAGAAGTCGAAGATGTGATGTACGCCTTCATATTCCGCAAATTCTCAGAGATGAGGGTCCATTTGATCCCAAAACTTTCCAAATGCGTATGCAACGGTAGGCTAGAGGTGTTCCCTTCCAAGGACTGGGAGCTCGAATCCATACACAGCTTCGAGGTTTTGGAGATGGTAAGAGAACACTTAACTTCTTCTATAGGTCTGAAATCAAACGCAGGCGTCTCAGAGAGTTGGGCTGCAGTCGAAATCAGTGGGCTCCATCTTTGGAAGCTTTACGTCGCCTCTATTCTATACGGATACTTCTTGAAGTCTGCTTCTTTAAGGCATCAACTCGAATGGAGCTTATCGTGCCAAGGCCAAACCTTCTCCGACCTGAAAAAAACCAGTCGAGCTTGTCCTAAACTTCCCATTTCTGAGTTCATGTCATTAGGGTCTGAGTACATAGGTTTTGGTCGAATCAGCTCTTCGTCGACCAGCCAAGCATCATCACCATCATCTGTGGCCTTTGATAGGAATTGGGAAAATTTGAGGCATTATGTTATGGGGTTCGACTCAGAAACGATTGAGATGTGTGCTAACCCGAAATCTATGGAGGCTTTGAATCTGGTAGAGAGGCATAGCTTTGCGCTCTTTGGAGATCAGAAGAGCGACGAGTCGGTTTACGCTTCTTTCGCTAGTCTGAAGAGGTTCTTGCTCGAGGCAGTCGCTTTTGGTTCGTTTCTCTGGGAAACGGAAGATCAAGTGAACCGTGTATATAGGCTGGAGAACAACTGCTGCTAGACAAGTGTTCTTTTTTTTGTGCAGTTTTCTTTTGAGTTTTTGGTTTCATCCGTGCTGCTTTTATGTATAAAATGTATAGAAGTTTTAAGTTTTTGTATGATTTTCCTTACCAACGTGTAAATTAGTTCTCTGTTTGGTGGTCTCTTGTAAGAAGTTTCATCCATAGTAAACACAGAAAGAAACCTTAACAACTCATCTCCCGCACAAGTTAATTGGAAAAATGAGCATTCAAGTTTTAATCTAACACGACAATTTCGTTTAGATTCGTACGATCATATCATCGACCGAACCTCTGAACCCTCCTCTGTCTTAATTCTTCAAGCGACATACCCCGAGAAGCATCGATGTCATCCCTATCATCTGAGAATCCATTCTCACCACACATCTCACAAACGCTTAGCAGCCCATTGTTATCGAACGTACACGCCTGACATCTCCATAGCCCATTAGCCCTGTTTCCCCCGATCGTACCTCCACCGAAGCCTCTATTACTTTGGAATATCATTCCATTCAAAAACTTCAAAGGCCATGTCAACACGCTCCCAACGCCTCGAATGATCTTTGAAAAAAGCCTATTAGCACCGGCGCTTGAAGTTCTCTTCAAACGCAGGTATAAAATACCAGCAAGTACCCCACCAAGATGACCAAGAAAGGAAACTCCAGGGACAAATGCTTGGATCAGAAATAACTCAGCCCATGCGGCATAACGAGCTGGAACCATGAGCCCGTGTACGTAGGCGTAGTTTTCTGACTGGGCGTACAGTACGACTTTCATTGCAAAGAGTACGCCTGAGAATCCAACGGCGTATTCGTTGTAATAAGCTCTTTCGTAGTCGAAAGCGAGGAGAATCTTGGCGAGCAACAGTGTGATGCCCTGAGACATGGCGAGTAGAGAGGCAACCATGGATGCGTACTCTGTGCTTCCCATTGAGGTCTCTAGCTGTATTCCCTTCCATAGGAGGGAAAGCATGTTGTAGAAGAGGTGTGGTTCGCCTATGTGGTAGAATGCTGATAGAAGAAATCGCTTGACATCCTTATGCTGTTTTAGGCATTAACCAGGAAAAAAAAAACAAAATTTTATGTTAGTAAACGCAGATCAATTAGCTAAGATAGAGCCTCAATTTCAAACATTAGAAGCAACAAAAACACGTATTTCCAACCAAAACGCACATGTAAGTCGGTGTCTTAACTCTTAATCAAACATAAACTTCCCAAAACAGCAACTAATAATAATACAAACACTGACTAACGACGATGGGGAAATTGAATTTTTTTTTTCTAGGGTACCTTGAGAATGAGGTGTGGATTGAACCAAACTTCGTTTAGAGCTGGCAGAATTGGATCGAGAAATTTAGGGCGCAAGTAGATGATCGTATTGGCGGCGATCAGGCCAGCTGTCACCGGCGGCTTCCTATCCAATCGAGAATACTCGCTCAAAGCCTGCACCAACAGCAATCCAACCATCGTTCCTCTTCCTCTTCTCCTATCCATCGATTAATTTCTCGCAATCCCTCAATCTTCTTCCTCTTCCTTCTTAGCTATAAATGATAACTAAGCCAAAACGCAGTACCTCCTTCTCCAAGGCTTTTGACAATTCCAGTAACTTCTCGATGCTTGCGCCGTTAGTATAAACGCTCTCTCGTATTTGTTAACATTAACGCCGTTAGGTTAGAGCAATCAAATGACGAGATTACCCTTACTCGGTGTCTACGAGGAAAAAAATGTCATTTACAAAGTAATGGACTCAATCCACTGCAAGTCAATGTCCATCGTCCGATCAATAAGAAGTCTAGTTATATTTGTTATATATCAACAGCATGCAATATAAATTAATCTAATAATCTCTCCCATATCAATACTATACGCTCATTCTTCATTCGCAAGTTCTAAAGATTCATTCATTCATTCATTCTTCGTCACAGTGTAGCAGCAGCAGTACTTAACAAAAAGGATCAAGAAAATGGACGACGACGACGACTTACCACCAAAAAGGATACCATACGCAGACAAAGGAAAAGGCAAGCTCATTTACGATGATACGACTGACAATATTCCCAAGGAAGACAACATCGCTGACTATCAACTAAGCGAAAGTGATGAACATCTCCAAGAAGAAGAAGATGAACTTAACGACGATGAAACCCTAATATCATCTTCTGATGATACCACGGCAGAGAATAATCAGAATAATAATAACCCTAGCGATGATATTCAAAATGTTCAGCAAGGACCCCCAGGCTCGAGGTACTCCCATCGATTCTCATTTTATTATTCATATCAAGATTGAATGAATCCTATATTTTCTATTATATCATTTTTATAATCGTGGGCAGGAATGAAGAACTGTGCTTTACAAAGGTGGTGGGACGCTGCGCTGTGCTCCCACAGAATCCAGCCCTTGTAATAAACCCTATTCAAGCAAGCGAACTGATCGATCACCCTCATATAGAAGATTTAGAACCCGATAATTTCAGGCAACAAATGGTGGTCTTCGATTATCCATTTCTCAGAAGGTACGAAATGGTCTTGGCCCACTCTATGACTTCTAAGAATCTTAGATTTTCGATCACCCAAGGCTGGGAGGGTTTCGTAAGGAACAATCAGATAAGAGTCGGCGACGTGGTGACTTTCTTCAAAGGTATCGGCGAGGATATTGTCCCAGATTTTTATTACTATTTGATCAAGATTAAGAGAAGGGCTCGCGGCGCTGTTAGTAAGGATAGTTTGGAGCTGAGGAAAATGGCCATCGACAATGATTGGATGAAAAATGAGGCTGCTAAACGAGCCCGAATTGGTTAGATCGAAAAGTCGAAGGACTAGGACGACATTCGCAGATTTCGTTCTTTCTTTCCTTTTTCGTTACGAGTTTTTACGTTTGACCGTAGAGAGATGGAAATTGTGGAACCTCTAATAATGTCATTTACGCGTTTGAATGATTGAATGAATCTGCGTTGATGAAGAGAAAGAAGCTGAGGCCATTTTTTTTTCAGATACGTTTTGCAGATTGTCATATCAGTTGTGTCAACTATCATATATGTCTTCTTTTCTGTAAGAAGGATGGAAAGTTTATGAAAACCAAGTTTTCTTTTTCACGACAACTTAGGGTTTAGGGTTTAGAGAGATTCGATTAATACTACCTTATTGTGTAGAGTCATGAGATAATTTACTTAACTTACAAACTTTTTTATTTTAACCTATTGTCACATAAATAACTAAGACTTTAATTTCGTTCTTATATAAAAAGGAAAGCTCAGCATATTCCTAATCCATTGCAAGTCAAGGTCCGATAGTGAAGTCTGATGTATATATGTTAATGTTTGTGATATTTAAACAGATAAAATTTATTTCTTTTTTATTTAACCTATTGAATCGTCACGTATCTAAAGTTCCAATTTCACTGTTATGAAAAAGAAAAGCCAGCAAAATCTCAATCCATTGCAAGTCAAGGTCCCCGATCAAGAAGTCTAGATATATGTATTTGTAATATTTAATTAAGCAGATAAAAAAATAATACTAATTTATTTCTTTTAACACTATTTTTCACCGCTTAAATTTGCGAAACTGTCTTTCCCCTCCCATCCACACCTACTTAACCTATAAATTAAACTAATAATCTCTCCCATATCGATACAATACACTCATTCTTCATTCGCAGTTCTAAAGATTCGTTCTTTCTTTCTTTCTTCGTCACAGTATAGCAGCACAGTTACTAAAAAGGATCAATCAAGAAAATATGGACGACGACGAACCACCAAGAAAGAAACATCTCTTAGGCAATGGAAAAGTCAAGCTTATTCACGATGATCATACGACTAAGAAAGACAACGGCGCAGCTGATCAGGGCCAAGAAATCGAAGGTGATGAAGAAGAAGAACATAATAATGGCGATGAAACCCTAATCTCAAACGCCAGTTCTTCTTCTGATCATACCATCGCAGAGAATAATCCGAATAATAATATCCGTAACCATGATCAAAATGTTCAACAAGGACCGCCAGGCTCGAGGTACTCCCATCGATTCTCATATCCTCGATACATATCATATAGATTTACTACGATTGAATGAACGAATCCCATGCATCTTTATCGTATCATTTATATAATCATGGTCGTCAGGGATGAAGAACTGTGCTTTACCAAGGTTTTGAATCATTACGAGGTGGTCCCACAGAATCCTGCCCTTGTAATAGACCCTATTCAAGCAGGCGAACTGATCGATGACCCTCAAATGGAAGATTTAGATCCCGAGACTTTCAGGAAAGAAATGGTCGTCTTCGATCATCCATTTCTCAGAAGGTACGAAATGGTGTTGGCCCACCATATGACTTTAATGACGCTTAGGTTTTCAATCACTCGAGGCTGGGAGGATTTCGTAAGGAACAATCAGCTAAGAGCTGGCGATTCAGTGGAGTTCTACAAGGGTATTGACGTGGATATTGTCCCAAATGGTGTATATTACTATGTGGTCAAGATTAAGAGAAGGGCTCGCGGCGCTGTTAGTAAGGATAGTTTGGAGCTGAGGAGATTTGCCATTGACAATTATTGGATGGAAAACGATTCTAAACGATCCCAAATTGGTTAAATCGAAGAGTGACTAGGATGACATTCGCAGATTTCGCTTTCTTTCTTTCGTTTCTTTCTTTTTTCGTTACGAGTTTTTTCGTTATTTCGTAGAGAGATGAAAATTGTGGAACCTCTAATAATGGCATTTACGAGTTTGAATGAATGAATGATCTGTGTTGAAGAGAATGAAGCTGATGCAATTTTCTTTTTCAGATACGTTTTGCAAATTGTTCTGTTAACTGTGTCCAAATATCATCTGAGCCTTCCCTTTGTTAGAAGGATGGAAATCTATTGCAAGTCAAAGTCCGATCAAGAAGTCGTCTATGTATATATAAATATTTATTTGTGATGTATAAACATATTAAAAAAACATAAAATTTCTTTTCTTTTTTGACATTATTTTAACCGTTACATTTGCGCGCAACGCAAATGCTTTTCGGCTCCTCCTCTACTTAAAGAAAGCGGTAATACACAAATGATATAAAAACCCTTCTCATCAAATACTCATTTTGATATCATATTCACAGTATAGCAGCAGTCAAAGAATCAAGAAAATGGACGACGAAGCACCAAAAAAGAAACCAAAAGCACATAATGGAAAACGCAGGCTTACCAAAGTCGTTGACGACGATGATACGACTGATGATGAAAGTGGTAAGAAAGACGAAGCAGCTGATGATGATCAAAAGAAGGACGAGTCAGAAACAAATTTCTCCAGCTATAAGGAACTCTCCAAGAAAAGTACGAAGAAGGAAAAGGTCTCCACACTTTAAACCACAGCATGCATAAATTAAATTGATATGAAACCCTCCGATCAATTCAGTACTCATTATTCTTGATACAATTATTCACAGTATAGCAGCAGTTTAAGAATCAAGAAAATGGACGACGAACCACCAAAAAAGAAACGCAGGCTTACCCACGTCGTCGTCGATGATGATACGACTGATGACGAAAGTACTAAGAAAGATGACGCAGCTGATGATGATCATAAGAAGGCAGAATCAGAAAAACATGTTCCCAGCTATAAGGAACTTTCCAAGAAAGATCACAACAAGAAGAAGAAGAATAAGAAAAAGAAGAAGAAGGTGAAGAATCCCTTTCAAACGACGGAGAATCATCAGAATATTCCCAGCGATGAAGCTGACCAAAGCGTTCAAGAACAAGGTTCTAGGTAAATACATTATCTAAAAGAAATTATTTACAAAAATGGCACTCAGATTGATTTTCCTTTTCCTCGTCCATTCTTGGCAGGACATATAAGGAAGAATGCTTTTGGAAGGTTTTGCGTACTTCTGAAGACCCGGCCCTTGTAATCAATCCTGGTCAAGCAAGCAAACTGATAGATCACACTCAAACAGAAGATTTAGATCCCAAGACTTACAGGCAAGAAATGGTAGTCTTTGATGAATCAAACAAAAGGTACGAAATGGTTTTTGTTATTTTTAAATATAAGATCGAATGAGGAGGGTGAAAGGAATGATTTTTGTGTGTGAGATTTCTTGTACTGATGTCTAAACTGAGGATATGAGGACGACGAAGATTTTCTTTGTTCTCTGTTTTTCACGTACAGATACTCAATATTTTACTCACTCACACTACATTCTACCACTCACCACTTCACTACAATAATATATTTTTGGCTCACTCCCCACTTAATACAACATGCAAACACACCTATATATAATAGGTTAGGTAGTAGATGGATAGGATAATATCAATAGCATATCTTATACTTTGACTGCATATCTCGTTGTTGAAATTAGAAGGCTGCGCTGATTTTCCTTTGCATGCGCACATCTCCTTTAGCTGTTGTATCTGGACTTTTATCTGTAGTTATTATATCACGTTGGTTGCTTTATCATTTGTCGTCTTCATTTTTCAAAATCTTCGGCCCCTAATTTTCAACTTTGATCCCACTTTGAGATTATTAGCTAACAGTTTTGGCCCACCACAAATTTAGGACGGAGCTTAGGTTTTCTATCAAGGGAGGATGGGAGGATTTCGTAAGGAGCAATCAGCTGAGAGCGGGCGATATGGTGGCGTTCTACAAAGGTTACTATGTTGTCAAGATTAAGGGGAAGGCACGAGACAATGTTTCTGAGGCTAGTTTGAAGCTGAGGAAAAGGGCCATTCACAATGATAGGAAGAAGAAGAACAAACGAGCCCGAGTTGGTGAAATCGAAGGATCGAAGGAATAGGACACTGTTCGCAGATTTTTCTTTCTTCTCTTTTTCTTTTTCATTTTCGCTTGTTTCTGAGGGTTTTTTTTTTTTCGTTTTTGCTGAATAGCATGAAGCTAAGGCCATTTTTTTCAGATACGTTGCGAATTGTTCTTGTCAATTGTGTCAATATCAATCTGAGTCGTCTATTTTTCGCGAGAAGGATGGCGAAGCTAACTATCAAAGCATTTGACTTTGGATAGTATACGAGCAATAAATCAGTAATCTAATATGCTGTAATAATAATAACTTAGGTAGAAGCTTACAAAATCCTTGTCTGTAAACCCTCGTTTATGGAAGAAGTAAATAAAACCTAGAGGCTTGTATTATATGTGCGATTGGAGGTAAATTTACACCTTCCGTTCAGATATTTATCCTAACTTTACTTTACGTCCTCATACATTCAACACATTATTTTCAATTCGACCACAAATGTTTCCAACACATAAATCTTATCCTACTACGCAGCATGGCTATGGAGAAGAATGGGAAGTCCTTCAACTGGCGTAGGAAATAATGGATCGTAAAAAACCCTTCTCATCACAATTCTGCAGTTCCCACCTAAACTTCGTAACTACGTTGTGCAGAAATAGACCAGCCGAGCAAACTCTTTTCCCAATTAGCACGTTCGAGGCCCACCGCTAAACGGCACATAATAAGAAAACGGGCCCCGCCCCGCCCCGTCGAACCTAGACGGGTCGAAATCCGTGGGTTCTTCGAAAGAACTGGGGTCCATGTGGGTCGAAGACGTGCTCCAACAACTGCATTCAAACCCAGAAACAATATATGACGGCGAAAAGTTTCGAGCTTACGAAAGCCCATATGATTGTGGAAAATGAACAATACCAACGGAGAAACTATAAACACGGGCATGCAGAATAATTCATAAAAGAACAGAACGAAAGGAGTATGATCAGTTTTACCTCTGGCGATGGAGTTCGTCAGCATCCGTTAGGGCAATGACATTTGACTAGGACAAATGATATCTGATCTTAACACGGTTACGCCAGCAATGTACTCACCAATAGTCTTTGCAAGAACAGCGTCCACCCTTAAAATGATGAAACCTATTCGCATCCCTCAAGATAATTTCGCGCCCGGTAAGATCTGCAACCAACTTCATAGCAGTATGGCAATCCCCGCAAACCCTCAGGTTTTTCATGACTCGAATAGGCACGCCCTTGGGCAACTTCAGAATTCCATACGCCACAGCCAACTTTTCGCTGTGATATCTTAGATTATGCGCCTTCTCCTCATTATCCACGTCGTGAAGAGAAAAGGCACCATCGGGACAATAACCAGCTTGTCTTAACATCCCATCTAGTTTCTCCCATGTTCTAACAATCTCCACATGCTCGGGGTGAGGCGTGCTCTCTCCGCCAGCGAACATATGCACTTGTTTATCCACTTCAATCCAGCTAAAACCAGGCGATTTGCTGACTTTCCTAGCCCTCATATCTCTCCTTAGTCTAGCAACATCTCCCCATCTACCTTTTGAGGCGTAAATATTAGATAGTAGAATATAAGGACCAGCATTAGTGGGTTCGATTTGACGGAGTTTTCTTGCAGCAACTTCTGCCAAATCACTGTTTAAGTGGTTCCTACAAGCACCCATCAGGGAGCCCCAAACAATAGCATCTGCTTCAGCAGGCATGTCGTCAATCAAGCCCATAGCCTCTTTAAGTTTTCCAGCTCTTCCAAGCAGATCAACCATACAAGCATAGTGTGCAGTTGCAGGTTCGACCCCATACTTTGACTTCATTGAGTCGAACACTTCCTTGCCTTCTTTGACCATTCCGCTGTAGCTGCAAGCCGTGAGAATTCCAACGAATGTAACATCGTCTGGTTTTACTCCCAATGAAGACATTTCTTGGAACACTCTCAGAGCTTCGTCCCCCAAACCATGTTGAGCATAGCCGGTGATTATGGAATTCCACATTACTAAATCCCTGCATGACATTCTATCGAAAACCCTTTTAGCATTGACAACATCGCCGCATTTCATATAGGTGTTGATCAAAACAGATGCCACATATAGGTCGTCGTCGAGTTTGGACCTTAATAGGTGGGCGTGAATCTGTCTACCATGACTGAGAGAGGAGAGGCTGGCACAAACCGAAAGTATGCTGATTAATGAAGGGAAATGAGGCCGAATACCTTGCTCCTGCATAGAGCGGAACAAGTTAATTGCCTCCAATTCAAACCCTCTGCGCTCATAAATCTTGATCATAGCACTCCATGTTCCGTCGTCCCTTTCGCTCATCAAATCAAAAACTTTCCTCGCTTTGGAGACCTCTCCGTTTTCACCCAATCCAATAATCATCGTGTTGCAGGCAACAACTGGCTTCATAGGCATGGCCTTGAAAAGTTCCCAGGCATCATCAATCCTGCCACACTGCGTGTAACCCATCAGCATAGCAGTCCAAGTGACCTCATTTCTCTCGGGCATGACCTCAAAAGGTTTCCTCGCAACGTCAACCTTTTTATTCTGGGCATAGCCTGAGATCATTGTTGTCCAAGAAACGACGTTTCTTTGCCTCATGCTGTCGAATATTTCTCTAGCATCATCTAACTGACCCTTAGAGCACAAGCCATCCATCATACTAGTCATGGCCACTGCATCCTTCACAGGCATCTGTTCGTAGATTCTCCTTGCTTCATCAATCCTGCCCTCTTGAACTAATCCACCCAACATAACTGTCCACGATATAACATTCTTCTCTGGCATACGCCAAAACAACGCCTCAGCCTCAGAAACCATTCCCTCCTCGATATAACCTCTAACCATAGCAGTCCAGGATATGACATTCCTTTCGGGCATTACGTCGAATACTTCTATAGCTTCTTTTACCATCCCATTTCTTACGTATCCAGATATTAGTGCATTCCAAGAAACAATACTTCTTTCCGGCATCTCCTGGAATAAACGTTTGGCTTCATCGGGTTGGTTGCTCTGGAAGTATCCGGAAATTATAGAATTCCACGACACAACGCTCTTTTGAGGAATTTGATCGAACAGTGACCGTGCGCTTTCAATATCTCCCAGGCGAACATAATATGAAATTTGAGACGCGTCTGATAGTACGGTCCTTGAAAAATATCTTCTATACTGCATAGACATAGAAACAGTGGGAATGAATGAGACCATGTTCAGACATTCGAACCAATAAATTAAACTGGCGTACGTACCAATAAATCCATTCATACACTCAATATAGCAATTGGAAAGAACGAGTATCTACAAATGTGAAAGAAACATAATACCTTTCTGCCAAAGAGCAAAAGATATCTTGACTTGGACGCTCGAAGCACCTGTTTTACTCGAACAGCTCCTCCCATCTGACACCAAGTTTCTCTTGCAGCTAGCTCCTCTTCTTACCAATTAAATCCTGGAAAATAGACACCTTGGTTGGAAGTATTTCGTCTACGTTGCCTCCTAAATTCACTACTCTACTATGGTGGCTCCTGTTAATTAAATGTTACGAACCCACTAAACAAGCAAACCTTGATTACAACAAAACCAGTAATAAACTAGAGAATTCTTCATAGAGAGCCATGGCGTAGGAGAGAGGCCATTCCCTTCCCATCCCATGGGCCGAACGATAATTGCGTAGCCAAGTTGGGCTATTTAATAGGTTTCTCAGAGGCCGACAAAGGTCTGCTTTCTTTATATAAACTGTGTCCACCTTCTAGTATAATTTGTTATTTTGTTCAATATACGAAGAATATCCCAGCTGCTTAATTTTTAAATTTTGGCGTTTATTTTGAAGAAGCGTATACTACTACTAGGCGTGTAAATTAAAGGTCTCCTCCATATGATTAGAGTAGATCGCTATCTGACTGTTAGAAACAAACACACTAGGGTTTTCATGAACATATAGCGAGCTCAATTTGGTTGTTGTACGCATATGTTTTGCTGCTCCTCTTTCACCACAGGCAACGCATAGCCCTTCAAACAGCTGCAAATTTACTACATAATAACATGTCTTCTTATACATCAAGAACATCAAGGTTTTCGTTCCAATCAAAAGGATATCAAAGAATAATGGATCATAAGTGGTAGGACAAATTCCAAGGAGAACTGATGAGAGTAAGACTAATTAGTGAGAGACCAAAGTGTGTCGTCGTCTGAGCGAAGTCGACCTGAGAACTCATACGGGCACTCGCTTTCCACGATATCGATCAAATAACTGCATAGGGTAGTAGCGTATTAAACATGGATAGCATGGAACAAGGAGCAGAGGAATGGTATTTATTTGTCTACTAAACTTCTAGAGAGACAAAAAGAATAGCATCGATGCCGTGGGAACGTACCGATCTAACAAAAGGTTGCTGGAACAGCCAACCAAGAATGGGTATCTTCTGCAGAAATACGGCGATTGTGGGCCAGAAACCACTACACGTGGAGGAAAAGGAACGGTTATAAATCACTGATAGAAATGGTAGGAACAACTCAAGTTGTATTGTAACTGAGAAACAAGCAAACATACTGTCCTCCGACAGCTAACGTCCCACCTGAAGAGCACAATGAATCCATATGCCTCAACGATCATCCCTATTATAGGCCAGCCAATGATGACCAAGAAGAAGCCAACAGCAAATGATAAAGTTCCCTGTTACAGTTTGATTAGAAGAAAAGCAAAGACGAGGAGCAGAAGGGTACATGTTACTGTAAAAAGGAAAAAAAGAAAACACCTTGTAATTAGAGGGCTTCATGAAGAACTGCATGGATGATTTGAGTCCAATTGTTAGCGTCACTCCTGAGATGAAGAGAATCTGTTGAGAATGACGTGGAAGAAGTCAGCGACGTGAGAAGGAAGTACAATGAAAGAAACACTTGATCATCTTCTAGTGTTTTTAATAGAAGATGACACTTACATTTCCCATAGCAAGCAATCCCTTGTCAAAAAAGAAAATGATCCCCAAAAATGAAAAGAAAACTCCAAAACCAGTAAGGCCAAGTCCAATTTCTGTTTCAAAACAGCAAACAAGACAGTAATCAAACATGAAAAAATATCCAACGAAATGCAAAGCTGAAAATTGAAATTGAGCCATTATTTTTTCTAACAACCCGTAGAGAAATACGGGAGCACAATGCTAACAACTTTCACAATTTAAATCTTCATCGACAAGCTTCGAGAACTTCGCAGTCCAAAATCAATTAGCAAAATGCGGCCATGTTAATGAGAAAGGCCATCGACAATAGCAGATATTCCTAAGACCACGAATCAGCCCCAAGCTTAAACCGAAAGTAGCACGAGATAAAGAAATCTATAAGCAGCCTGTAAATCGAAAAATGACTTACTTTTCCGATCGTTCATCTCCAACGAGACCATTGTTTCGCAGATTCAGATCCAATAAGGCACTATACGACTCGATTAGCAGCTATACGGACCTCGCGCCACTGCATACGAAAATCGACCATCATTAACGTGATGAAAACACAAAAAACGAAGACGAAGTAGCATTTCTCGCGTACTGTTCTTCTAGATAGAGACATCAAACCTGGAGCTGAAGGATGTTCATCGAAGCAGTTTTAACTCGGAACATTTTTAGTTTAAATTTGTTCTCCAATATTTTAAATTGGGCTCGACATTTCTTGGCCCATTGGGCTTACGCAAGTCAGGCCCGTAAGTAATATATTCAAATTCATGCATGATGACACAAAACGCTACAGTTCAATTAACAACTTATCTCCCAGCAATTAAGAAACGTTCTTCTTCTTCTTCTTCTTCGACAGTCGTCTTTGTTCGTCAAATACACGCGTCAATGGAGTGTCTTTCCTCCAAATTTCTGGTTCCTTCGAGGTCCACCTACCTAAGATTTTCAGGTAAGCGTTCAAGGAAGATCTTTAGAGCAAGGGATGTAAGAATCAATATCCGGGATTTTGCGCTTATTACATGTTCCAAGAAATCCAGCTATCCAGGTACTTTCTTTCAAATCAGCCATGCTAGCTTTTCTTTGAAAGGGTATTCTTATTATGGATATTACAGTTGAAACGGTTCGTACAATCGCAGTCTGTCTGTAGTTTGGGACATGCCCGGCATCCATTGTGTTCTAGATTGAGCTTGTCTAATTGTGTTGTGGTTAGTGTAAGGGACGTATGCCTCAGACTAATACCGAACTTGAACTTTTATGTTAATCGAGTCATCTTTTTGGTGGATAATGTTGTTTCTTTACCATTGGATCATACGTTGGACTGCTTATATGTTTATGCTCCATACCATTACGAAAGACCTTCTTAGATTTCCAGGAATATGTCAGACCATCACGGCTCCTACCAGCCACAGAAGCGACGCCCTGTCCAAGTTCTTCAGTCGAAGAGCTGATCAGTGCAGTCCCATCTTGCAAATCAGATTGCCTGTACATAATCAAGTTTCAAACTAGTAAACTTTACGGGTCAGGCCTCACAGATACGAACTCCATAGTTTCTCTATGTTTGGTCGATGAGTATGGGTGCTCAGTTCTGCAGAGAATGCCCGTTATTACAGCTGAAGCTGGCTTATTGTCAGAAGATGAAGTCACAGAGGACACTTTTCATTTCCAGCAAGGCCAAGTTGACGAGTTTTACTTCGAAGGGCCTAATCTCGGGAAAATAGTAGCTGTGTGGATTGGCTTAGAGTCAGGTCAGTTCATCTAGTTTTCATTGAGTAGTTTAGTTTCCTTTTTACGCTTCTAATGGTACCATTAATGGTAGCAGGTCAATGGAGAATAGGAGGTTTGAATTTGACTGTAATTTCATCGGCAGAAACAAACCAAGAAAGCAACCAAGTAAAGGCTGTCCTCTACAGTTTTGATGTCGACGATATCTTGCTAGGAGAGAAAACCGGACTTTCGATGTTAGAAATCAGACCATTTTCATCTACCACATTTTCGGGCGACGAAATCGACGCAAAGGTCTGGCCTTCATCGCCTTCGCACACCTCCTTCGTATCCAACGAACAAACCATGAAGGAATACGAAGACCTAAAACTGTCTCTGTTATTCTACGATGCAATGCTCATCCTCGCTGGCTCTTCCCTCGCCTCTGTTTTGGCAGTAGAAAATTCGTATTCTTATGCGTTCTTTATAGGAGGAATTTGCGGGTTTTTCTATTTATTACTGCTGCAGAGATCTGTGGATGGACTGCCATCGAAAGTGCTTACTCCTACCCAGAACGAAGGAGGGTTCGAACGTATTTTCGATTCATTGAAGGTTCCCATTTCAGGCCTCGTTTTAGCACTTTCTCTCGCCTTCTTAACTGTCAAAGTAGCTTCTGGCGAGGATGTGCTGAAGCTTTCTCCGAAGGAAGTGATATTTGGGATGATGGGATTCCTCATGTGTAAGGTATCTGTTGTTTTGTCTGCATTCAAACCATTGCCGTTTAGATCTCAGGACAACAATTCATCTGTACTATGATTGTTGTATGTTAAGATATCAGTTTTTAATTTTCATTGATGGGACAAAAAGCTCATTGTTGTCCTTTAGCAAATGGAATGAGAAAAAGAATCAATTTCTTTTTTTTTCTTTCTACTTTGATGGTTTCAGCCCAGCCGACCGAGGTTTACGAGACATAACTGAAACGGAACAAGAACTATGATGTAAGCACTTTACTTTAGCATTCATCGCCCAACCAAAGATTGGGAATAACAAAGCTTTTCGAAGTTAATAGAATAATAACAGTGGGAGTATCCAAAGAAGTCTCACTAGGTTACAAACATAATCAGATGGATAATGGTTGTTTGTCTTCTTCAACTTGTTTAAAAACTGTGATGACAACAGTAGCATCTTCTGAGCATCACGCCTGAATTATTCCATTGCTGTAATGGACAAAACGAAGTATATATATTTATCAACTTGACATTCATCCTTGAGGAGCCAAGAAAAGATGAACGCAACACTATCTTACCCAGCCAAGCCATGCATCGTGGACAGAAGAGCAAATACTACAACAGCCCATGTAAGAGCTGAGGTTACCATAACAACCATTCCAAAGAGAAGGGAGTTTTCGAAACCTGAACTATCAGTTCAGGGAATTCCTTCCGTAGATTTGCTCGTAGGCAACATAGCTCAGAGACAATCGCAGAAGCTCAAAACTGATCAAAAGCCCACCTTTAGTCCCAGTTTTCTCGACGAAGCGTACTGTAGATGCAAGGATCTCTGCGCCGAGTATGCCAAGACATTCTACTTAGGTAAGTTGTCATCTCTCTCTCTCTCTGTGTGTGTGTGTGTGTGTGTCTGTAACTTTCTTATATATTTCTATACAGGGACGCAGTTGATGACGGAGGAACGAAGGAAAGCGATATGGGCTATCTACGGTTGGTAATGCTTGACGTTGAACTAAGTATGAATCTCCTTTTACAAAACTATGTGGTTAGAGCCCTTTTCTACTTTGTTGAGTCGATTGTAGTGTGGTGCCGTAGAACCGACGAGCTAGTGGACGGTCCAAACTCGGACTACCTCAGCTCGGCCGTCCTAGACAGATGGGAGGAGAGGCTCGTCGACATCTTCGACGGCCGTCCCTACGACATGCTCGACGCAGCTCTCACCGATACCGTCCAAAAGTTCCCCTTGGACATCAAGGTATAGATATAACATTTCATTACACGCTGACGTTAAAAAAAAAATAATTAAAAAAAAAACGACGAAGTTTTTTTCAGCCGTTCAAGGACATGATCGAGGGCATGAGGATGGACACGGTGAAGAACCGCTACGCAAACTTCAAGGAGCTCTACTTGTACTGCTACTACGTGGCCGGCACCGTAGGCCTAATGAGCGTTCCCGTTATGGGCATCGCCCCCGACTCGTCGGCCTCGGCCCAGACGGTCTACGACGCCGCCCTCTACTTGGGAATTGGGAATCAGCTGACGAACATCCTCCGAGACGTCGGAGAAGAGTATGACCGTCCTCTCTCTTTCTGTTGGAAATAATATAAAAATTTCAAATACAATACAACCCGCTCAAGGCTTGAGCTTTTAGGTAAAATAGTCATTCGGAATGGTATCAGACCTCATGCTTTGTTAAGTGATGACCACTTTTCCTAAAAGGTTAACCGTTAAGGGGGTGCATTACTTTTTTATTTTATATAATATTTCAAACACGCCCCCTCACGTCTAAGCTGATTTCTCTATTATCTAGTCTTAGACGTGTAACTCTCGTAAATGGGTGGTCGTGATGATTCGTACCCAGGTGTTGCGGATCCCAAAGCTTTGATAGCATGTTAAGTGATCACTTTTTCTAAAAGGTTAACCCTTAAGGAAGTGTATCACTTTTTAATTTTATATAATTTATTTCCAACATGCTTAAAGGTCACGACTATTAAAATCCTCAATACGACCAATCTAAGAAAAATCAGATGTCTAATGATAGATAAGAATGTAATCTGCCTCAACGCGAGTAGAGATGTAAAAAATATCATTAGAGACTTATTGGATCTTCCAATGGGTCTGTGTCTAGACCTATTTGAAGTAGATCTAGACTCAGAACGATCTTTAACGGGCATTTTTGGCACATGAGGAGCACGCAAGAAACATATAAATTTAAAATATGATTACGTTGCATTTAGGTTTAAGTTTTCAGGTGAAATAATGATTGTGTTTTTTTTTCGGTGGATGGTCAACAGCGCGTCGAGGGGAAGAGTGTACCTCCCGCAGGATGAGCTGGCGGAGTTCGGGCTGAGCGACGAGGACGTATTCTCGAGGAAGGCGACGAAAAAGTGGAAGAGGTTCATGAGGGAGCAGATATCAAGGGCGAGGTACTACTTCGATCGAGCCGAGGAAGGAGCCGCCAAGCTCGATAAAGCTAGCCGTTGGCCCGTGTGGTCGTCTTTGATGCTCTACCGTATGATCTTGGACTCCATCGAGATCAACGGCTACGATAACCTCACGAAGAGGGCTTACGTTCCTCGAGCACGCAAGCTCATGGCCTTGCCCGTGGCTTACTCTAGAGCCATAACTGACCCTACTATAGCTAGGGCTGTTTTCTAACAGTAACATTAGTCTTCGCTAATGTAATAATCTTCTTTGTAATGAAATGAATGAAAGCGCTTTTCGTTTTTATTATGGGCCGTGGGGAAGTAATTGGGCCGAATAAATATAAAAGGCCCAAATTTCGTGACGTGCGGATACGGTCTTGGTGATATGGACTGTATAACTATCCATTTTGTTGACGCCGAACGAAAGCAAACCCTATAGACAGAACGAGTTATGTTGTCCGCCGAAAGCATAGCCGATGTTTATTTTTTTTGGAATATTTTGATTCTTTCGGATTTATGCTAGTTGTGTCTAAACTTTCTCAGACTGAGAAGGCTTTCTTGAAGCAGCCCAAGGTGTTTCTTTGGTAAGTCGACGACGATTTTATCGATTCTATGTGATTTGGGGATCTTGATTATGGGTCGCAAGGTGAATCTGAGATTTTCGCAGCTCGAAGAAGTCGGGGAAGGCGACTGGTAAGGGAGGCAATCGCTACTGGAAAAGTATCGGGTTGGGCTGCAAAACTCCCCGCGAGGCTATTGAAGGTGTCTATTCTTTTTAAACTCGTCCTTTTTCTCTTTCACTAATCATTAGTTCATTACTTCTCATAATGTACTACCATGTAGCGAATAAATTGAGTATTGGAGGATAGAAAACTGCCACCGAGGATGTAATCTTTCTGAAAAAATGTGTTTTTTCTTGCTCGTTGTAAGATACCATCGATGTTGAAATAGTGTTGTGAAAATGTTATCGATGTGACTATTACAGGCACGCACATTGACAAGAAATGCCCGTTTACTGGAAATGTATCTGTAAGAGGGGGTATTCTTGCTGGGACCTGCCACAGCTCTAAGATGGTTAGAACGATCATTGTTCGACGAAATTACTTGCACTGGGTGAAGAAGTACCAAAGGTATGCTTCCTTTTCTTGAATCATTATCTTTTTCCTACATTTGTCTTTATGAGTATCTGATACAAAATGGGACAATTTAACAAAGGCATTACTTTCCCTCTTATTTAAAAGAGGGACTGAAAATTTTTTATTAAATAAAAGGGACTCGTTAAATTAGCAAGTCATTAGCCCAGTTAATTAAAGTGCAAATTACAAGTCAGCCCCAAAAAGCTATTTTAATTAGGTTTCTGACCCTATATTATATCAGAAAATTTATAGTTTTAAGGACCCGATTTTTATGAAATTTAGAGATAAGGACCTAAATTTTTGCAATAGTTATACATTGTACATGAAGTGGTATTGTAGATCCATAAAGTTAGAGCTGTCAAACAGGGCGGGACGGTCAACGCTCAAGACCCGTGCGGGTTTCTCATAATCGCACGGTCAACGCTCAAGACCCGTGCGAGTTTCTCGTAATCGTGCGGTTCAACGCTCTAGACCGTTCGTTTGATAACACCAAATCCGAAGACTTCGTAATTAAGCTCAAAAGTCCACGAAGAAACGCCCATATTTCAAAATGCTCGTCAAGTGAAAACGTTAAGTTCGTGATTAAGCTCCAAAGCCCACGATAGAACGCTCGACAAGATTCGTGATCAAGCGCAACGGCCCACGAAGATTTTAAGAAAGGCCCATAAACTCAAGATCAAGAATTTTCTGAAACCCTTTCATTGAAGATTCAGAGGAACAAATAGAGACAGAGCCCATTAAATCTCATTAAGTTACATTTATACTACTTTCGATTCAAATAAAAAGAAAATACGCAACACTTCTGTTTGCATTTAACGGCATATATCGATGGAGTTGATTTGATGTTTCGGATCTGGAAGGATGCATCGAAGGCAACTCTTTGAATCTTCTTTTTTACGGCGTTCTTGTTTTCAAATTCATCATTGTAGAACCTTCTGTAAAAGAGTACGTTCACTTGCAATAACAGGATCTTCCTCGTCATTGTTTTCATCAGTCTCCTCATTCAACAAAATTTCTTCATCGACATTGTCGGAATCGATTTCCACATTTCGGTGTGCACTAACAAAGTTTTTACTTCACAGTTCTCAACATCCACACAATTATCCTCATTGGTGATAATAAAAAAAAAATTCATCATGGAAAGCATGGCTAGCTATTACATTTTCAACTCGAGGCATAACTTCCGCGGCCAAATCTTATTAATAAATTATATTTTTAGTTTGGATTTTAGACAGGAATCCGGCTAAAAAATGATTTATTAATGTTAACTTTTGTTTTTATAAGATTTCTTGCAACGGGCATTTCTGTCGGAAATTTTTTTATTATATATTATTCATTTTTCAATTGCGACGGCTTTCCCATCCCATCGAAAACTTCTATATTAATTTATTTTTAATTTTTTATATCTGAATTTAAATTGTATTCCCGTCGAAAATATTATATATTTCTGAATTTCAACGGAATTCCCGTGGAAATTATTTTAGTATTTTATTGTATTTTGGGAATTTGGAAAAAAACTTGTAATTTAGTACCCTGTCAGAATTTTTTTATATGTAGCTACCTAGTAGAATAAATTTTTTGTAGATATGTACCCGATCCGCCGATGGTACGCCATACACATTTAGGTACCCTATATCAACGTATAGTGGTACGTTATACGTTGAGAAAATGATACGCCGTATTATGATACGCCATCTATAACACATAAGGTACGCCGTATAAACACATTTAGGTACCCTATATCAACGTGTTATGATGCGCCATACACACACAGGAAGGTATAGCGTGACTGAAGAAACTGATAAACATTAAATCGGGTACCTATCTTTAATAATTCTGACATGGGTACCTATCTGAAAAAATTTTACTACCTCCGTCCCACTAATTTTATCACATTTTGCCATTTCGGGCGTCCCACTAATTTTATCACCTTTCCTTATTTAGCAAAAAATCTATCACAAACAATCAATATAATAATATTAAATATTCTTAAAAGACGTGTCAAATTATACACTTTATTACCTTTTCATTGTACTATATTATTATAATAATACCACCTTAATATCCGTGCCCACTACCAAATGTGATATAGTTGGTGGGACAGAGGTAGTATCCAAGTGCGTAGATGTCACTATTTTATATTGGAGTTTAAACGGAATCCTGTCGGAAAATGATTTATTGATTTAGTTTTTATTTTTCTTTATTGCTGGATGCGAAATGTTTCCCGCCGAAAATAATTATCAATTTTACTTTAGTTTTTATTAATTTTTGAATTACGACGGCGTTACCGCCGGAAAATCGATGTATTTAATTTCATTTTGTTTTATTTCTGAACATCGTCGGTTTTCCCGTCGGTAATTTATCAATTCAATATAATTTTATTTGAATTCCGACGGCACTCCCGTCGGGAAACGTATTTATTTACTTACTTTCTGTTTTGTTTTATTTCTGACTTTCGACGGTCTTCCCGCCGGTAACTTTATGTAATATTTTTTTATTATCAAATTTAAACGAGAATGCCGCCGATAAATGATTAATTAATTTTATTTTTGTGTTATTATATTTTATTTCTGAATTGCGACAGAGTGCCCGTGGAAATTAGATTATTAATACTGTTATATTTGTTTTTAGTGTAGACGAATTCATCACAAAGTATGTTAGTTTTTATTTTTTTCGATTTCTGAATTGCAACTAAGAAATTCGAACTTCCATAGGCGAAGACTAGCTGCAATTGTTCACTTTATCGTACTTTTTTCTGATTCTCATCAGTTACTTTTTGATTTTCGTTCCAATAAAATTTAAATAAGGGCAAATCTCGTTTCAGGCCCTGTGATAATTCTTTTTCAACTTTCAGGCCTGTCAGAAAATTTAGTTTTAAGGACCTGATTTCTGCAGTAACATTTCATTGTTCTGCAGTAACACTTAATTGTTCTGCAGTAACACTTCATTGTTCCTCAGTAACACTTTGTTGTTCCTCAATAATACTTCATTGTTCCTTAGTAACACTTCATTGTTCTGCAATAACACTCCATTGTCCCTCAATAACACTCCATTGCTCTAAGTAACAAATGTGTAACTTTAGATCCTTATCTCTAAATTTTACAAAAATTAGGTCCTTTAAACTCATAATTTTTCTGAAATGATTTGAAAACTATTTTAAAACATTTTTTGAGCCGGAAACATAATATACCCATTCAAATATAGATCGTCAAATAAATCAAGGATGATTATCCGATGGATAGCATCGTCATCCTCAGTTAAATGTACGTTACAACACCATAAATGTTTCCCTCCATAGACGACCTTTGAATTCAGTCAACTCACTCTACTAAGAAGACAAACAAAGTTCAATCACAGATTATTTCAAACACATACATCAATCTTCCCGCGACACAATTTCTGGAGAAGAAGCATTTGTGATTCTCAAATACGGAAAATCGTCGGGCAAAGTGAGCAAAGGCTCTGCGCCCGACAATCCTTTCAACGCCAAAGCCAATGAATAGCCCAACGCTCGAGCCACGGGCACAGCCACTGCATTTCCCACTTGAATGTACCTATTCATTACAAAACATATATATACATTTGTGTATCTCATTTATCACTTTGCTATACTTTTAATATAATAACGGCGAAACAAAAACTTGGAATCTAATGTAATACCTCTCTTTCACTGGGCCAGTGAGTTTGTAATAATCTGGGAAGCCTTGAAGGCGGGCGTTTTCGCGTATGGTTAGGACTCTATCTTGCAAGGGATGTAATATAATCTGTAGAGATAGCAGCGAATGCGTTCAAGATTCTGGGTGATAAATATGGTAAGAAAAATCAAAGGGCAATCAATATACTGTTACCTGATTGTGTGGTTCAGCCCTAGTGACCACAGTTGGCACGGTTTCATCCCACCATAGGCGGCCAAATGGTCTGCAAAAGGTCGGAAAAAAAAAACGAGCCAGTATTTAAAACACTATGGAGAATTATAAAGGGAGCCAATATATAAAATGATATATGCCGTACTTTGGTGAAGATCCTCTTACAAAAGTCATGGCATAATCAGGCACCTGGGAATGATAGAAACCTTTGTAGTAGGGGCTAAAAAGGTAAGAAAGTTGGAGAAGTTAATAAGCTAGGATTAGTACCAATGGCTTTCCAGACGAAACGTATTGCCTTTCTACGTTAGGGTCCCACTCGACCTTGTTGTCGTCGCGAACTCGGACACCTGGCAAGTCCCTGAAGTTTGCACCCTGAGGAAAAACGAACGAAGAACTTAAAGTGAGATGAACGCTTGGCTGTTGTGGTTGAACTTTAGTGTTCTGATGATTACCTTCTTCTTTGGTATTTGGCAGACACGCTCGTAATCGTCCTTGTTTAAGTGAAATGGAAAGTGATCGTACAGTTGGTGTTCAGCTTCAGGCTCGAAATTCAAGCATCCAGGCATCTCTGCGTTAAGGGAAACGAGTGAAGACTATTATAGCGAACAAACCATAGAAAGAGCCAAGCAACTGAAGACTAAAGGGTGTGTTTGGTTCAAGGAATTTGGTGAGGAAAGGAAAATGAAATGGAAAAGGAAAATCATTTTTGTGTTTGGTTGACTATAGAAATAGGTTAGGAAAAGAAAAGAAAAGAAAGCTTAAGTTAGTTTTGAAGCAAAAACCATGGAAAATCGTTTTCTTCGCCAAATGGTGAGGAAAATGAGGGAAAAGCTAACAGAAATCAATTTCTCTCTAGTTTTCTTTTCCTCACCACTTTCCACGATCCAAACACAGCGTAATAGTAACAGACGCAAAAAAAAAAAAAGGAATGCATATACTTACGAGATCGAGGAAGCCTAATGAATTGTTGAAAGGCAGTTTTAGGATCGGAACCATATGGCATAGCATCACGTTCCTCATCATTTTCGACCTGATTCATAGGTTTTAAACTGTAAATGATAGAAGCCAGTCGAATAAAATTCCTGGAGCGAAGAATTTCTCTGAGTCTAACATACATTTGGCAGATCTGATATGGCATCTTCAAGACGAAGTTCCTTCTTGAGATTTAATTGCTTGCCTTCTTCGTAGGCAACTGCATTTGACTGAACGTAGCATTCGTTTCGTGAGAAATCCATGCAACAAAACATTTCAATTAATGCAGTGATAAAACACTACACCTCAAACTCTACAGGAGTGCCTCCTCGGACTATGACGCTGTGTGTTGGAAGAGGGTATTGGGGCAACGTCTACACGTTAACAAAAAACAATAAGAAACAAAAAAATGGCTCTTCAATCAACTACAATACCAAAATTAAAAGGAAAAATGCAAGCAAGAGAGCAAATCAGTATTACCTCAGTGGGAAGAGCACCAAACATGAACATTCGCATACGAAATTGAGGAAGTCCATAAGCACCAGCGGCCATCATTCCCATCCTAGCCTGATAGCCCATTGCAACAAGGCGACCAAATGCATATCGACCAAGAAAACCGCCGGCAAACCTCACTATATCAACGACATTTTCCATCAATACAAACTTTGGCTTTAAAAAGTCGACGATATCCATGAAGACGACAAGTTGCTTGTTCTTAGGATCGGCGAGCGGGTCCTTTGTGTTGCGGAATCTGTTAAAGCCACTTATGCCTTGGCAAGGGGGTCCTCCACATATGACATCGACTTGGCCCTAAATGTCAGTCAAGAATATATAATTTAATCATTAAGAGTTAACTGTAATTCAGATTAACATTCATTAGAAAAAAGAGCTTACAGGCAATGGCAACATCATTGACTTATGGCCATTCAGCACAAATTCTCTCAACTTCCCCTTGCAAGACCTAGTGATCAAGAAACAAATATAAGCGATTAGAGGAAGACTTTAAATATATAATGGTCTTTTTTTTTATCAGCATGCAGTTGGAAGAAGACTTCAAAAATTCCCCATGGATATAATTATTTATTTACTAAGGATGATCTCTTATCACTATCAACTAAAATGATATTAGCATACCCCAAACCATCCAAGGGCTCCCACGTGTCCTCCTCCGGGCCATAACCTTTCCATTTCACCTGAACGAAGTGTTTGCCATTAAAGTAACAAGAGTTAAGGTTCGAAAGAGACTAGTGGCAAATCAAGGATTAATATGATGACTAACTTTTTTACACTTACATATACAAAAGCAAAAAATCATCTTACCTTAAAGTGGAGTTTTGGATTTCCGTTTTCATTTGGATCACCAAAGCAGATACCATACAACTCTTCTACTTCATATTCACCCCCATTTGGTCCATCCTTATTGTCATCATCAGATTCATCACCATCTTCGCTGTTTGAACTGTCATCCTCCGTCAGTTCGGGTGATTGGAAGGATGCACAAAGCTTCACCCATTCCTTAAGGAGGTGCAAGAAATCTTCTGCAGTTTCATTTCGGACCTATTTTACCAGAAGATCAATAAGAAGGGCACTAAACAAAGAAAAAACAGATATTTCGAACCAGATAAAAGCATGAACATAAATATACCTGCGTTTCAGGATGGTTTAACTTGAGGCTTTCGCATGCATGTGGATTATAGTCCACTGCCCATTTCTACATATTCATATGACATGAATAAAACATGTTATTTAAGATACATAATCAGCAGAAAGATTAAATACTTACGGTGACAAGCTTGACTCCGTTGCTATTAGCGCCAAGACAAAGACCTGTCGACATCGCTCCACAACCTGAGTACAAGTCTAGCAAAGTCTTTTCGCTGTTAGTAATTCTTTGAATAGAAGAACTTTCAACGTCAACATCACTAGAGATGGTGGAGGATGATTCATTTCCACTAGTAGTGCTATCTGTACGAGCAAGGAAAAAAGAAACACTTCAACAATGTTCATGATACAGAAGACCTAACATGGATCAACAAATGTTAAGTTCATGAAGCAATGGAAAGTTGAAGAAGGTACCTATAGGTAAGCTCACAAACGACGTAAACGGAAGCAAATACTTCTTATCACAGTAGTAGTCAAATGTTGATCTAAATTCTTCATCCAGAACTTTTTCGATCTGAAAAAAAAGGTTCATATTTAGATTCAAGTAAGAGTCTAGAGCAGGTAACAGACCAGATAAGGGTTGAGACATACGTTTGGTGATAAGACAATTTTCAACTTTCCGAGCAAACAATCAAGAGGATTGTCATCCTTGATTTCAGAGATAAACACGCACTTATTGTCTATTAGGTTACCACTTGCTTGAATTACCTGAAAAATACAATCATAGTGATGATGATTATGGTGGTAGAAGTCTATGAAGCTATAAATTTAGAACAGAAGCAAGTTTTACCGTGTCACTGGCCCTGTAATACCATTGTGACGTGAAATTACGGGATCCATTGATATCTTCGAACAGTTCGACAATTTTTCCAATATAATTTTCCTTACCATCTTCACCCTAAATAATAATACAACCAGATATTATGTGTTTGATAATTCACTTGCCGCAAAATCCAAATAGACTAATGAAAACAACATTACCTTCACCGAACAATCATCATTTAGGGAGTAAATCTCACCATCAACTTCTACCTTTTCATAGTGGAACTTTGCCTGAAGCTTTTCCTATGGTCCGACAAAAAAAAAATATACTCGAATAGAAGGTGGAGTTACAAGTAGAAATAAAAACAAGTTCAAAAATCAAAATAAAAATTGCAAATTTTATGCCCAGGTGCCAAAGCATGTTTTGATGTTCATGGGATAACTTAAACAAAAGGTGGTAATAAAACAACGCAATGAAAATAAACTCTCATTTTAAGAATCCTGAAGAACATTCAGAACGTACGGATGTTTCAAACAATTTAAATTCCCTGATAAACATAATATTCTATCTAAACTATAAAAGTGACGTCTTTATACAAGCGACTAAATGATACGAAGAAACAAAAGATCTTTTTCTGCGAACTCTGATTCAAAATAATAATAAAAAAAATATTCTATCTTTCCCAGATCTTAATAAGTCCTGCACTAGAGTAGAAATCATAACTAAAGATGGTACATTTACCATTCACAGATCTTAACAAAACACGATAAAAGCAAAAAGAAAATTCTTGCCAAAGAACAAAAGAGTTCGAGCTCAAAACACAAATATCCAGCTCAAAGAGAAACTCACAAAAATATTAAATACCTCATTCTCCTTGTCATAGCGATGGGGCCAACGCTTCTTAGCCTCCACTCGGGGAATCGGCTCACCCAAAAACCTCCCAGAATCCTCCTCTTCTTCCTCCCCTCGTTGCTTCTTGGGCTCAGCCGTATCATCCGAAGTGAGCTTCCTCTTCTGCGCCATCAGCTGCCTTACGTCTGAGCAGTAAAAACCCGCGGCGGCGGCGGCTGCGTTTCGGAGATAATTTTACGGCGCGCGTAGCGAAAGACAGACGCGCGGATCTTTAGGGTTTTATGCTTTTTTATCGACGTCGGAATTTTCTTGAGATGGCGGGAATGGCGAAAAATTGAATGCTTTCAAGTTTCAGAGGAGGGGCAAATTTGAGTTGGGCTGTATAGACGTTAAATGGGCTTTAAATATTGGGCCCAATAACATAATTATTTGTGTATATTTGGTATTTTGGTTAAATATTAAAGGAAATATAGTATATTTTCCAAATATATATATATATATATATATATATCATTCCATACGTAGGCAATGCCCTTAATTCTACATTCCATGCAGCAAGCAACGATATTATTCTGAGATCTCAATCTCGATCTTCTACGTTTTAAGGCAGCATGGTTCAAAGTCCATAGACATCTACACTTCGAAAAAAGTTGCCGCGAATCCCATAATTCCAAAGATTCGTTAAAAAAAAAAATTCATCGAACCCGAATTTTTCGAACCATGCATGAACGAATTCCGAAAGATTTTCACCTTTAATGCGACGTTCACCTTCCCTCCCATTCACCTTAAGGCCTTGAAGAGTTGAGAGTCATTCTTGACTTTTTCATCACTAACGAACTCGACAGTGGTTCTTGAAAATGGGCTATGGTGATTGACGATTGTTTTTAATACTCAGCACAAGCAAAGAGATCACTCTATCAATCCCAAAGCATCCTCTCTTATAGTTATAAGCAGTTCCTTGGCTATGCCTACCGTCGAGGTCGAACCTAACTCTCTTAAGGTCAATCTTCCTCCCAAGTCCCAACGCTGTCTGCCTTCTTCAAGCAAGGCTTAATCTTTACCTCTGTATTCGTAGAACGATGAACCCTATTCGTAGTTTGCAGTTTATCTTTGGACTTGGCCTTCATAAGACTGTCCATAGTGTGGAAAGGCACTAGGTAGAAAGTTTCGCCTGGGCTTAGAAAAGACTTTGGATGAACTGAAATCCAAGGATTTTCGAACACATCCGGCCTGGAAACACAGTGTCTTGGGTATCTTTCCATGATTTCGCCTGCTGTGATTGGTGGGCGGAGAATTTCGACGTGTTTCCCAGGATGGAGGAGCCTCAGAAAATCGCTCTGTTTTCTTGAAGCTTTCATCTTATGGATGTGTTTTTTGCTGTATATGAATGATATATGGGCTTTGAAGTATGAAGCAACAAGGGGGAGGGAGAAAATGGGACACTGTGATCATTATTCTTCTATAGGGAAGGCGATTCATTACATAATAGGACGGGTTGCCGAGCATTCCTAGGGGAAGATTCTTCGTCAATGACGAGGTTTGATACCACAGATTCCAGATTTTGGTTGGTTGTGGAAGATCAAGGCCATTGGGATTCATTGAAATCCAAAAAAAAATGTCTAATACCAGTGTTTTTATTACACCTCAACACACGGTTTTACTTAATTAGTATGAATCATAGGTGGTTTTGTTTTTGGCTTTTCGCTAGATGGGACAAAAAGGTTGGTAAAGAAAGAAAAACATTGTAATTTCAGAAGCCTAAGCACTCAAGGCTGAAGAAAGTACTGCAGATTTTCAGAGCCAGGGAATCTTAAGCTGAAGTGAAGGACAACGGATGAAATTCAGACACAACAAAATACAGGCGATTTCTTACGACGCTGAGGATTGGGCGTAGAAACGAATCCCAAAAGCAACGCCGAGGATGATTAACGGGGCGAGAAACTGAAGAAGCTTTAGGACGAACTGGGCAGTCTTGTCCTGGTTGTAGTGAGGCTGCTTGGGAGGGGTGTAGTTTGTCTTCGATGGGATCGTTGATTTATCGACATCGCCGACGTAGAACTCATTCATCGTCTCCTTGGCTGAGTCGCTGTGGCCTAGGTCCTCGAAATGATGTTAGACGTTACACAAGACGACCCGCTAAGGAGCGTGGCGAACCACAGAACGACGGGCCGGGGCGGGAAATGGAAGACGCTGGGCCAAGCCCGGAAATGCAAGTGTTTGGTTTGGGCCGAGACATAAATGCAATGGATGATGATTGACTAAATCAAGGAGAGGATCCGTTGGCTTGATCCTAGCCACTTATTACTATTGGATTGAATTCCTTGATTGCAGCTTATAATAAAGTATATGATTTTTAGCTTATTTCCTATTGTAGTGATTGGGATGAGTTTAAATAAGGATGTAGCTCGTAGCATGTGGCACATGGGAATTATGAGGTGAATGTGAGAGTGGGGGTGTCTCTCATGGTTGCATAAACAAATATTATCATTCGATTTTTCTCTTTTCTTTACATCGTCTACTATACATCGGAAGCTTTGGTCTTCACTCTAACAATTGGTCCGACCTGCCACGACATGACGCGTTCAACCGATCAACGATTCGAGGGGTTAGAGAAGACCGTGGAGTCACTAAGCACTTCCCATACCCAACTTGCGACGCAGATGGAGGAGATCCTAGCTTTATTGAAGGCCCAAACCCCGCCAAACCATATCCCGACGGTGGAGACGAACACAGATCCACCCCCGGGTTTCAACGTAGGCGACTCTCTACCGGAAATGGTCCAACGTCGTGTGGAACTTCCAACGTTCACCGGCACAGATCCCCATGGATGGCTAGCACAAGCCGATCATTATTTCGTTCTCAATCGAACTCCGGCATCTCAATGGATCTCGTGTGCTATGATATGCATGGAGGAAACTGCTAAACCTTGGATTCGATGGCTACTCAAAACACATCCCAATATCACGTGGGAAGTTTTTACACGGAAGTTAATCGACACATTCGACAACCAGCACGTAGGTCGTCCGGTACAACGTCTCGCTAGCGTTCAACAATCTGGCCCGATTGACGATTATTTTCACGAGTTCATACGCATGGTGTCTAATCTGCCCGATATTCCGGTCTGTCAACATTTGGATTTCTTCTTGAGGGGCATGCATATAACATTGAGGGATGAAGTTTCCGTCTTAGGCCCGTATTCGGTGGAAAATGCTTTTGAAATCGCCCGGGGCATCGAGCGCAAACTCATGCGACAACAGAATGAGGACTATACCACTATGATCAATCAAGCGTCATCTTACCAACAGCCCACACGAACCACGCCATTCTCGCGCTACTCGCACAATCCGCCCACGCCGACTCGAGAGATTCGTTCTACCGATCGATATGTTCCGCCACACATTCGGTCAAATACGACACCACCTACTTCTACGCCTCACCAAAGGCCATTCCAACGTCTTTCAGATCGCGAACTTCAGGACCTACGCGAGAAGGGCCTTTGTTTTCGTTGTCGCCAACCGTTTGTGAAGGGTCAACATGTCTGCCCACGGAAGGAATTTCGAATGCTCGTAAGCGGCGAGGACGAACTTCCATGTGAAACAGAGCTTACCAAAATGGAGGAGTTTGATACCACTGACGTACGCGAGGAGGAACACGTGACGACCGCCGCGGGATATCTGACGATGCTAACATTGCCAATATTTGCACTAGGTGGTATGTCGGGACCACAAACACTCAAGTTATGCGGGATCATCAATCAATGTAAGGTTATAACTATGGTTGACAGCGGGGCGAGTCACAACTTCATCTCTGCTTCTCGGGTAGAGCGCTTAAAGCTGTCGATGACAGGAGATTCGAATTTCCAAGTGCGATTAGGAAATGGTAAAGTCGAGCCGACGTTAGGGGTCTGTCGTGGGGTGCAACTACAACTGGGTACTTGCGCAATCAAATGCGATCTATCCATTTTTGAACTAGACGGTGTCGACGTGATCCTCGGGGTAGATTGGCTTCGAACATTGGGGGACATCAAACTCAACCTAGCAAAGTCGACAATGAAATTTGAGCATGAGGGTCTTTCTCATTGTTTAACGGGCGAGGCGAACTTAACACATGCACCAAGTACTACACCTCCCGATGACATACTCTCGTCTATACAACTTGCTGATCTGGAGACCATCAGTAGAAAATTCTCGAACATTTTCGACACACCATCATCTTTTCCGCCGACTCCATTGGATGACCATCAGATGGTTTTATCACAAGAAACATCGGCAGAACGGGAGCTACGACGTTTGTATCCAACTTTCCGCCTTGAGGACAAGGCTGTTTTTCGAGAGGGTGGTAATGTTAGACGTTACACAAGACGACCCGCTAAGGAGCGTGGCGAACCACAGAACGACGGGCCGGGGCGGGAAATGGAAGACGCTGGGCCAAGCCCGGAAATGCAAGTGTTTGGTTTGGGCCGAGACATAAATGCAATGGATGATGATTGACTAAATCAAGGAGAGGATCCGTTGGCTTGATCCTAGCCACTTATTACTATTGGATTGAATTCCTTGATTGCAGCTTATAATAAAGTATATGATTTTTAGCTTATTTCCTATTGTAGTGATTGGGATGAGTTTAAATAAGGATGTAGCTCGTAGCATGTGGCACATGGGAATTATGAGGTGAATGTGAGAGTGGGGGTGTCTCTCATGGTTGCATAAACAAATATTATCATTCGATTTTTCTCTTTTCTTTACATCGTCTACTATACATCGGAAGCTTTGGTCTTCACTCTAACAAATTGGTCCGACCTGCCACGACATGACGCGTTCAACCGATCAACGATTCGAGGGGTTAGAGAAGACCGTGGAGTCACTAAGCACTTCCCATACCCAACTTGCGACGCAGATGGAGGAGATCCTAGCTTTATTGAAGGCCCAAACCCCGCCAAACCATATCCCGACGGTGGAGACGAACACAGATCCACCCCGGGTTTCAACGTAGGCGACTCTCTACCGGAAATGGTCCAACGTCGTGTGGAACTTCCAACGTTCACCGGCACAGATCCCCATGGATGGCTAGCACAAGCCGATCATTATTTCGTTCTCAATCGAACTCCGGCATCTCAATGGATCTCGTGTGCTATGATATGCATGGAGGAAACTGCTAAACCTTGGATTCGATGGCTACTCAAAACACATCCCAATATCACGTGGGAAGTTTTTACACGGAAGTTAATCGACACATTCGACAACCAGCACGTAGGTCGTCCGGTACAACGTCTCGCTAGCGTTCAACAATCTGGCCCGATTGACGATTATTTTCACGAGTTCATACGCATGGTGTCTAATCTGCCCGATATTCCGGTCTGTCAACATTTGGATTTCTTCTTGAGGGGCATGCATATAACATTGAGGGATGAAGTTTCCGTCTTAGGCCCGTATTCGGTGGAAAATGCTTTTGAAATCGCCCGGGGCATCGAGCGCAAACTCATGCGACAACAGAATGAGGACTATACCACTATGATCAATCAAGCGTCATCTTACCAACAGCCCACACGAACCACGCCATTCTCGCGCTACTCGCACAATCCGCCCACGCCGACTCGAGAGATTCGTTCTACCGATCGATATGTTCCGCCACACATTCGGTCAAATACGACACCACCTACTTCTACGCCTCACCAAAGGCCATTCCAACGTCTTTCAGATCGCGAACTTCAGGACCTACGCGAGAAGGGCCTTTGTTTTCGTTGTCGCCAACCGTTTGTGAAGGGTCAACATGTCTGCCCACGGAAGGAATTTCGAATGCTCGTAAGCGGCGAGGACGAACTTCCATGTGAAACAGAGCTTACCAAAATGGAGGAGTTTGATACCACTGACGTACGCGAGGAGGAACACGTGACGACCGCCGCGGGATATCTGACGATGCTAACATTGCCAATATTTGCACTAGGTGGTATGTCGGGACCACAAACACTCAAGTTATGCGGGATCATCAATCAATGTAAGGTTATAACTATGGTTGACAGCGGGGCGAGTCACAACTTCATCTCTGCTTCTCGGGTAGAGCGCTTAAAGCTGTCGATGACAGGAGATTCGAATTTCCAAGTGCGATTAGGAAATGGTAAAGTCGAGCCGACGTTAGGGGTCTGTCGTGGGGTGCAACTACAACTGGGTACTTGCGCAATCAAATGCGATCTATCCATTTTTGAACTAGACGGTGTCGACGTGATCCTCGGGGTAGATTGGCTTCGAACATTGGGGGACATCAAACTCAACCTAGCAAAGTCGACAATGAAATTTGAGCATGAGGGTCTTTCTCATTGTTTAACGGGCGAGGCGAACTTAACACATGCACCAAGTACTACACCTCCCGATGACATACTCTCGTCTATACAACTTGCTGATCTGGAGACCATCAGTAGAAAATTCTCGAACATTTTCGACACACCATCATCTTTTCCGCCGACTCCATTGGATGACCATCAGATGGTTTTATCACAAGAAACATCGGCAGAACGGGAGCTACGACGTTTGTATCCAACTTTCCGCCTTGAGGACAAGGCTGTTTTTCGAGAGGGTGGTAATGTTAGACGTTACACAAGACGACCCGCTAAGGAGCGTGGCGAACCACAGAACGACGGGCCGGGGCGGGAAATGGAAGACGCTGGGCCAAGCCCGGAAATGCAAGTGTTTGGTTTGGGCCGAGACATAAATGCAATGGATGATGATTGACTAAATCAAGGAGAGGATCCGTTGGCTTGATCCTAGCCACTTATTACTATTGGATTGAATTCCTTGATTGCAGCTTATAATAAAGTATATGATTTTTAGCTTATTTCCTATTGTAGTGATTGGGATGAGTTTAAATAAGGATGTAGCTCGTAGCATGTGGCACATGGGAATTATGAGGTGAATGTGAGAGTGGGGGTGTCTCTCATGGTTGCATAAACAAATATTATCATTCGATTTTTCTCTTTTCTTTACATCGTCTACTATACATCGGAAGCTTTGGTCTTCACTCTAACAAATGATCAGTTGCATCTTTTCCTACATGTTAATGGAAGAATTGAACCTCTGTTTTATGACCCCCATGATCAGAGAAAACTCTTACAGTCGAAAAAAACGTCGATCGTTGTTCGTAAATGTTCGTTTATTACCAGTCGAAGACAACAAGACTTCGTCGCCGCCGGGATGGTCTTGCAAGAACTTGGTCACGTTGTAAACCTATAAAGATTAAGTCTTTGGGTTCTAAGCAAATCGCCAGACAGATGATATCTAAAGTTAAAGTACCAAGAATGTATGAAATACAAGAAAGAAAAGGGTATAAACTCTTCCATCAGATTTCACATACCTTGCCATGAATAACAAGCCAACAGTCCTTGCTGGTGCTGTGCTGAGAAACCTCAGCCAAGGTGTAAACTTTGGCCATTTGCTTGAAAAAGAAAGAATTGAAACAGACGAAGCAATTCCAACAACCCTTCGATTCAAATGGCAGACGAGAAGTTGCTAAGGATGTAAAAAGGAGTGTTTAGGAATACAGGTGGGAAAGTTGGTAGCTAGTCTAGTGAGGAAAACATCACTAATAAAGTTTCTTTTCTTTTTTCTTTCTTTCTAGTTTGTGAAGTTGGAGTTGGTGAGAGGATGAGCTGTCAACTAACTTGTGCTTCATTGATGATGCTATTGCTATTACAATTTACAATACAATCTTCCTCCTTACAATTAGGGCTGTAAATGAGCCGAGCTCGAGCCGAGCTCGGCTCATTTTCTGGGCTCGAGCTCGAGCTCGAGCCCTTACAGCTGAGCTCGAGCTCGAGCTCGAGCTCGTCGAGCTTTTCAGCTCACGGCTCGAGCTCGAGCTCATTTGCAGCCTGATGAGCTCGAACTCGAGCTCGAGCTCACGAAGCTCATCGAGCTCGAGAATAAAAAAAAAATTAAATTAATAAAAATAATATAAATTAATATAAAAATACAAAAAAATATATTTTTTTTAAAAAATCGAGATTTTTAATAAAAAATTAGTAAAAATAATATAAATTAATATAAATTTTTTAAAATATCGATTTTTTTTAAAAAAATAAAGAATAATATAAATTATTATTAAAATATAAAAATATAAAAAATTAAAAAAAAAAAAATGAAAAAGCTCGCGAGCCTGTTCACGAGCTCGCGAGCCACTATGTTTGGGCTCAAGCTCGAGCTCGACTTAAATGAGCTCGAGCTCGAGCTCAACATAAATGAGCTCGAGCTCATTTTTGTCGAGCTTGAGCCGAGCTTTTATCGAGCCGGCTCGTCGAGCTCACGAGCCGGCTCGGCTCATCTTTCACCCCTACTTACAATTAGGTTTCGGAGTGGCGTTGCGAATTAAATTGAGTATTGAAAAATTTCAAGGTAATAATTATTCGTGAGCAGACATCAAACTTTCTTGAACATTTGTGTCTATACGTAGAATGAACCAAAGATGCATTTGAGATGGACATTGTTTCTCATAACATATAACCATCTAAGCTCGTTATATATAGGTAATAAAACAATTTTTGCTATTTAAATTAGCAAAAAATTCTATATACAGAAGACTACCAACAACATTCACAAAAAAATGTATATCATCGCCATCATAAATATGCAGCAAATAGCACAAATGTGACTGATCTAGGCGAGATAAACTATTGTACCACCTCAAATCGCTAGGAAAATATTAGGGGGGGGGGGGGGCGTTGCAATTAAGCTACAGAAGAAGATATCAGACTCTATACATAAGACAACTATTCGATCTTCTATCTAAATCTTCAAGGGAGCGCAGGCGATGGTAATATACAAAGGTCCCAAACGTTTTTTACCTGCCTACTGTCTCGGCTCTCTTCAGAATGTGTTGTAAAGCTCCTACATTCAACCATCTCAATGCCGATCCATGCGTCGATTGCCGAATAATGAAAATTTCTGAAGAAAATGCAAGCAGTTAATATTATTTACCTTGCAAGAGAATGCTAATAACATAAAACTTAAAATAAAACAGGAGGTTGATACATAAGAATGCGATAAAAAAGTGACTCACCTGTACAGAGTCATATAACAATTGTATCCAACCCAGTAAATCTGGTCTCAATTACCATCATATCAATTGAATTTGTTTCACTCCAGGGGATCGTCTGGCCTCCCATACAAATTGGCGCTCCCACCTTGTTGAAGATGCATAAGCTGCTGAGAATTTGTTCTCTGCAAAGACTGCTTGAGCTGTTGGGTTGATTGATTTACTGGTGAGTGAGGCTGCTGAGCTGTTGACTGTTGCTGTTGCCATTGTTCAGAAACCTCATGCCTGACCGAAGGGTTTCTGCCCGGGGCAGGGTTTTGTGAGTGTCCTTGCCCTGCTTGAGGGACAGACTGACCAAATTTCGAAGGCGTAGACACTACGGAGCTCAAATTGCTGCCCGAGTTTACTGCACTTGATTCTTTTGCTTGTTCCGACGCATGCCACGGATGAGCAGTGGCTGGGGAAGCAGCTTGTGCAACATTTGGTGAGCTAGCCTGAGGTAATTGTGTCGCTGGATCCATTGCAGACAAGGAGCTTGATGAATGCTGATCGGAGTCAGGACCTCTAGAAGGTAATTTGGTCGTCGGGCCAGAATTTAGTTGGCTATTTGGTAAAGCAACTCTCTGAACAGCAGCTTGATTTTGATTCGGTAACCTTTGATTAGACCCAGCCATGGCCAAAGGCGAGACGGACTGATGGCCGCCCACAGACGAAACGGGCTGAATGTGAGCTTGACCGCCATTAATAGAATGAGAAGATTTAGGATTCTTAGGCAGTGAAGATCCTGAGCCAGGATACAGCTTTTGCACAGGCAGAGATTGGGTGGATTGTGGAGAAGCCCCCAAGTAGTGCCTAGCAGGTAATATAGGGCTGGCTGCTGAAGTAGTATACAAGGACTGACTTTGAATTACAGTCGTCCCAGGTTCACCTTTCTCAGAGTATTGAGTTCCTGGATTAATTGAAACCCCATTTGATGAGGAATCAATTGAGACATTCTGATGCATCGTCATGTTCCCTCTGCCGACACCTTTTACGACTTTACCTTGCTGTTGAGCTTGCGGCTGAGTTCGCTGCTGAGGATGTTGTCTATTACTAACTTGCGGTTGCTGTTTTTGCCGTTGCTTGCCTCCCTGACCGACTAAACTACCGCTGCCTGGCTGCGCAGGCCCTTGTACGACTGTCAGATTTGGTGCTATTGGTTTCTGCGGATGCTGAGGCATTGCATTCACCGAAGCAGCAGTTGTCAATGGAGAAAGTGCTGCAGGCGAACTTCCTTGAGTTTGAGCTTGTGAGCTGTTCTGCATTGAAGACGGTATAGGTAGTTGAGGTTGTGGCTGTACATTCGCTACCAAAGGACTTGATGCACCATACTGCTGTTGCTGTTGTAGGAGACGTTGTTGTTGTAGCTGCCTCTCCTTAGCCAAGCGCATGGCAAAGGCTTGTTTTTGCGCATTGGAGGAGTGATTAGGTGGTGGTCCTTGACCACGTGGATGATGAGGCTGCTGTAGTGGCATCGGATGAGAAATGGCATACGAAGATATTGGTGGAGAAGCCTGGAAAGGAGGAGCATTTAACCCACCACCAAATTGAGAGACTCCTTGACTACTCCCATGTTCGGGCATCACCGCTTGCCTCTGCTGTTCTAGAACAAAGCCAGCCTATAAAGGCGGGCAAACGTCGTTAAAGGCAAGCATCATAAAGAAATGGGAGTTCATCAACAGCGAAGACAGCATCATGTACAGGCTTATACCTGCATAGTGGGCGAAGGCTCACGAGGTCTCAGCACCGAGCTGCTATGGCCATTAGGACCTAATACAGAGGGTATGCCCGCGGATGACATGCCAGAGGAAACTACGCTCCCGGCGTTGACCTTGGAAGGCGAGCTCATTCCTTGCAATCCAGGTCTTACCATTGGCGAGCTTCTGTTAACGCCCACCATACGCACACCATTACCACTTGGCAGAGTTCGAACTCCACGTTCAGTTCCAGGTGAAAATACACCAGGCGATGACATATTTCTGCCAGATAAAATTTGATTGTACATCTGCCACCTCTGCTGCTCCTCAGCAGATAGTAACGCAGATCTTGGACCTGGGTTTCTGACATCCCAATTGCAAATGCAAGAAAAGGTAAAAAAATTCATAGCCAGAAAGACAAGATGATCAACAGCAATGCTGGTTGTGTACCTCATTGAAGAGTTGAGACGTCCAGGAGATGATGCAGAATTACTGCCAATCATCACATTTGGAGAGCCTTGTAATGGGGGACTAGAACTCGAAGAAGGAAGCAGTGGATTGCCATTACCCTGACTTGAAACAGCCAATCCGCTAGGTTGCAGCCCTTGATACCCCGTCATCTCAGGTCCCGAGGGGTTAGCATCGCATAGATCTAGAGGACTTTACAAACCAATGTTTCAAGGCAAAAGTAATTTGTGTAAGTCATTAGATCGTAGCAAAGAACCCATACCAATCCACAAATAATTTCAGCTTCAAATATTGAGCTTAACTAGAAATGAGAATATAAATGGAATCTTACGTTAAGATGGGCCCTCCATTGAGGTTATTTGGACACACTTGAGAAAGAGCAATAGCATGAGAGTTGTGAGGTGTTTGCAATGGTTTGTTTGGGATCCTGGATTTCAATGTTAAAGAGATCATCTTGAAAGCTAAATTCACCAAAGAACTGATTAAGTAAAGTGCACATTTCTAAGAAGGCCCTGATGGATGCATATAAAACAAACTTTGATAGAACGAGAAGATGAAATTTTACCCAAAACAGAATAATCGCAACGTTATAATAACACTTCAGGTAGCGTGAAAAAATATTGTATCTGATAAAGAATTGCAGAGAAAAATTGACCATTCATACTGAAACCAAATTAGGCTGCGGAAAGTTCTTAATATAATGATCCAAGTTGAATGAACCCTCAGCAGAAGTGAGAATTTTAACGAAGGTCTCTTCACTTGCATAAATTACACAGCAAAATCAGAGAAAGAAGCTGTTCGTATGATAGATTCAAAATGTAAAAAACTTTGAGAAAAGCTGCAAAAGGTAGACCTGAGGCGGAAAAAGGTTGAAATAACGCATGGCATCCAAATTGTATACAACAGTTACATACTTAAGAATACAGAAAATTAAGTCAAACAGGAGGAAATTCATCAATAAAACAAGGTTTGTGTAGATACCTGACCCTTACGACGATGCTGTTTCTGCATCAAAGTTTTGATTTTTTCTAAGTGATATGTAATGTCATCTTTTTCGAATTGCTCCTGCAAGTGCTGAAATAATTGTCTGGCACTTCCCTGAATATAATGGCCATAGGAAAAACAGTTGAAATGAGAGTGACCTTTTAACAAGATTGTTGAATAACTAGAGCAGAGGTACTGAACGATTATGATGTTAGCAAGACCACTCAAGCAGCAGAAAGGGTACTAATAAACACGCAACTAACCTTTGGAATACCAGGTAATGTGGTAGGATAAGCCTGCGAAGACCCGGAATCTTCTGCACTATCAGCCCCATCACCAGAAGTTCTATCCATTAAAGCACAATGGCGGTCCTTGCATTCTTTAGCTTTTCGGAATATGCACTGATTAAAAGTAGAAAAAATAATCAAGGCAAAAAAAATATAATGAACGTAAACGGAAAGTAGAAGCCATGCTGAATAACATTAAGATTGAGAGAATAAGGTGAAAATGGAGAGAAGACGACATAGGAGATGCCGGGATATGTAAATTGCAATCCTTGGCATTGGAAATACGAGCGGCAAAGATTGCAAATATCTACCTTCAAACGCAAAGTGCTGTTAAGAGCATCGCTTACAAGCTCCCAGTTAGGCCCCAGATCATGTACCAGTACCACAAGTGCCTAGAACGTTTGAAATTAGTCATATGTCCATCAAGCACATGAAGAAGGCAATTATAACTCAAGATTAAGAAAAAGAAATGGTCAGCAGCCAACGCGATCATTTTGTGCACGGGAGTAATATAGTAACCTGATCCTCAAAGTCTGACCACGGACTTCCAGAGCCCATCTCCCCATAAGGTAACTGAACGAGATCAAAATACTCAAGGTCAACGACCACAGACAAGGTTTATAGATACGACAATACTTGGACTGTCTAAAAGCACAGGAAAAAGGTACCTTTATCCCTTTTTCTTTCCTCGGACGATCTCTTCCACCAAGAATTTTAATGAATTTATTTGGATTGGACATGTTACTCATCTGGGAGGCAGCAGGAGAAGGTGCTGAGCCACCAATTGGTGGGATATTGTCAATAGAAGAATCATGTGACTGGCGGACGATCTTTGCCTTTTTCACTGTGGGTTGCCCCAATAGACCTTTATAAAAAAGTTAATTCGCAAGATGAAAAAAAATAATAAATAGGGGAAAAGCATCGAGGTGAAAAAACAAGTACCAATACAGCCATTAGATTTAAGATGATGACTCTCCGATCTCTTCTTCAAATGATTCCTCTCAAACTGCCAAGTAAACAAGATCAATCATAATGAAATCATGGAAGCTAAAATAAAATAATGAGAACCAAATCATCAGGATGCATATAATAACAAACAAGAGAATGACAGAAGGGATTCAATGTCATAAATTATATCAAATTTTATAATTAGGCAAAAGGAAAACGAAAACACGTCAATCAACAATAGTCTCACATCCTAACAGCAAAAAACACCTGTTACGAAGTGATCCTAAACAAAAAATGAACGAGACTGCAAACAATTTCTAGTGATAACGCATCCAGTCACAGTGATGGTCAGACACTTGGTATCACCTGGTCACTATGGAATGGGGAATCAACATGCCAATTTTCCTCGTAATCAGCACTCTACCATAATGAAAAATTTGTAAATAAAATATTACAATTAGTAAAGACTACAGAAAATGAGAGAAAATGATAGTTAAGCTGTACCAGATGCTTCACATTCTTCCTCTTTTTTGGTTTTGTAGATACTTCAGCTGAGTCACCCTCCAGATTATTTTGATGAAGCATTCCACCGCGAAATGTACGGTGATCATCCTGATATGAATTTGTATCACCACTTGACGCATCTGGTTTAATTGGCACTTGAAAGCTTGCAGAGCCTACTGCATTCAAAGGGCTCGTAACTCTCCTGGACGCGGATCTTACCCGTTTTGTTGGGATAGACACATTAAGATGGCTTCCAGGCCTTCTAACCATTGACGCACGTTGTTGACTCACGAATTGACTTTCGGCCCTTCGCATTGGAACTAAATCAGGTTCAACTTCATAAGACTTAGTACCATATGCATGATGAATGTTTTTGCGCTTTTTTGCAAATCTTGATGATTTGAAACTTCCAAAAGCCTCCATATTATACGCGCTAGTATCACCCTCGTCCCCAGCATATAAGGTGCCATCCGAATCAAAGGCTGCGTTAAAAAGAACCTCATCAGAAACAAAGGAATCCAATGAGAAATTGCCACATTTGGAGTAAATCCAATACCTGTCGCAGCATCACAGCCAGATATTTCCACTTCATCAGGCACACTACATCCAATTCTCTGAATAATTGTATATTAATCTTAGAAAAAGAATAAAGAGTAATGACTAATGAGATTTGCACGTATTTGATCTAAAAATCCACCATTAAGAGTGAAAAAACCATAACTTACTTCCCATAGCACAAAAAACTAGTGCAAGCAGTTAACAAACTACTGCAATAAGTTGCAAATGTTGCTAAATCAGAACACCTACCTCAGAGTGCATCACGTGAGATTCAATGGACTTTCCGTAAGCCTGCATAGCTCCAGGGGAAACTGTGTAGAAGAGTTTTTCCTGAACAAGATCAATGTGATAGTTCAGTAAACAAGGTACATATATAGCTTCAACACAAAGCACACACTATGCCACAACATCTTCTACGCCTTACACATGCCTAAGCAACGAGGGAGGAAAAAATGGTTTTCGCGAAATTAACTATTTGACCAGATAAATGTACATACTTCAGCCACTGGCATATCGAAGTTCCCAGAGTCAGATATCATATTTGGTGTTAGTGGCACCTCGACATGCTCCTGGAAGATATTATTCCTATTATATTTCAAAAACCTGACCGCATAAGCTCGGACAGAGAGTGCACCACTCTTCTTATGCTGCAGCTCTTCCTCTTTAGCCTCCTGCAAATTCGCCGGATTGTAAAAGCTCTTTAAATCATTATTTACTTCATTATCATCTTTTATGTTTTTTTGCGCACATAGTATTTGGCAGCGAATTGTGAGTTAATGACTTGGAGCCTGAAAAGAACAAAGAATGCAACAGAAACCAAACTGCTATACAAGAATTGTAATACCCCACTAGGACAGGTCTATCCATATCTAACTTGTGATAGTCCGACAAACTCGCTATCAATATCGACACAAGCTAACAAAAGTAGCTCCAAGAGATGCGGTCAGTCCTCCCCACATGTTCATCATAATGGATAAGAGCATCTACATAGGATAGGAAGGTGTTTCACATCATTAAAAGATGGGATACACATGACACGTGTGCATTAACATCAACACGCTGTTTCACCGACACATTTAACATTAATAATCATTACATCTGGTTTCACTCCAATAACTATATTAAGGAATACAATATAAAGAAATGATCTTTCTAAAACTTAAACGGAAGTTAATTTGAAAACTTAACAATAACGGTAAAATACTAGAGTGGCAAACCCCCTCCCAATCGAACATACAAAGAACGAATGACATGAACCGTATGAAGTCAATTATTATTATTATTTTTAAAGTAATCTTTCCTAAACTTCTAAAAATATTTTCCGTTGAACACGAAAAACAAAAGTTTAATGGTGGGCCAGCGATCGCACATTTCTTTAGCTCGAGTGCATATAATACACACAGTATTCTTATTTGTGACACTTGTGCACACACGCCATTAATAAAATAAAATTGTCTGCACTAAATGCGTTGATCAACTTGGCATTAACTGGGTGTTATAACACACCCTCACACTCGTTATAACAATTTTATTTGTGTCACAACACCTGCATTAATAAAACAATAGCAGGTACCCACATATGCAAACAAAAGTGAGGTGAGGCTGTGGAGTTCCGGAATCTGTATTTTTCGCTTACTGGGAAATATGAAAATCAGATATGGCTTATGTCTTCACTGTCCAATAGGTTAAAGAACAAGAAATTTTGTGCATCAATCTAAAATGTCCGCTGTCCAACATCCAGGTTTTATGACAATTATAACAGCCATATCAGGTTTCATACCTCATGCTTCAGGTCAACAGAGAGCCAAAACTCCCTGACAGCTCTGGCCAATGTATGAGCAACTTCAATCACTTCCATGCTGCAATCTTGTTCTTGTTTTTTCAAGCAATAACTGTAAGCGGCACGAGAAGATACTTGAGCTGCAGCAGCCTTTTTCCAAATACGCTCCTGCAGGAAATCAGGCCAAAAGGAGAAGGGAAAATTTAGAAAATTACACAAGAGATGATTACAAAAGATCAGAAGCCGCTCAAGGTAAGGAGATCAACTAAAAAGTGAATATACGTATATTTATATATGACAACCTGTGCAAAATCATTTGCCATCCATGCCATTTCCTCAAGTACATAAGCCCAATGAGCTCGCTGGCGAATCTCTGTCGAAGAATTTGGAACAGATAACTCTGCTATTCTCTTGCGTTTAGCCTATTTATTGTAATAGATAAATAAATTAGATTTTTGGGCTCACCAAAAGACAGAAAGAAAAACGACATCATCAAACGGAGAGAAAAAAATATTAAAAAGAAAACAATAAAGTATCACCTGTATAATTAGAGCTTCTTTCAAGATTGAATCTTCATCAATCTTTACTTTCGACTCAGGTTCTACGGATGTCGGCAGACCAACCAAAGCAGTTGAAACACCATTTGATGACCCAGCCTTGACGAGGTCTGGGGCTGAGGTAATATCGCTTAGGCCTACTGGACGAACGGCTTCATTTCCACAGTCAGTATTGTTGCGCACTGGATCTCTACATTTCCTCCCTGATTCTGATCCAATTGAAACACCAGCCGCAGAACCAATCACATTATCTCTAGTCCTATTTTCGATGTCAGACAAACTTAGGTTCAATTCTTCGTTTGGTCCTGACGACAATTTATTTTCTCGCTGGCTTCGACAAGGAGAATCCTCTTCGGTTTTAACAAAAGTTGAACTGCCAATATCTTCTCTATTGTCTAACCTATCAGTTTCAGAAACTTGCAGCACGTCAGATGCTATATTTTGATTCTTAATGTCCAAATCAGAAATTCTGTTTACTCTGGTGCCTATATGATCATCATTTCCAACATTACTTGTGTTGGCCTGAGTAGAAGATGACACGACATCCAAAGACTTGACACTAGGAGAAGTAAGGTCATGACGACCATCACTGGTCATCACCTCCTTTTTTCCCTTCATCTTCCAGTATCTAGGCTGATTCTCAGCTTCCATGACAGCAGTTTCATTTGTATGAGGGTCAACGTCTGGAGAATTCGTCTCTTCCACTGTTTTAATTACATCAGTCATACTGGAATCAAGTTGGTTAGGAGTTTTTATCTCTGGTGGAGATCCTTGTTTGAGATTCTCGTCAACAAGATTCTTGGGAGCACAAGCTCCCAGTGCAGCTCCGGTCAATACATCTGCGATCACATCTTTAGTTAATTCTGCCAACCTCAGGCTTTCCATGTCAGTTTCCTGCTGAACACGCTCTGTTAACAATGTTTCCTGAGGGCTGTCATCCATAAGATTTGTAGGATTTGAGTTCCAACTGAGAGATATATTTCGATGTTTTACATCAGATTCCAATCCTTTTACGTCCCTTGAGTTAGGTTGAGCAGGTAGAGCAGAGCCATTATCCCCACGACTTGAATTCGGGTAAGTCGACCTACTACCATCACGGTTCGGACGAGACCTATTTCGTCTCTTATATGCTTTTCCTGGCAGACTAAATGTTAAAGAATCTCCTTTTCCTCTATTGCTACGACACCCATCCATCTGAAGCGACCGCTCCAATGGGACTGTCTCGCTCCTGCTTGGCTGCAACAAGTTCTGATCACCTTCAGAAAATAAAGGTTCAGCATCAAATAACAAAAGGTTATCAGCAGTATTAGGTTCACGAGGAGGTTCTCCTGGTCGACCACTGCTCTCCACAGAGTCTCCATTGGGTGATGCAGATAGCGGAAAATTACATTTGACTTCACTGTGCCAGGGAAAAAATTCAATCAAAACACCAATATCCCCTACATGAATTAATATGCTTAATAGATTGTACGTAAGTACATATTGACAAACCTCTGTCGACCAACAAATGATGTTGATTGCACACTCGCTGAAGCAGCATTACCAAGAACATAATCTAATGGATTCCCTCCCTGCAATAAGAAAAAAAATTGTGACATCAGTTTAATTTAAATATGAGTAAATAGCACAATGCAGTCAAGCTTCATACTTTTTCAAGAAATTCGAGCTCTCTTTGCCTTATGTCACGAACATCATACTCTTGCCTGGCATCACAGATTGCTCATGGCCGTCAGAAATGTACATTATCATATATCAAGCATATCAGATTAACCAAAACAGAACAACATAGTTACCTAATCGCTGCTTGGACCCTGTCAACTGCTTCTTTCTGTGGAGAAGTTATGTCAACAACACCAACGCCACCTTCAATGACTCCTCCCATAGAATCGACTTCGGCATTGACTAGAAGAATATAAGTAGAACTACATACATGCATTCCTCAGCTCAACAGCCACACATAATCACCTCCATTAAGTTGAAAACGAAAACCTACGAGACAATAGAGGTGTTCTTACAAGAAATAACTTGCTACACATATAAGGCCTAAGGGCAAAAGATAATATCTGTTTGTATGTGATAGCAAAAGAGAATAACCACTCCTATATTATTAGCAACATACTGCAAGGTATTCATGCGTATACTAAAAGATTCATGTTCACTTTTTTTAAGATTCTCTTTTTCTCTGTTTTCTATCATAGGGTTCCAGAAAACTGCCTATACCAATATTATATGAAACTCCACATAATGTGACAGGAATAGTGAATCCCAACACATAATATCAACAGGATACCAAACTAAATCCATCCTTTGACTACATGATTGTCGTATTTCCAGAACGGTAATATTGAAAGGATTTTAGCTACTAACAACTGCATAGTCATGGAAAAGTTGTCATCCAACAAGGTCTATGGTTCTGAGAACATGCCAGTTCGTTAATCACATATTCAGACAATATATGAAAATGCAGCCTTGAAAACCATGCTTCAACGGTGGTAATAAAAGAAATATAGCTTATCGGAAATGATAAGACACAAACACGAACCAGAGTACCAATGCCTATAACTGGATAAGCCTGCATTTCCGATATCGAAGAAACGCAAAACCTCGTGGCAAGTAAAACACACAGCCAAAAGCAAGACTAGGAAACTCAATCAAAATTTACATTAAAAAACTACCAACTTAAAACCTAAATTCGATAAGAAAAAAATGGGGAAAATTTTAGGGTTAGGGCAAAATTAAGCAGAGCTCAAAATTGGACGATATCAGCACTCATTAGGCAGAATTCGTACCTGAATAGTAATCAATCACGACCGAATTGCAGTATGGGACGAAAAAATGGTAGGGCTAACAGAATTGCCTAGGGTTTTGCCCCTTATGCACAAGGTACTTCCAAAGAAAAAAGAGCAAACGGGGGGAACTTATGCCCTACCTACTAAACGCGAAATGGCGAACGAATTCTTCCCCTTCGACGAGGATGTAGACAGAAATCAATAGCAAATATAAGCAACAGCTCTCGTAATTTGTGCTATTGATGTAATGAAATGTTTCTCAGGTTGGTTTGTTTGGAGTTCGTTTTCGTTTCAATTTTCTCTCTCCGAAATTTTAATTTTTCTTTTTTCCTTCAACGCTCTTCTCTGCTTGCCTTGCCTGGGAATGAAAATGGGCCACATGTCGGTTTACGCGGGCCTTTATTTTCTGCATTTGGGCTGAAATGTATGGAGCACATAAGTATTTGAACGTCTTGTACTTGGTGGTAGACGTGGGTAATGTTCCGGTTTGGGCCGGTTCCGGGCCGGTTCTACCGACTCGGGTCTATGTAAACATCATCAACTCCGATAAGATAATAATATAATAATTTTTCAGAAAATCCCTTTATAATCATTAAGTCCGATTAAAATTTTTAATTAATAATTCATAAATATTACAACTACAAATATTATGAATTTGCTAAAATATTACAATTATAAAGTATTCATGAGCTTTGCTACGGCCACCATGTCTATATTTAAAAGACCATTACAATAAGTAAAATAATGAATATTAGTATTGATAAGTTATCGTATAAGATTTTGTATGTAATATGAAGATATATATCCATTTATATTTTCATCTGATTCAGTCCGCCATTGGCATGGACTGATAGGTAGTTGAATTCAGAATGTTTATCTTTTAATTAATAAAATATTAAATTATCTATATATTAATATCTCTCTAAATTAATAAAACTTAATGGTTTTTAAGTCTATCCTATGGTCTTTGCTTTTCTTCATTATTCTTGTAGGTTTTCAAAATTTGGAAGAGAATTTCATTTCCCTATATATTGCACGGAGTTAATTATATGTGAATATTAACTATTATTAGTAGTTTGTTTACTAATAATTAAGCTAAGATAAATGGGTATTTTAATCAGTAAGCTAACATAATGGTACTTTTTTTTAATATTAATTTTATTTTTATTGTAATTATTATTCTGTGACATATGTCAACACCACAACAAAACTATATTTAAATGTATATATACGATATCCGTGGAACTATATTATTCCAATAATAATATGACAGCACCAATAGATAAACTGTAGGCTTTCCTCTGAAGTGAACATAGAAGAGGGGGATACAATGGGAAAGGGAATATTTTGCACGTTCATTCTTTTCAACTTAATAATTTGTCAATATTTCAATTTTTTTAAACTCCCATGGTCATTGCTTAGCTAGTTGACCTTTTATGGTCAACCGCAACCAGACAAATGTAGCCAGCCAACTATCTACTTAATTTCTTTAAAATAATATGTAATGTAAATAGAATACATATATGGTAATCGCACCTAATCAATAAACTTACGAGAAAAAAATTAAATGAAATTATTTTTTAGGCCGGCCAGCCGCCGTAGGACCCCCGACCTCTCGACACCTTCCCAGCCATTACCGATTACCATTTATCATTTCTTACTATATAATCCTATATAAATGCCACGAAATTATCAGCCACGTCAATATAAATGCCACGATACAATAAATACTAAGATCAAGTTATCAACACACGGATTTCGTAAAGGAGTAGAGACTTGACACTTCCCCAAAAAATACGAAAGGTAGAAAAATATAATGGAAAATAATAAAAGAAAAAATTAATATGGATGGAGAATAGTCAACGTACTTGGCTCTTTATTACCTACTGAATCTTCATGTCTTCATATTACTCATCACAGTTTCATTACGTCTCTCTCTCTCTCAACGCTCAATATCTTGGCTCAAGGACTTCCACAAGAACAATGGCAGTAAGTTTCACTGATTACATCCAAAATTGAAGCATATTATTCTCTACAAATTCCAAGTAAAATGTTTTTTCCTCCCTATTCCAAAAAAACAGCGCCCAACCGTCCCAAAGTTCGGTAAGGTAACAAACCCTAACGACCCGCAAGAAAATCCCGAGATTTTCGAAGGAGCCCATCGTTCCTACGCGGTCGAGAATTCGCCAGCCCGACAAAGGCCGGCGGTTCGACCCTCCAAGCCCAGCGCGGGTTCGGACCGTAGCCTTGATAGGTCGCCCCTTCACCCTCACGGCACGCCCGGTAGGTCCCGCCCGAGGCCGCCCGCAACTCCTAATCACGGAGATGAAAGCGTAAGATATACATACGTCTTTTTTTTCTTTACGCGAAGCGATACTTTCTGGAAAGTAGGGTTTGTGATGTCAACTAACTCAATCACGCATCGGATAAATCGAGGAATTGTGACTTGTAGATAAGCTTGTGGGCTAATTCCGGTTTTAGACTGAAACCCCACAAGCTTATATGGGGCTTTGGATATATAGAAGGTGATCGATCGCGACAAAATGAGTTTACAGCGGGCTAAAGAGCCCAGGAAATTCCTCTAGAGAGAGAAACAAACGATCAAATGTTGAGATTACAATTTGGGCTTTGTCCCACATCGAATAAATTCAAGCTCTTCGAGCCAGTATATATATAAGAGGCTTTCTCCTCCTATCACCAATTGGTTTTAAGAAGGACCCCTCGATTTCTAATACGAAATGTTAAAAAATATATCTACACATTCGTAGTACGATAATGAGTTCCCTTGTACGATCGATGATGTAATATTATTGTCTCTTAATTGTAGCCCGAGAAAGGTGCAGCGGTGCCGAGATTTGGGGAGTGGGACGAGAATGACCCTCAGTCGGCGGAGAATTTCACGCATATATTCAACAAAGTGAGGGAGGAACGGAGCGCCGGGGCGGGGAATCATACCCCGAGGCATCCTTCTTCTTACGAGCCACGGCCTAAACAACAAAAGGATCCTAAGGTTTGTTCTGTCTATCATAATCCTCTCATTTGCATCAAATCCGTTGTAGTAAAACATAGTATCTGTTGTCTTGATGGATGCAGAAATGCTGCTGCTTTCCGTCGTGGTGAAGACCAAGAACGGGAGATCGGAGATTGTTGTGTGAATGTGAATAGCAATTTAATTTTATCTATTTTTTTTCCAATAGTTATAATCATGTTGGTGAGAATGTGTGACTCTATTTGTCATTTTTCGAGGTTCTCATACAATGTATTGATGGTTTTTATGTGTTTGTATGTGACCGAAAATATTTACGGTCGCGTCTTTAGATATCAAAAGGACGTTTATGGATTCCGTACCACTTGATCGCCTTATCTATACTCCATATAATTGGTGTAAGAGCATCTCCAACCGAACTGGAAAACTAAAAAAAATTCATAAATTTGCTCCAACCGATACCAAAAACCAAACTCAAAATTGGATTTTTCATTTCTCTCACCTGAAAAAACGCATGTTTGCGTTTGTACCGGTTATTATGCGATGAAACTTTTAAATTTACATTGACATCCTTAATTTTAATTTTCTTCTATCTGTGTCCAGAAAAAGCTGCGGATGAAAAAGCTGCCGAAAAACAGATCTGGAAAATTGACAACATAGACAGTACTGTAATTGTGGGGTGAGCGGTGAAATGTTTTTTCGTTTATTAAAATATGGAAAAGAAAGGACTCAATAACGTAACCCAATGAAATATATAATAAAGAAGATAAAATTAAAGGTGTAATTGGAAAATTTGGAAAACAGTAACCAATGAATGAATCTAGATACTACAAGCCTAAGTCAAATAATACAAATTATCTTGGAAAGGGACGTGCTACTTACCAAATTGCAACAAACACGTTATTATAATACAAGCCTAAGTTAAATAATACAAATTATCTACTAATTGATCATTTGTTGTGTTTTTAATAAACATTAATAGTTGTTTTTTTATATCTATAAATATATTTTTATTATTAACCTTATTATTTTTTTTATTAAATCTAAAATACTATTTGTAGTCTAATTTGTAAAATTGTAAAATATGTGGGTAGTATTGAAATTTGTAAAAATTGGTGTGGAAGTGAATATTACAAACTAGTCTATTGAGTTTGAGAATGAGATTGATCGGTTGGAGAAGAATTACTGCATTTTGAGTTTGAGAATGCGTTTGAGTTTGAGAATGCGTTTCTCGGTTGGAGATGGTCTAAGGTGGCTATAAACTGCTAAATTTGGTCTGTCAACTTATTTAGAATTTAGTACTTCTATTTGTATTTAACTAATTGAATACTTTTCATATAACTTCAAACTTTTCTATTTATTGTATTTATACCCTAATACTCCCTCCGTCCCAAACGGTTATGAACATTTGGGGTATGGCACGATTTTTAAGAAATTGAATATTTTAATAATATTGTACAATTAAAAGGTGAAAAAGTGTATATTTTGACACGTCTTTAAGAATATATAATAGTATTATATTGATTGTTTGTGATAGTTTTTTGCTATAAAAGGAAATGTCCAAAATGGTTTGGGACGCTCGATATAGTAAAATGTCCAAAACCGTTTGGGACAGAGGTAGTACATTATTTGGTACTTTTATATTAAAAATTGATGTTTTAAACACTTTAACTTAGTAACCTCAAAATTATAAATAATATGAAATAAACTTATATTTTAAGCACACGCATAGTGTGCGAAAATGTATAGTCGGTTAATAATCTGACTAAATTTAGTGTGAATTATATTTAAATTGTCGATTATGTAACGAACCGTTCTTTTTTCGGCGGGATCTCTTCACGTATATATGGTGTACCTTGCACACAAAGATTGCTATACTCAAATCAAATAGTTTCCTATGACCTAACGATTATCCTCGAGAACTCTACTGGCCCGTTTGCTATCCCATGTTAGGCCTTATAAGATAAATAATAATAGGTAATCGTGTGTTTGGTTTCCATATTCAAGCCCGGAAATAATTCATAAGCCCGCAAAGCCCGATACAAATTAACATTGGTAGATGAGTAAGATAAATTATCATGGGCTTACTAATATAAATTTGTAGTGGGCTTTTATTCTGGGTTTATAACCAAACAGGGCATACATATATTATCCTTAGAGCTGTCAAAATAGCCGCAGCCCGCGGGCCCGCCCGCCCCGCCCTGCCTATGGGGCGGGCTGGGCTGGGCTGGGATTTTTAAGGCCCGCCTTAGCCCGCGCGGGCCGCGGGCTAGGCGGGCGGGGCGGGCAGGCCCGCGGGCCGGCCCGTCATATTTTTTATTAATTTATTTTATAAATTAAATATTTATTTATTTAAATAGAGGAATTAATTAATGATTTTATTTATAATTGATTGATGCATTTATTAATTAATACATAATTAATGTATATTTAAATATTATAATTAAATAATTAATGATGCATTTATTAATTAATACATAATTAATGTACATTTAAATATCATATTATGTAAATTATTCTTAATTAATTAAAAACTTTAAATAAAAATATTTTTAAAAAAATTCATGGCGGGCGGGTCGGCCCGCCAGGCCCGCAGCCCGCTGGCGGGGCGGGCTGGGCTTCAGTTTTCAAGCGCCACATGGCGGGCCAGCCCGCCCCGCCCCGCCCCGCCCCGCCAAACAACGGGCTTTGGCAGGCGGCGGGCCAGCCTGCCCCGGCCCGGCCCATTGACAGCTCTTTATCCTAAACACCAAGAATTTACCAAGATTTATTATACATTTTTTAGTTGGTCCGTATTTTAAATTTTTTTCATTAATTATTAAAAGGCAACAATTTCGATTTCGTCCAAAATCAATCGCCAAGGAGAAGTCCCGCGATCGAATTTGAAACCCTACGCCGACCAAAAGAGAGAGAAAACCGCCAGATGATGAGCGACGGCGGCGACCTCGAGGCAGGCTTCGCCAAACTCCACGGCGGGGACTTTGAATACTACATGCAGAGCTACTCGATTGTCCTCGGCAGATCCTCCAAGAGTTCCACCGTCGACGTAGACCTATCGGAGCTCGGTGTAAGGAACGACATGGTGCTAGGATCGGGCCGGGCTTATTCGTGGAGTGGGCTGAAGATGAGAATTACATGGGCCGAACACTACTGCTTTTATCTTAATTTTGGGACCAATAAGTGAGCCCATCTAATTACTTGCATATTAGACTATATAAATGATGTAATCGTTTTAGGGAGGATTAAGCAAAAATGAATTAAGTATTCTCTCTATCGTCTTCTTCATCTATCTCTAATCTCTCTATCTCTATCGATCTCTCTATCTCTCTCTGTTTCTCGAGCTTCTTCGTTCCCAAATCTCTGGGTTCTTCTTCTCTTCTATCTAAATATCATCCTAAATAACACACTCGCAAGCACGCCAAGTGCATATAAGCTGTTCGATAAAAGTACACGTAAGAGATCGACTGATAACGGGCCGGGATCTTACAACGTGGTATCAGAGCTGACCATCCTCGGATCGCCATGGCTGACAACACTTGGAAAAAGGAAGTGCAAGATATCCTAAGAAAGCACGAGCTGAAGATGACTGATGAAAGGTCTCAAAGAGAAAAGGGGGAAGCTGTGCTGCGAGCTCAAGTTCAGTCTACCAATGGAACAGTGGGGATGCTTAATGATCAGCTGGTTCAGTTGAAACACCAGATGGACGAGTTCACACAAACTCAGCAAGGGCTCCAGGTTCAGATGGGTGAAATGAACCAAAATCTGCAAATAATCTTGCAGCAGCTACAAGACTTCAATCTGAACCAAAACCAAAACAGAAAACCCTTACCACACGATTATCAGCATCAAGGATTATCGAGGGCGGATTACAGTTGCTTACAGCAGACGACGAGCAGATTTGAACGAGCTCCTATTACAGGCGGGAACGCCTGGAATGCCTCACGACCTTGCCCCTTACCCAAGCTTGAATTCCCGCGTTTTGACGGCACGAACCCCCGAGGTTGGCTACAAAAATGCAATGAGTATTTTCAGATGGTAACCACGCTCACCGAGCTTCAAAAGGTTCAAGTGGCTTGGCTCTACGTCGACGGCGAGGGTCTCGAATGGTACAACACGTACTGCAACGACAATAATCTCCCGACGTGGACCGAATTCGCTGAAGCTGTGCTCAAGAGGTTTGAAGGTACGGAGCTTGTAAGTGAGGAATCAGTTGTCGTAAGTGATGTGTCGTCATGTGTGGCTGATTCGCTTTCGGTTGGGAATGAATTCGCTGAAATAGGGAAGTCAATCGTAGCCGAGGAAGAGTTGTCGGTGCTGGTTGAGTTTGAACCAGTGGGGATTGAGGTTGAATCGGTCTTGGTTTGTGGTGAATCTGTGCTGCCGGGACTGGTTGATCATGGTTCAGTGATGATCGATGGCGGGTGCGCTGAGGAGAAGCTTCTAGGTGATGAAGATTCGTCGCCGATTGAGGTTGAATTGCCTTTGGCTGCGGATGCATTGAAACTGACGATGCTTGAGTATGAATCGATGCATGCTGATGATGATACGTATGGGATGGCTGCAGAATTATGTGGCAGGGCAGCAGCTGTAGCTGTTCGAGGACTTGAATGCGTTGTTGGAAGCACGAAGGCTAATCTACCATTTGATAGAGGGCGATGTCGTGTTGTCGAAAGAATGAAGGCGAGAATGGGAAATCTGATGCAAAGCACTACAGTAGTACGAACAATTCTACCATTCGATCGAGGAAAGAGTATTGAATTGTCTATTGAGGTCGAACTGACAGCGAATGATGACGTTGATGTAGTTTCTGAAGAGATGAAAAGTTCAGGTCATCATGTGCCTTTCGATCGTGGGAGGTGGTATGGTAAGCGGCTGCATGTGGGGGAGGTGACTAACCTACCATTTGATCGAGGTCGTTGGCGTATTGTCCTGGCCGTGAAGGAATGGGATGCTGTTTTGGAAGGATGCGATAGAGTCTTCGTTGACCGAAGTAAGCCATTTGATCGAGGGAAATGTATCGCTTCTGCGAAGGGCCAAGTTTCCTACGAAAAAGGTATGCTAACCAAATGGAAGAACGCCTTGTCCTTACTAGCCATTGCACCTGTTATGAATCAAAAAGCATTGTCGTGTGATAAGTTTTCCACGGATCCATGGTTGATGCCTTCAGCTAACACAACTTTGAGGTGTATGAGAGTGGGCTTAAGTGTTGCATCGGGGTTATTGGGGCCGTTTTTAGCGGATACTAGTGCAGGAGTTGTTGCTTTAGACAGAGGACCATGCACAGATGGTCGTGGGCTGATTGTATCAAAAGTTTGCTCACATATTTATGGAGATCTTGACAAAGAACTGGTTAGTCAAGGGCATGTTTGGGCTGTTTTTGTCTCTGCACTAAATCGACTTGGGATTGTAGATAGTGTGGCTGCAAGTTTTGGGCACTCTGTTCACTCATTCAAGCACCTATTGGAATATAGAGAACAACCTTTGAGTCTGTCATTTAGTGACACACTACAGGACAATCGCTCAAATGCTATAATAATCCAACACATTATGGGGTCATGCAGCTCATTGGGGAAGGAAGGGCTCTCTGTGGCTAGCATGATGATAGGCTCATTTTTTCCGTTTGATCGTGGGAAAAGAGCAACCGTAGTAGCGAGCGAAATCTGTGGTCTCTTGGCCGGACATCATTTTCACGAGACCGGGTTCACCACTTCCAATCATCTCACATCATCGAGAGCTAATGGGACAACTGATAGGCCACTAATCTTATCTTTGGCTTCTGCTACCTTACCACCTACAGTTATTGGTTTCCTTAGGAATTCACATTTTCCGTTCGATCGTGGGAAAAAGGTACACCGACGATGGACGATGCTCGTGGTTTCTTTGTCCTACTATGTCGGACTTTCACTCTATCATCCTCGAGGACGAGGATGTTTCCAACGGAGAGGAAATGTAAGGAACGACATGGTGCTAGGATCGGGCCGGGCTTATTCGTGGAGTGGGCTGAAGATGAGAATTACATGGGCCGAACACTACTGCTTTTATCTTAATTTTGGGACCAATAAGTGAGCCCATCTAATTACTTGCATATTAGACTATATAAATGATGTAATCGTTTTAGGGAGGATTAAGCAAAAATGAATTAAGTATTCTCTCTATCGTCTTCTTCATCTATCTCTAATCTCTCTATCTCTATCGATCTCTCTATCTCTCTCTGTTTCTCGAGCTTCTTCGTTCCCAAATCTCTGGGTTCTTCTTCTCTTCTATCTAAATATCATCCTAAATAACACACTCGCAAGTACGCCAAGTGCATATAAGCTGTTCGATAAAAGTACACGTAAGAGATCGACTGATAACGGGCCGGGATCTTACACTCGGCGGCGGGATGAACATCAGCCGCCGACACGCTCGCATCTTCTACGACTTCCAGCGGCGGAGATTCGCCCTAGAGGTTTTGGGCAGAAATGGGTGTTTCGTCGAGGGAGTTCCTTACTTTCCCGGCAGCGACCCTGTGAAGCTGGATTCTCAGGATTTGTTGCGGATTGGGGATAAAGAGTTCTACTTTTTGTTGCCGGCGAAGGGTATTCATGGTGGGCCTAATGGCTCTTCTAAGGAACCGAGTCCGGCGACGAGTCAGTATCATCACCATCAGCGGCATCACTCGGCGTATAAAAAGGGGTATGAGAAGCACGGGCCTGGTGATGGTAGCAGTGGGAGCTACGGTGGATCGGGTTCAAAGGAGATCTTACTGGGGAAATTGGGTGAGTTTTATAGTATTCTTTGGGAATTATTGCTTCAAGCAGCTAGACTGACTTATGGATTTGGAAAAATTATTGTATCTCTTTGTTTGCTAGTCTATTCCAGCCCAGTTGTTAGCTTTCTTGTTGCTGGCTTCAAGTTTCCAGCTTCAACATGTAATAAAGTTAGTGAAGTTGAATTTATCTATTCCTGAGTGACCTCTGAATCGAACAAATTGTTTCTCATCTTCTGTTAGTGTTTATGATTGGATATCCAGTTAGTATTTGCTAAATGAGACCATGGAAGTTATGACTTACATCATTCCTCTACGTTGTAAATCAGCAATATTTTGATATTTAATCTGATATTTGAACATAACATGGACCTTTTACAGAGAAAAAGGCCCGTTCTGTGAGGGAAAGGGAATACGATGACCGGTATCTTCTCAAGTTAGAAGAGGACGATATTGTTTCATCAGTGGCTACGATACTGTCTGATGCATGTAGTCCTGGAGAATGGATGCCCATGGAGGATCTTCACCAAGAGGTTTATTTCCTCTTGAACATTTTGTCTGTGAACTTCAATGCCTTTATTTCATGAGGATTTGCAACGTTTATAATACATTAGCTTTCTTACCCTTCATATAACTTTTTGTGCAGTTGGTGGAACAATTTGGCAATGTGTGGCATCACAATCGCGTGAGGAAGTACCTTACTTTTAGCCCAGAAACCCAAGAAAAACCTTGGCATGGGTTGCTTATGCTGTTGAAGAAATATCCCGAGCACTTCGTCATCAACAGTGTACGCGAAGGACGTACTATGCTCGAATACGTTACTCTTGTATCGTTCATTTCCTGCATCGAAGCATTGATGCACAGATTCTATAGATCTATTTTGTCTCTTAGTTTCTTCCCTTTGTCAAACTATCTATCATCACTTCCATTGATGATTCCATCTTATAGCAGACACCAGAGTAAAGCAATTCAGAACCCCTTTTGCTTTTTTCCTTGTATTTTACAGAATGATGATGCAATGCATGTAATGTGTTGCTATTACAGAAATTTCCTCCTATTCTATGTTCTTGGACTTCTTATTTTTACAAACTAACATATAATAAGCAGTTTCGAGTAGAGATCAAGACCTTTCTATGCAATTCCCTGTTACGGCCACCGAAATCACAAATACTATGTAATCAAACACTTTCAAGTACGAAATTGAGGCAAAAAAAAAAAACAAATACAAAATGTTCGATTGATGGCCTCTGCCCGAAAGGGGCAATTAAAACTTTTAAGGAATCAATGGTCGTCGTCTGAACCCGAAGAACCACTATTTGGCTCAGAAACACCGTCTTCGAATTTCTTTTGGGGGGCAGAAATAGATCGTCGAGCATTTTCTAAGAGATCAAGAAACACTTCACAAGTGAAACTTGCAACTCATCAAACAGATACTTGGAACAAAAAAAAAAAAATCTACCCACATATGAGTTGACTCACTCACTCTTGTTAGTGATGGCTGAGCGAGTCATGGCTAGAAACTCGTCCCAGCTAACTTTCCTCAGCTGCTTCTTTTCCTCCTCAGACAACTCAAAGTTGGGCTCTCTTCCACATTTAAATGCAGCCCTGCGCCAAGTTTGTGTTGGGCATTGCATATCAAGAATCTTACAATATAATAAATGCTTCGTTTAGTAACGAAAGTACTGTACCTATCGTACAAACGAGCAGCCTCTTCTTGAGAGGCCACAGTTCCCAAGTGGATCTGCTTCTTGTCTACCTTTATAGCAGCTTGCCACTTCATGTTCTTGAAGTAAACGCCTCTCATCACGCATGGCTCTTGGTTCTCGACGTGCTTTCTTCTGTGCCTCTTCCTTCGCTTGAACTCTGCAATAAGAAAGATTGCTCGTGAACAAGGGGCTATTCATCTCTGCAGTGGCAAGAAAATAATGTCTTTTTTTTCAAAAAAAAAAGAAGGTAAGAACGAACCAGGAAATTGATGAATTGAGGCGTGATCATCTTTTGATGGGCTGGAATTAGCAGATGCATTTGAGTTCGACGAACGAGCGCCATTCTCCAACACTGTTTCCTGTGCCATAGTCAAGCTTTGTGATCAAACAGATCAAATTCCATATTCTTTTTTCTTTAAGAAAAAAAACAGTAGGAAGATTGACTACTTCATTCCTTTTCTTGTAGAAAAACAGGCAAAAAGTTTACCTTTTTCGGCTTGTGAACATCTGAATGTAATGTCAGAGGTTGACCACTGATTAGCTCTGTGGTTTCATTAGATGCCTTGTCTCGAACGCCAGGGCACAACCCTAAAAGCCTTCGTCTTCGAATGCTCACCATTACGTAGTTAGTATGATTATCCTAATTCCTAGACGACTAAAATTCAGCTCGAAATAAAGAGATTAAAATGTAGTACCCATGTATGCTTGCATCTTAACTGAGATTACAGAACTCTTCTTAAAGGGGGAGACGAAGCTAGCACTATCATGTAATAAGAGCAGTTCTACTCAAAGCTGTTCCTTTTTTTCAGATTGCCTCAGATTTCAGACCGCAGAACTTTTAGAGAGAAGTTAGTACAAACGACGTTTTGAGAAAACAAGAGATAAACCCAAAGCAAGAAAGAAAGATTTTCCACAAACCAAATTGAGAAAAACAAATCGACAACCACTGACGAGCTGAGTTGGCTTAAAAGCATAATCAAGAAACACCCATAGATTAGATCAGATGCAAAAGCCCAAGACCAAAAGTCAACACTTATGCGGAGAAAGAACTGCTCATATATATATATACAGACCAAAGACGCAATAGCTAAGCTTACTTATGGACATAGCAAGATTCCATTGCCAGGAGTTAGTTAGATTATACAATACCATACATACCTTGGGAGAAAAAAAAAATAAATTAAAGGGAAAAAGGGATTGTGGGGCGTCTTGTGTGGATTACAAAGGAGAAGGTGGTGGCTGGCGAGCGTATAGAGAGAGAAAGGGTTGATTTTGATTAAGTAGTATCACTCTACATATCAAGATTTAGTTGATGTATTTAACTCATGCAATAATTAATACTAATATGGGACTTTCCCAAGTTGTCTTGAGAGTCTTCTGTCTTTGGAGGAAACTGAACTTAGCAAAACGAAATGACCTAATTAAGGTAAAGGTGATAATGATATGGCAACTACGTACGTTTCAGGTACGGCCAACTTACCATTTTACGAACCTCACCGCTATTAAATTTAAAAAAAATAAAAATAAAATTATGGATCATCAGCTTTGCCTTTGTCCCATGTTTGAATCACAAGCATGATCGATTATGATATGTGTGGTTTGAAATGAATGAGCCTATTTTCTTGACAAGCTAATCTAGAAGAAATGAAATGAATTAGTCAACAAAGACAAGCTTAGAAATTCAATTCTTGTGATTGACGGATTTGTGTGTAAGAACGCCGACGACTTTATTTAAATATCAGGCATTTCGTTGTCAATAATAAATTAATATTAAATAATTACAATTACTGCCCAAAATATGGGCTAATGTTTTGGCCCATTGGACTTATTAGGGCTTCAATTGTATTAAAGGACGAAAAGCTTCATTTCTACTACTGTTTCAGTTGAAAGAAGCTGCTTGCCGAGCTGAAGAGTAAATTAGGGTTCGTGGATTGGAATTGACATGATTTACGACGTGAATTCTCCTCTTTTTCGTTCCTTCCTCAGCCAGAAGGGCGGAGCTTCTGACAAGAGGTATTTAGCTTCCAAGATTTATGCACTTTAATCTTAACTGATGTCCCAGTTACTCGACGCTTTATGTTATTTACGTTAATGGGCAGTTTAACAGTCCTGATTATCTTATTCGTTGTTTGATCTGTGAGTTTCTTGTTTGAGTGCGTGTTTCGGTGTGTAACTTTCTGATTACGCTTCTGAAAGACAGCGTGTGCCTTGATTAAGTTATGATCAGCCGACTGTGAGTCATTAGTAATTCAAGATCGTTGCTTTCGCCTGAATTTGCAGTAACTCGTTTGATCTGTCGAATCTGGACATTATATCTTGTTGTCGATTAGTGGAGGCTTTGACATGAATTCATATTGTTCTGGTACTGAAATTATGTTTGTTCCGTCGCAAGTGATGAGCGTTTTCTCTCTCGAAAGTCCAGTGTGTTGGCTCTCTTTGCATGTCTTCATTGAATTGATAAGTATCGTGAATGGATTATTGGTGTGCATTTTATGATATATTCTTGCATTTGGATGTAAATGCAGGAAAATGGAGGAGCAGAAACCAAAGGAACAGAAGCCAAAGGCAAATGAAAATAAGCCCATCATGACAGAGTAATCTCTATCTTGATTGGGAATCATGAAGGCAAAAGTTTATATTGAGCACCAATAATTGATTAGATCAATGCCTGAACTTCAGTTTCGTATCTTTTGCCGTACGTTGCGCCGTATGATGTTGTTTCGATATTCAAAGCTCTGTTTCTGAAACCAATCGACTCCCATCCGAGTGCTCTTTATGCCTTATCATACGCTCATAGTGAGCCTAGTTCTGTGTGCTTTATCGTATGTTGCCCATGTTCTAACATCTGCTCATTTTATGCTGACTCTAGTTTAGTTCTATGCATTTAAACAGTTTTATATGGTGAATAGTCTTCCTTATGGGCCTGCTTATGGAGTTTTGACAGTAGTTAATATATGTTCTAACTACTGTAATTACCATTAAGTCCATCCATGTCATAATGATAATGTTGTTGAAAAGTTGCTCGACAAAAGAAACGTAGCTTCGTCGGAGTCTATGTACACTACAGATTGTCTTGATATTTATAGCACATTAGGCTTTACCAAATTTGTCTTTAAGTTCATTTCCTCATCCATGTGATGCGTGCGTACACTGATATGTGATGAAATCGTAGGCATTAGTACTAAACCGCAGATTGTAATTGTCAACTAAGTCGCATTGGGATACCATAATAAAGGTTTCATTTAACGCCTATTTGTATCACCTTTTACACCGAATATAGAGGACCACAATGTTATTACGCCTTGTATCAATCACCAAGGTTGGTAATTATAGGAAAAGTTATGATTTCATTCATGATTAAAGATCGGTAGAGTGTAATTTCTGTCGGGGGGTAATTGCATGGGACCCTTCTCCTTTTTTGCTAAGTCAAATGTCAAATAATCAAAGATCCTTCTTGTATCATTTTTTTTGCCTGCTTTTACTACATAATTGCAATTATTAGATAGTCTCATCTCAAGAAAAGGCAATAGTTACTGGGTTCGTCCTTTAATTGCTTATAAATCTATTACCTTTATTCACGGCGCAACTTCACCTCCTCACACTAATCTTCTTTCTTCTCATTTCTTCACCATCTCTTCTGCTTCTAATTCTTCTATTCCCCTGGACAAGAATGTCTTATTGAGTTTCCAAGACTCGATTTTTCTTACTCTCGCTATGTCTGATTTGGTCATTTTTTTCTCGTACTTCATTTTCTTCTCACTTTACCTCATTAAACTAATCTACTTCCTTTCCCCTCTTTTCATCACCACTCTTCTTCTTTCTGTGGCTCTATTCATGAGTAAGGAGTTCGTAGTTCAAAGCCCTGTTAGTCATTTTCTGGGCTCTTATTGTTCTGAATTTTTAGACAGAATGGGGTGGTTCAAGAAAGGCTACAAGGAAGACGATCATTGTCCTCAAATTCACGTCGAGACAATGCTGTATGAAGTTTTCTTCGGCTCGAATGTGATAGAGGTGGAAGATAACCACGTCCCATTTCACGACGAGCCATCAAAACCACAAATCTGTGAGGATTTGAGCGGCGAAGATGGTAAAGTAGAAGAGAAAACGTTTCTTGATCCTAATAAGTTGGAAAACATCTCTCCATCCTCCAATTTTTCGATGATAATCGACGAGTTCGAGAGATTGTCGTCTTGTGACGTCGAAGACAAGAAGAGAAAAGACAAGCCTTTAATTATCACAGATGGGTCCGAGGAAAAAGCTAAGAATGAACCAGCGAGCACTATTCAAGAGCTGAATACTGTGGAAGAAGACGAGATATCTGCTTCTTCAAAACTTCATACGCATAGACAGACCAGCCTCCATAGAAACGACGCCGTCGAGTTTTTCAGTCCAAACGCCGACAGCAACCTATGGACGTCGTACGGTTCCATAAGGAGGAGGGAGAAGGAATGGAAGAGAACGCTCGCCTGCAAATTGTTCGAAGAGAGACACAATAATAACGTCGACGGAGGAGAAGGCATGGACTCGCTGTGGGAAGCGTACGAAGTTGATTCTTACAGACAGAAGCAGAAGTCGACCAAGGCAAAGGACAAGAAAGAGACGGCGGAGAAGAAGAAGAAGAGTGAAATGGAATTTGAAGACGACGATGAAGATGAAGTGACCGGCGGCGGCGGACAGCTTTGCTGCTTGCAGGCGGCGCTTAGGCTGTCGGCGGGGAAGATGAGTCTTGGGATGGGAAGGCCTAACCTTGTCAAGAAGATTTCGAAGGCCATTAAAGGCTATGGATGGCTTCATCGTGCAAGCAAAAATAGCAAGAAGGTGCATAATTTGTAATTATGGTGATGAATATCGTCGATTGATGAATGGACAAGCATTGTTTGTTAGCCAAGACAAGACAAAGCCCATTACTGTACTTGCATTGAATTTTGATTATTACAGTGTTTGTCCGAATACGTGAATCGCTGTACTGAGTCATTCAGTCATCTTCTTGTTGGGATGTAAGGAAGGAAATAAGCCAAGCTTTGAGTTTGAGCAAGCTTTACACTTTCCAAAAAATTCAATTTTTTTTTTCTTTGTAACAATTCAATTGATGGTTTCTTTTCTTGGTCAGTCGAGACTTATTCACGTGCTCAATTAATCCCAAATTTCTTACCAAGAAAATTGGTACAAAGGACGCCGATTATGGAAAGGATGAACAAATATATAGAAATGTCGTTTGCCTTCTGTAATTACCAATTAAAAATATAATTATCATCAATCTTAACATCAGAATATATTTGGTTTCCTGAGTATATATTATATCGATCGAAAGACAAATAAGTATATCGATGTTTTTTTTTTTTTTGAGAAAGAGCTTAATCACTTGATATCAATTGCGACAGTTAAGGAAATTATAAATTAGTTATGTAATAAATACTTATGAGGTGGGGCCCGCATGCCGTTCTCGTAATTTGTCGCTTAATGAAATTATTAAGATCAACAACGCTGAGCTGAAGAAACACTTCTCTTTCTCTGCATCTCGAAAAATTACCGACGCTCTTTTGACGGAGATACTCAAAAACTAGGTCTCTCCGAGTAATGGCCGTGGGTTCGGGTCGGATCCAAACGGGTAAGTGTTCGGATCGGCGTTCCGTACATAAATCCAGTCTCGTCGCCGGCTGCTTGAGCGCCGCCGTTCTGATTGTCGTCGTGCTCTCGATTCACCTGCCTTACTCAGATTCGGCTGAGTTTACCTCGGTAACGACTTCAGTTCCTCTCCTCTGAAATGCATTTCGTTGTTGATTGGTCATTTTTTTTTCTGCTGTTCATTCTTAGCTTGTAGCTGAATCCGATGCGAAATGATTTTAATGTTTGAGCAAAAATCTATGTTTGTTGCTGCTTGCCTAGGAGTTCATTTCTTTTTCTGTGAAAATCTAGGACGTTTCTGCAAGTGCTTTTGGGTTGGAATCATTCTCATTACGAAGATCTGTCCTTGCCTTGAAATCTGATCCGTTGAAGCCACGGCTGGATCAGATCCGTAAGCAGGCCGAGGATCACAGAGGATTAGCCTCGGCTTATGCAGCGTATGCGCGGAAACTCAAACTTGAGAATTCAAAGATTTTGAGGATCTTCACGGAGCTCTCCAGAAATTTCACCGATATGATATCGAAACCGACATACAAGGCATTGATTTCGTCCGACGGAAAATCGATCGATGAGTCTTCTCTGAGACAGTACGAGAAGGAGGTGAAGGAGAGGATTAAGCTAACGCGGCAAGTGATTGCTGAGGCAAAAGAGTCGTTTGATAATCAATTGAAGATCCATAAGTTGAAGGATACCATATTTGCAATTAATGAGCAGCTAACTAAGGCCAAAAAGCAAGGTGCATTCTCGAGTTTGATTGCCGCCAAATCGATTCCCAAAAGCTTGCATTGCGTGGCGTTGAGGTTGATGGAAGAACGCATTGCCCATCCAGAGAAGTACTCAGAAGAAGCGAATCCCCCTAAGCCAGAGTTTGGGGACCCTAAGCTCTATCACTATGCAATTTTCTCTGATAACGTCATTGCTGCTTCTGTAGTGGTGAATTCGGCCGTGAAAAACACGAAAGAGCCACAAAAGCACGTGTTCCATGTGGTGACAGATAAGATGAATCTCGGGGCTATGCAAGTCATGTTCAGAATGAAGGATTATAACGGTGCTCATATTGAGGTCAAGGCCGTGGAGGATTATAAGTTTCTCAATTCTTCTTATGTTCCAGTGCTGAAACAGCTCGAGTCCTCCAAGCTGCAGCAGTTCTACTTTGAGAATAAGCTCGAGAATGCGACCAAGGACACGACGAATATGAAGTTCAGGAACCCTAAGTACCTTTCCATATTGAATCACCTGAGATTCTACTTGCCCGAAATGTACCCCAAGTTGCATAAGATTTTGTTTCTCGACGACGATATAGTGGTGCAAAAAGATTTGACCGGGCTTTGGAAGATAGATATGGATGGGAAGGTGAACGGAGCTGTGGAGACTTGTTTTGGCTCGTTCCATCGGTATGCACAGTATATGAATTTCTCCCACCCGTTAATCAAAGCCAAGTTCAGTCCCAAGGCATGTGCATGGGCTTACGGAATGAACTTCTTTGACCTCGATGCTTGGAGGAGGGAGAAGTGTACTGAAGAGTACCATTACTGGCAGAATCTGGTAAGAGTAAATGCATTGTGTTACAAATATCCTTAACTTCTGATCAATGCTTGTGGTTTCCATTGATTTTTTGATCAACCATTTCTTAATTTCTTTTAGTTGTTGCTTAATGCACTAAATGCTGGCTTTCTTTGGTTTTGTGTTTCTCTCAGAATGAGAACCGAACTCTCTGGAAATTGGGGACGTTGCCTCCTGGCCTTATTACATACTATTCTACTACAAAGCCCCTACAGAAGTCATGGCATGTCTTGGGACTAGGCTATAACCCTAGCATTAGCATGGACGAGATCGACAATGCTGCAGTGATACACTTCAACGGTAATATGAAGCCATGGCTCGACATTGCCATCGCACAGTTCCGTCCTCTGTGGACAAAGTACGTCGACTACGAAAACGAGTACGTGCAAACCTGTAACTTCGGTCTTTAAATAAACATACTTCCATATCTTAATAGTAGAAAACGAAGCCAGCAACCCATGCTTCGTCACACGTTCGTCTTATGCTCTTATTTACTTTGTCATAGAAATATTGTTTGTATCTGTCTGAAACTCAGAGTCTTAATCGACCAAATGTTAACTCTCAGCATTCTTCCTTTCAATTGATTTATAGAGCTATCGAGTTTTTGATATGCTATTTGAAGAAAGAATCTTGGCTAAAATTATGTTCAAGCCATATTTCTGAGACATCACAGCAACAAAACAACTTGTTCATGGATACATACATAGTTGCCATAGAAGAAGAAAAGAATTCATCAGACAAGAGAAGAGAGTCTCAGACAGGCAAAGGGAGGCTGACCATAAGCTGTCCATTCATCACACTGCGATGATTTCATCAAAACAAAGACGAAGCTGAGTTCTGTTTGCAGAACATTAACAACAAGAAAATAGAGTTAGTTCTATTTCAAAGATTCGAGCTCATACCTTCTGACATAATAGTAGCAGAAATCCGCCAAAATAAACGTCTGGACAATCTCCGCAAACAGCACCATAGGAAGCCAGAAATATCCCGCCCCGACTAAGAACAAGTATCTCCCAGCAGATTCATACACCTACAACACCCCAAAGATCAATTCTTGCCCTAAACATACCTACCTATTTGTGCTAAAAAAAAAAAAGATGAACCCGCCCCGCCATTCCAACCTTGATGATCCAATGAGCACATCCCAAGAATCTTGCGACTCCTAAGGCAAACACGTAGTGGGCTGTAAACGGTTCGATCATCTGAGAAAACACAAGAAGTTATCACATGGAGTTTGAGTTATCAGCTGTACTGTAATAGACGGGCGTATGAGTTAAAAAGACAACCTTGGCATTCTGCATCATTTGAAGCTGTGGTAATACTGAGACAGATTCCAAGTACACTGCGAAGGCCCAAAGCATTCGAGCAACGCGAGCGTGGTGCGTGTAAGGGTGGAGAAGTAGGGCCAGTATGGCACATGGGACAGCCTTAAAATGAGAAAATGCTTGCGAATTTCGGTCCCTTTTCGGGGTTAAATTAAGGGGAGAAAGAAAGAGGAGAGAATTGCAAAGTTTTTTACCACGTAATGCAAAGGCCTGTTGTCTAGCTCGGCGATGTATGTGTGCTTCAGCTTGAACCTAATCGTGTAAACGACCCATAGAGTCGAAACGAGGGTGGCGAAATCGAGGAGCGTGTGTATGTCTCCCTCCATTGTGAAACTGCAGAATAGCCTTGCTGCCAAGAACAGTGCAGTGAGTTCTTGGGTCTTAAGAGAAAGGCCTGATAATAACACATCGAAAAAGAGTGAATTTATCAGCAACCAATATGAAGATTCCAAGGATGGCATTTTCATTAGCAGCAAATCTCAGATAGACTAACTACTACTTCATAAAAATTCTTGAAAAAAGAAGTTAGTTTGTGTAAGAAGAGCCAATAAAGATCATGGTTGAGGGACCAACCAAACCACAACAACCTTATACTGACTTTTCCTTAAGAAATATCACTTTTTTCAATAAAATAATCCACAGAGCTGTTAATCTGTCCCTTGCTTGAATCGGAAAAGAGAAAGAACAGCAAAACCAGTAACAGTGACTGTAAAGTTTCTCCTTTTTTTTTTTCACTTTCGATTCATTACACAGAGAGCTGAAAAGGTTCAACAAAATAACCATTTTGATTGTAGATATGAACGATTTATGTGAAGCCCATCATTCAATAATACAGAAAGAAATCAAACAACTAGGAAAAAAAATACCAGAACAAGTCTTCTGAGTGGTGAGCTTGTAGATCAAAACTAATATCCCAGAAAAATGTATGGCTTCTGATGCGATGAAGAAATGGTTGTGATCGCGGACCAAAAGCTTGAGACCCACGAGAGCCAAGAGCACACTCGTCACTCCCAGAAACGTCTTCACCTTCGTTGACTGCCTTCGAACCCATGTAAATAGCTGGTAAATGGGAGCAACGCTATTCCTCTTCTTCCCCATGATTTTTAATTATCGTTTTCACCTATAAAAAAATGAAAAAGATCGAGTCTTTAGCTATTGTTCTTCAGTTACGCATATGCATACTGAGAGAAAGAAAGGCGAAGAGACACGCAGTTGTTGACACGAAGAGGACATGCAGTGGGAGTTATATTTGGCAATTAATATATATACAATGAATATTTGTGTCATGAGTGTATATATATATATATATTATATATATGAAGTGCCTTTACGGGTCGTTCATATAAGGCCATTAATAGGGCCATTTACGACACAGACACATGCAGTATTGTTATTACTACAACAATCTGTTTTGTTTATAATAAATAATATTATCATTACTATGGCGCCTTCTTCGATATGAACGGCATTAATAAATTTATTTAATTTAATGTGTTCGATATCAGGAATCTGTTAGGAGTTGGGTCGTTGAACAAAGCTTCTACGCTTTGACATTGTTTTATTAGTTTGGAAGATTCGTTGAACTGATTTGTTTGAATATTACCTTTTCTTTACCCACTTGTCCTAAATAGGGAAATCTTCACTGCTTCAAAAAAAAAAAAGACTGCTGATAAACTGTATTTTATTTGAAGTCTTATTACATAAAACACTGTGATAAACAGCTAAAGCAGTAAGCATATCCATTATTAAGCTTCGAGTCTGTACGGTGTTATCCAATTAAAACCTTAATGTTCGAGCCAATCGATAACTTAGCAAAGAAAGACATTAATACACAGATCAAAAATGGTGCTCATATGACATATCTTCTAATCCATCTGTCTTCGACAATGTTGCAGTACAACCTTTTTTTCTCTATCTCCACCTTCAACTGAAGCCATTGTTGTCCACTTCATACATACTCAAACAAGGGCCTCGAAAAAGTCACTCGAGCATCAGCATCGTAAAAGGAAATTCAGACGACGAGTACTATAATCTAGTAAGGAATGACATACGGCAAAGCGATGACATCATCAGGCTCTAATCTCATCGCTTCTGCCCAAACCTCTTTCGGAGGCTCAGCAGCTAATTTTAACCTCTTCGCAGGGGATTCTGAGCAGCCAAACAACCACTGTTGATCGTCTGCAATAGGCGGCCACTCTAATTGAGGGACTGTTAGTATTTTGTCCAAATACTTTAAATCGGGGTGGGGAGATTTCATGGACTTGTCTGATTTATCTTTCCTCGATTTCTTGGACTTCTCCTTAACCTTAGCAGAGGAAGAAGAAGTAGAAGAATGTTGCCTCATGTCTTCGCTCATGCCATTCTTCCTCGAATCTTTCTCAGAGGTGGCTTTTCTTTCTTTCTCAGTGCATGGTTGCAGCGATGGAGGATGATTTTCGTCAGCCCTGAGATTATCGACGGCTCGTCGTTGCTCAAACTTAAGAGTCTGACATGGTTCTGTCTTCCTTCCCATTTCCACTTCAGGCGAGTGGAAAAATCCATTACTGACCTTGTGATTAGTATCAGCTGTGGCTCTCCCATGATTGGGTGTGATGTGATTACTGATAGCTCGTCGCTCGAGCTTAGGATTTTGGCATATTTCTTCTGTCTTCTTTCCATTTCCCAATTGAGGCGAGGGGACGAAACCCTTGCTGACTCTCCCATGATCAGATGCGAAGTTATTCGGGCTTATAACATTGTTGCCCGCTGATCTACCATTGACCACCATGTGAGTCGATGGCTGATTAGTTTTTCTTGCACCTTCATCCGTAATATTTTGTCTGACTTGATCTTGGTGCACGTAAGAAACAGCTCGAGGCATGATATCTCCATTGGCTTTTCCAAAGAAAAACGTAAGAGTTAAAACAAAGATAAACAGGGGTTTGTCAGCAGTCAACCGATGATGAAAACCAAAAAAAGACTCACCGTGTAAGAATCCATTCGATTCAGGCGCCTTACGTTTTGGAAGACTTCCCATGTGTTCAACCTTCTTCACTGAACCGTTTGATGGTCTGAAAAAATCCACAGATTCACTGTCATTTCCTATCCGTTTGACTTGCTCGTTGAAGCTCTCCATCTTCTTCTCCTTTTCCTCCTTGCTGCTTTTCTTGTCCTCCGTTTTCTTGCTCTCTCTTCGTTCGTGTTTGAGCTCATCAACTCTGACACCATTACGTCTCTGCTTAATCTTTTCGTTTTGGTTAGCAGCAAAACCATTTTCCAAGTCCCTAAGACCAACTTCGACGTACTGTGCGTTAGCCATTCTACTAACGTCTCTCTTCTCTGCAATATCTTCGTATGATCGATCCACCTTATGATCACCTTGAGGCTCCACTTTCTCCAACAATTTGGGCATTCTTTGATCCATGGAAGTGATTTTCTGAACCATACGACTATCCACCGCTCCATTTTCAGTACTAAGCCTCTTTCCCAATTCAAACAAGATCCTCGAATCCTCGATTTCGTCGCTTGGTTTACCATCATTTCGATACTCCGAGAACCCCTCGTTGTTGTTCTTCCCTTCAGAGGACTTGTGCTTGTCCCTTTTCTTATGCTTCTTGTCTCTGTGCTTCTTTTCCTTTCGATCCTTATCGTCTTTGTGTTTTTCGCTTTTCGCCTTTTCCTTTCCCTCGCTCCGTTCTTTCCTTTCTCTGTCTTTCTTCTGTTTCTTATGCTTCTCCTGATACAATATTCATCAATAGCATCACAAAATTCATATACAAGATGACATAAAAGACTAACACGGTGAACTTTCGAAACTGTGCAATGCAAACACAGCTGCAAATCTAGTTCATTTCACCTCTGCTGATAAAAAGTACTTACACAAAATTTTTTTCCGAAAATTTGAGAAGATAAGTCTTTGCAAACCAATTACTAGTTAAGAATTCAGATGCAAAATCTCCTGCTAGCATGAAAGACCAGGGTTGATGAAGTAAAATAAACGTTCATCTATATATGATCTTGCGTATTAGCTGCAAATAACGAAAAAAAAATAGAGCTCTATTTTCGATAATAAGATAGACGCAGACCGTTAAATCTTAGGTAAGAATACATAAACGCCGAAAAGTTACTCGTTCTAATCTAATCCAAGAGAAGTCCAACTAAATCATGCGTCACCCTATAATCAGTGCATTTAATGCTTATGTAGATAAGATCTTTGGTCCAAAACAAAAACAAAAAAACATTATATTGGAAAAGACAATTCATGAAGCACAAACCTTTATTACCAAGCTAGAGCTATCTGATCTAATCTTCTGATATCCAGGCGGCGGAAAAGGAAAACACCTAGACATTGCACACGTGGAGGTAAATGATTCGCCGAATCCTCACCAAGTAAAGCTTCCTCGAATTTTTTGTCTGAATTTCCAGACAGAATAGGCCAGAAACTATTATGAACTTCACTCTTCACCATGACCTGGCAATCATTGGAAGCCCTGCATTAACAGCCCATAGCTTCAATCACTTCCCACGTGGCGAAGAAAAACAAGAAAACATGAAAGGAAAGATTGCGATCATCTCAATTGGATAGTAATGGTTATAACGATTCTTCGTAATGTGGATCGATTAGTCTATATATGACTATCACCTTATTATAAGGGTCGGGGCTCGAACCAAGCTTAGCGCACCGTAGAACCACCAAGAAACCAGTGAATTAACCGAAACTGCAAGTGAAGGTTCTGCCGATTAACTAAATTCTCACAGCTCTTTAAAGCTGAAAATGTACATGTTTCTATAGAATACCTACTTTGCTAACATCTTAACAGATTAACCAGTATCAATTAAGAAGGAAAGGGAGCTGTGTAATAATGAAATTAGCTCCATTCCACTTAATTTTGTAATCCACCAAGTGGAAATCAATTAGTTCAAGAGCAGTAATCAATCACCGTGTATTCAGCTCAGCATTCACCTAAAGTTAAGATTTTTGAGGTGAAAAAAAAAAGCCCCTTCTCCGGCGTATCAAACCCTAAGCTTTGATCCAAGGAAAAAAAAAAGCTAACTAGCTTTTAAAACAGCCATCAATTAAAAAGAGAAAAAATAATGACCTTTACTCTAAAAAATGGAGAATCGCCCCACAACTTCAAAGAAAAAATTAACCCCAAAAGACCACTTCTGATGGGCTGCGACAGCAAATCACAACCAAAAAAAATTCAAGAAAAATTCTTGAAAAAAGCTCAATTTCAAAGCTGTTTGAACTTCTTTCCAAATCAAGCAGATTGCATTGTAAAAAGCGAACACCACAGAGGATCGTCAAAAAACACAAACAGCACGCACAAAAGGGCACTCTCTGTTCCTCTCTGTCAATTGAATTATCTCCAAGGCTGTGTTGCTTGCTTGTGTGTGTATGAGTTTATGTCCTCAGATCGTTAAAGAAATTTTTCAATACTCTTTTCTCCCTTTGTTAATTCTCTCACGGAAAGGAAAGAGAACGGAAATGAACCTTTGAGAGAAGCAGAGTATATATATAAATATATAATATATTATTAATATTTAATTTGAGAGAGAATATAAGAATAAGAGTGGGAGGACAAGTGGATGCAATGTAATGCAGGTTCTATGATTTGTCCCTCCCTTATTTTCCTAACATTTAAGAAAATCCTACCAAAGTTTTTAGTCAAACAGTCAAAAAAAATATTAAAATTTACTATGATTTTTAATTCATTCAAATTTTAATATCACAGCTCCACACCATTATTTAACTTATGTTTAATCCTTGTAAATAAAATGTTAAATATGTTTCCCATATGGGGATTACAGACACACACAAAAAGTACAATTGTGCAAATATGTAATAGTAGTCATAAATCATATACAACTAGGCTTGTGCTGTAGGCGTAGCTTTCATTTAATGATGAATTTTAAAATCTTTGGGCGAGAGGAAATATGTGGACCAAAAGTGACATTTAAATTAAAAATTCCCAAATGCTCGTCAATCGTTATATGCTTAAATATATTCGGGCTTTAAAATTCCCAAATATGATAAATTTGGGCCTACAAATAAAATCATAGCCCACACATTGGGCCTTTCGGCCCGGCCCATTCCCAGTATTTATATGGGCTCAAAACTTAGTATAGTAGCTAACATGTTATAATTATTAATTAATTAATCAAATACTGCATTCTTTTCTCTACTCGCTAGTCCACTAGTAAAGTTACAGATAATCTAAAAAATCGTATTAAAATGTTTCACCATCCCACTTCAAAGATCGAATTTTTACTGAGTTCTTATATATATTTTTTGAACTTTCGTGTAGATTAAGACATGATGAACTAAATATGAACATGACTGACTACTCATCTTTCTCTTTAACAGATACAGCTCATGGGTTTTTTTTATTTTCAATCATAGTGAGTGATGTAGTTTAATGTAATAATAACGACCCCTTACCCCTTAAATGGCTAAGCAAATATCAAAGAATTTATCATTAAGAAAAGCCATTACCATTCTTTATGGGGAAGAAAAAAACTTATGGACCCCTTCTGGAATTTATATCTTGAGGCAGCCAAAGTGATATTCAATTTCGTTTGTTTATAGAAACATTATTTATTATTGGCTTATTTAATTGGTATATTTTATTTCTGTCTTTGTCATTTTCGCAATTATGTCCATGCTGATTTTGCGGGTTCCCAAAGTTTTCTTCTTTTATGGTAACAAACTCAATCAACTGCGACAATCTACCTCATGTGCATTTCGTTTTGTTTGTTTTATTTACTTTTTCGAGATACGAAAATCAATAAAAATCAAATAAATAGGAGAAATGGTAAAAAAGATGAGGTATGGGGTATGTGTATATTATATATACATATAAAACAACTGAATCCATTCTGCATGCTTGTCTCATGTCTCCTCAATACAATCATCTCCTAAATGAGAAAACGATTACCCATTGCTTAATAAATAAAATAAGAATAATAATAAATAATAATAATATTAATATAATAATCTTTCTTATACACTAAGGGAAGCTTCTAACAGTGAAAATTGCAGAAGAGTTCATACTCCCCACTGCATTATTGGGTTTATTATTTTAATGATTTTCTTTATGCAGACAAAGTATATGATCACAAGAAGCAACTTTGATTATAAAATGATTAGTCGCTTAACTCTTACATGCTGCAAAAGATCATTTTCAGAGAATCTTTCAGATTAGTTTAATTAAGTCTCAGATCTGAAACCCAATAATGGTTCTCATTAACAATACTTTTTTATGTCCACTAAACTTTTTCACTGATTGCTCTCTTTTAAAATCAAAACTTGTATATCACAGGTTCATTGGGTCTAATCAGAAACTCACCATTGCAACTCTTCCAAGTTCAAATAATTAAAGATTTAACACAATGGAACTTTTCCATTTTCAACTTAGGAGATTAGTTCTACTGTATTTCTCATTAGAAGTCAGGCCTTCAATAACTGATAATGAGATATATTTCTTGCCATTTTATTGTCAATTTTTATCTTCTTAGTTGAGGTAAAATTTCAAGAAAATTCAAGATGCCCTCACTATCATGGTTAATATCAAGAGTGGCCCTACTCACAAAATTAACCATGGTAAATAGGGAACAAGTAAAAATGTAACTATTACAGCAGTTTGATTAGGAAAAATCTTTATATTACATCTTTATATATATAGTACAATCAACGGTGGCGCTTCTGGTAAATACTTGCACCAGAAAAAAAAAAAGGAAATCCAAAAACTGAGGCAGGAATCAATTTAGTAGAATAGAATAGACCTTATAAAAATTCAATAAAAATAGTTCTCGCCTATTTACAGCACGGCCTTTATCGTTCTCTTTTGTCTCTTCCTCATCGCAGTTCGATCTTGGTCTGATCTGTAAATGCAGGCGTAAAATAATAAGAAAGGATCATCAAATTGTCTGAAAAAAAGTCCAGAAAGATTGCTCTGTCAATTCCTTTTAAAATAAAGAATGTGCTTCACTGTCATTTACCAGGAAATTCGACTGGGTTCTGAGGAAATCCCATATGTACGATGCTCTGTAAATCATCTTCTCCGAAAGCTGGAAACTGTCCAAACCAAAAGTTTTGATTTTTATTTTATTTAATAAAAAAAGATCAAATTTTTTTATATGGTTAACAATCTTTTTATACCTCATTAAATCCAGCAAGAGAAGGGAATTGAATTCCTCTTGGGTCCACTGAAGCATTGGCATTATTATTCTGCAGTGGTTGTTGTACGTTTTGATGATGATAGAATGCTGATGAAGAGGTATCATTTTCCATAGGGTACAGCTGCTGTTGAAGAGTTCCATTTTCTTGAAATACCTAAAGGAAAGGACCCATCAAATCATCATTAAAGAAAAAAGAACAGACAAAGAAAACACGAAGAAAGATTACAAAAACTCACGTCTTTGGAGAGGACGTTGCTCACGTTAAGTTCCAGGCCTGGGTTTACTGTGGCCAGCTTCATCGACAGAAACTGTGTGGGGTTCGAAATTAGGACAATAGACATCAGTTAGACAAGAAGAAGCGTAGCTGATCTTAAATTACATAGACAGATAGGAAGAACTGTACTAGTTTTTGTTTTTTTTGTACTACCTCGACTTGGCGTTGTAGAGATTGAACATAGTTGATGATCTCATCGAGCATTAGGGCTTTCCCAGTAACCTTATTGCAACCTGGTACAAGATCCTGAAGCAGTTTCATTCTCTCACTGATTTTCTCTCGCCGGACCTAATTTAGGCAGACAGAAAATGGCGAAAAAAGAATCTCATTCAACTGTTACAGATAAAAGTAAGAATGAGGGAGGTTAATGAAATTGGTCATTTACCCTCTCTGCGAGGCTGTGGCTATCTGTGGCCTGACCCCTCCTCGCCCTGACATGGATGTAATCCTTGGGCGGCTCCATAGTCTTTTGATTTGCCTTTTGCTTCTGTTCGCTTTCGTCATTAGTTGTCGGCCCAGTTTTTGTCTGAGTCTTGACACTTTCTGTGGGCTTTGTTCGCTTTATACCTCCTTCGTCTTCGCCTTCATCATTCGACTGGAAAAGAGAGCAATTGAATTTAGTACAGGCATTTTTTCAAACACCTTAAAAGGGGACAGACAAACTCGGTACCCTAGAAGACTTCACGCTTGAAGCAGCTTTCCTCTTCTTCGACCCAGTGGAAACAGACGAATCCTCGTTAGAACTCGATTTCTTGTCGGAAGAACACATCGCGACTCCATTGCTGGCCGCCTGTAATAATTGGCTCGTGTTCTTGACGGTTTCCAGTGGAGATCCGCCGTGCCTGAGGGCAGGGCTGCTCGAAACCCTCGACAGCCTCGCATTCCCCGCCGGAAAGTGATCGGATCTGCCCGACAGTTCAGCGCCGGCGACCATGGTCCTGCCATTGAAGCTCTTGCTTCCGAAGCAAGAAAACTGGGCCGCCCTCTCTGCAAATCCTGGATCGCACGCCACCGAAGGGACGGGAGGCAGTGGTGAATTTCCCAAATTGCCCCCCACGTGATCAAGAATCGGCGGCAGGCGCGGGTTCGGCGCTGAGCTCAACGCGCCACCGCCGAGCTGCTTTGCGATTAGTTCGCGGAGGTGAAAAGCATCGTCGGCGGAGGTCAAAGAAGACTCCACCAAATGGGCGAAATACTGATCCACATACGAGCTCGAGTTTAGTTCGGAATTTACGAGGTTTACTCCATTATTCCATGGAATCGAAGGCATTGTGGCGTCGAATTTCGAATGCTGAACGCCGGCGGCGTTATTCATGTAGTAGCTCTTCTCCATGAATACGATCGATTTCTACGAACTGCTACTCAATGAAAGTCAAAATTCCAAGAGTTGTCTATGGAGAGAGTATTTATGGGCGAGTGTAAGAAAGCTCAGCTGCAATGTAATGAGAAAAAAAATGGCGTTTGTGGGAAGAAAAAAGGAGCAGAGCAGAAAGTGAAAGAGGAAAGGAAAACGAAGGGTGGTGATGAAGTTATATAGAGAAAAATAGCTTCTTTTAATCTTTTCTTTTTCAATAGAAAAGGTTTTAATTTCTTTATTTGATTAACTTCTATTATTTCTTGGCCGAGTGCGCCGTTAAAAGTGGCGGGCGTGGGTGGTTAAACGCCGGGCCTTGGACGGCGAAGCGCCTTATAACATTATATATATATATATATATATAAATATACCTTTAAATTAAAATTTGTTTTCTTTCTAAACAACAAAAGAACATAAGAAAATGATGCGAATTGGCATGGATGTAACTTTTTTAACTTAGTCGTCAACTTGCGCGATTTCGTGACACCATGTGTTTAATTTTTTGTGAAAAGAAAATAAAAGGGTCATTTTCTTGAAGATTGGCTTTGTGATAATCTATATTTTCTGAGTGATCTAATGTTTGGTTGGCAGCAGCAGCAGAAAAGGAGACATTTTATTTTCTTAAATATTTGTGGGACTTGCATGCACATATCATCAATGGTGTAATGTAACGCTTGCATTTGCATACACAAGTTCTTCGAACTTTGATCTAATTAATTATGTTTAGATTAAAAATGAAGCAATTTAAAATTTATAATATGTGTGCCTCGAACTTGACGAACCTACTCGTTATTTAATTGTACCATTGGTCAGTTAATATTTAATAATACTATTTTCGATTTGTATATTACACAATGATTGGAGTCAACACAAGTTGTCTCTTGGGTTAAAGTCAAAGAAGGTTAAAACAGAAAACCTAAACTACAGGTATTTACGACTAGTTTAATTTATAATCAATAATTTTTTAATAGTTAATTAATTTTATAATAGTTTTGGTTCTGGGGAAGGAGAGAAATCGTTAACGTGTTTTTGGGTTGGTCAATCATTGCATTAAATTCCAACTTCTACCCATTTAATTCGGGTTTTCGTCGGATTTCCATTGTAAAAATGACATTAACGATTTACTCGTAGACGTTTCTCGAAATAACTAATGTCGGTAAATATTTATTTATTGACCAATTGCCCACTAATATATTTTAAGCCGTATCTTAATGATGGAAATATCTTTTAACGTCATTGATTTTTCTGGCATAGATAGCAATTAGCATTCATCGAATCTTCCCGTAAAAAAAGCCAATCATAATATTATTTTTTTCTTTTGGTAATAAAAAGTATTACTAATTTGTTTCCAATAGAAAAAATGCAAGTATATACATAATAGTGAATTTATGATCGTAATCAATGCCTTGCCCATGCAAAGGATCTTCGAAAGGGATGGGGCCATGAAAAATCCCAGGTTTTATATTTTGTTGTATAAGGTTTTTCCAAATTATTAAATCACCAATTGCAATTGATTCTTCGCACATAGCCGTGTTTTATTTAAGGATGAAAAATATATGTGCCAGCAATTAAATATATATACATATAACATATTGCAAAAGCTTCTTAACCTTCACCATCCCACTACACACAGCAAAGCAAAATATTAATATAACAGCAGAGAAAATCTCATCTTCAATCATTTCCGCTATCATTGATCTGCTGCGGCCGTTGAATCATATTTTTCTTTAATAAATTAGAAAATACAGCTGAGATATACATGAAATATACGAATCTATTTTTTTAATTATTTTAAATATATTATAAGCTTGCTTATCATTTACTGCTATCTGGTGTGGAAATTGACAGTCAAAGTTGCATGTCTGACCCGGCATGCAGCAATAAATTTATTAAACTGACATTTACATGCAGAACACATACGCACAATTATGAATAAAACTATAAACGAATATATATCATTTTCTTAACATATGATTTCGTTGCTCATAGAACAAAAAGAGTTCTATTTCTTTGCCAATTCCCTCGTGACACTACACTTTCCAAAAGAGTGACACGTCACTGGTTCTGCAATAAGAGAAATTCGGATCCAATAAAACGGGTCAATCGGATCATTTATTGGGTGGGCATGATTTATTTTTTGATAAATTTATGATCAAATAAACTAGATAAACTGTATAATTAATACTAGCTAGTATTTATGTCACGTATCTATTTCTGAGTGATTCGTATATCTCTGACTATAGCACAATATTGGTCAGTTCTTGCACTTCATTTAGAATTATAAAATTCTCCATCTTACATAAATGTGACCAACTACTTTGTAATTTAGGTTCCATTTGATGATTAGTTTGGGTCGGAAAATGAAAGTGACATAATGCAGAAAGTATACATTTTACGCGTAGTTAATAATACAATCAGTGCTTACACACTTGCGTAATAATATACTTAGGGAGAGCGGTTATTACATTTTGTCGTATCGAAATCGGCTATAGTTTGCCCCTAATTGAATATACGATATGTTCCTCAAATTGCTCATCATATGATTTATTTTCTTTCCAATAGTAGGCGTGCATTGTGTAACGACCCTCACTTTTAAATTAAATACGTTGGCGGATTTTCCACAACGAAAACCGCGGAAGACCCAATTAATAAAAATTGTCCTCGCGAAATAAAATATATTGCGGTGGAGTAAAAATATTTTACACGCGCACACGGTTCACACACGTCATATTTAACAGTCACACTCAAATAGAATTTATCGACACACAAATCACACTGAAACCTCTCCACAGATCACATCCATGTACCGCCATGCCCTCAAAAGACCATGGAGCACCGCCACCAGCCTCGTTAGTTTTGACATGTTTCCACATCGGGCTCGTCAGTACCTACAACACGTAAACTGAGCTCCTTGCCCAGTAGATGAAATAATGCATTATGCAATCGTGCACTCAATCCCAAACCCGGTATCTCACATATAATGTACGCTCTTTATTTTCCTACGCTAATCTTCCATTTCTCAAATTAGGGCCCTAGGTTAGACTCGACACCTCGCATGCCTCACAATAACGGTAGCCTACTCTGGAAGTTCACGCCAGGTCGCTCCTTCCGTATAATATATATAAGACGGTCAAACCTCGGGAAGTTCACGCCCGGGTAGACAAAAACGTTCGCATCTGTCTAGTTGACAGAACGCTCACACCTGTCTGCCGTCAGGTGCCATATTGAGTACTAACCCCGACTCTCCAACGAGTCACCAATCACAAAATCATTATCTACCCCACTTATGAAAGCGTTACCGTCTCCAATACGGTACATACGATTTTCATCACCGACCATACGGTCTGAACTTCTCTCGTTCTAGTATGAAATGCACGTGACAGATAATTGGATGATATACACAATTTATTTAAATCGAATAAAAATATTCACATATTTCACGTAAAACATGCAAGCGTGAAAAAATAAAGGCACACAACACATAAAAGCACATAATAGTTTACGTGTCGTAGGTGAATATTTCACCTACCTGTCGTCCTTAATTTCGCAATCGGTAAATCCCTACTGTTTTAGACCTCTGTAAACAGATAATTATAAATATCAGTATAGGCATAAGTTTTAGACTAAGAGTATGGAATGATTGTATTTCGAAGATCATACACGTTTCTAAAATATAAGTTTCCTATATCACTTGGTTCAAACTTTTGATTTGTCTCGAAATTCTCATATAATTCGAAAATGACTTGGCTCCTAAAATGATAGTTTCGAAGGTTAGCATAATTTGAATTATAATTTCAAAACCTAAGTTTCGAAACTTTGTTAGCTTTCAAAAATGACATTAATTATTTCAAACCCTAGTTATTTATTTGCCGAAATTTTCTTAGGTCTCCAAAACAATAATCAACCCAAAAAAAACTCGAACTCCTAAATTTTCTATATCGAGAACTTTAATCTTAACGAAACTTGAAGTATATAATATTCTTAAATTGTTAAAGTCTACCCCTTAATAATTCTGTGTCAACAATAATGATAATAATATACCATATGTCGAATTCATCCTATCTCCAAGAACGATCGTTTATTTAATAATAGAGCAAAACTCAAAAATCACTCTACTCATCTCTACACGTTTCATAATAGTTCTAGAACCAAGAATTTTTATATAAATACTAACACATACGTGACTTAGTTATTTCGCCAATCTAAATTGTAAGCCTAGTTTACTAAGAAGTTCAATACTACCCAATTATTCTTATCAACAAAGTATCAAAACTTCTAACTATCACATATTCTAACTTAATACCAATATCCATATAATTAAGCACATCCACACTCCCAAAATCTGATAAAAACCCTAACCCGTAGATTATGAGAATCTTATATTTACCCACATTAAGCACGTAATGAATGTCACAAAAACCTCATAAACACTTCAAAATCTCCTATGTTTATTCCTTAATCACGTGACAACATATTACTATAAAATAAAATAAGTATACTAAGCATAATAGAATTCATATACCTTACTTCAAAATCAGGTTTTCTAAGTTGCTTCTTGTTGGATATTGAGTTTTGCTAAGATCTTCACTCTCGTTTTCCTCTCTTCTTCATTTTCTTATGATCTTCGTTGTAATGAGGTTTGGTTTACGAAATAAGATATATATTAAAGTCTTGGAAACTAGTGAATGATTTAACAAAGTGATGATAACGATTTTTCCTTTGGCCTAAATGCATTATTTCATTATTAAAGTAACTTTCTATCATTAGACCAACTTTCGAAACTTTGCAATGAATTATTTTTCCTTTGCAATGAATTATTTTTAAGTCACTTTCGTATTTCTCTTTTGCTTAATGTACATGATATATTAGATATACAAGATCATGATGTTTATAATTATGTTATTAAACATGATGGTAAAGAACTCCCTTCCTAATTACCTCATTAGTTTATTATATTAGACCCTAATACTTACTTCTTACGTAAACTCGTATTTGTTATTAGTTGTTCTCCCTAATTAAGCAAATAAAATCGTCCCTTTCACCAAAATTAATTGTTTCGTAGTCAATCACAAATATGCAAGTATGTATCTATAATATATATATATATATATATATATATGCATAATAAATACCACACAAAACATGTTGAACCCACAAAGACTTCTACTTTTCTTACATTGAGCAAAAGGACTTGTTGCTACTTAAATATTAACGTGCAATGTTTCCAATTTGATAGTGACCTTTACCTAATATTAATCATAAGTATGTATTAATCCCTTCTTATTTTCTTTCGTGTGGGTCTTTTATGAAATGACAATTGCTTATATAACTAATGTGAAGATGACGTTTGTGATTGAAAATTAATTTCCTAGAATAATATTAATAACTACAGCCATAAATTGATTAACTTTCTAATGAATAATCTTAACAAATATTTTCTAGTTTCAATGTACGTAACAACTATTCGTCGTCCTTAGAGTTCAACATATGGAATTCTTCCTTAATAATTCTAAATTATACTTTTACACTGTTAACAATAGTAAACCCCGTATTATATTTTACGGGTATTACATTATCCCCCCTTAAAAGAATTTCGTCCCCGAAATTATACCATTAGAATAAATCGGGATAACGACTTCTCATTTCATCTTCTCTTTCCCATGTAGCCTCTTCAACTGACTGGTTTCGCCACAACACCTTGACTAAAGAAATATCTTTATTCCGAAGTTGTTTCACCTCTCTCATTAAAATCTCTATCGGTTGTTCTTCATAAGTTAAGTCTGGCTTTAATTGTTGGTAATGAACTTCATTCTTCAATACATGGCTCGGATCCGCAATGTACTTCCTTAATGCCGATACATGAAAAACGTCGTGAACTTGTGCGAGTGTCGCCGGTAGTTCTAACTGGTATGCAACTTCGCCAACTCGTTTAATTATTCTGAAAGGACCAATAAATCTAGAGCTTAGTTTGCCCTTCTTCCCGAATCGTTTCACGCCCTTTATAGGGGATACTTTTAGAAATACCCAATCGTCTATTGCAAACTCTAGTGGTCTTCGTCGATGGTCTGCGTAACTTTTCTGACGACTTTGAGCCGTCCGCATTCTTTCTCGAATTTTGGCTATTGCCTCAGTCATTTCTCGTATCATCTCGGGACCCAATAAGGTTCTTTCGCCAACCTCATCCCAATGAACTGGTGATCGACATTTCCGTCCATATAATGCCTCGTATGGGGCCATTCCTATCGTAGCGTGATAGCTGTTGTTGTAGGAAAATTCAACTAACGGTAGGTATTTGCTCCAATTTCCCTTAAAATCTAACACACACGCACGTAGCATATCCTCCAAGGTTTGAATTGTTCTCTCTGACTGCCCATCGGTCTGGGGATGGTATGCGGTACTAAATGATAACTCAGTTCCCATTGCATTTTGCAAACTCTTCCAGAAGTTTGACAGAAATCTCGAGTCTCTATCCGAGACGATCGATTTTGGAATCCCATGAAGTCGAACTATCTCCTGAATGTACAATTCTGCATAACGCTCCAAGGAAAATGTCGAACTTATGGGTAGGAAATGGGCTGACTTGGTCAACCTATCAACTATAACCCAGATAGCGTTGTGACCTTTCACCGTTTTCGGTAAACCAACGACAAAATCCATGGTGATATGGTCCCATTTCCATTCAGGGATTGGCAGGGGTTGCAACATTCCTGCTGGTCTTTGGTGCTCGGCCTTTATGAGTTGGCACGTTAGGCATTGACTTATAAATTCTGCAATGTCTTTCTTCATCCCAGGCCACCAGTAATTTATTTGCAGGTCTCGGTACATCTTCGTGGCGCCTGGGTGTATCGAATATTGGGTTGCATGTGCCTCTGTCATTATAATTCGTCGAAGTTCTTGGTTGTCAGGTACATACAACCGATTTTTATATCGAAGGCTTCCGTCCTCCTTGATTTCAAAGTCGTTCGGCATTGTTTGTTTGTCTTTGATCTTTATGTATAGTTCGTCTTCCTTCTGAGCTAAGGTGATCTTTTCGAGTAGTGTTGGTTGGAGGGTCAATACCGCTAATTTCGTCTCCACTTCCCCCAGCGCAACTACTTCTACTCCAAGATGGTGAAGTTCTGCATTTACAGCTTTCCTACTTAAAGCGTCCGCGACTACATTCGCTTTCCCTGGGTGATAGCTAATTACACAATCGTAGTCGTTCACGAGTTCTAACCACCGCCTTTGTCTCATGTTCAGCTCCTTCTGTGTGAAGAAATACTTCAGGCTCTTGTGGTCTGTAAAGATCTCACACCGTTATCCGTACAAGTAGTGCCGCCATATTTTCAAAGCGAACACCACTGCTGCGAGCTCAAGATCGTGAGTTGGGTAATTTTTCTCGTATTCCTTCAATTGTCGGGAGGCGTATGCAATAACCTTCCCATTCTGCATCAGTACACATCCCAACCCATTTTTCGAGGCATCACTATATACTTTAAATCCTCCAGTTCCCGAAGGTGTCGTAAGGATTGGGGCTGTAGTTAGTCGCTTTTTAAGCTCTTGGAAACTCTGCTCACAGGCTTCCGTCCATCTGAATGGAACGTTCTTTTTAGTTAGATTTGTGAGCGTCGAAGCAATACTGGAGAAATCCTGAATGAATTTCCGATAATACCCAGCGAGCCCTAGGAAGCTACGTATCTCTGTGGGGGTAGTTGGTCGTGGCCAATTACTTATCGCTTCGGTCTTACTAGGATCTACGGAAATTCCACTTCCAGAAACAACGTGTCCCAAAAAGGTTACTTGCTCTAGCCAGAACTCGCACTTCTTAAATTTGGCGTAAAGTTGTTTTTCTTGTAGAGTTCCTAATACACTTCGTAGATGAACTGCATGTTCTTCCTTTGACTTGGAATAAATGAGGATATCGTCGATAAAGACAATAACAAACTGGTCCAGAAAATCCTTAAAAACTCGATTCATCAAGTCCATAAAGGCTGCAGGTGCATTCGTCAATCCAAAAGGCATGACCAAAAATTCATAATGGCCGTACCTCGTGCGAAATGCCGTTTTGGGACGTCTGACTCCCGAATTTTTAACTGGTGGTACCCCGAACGAAGGTCAATTTTTGAAAATACCTTAGCACCATGCAGTTGATCGAACAGGTCATCTATCCTAGGCAATGGATACTTGTTCTTAATCGTGATTTTATTGAGCTCCCGGTAGTCGATGCACATCCTCATCGATCCGTCTTTCTTTCTCACAAACAATATTGGTGCTCCCCAAGGTGAAAAGCTAGGCTGAATAAATCCCTTCTGTAACAGTTCCTCCAGTTGTTCTTTTAACTCCTTTAACTCGTTTGGTGCTAATCGATAAGGGGCTTTAGCGATAGGACCCGCTCCTAGCACTAGGTCGATGGTGAACTGTATTTCTCGATCAGGGGGTAACCCCGGGAGATCATCGGGAAATACATCGGCGAACTCATTTACTATTGGCACATCCTTCAATTCTGGAAGAGGGGCTTTCTCCGCCTTTACCGCACATACTAAGAAAGATTCACAACCCGATCTCAAAAGTCGTTGAGCCTTAAAAGCCGAAATTTGAGGAATACAACTTTGGTTCGTTTTACCCGAAAAAGTAAATACCTCATCCTCAGGCAATTGAAATTTCACTATCTTCTTAGCACAGTCAATCACGGCTCTATATTTCGAAAGCCAGTCCATCCCAAATATGATGTCATAATCGTTCATCGGGATCACAATCAGATCAGTTTCTAAGTTTCTACCCTCGATGTTTATAGGACATTTCTGTACTGCCCTGTTGGTTTGAATTGGACCCCCGTGAGGTAATATCACTACATAACAGCATTCAGACTGAGTAGGATATATTCCTACTCTTTCCACATACTTAGCCGACACAAACGAATGTGTGGCTCCAGAGTCAATGAGAACAGACGTAGGCACGTGAAAGATGTTCAACGTACCCGTCACCACCGCTGGGTTTGCTTCTGCTTCCTCGCTCGTCATGGTGAAAACCCTGGCTGGAATCGATGGAGGTCGAACCGGCTGTTGAGTCGAATTCACGGGTAGGTTCTCCGGACAGCTCCTCGCATAATGACCATTCTTTTCACATCGAAAGCACTGAGGGCCTGGGTTAGAACTGGATCTAAAGCAGACTCCGAAGTGATAACGCCCGCATTGTTGGCATCGAGGCGCGGGATTTGGAGGCCTACTCAAAATATTTGCTGGCCCTTGGTTCATTGGGCGCCAGTTCTGTTGGCCCGGTCGGTTGTTTTGATTATTTTTGCCAGGGCCTTTGCCAAAGAATTGGCGCTTGCGATCACCTCCTCCTCCTTGCTGATTCTCATGTCTTCTTTTTGCCTCCTGGGCCTCCACAATCTGTGCCTCCGCCTGCTCCGCAATCATTGCCCGCTCCGCTACTTGTGTAAACTCTAGCTGTCGGACTCCCGTTATACTTAAGTCTCGATAAAGTTCAGGTTTGAGGCCAGTGATGAACCTCGTCACCTTCAACAGATTAGTGGACACCATGTGAGGGGCAAAACGAGACAGCTCCTCAAACTTGCGGATATACTCCGCAACTGACATCCCTCCTTGCTTCAGGTTCATAAATTCGAGCATCCTTCGTTCTTGTTCATGGGCTGAGAAGTACTTGTTGTGAAACAACTCCTTGAAGTGCTCCCACGGCATCGTCACTGGGTTCTCTAGTACTTTCACTGTGTCCCACCAAAACCTAGCGTTTCCTCTTAGCATGGAGATGGCACAAAGAACCTTCTCCTCCTCTGGCACACGGCTATAGATGAACATGTCTTCGATCGTACGTAACCAGTCTTCTGCCACTACAGGGTTAGTGGCATCAGCAAATGTCGGAGGATTTAGTTTTCTGAAACGTTCTCCGATAATTTCGACATGTTCTGGTTGCGGGGAGGAGCGATGCTCAAATGAATTGCGGTGTTGTATCAGCTCATTTATCTGGTCCGACTGACGTTGGATCAGTTCGGTTAAGCGCATTATCGTGGAATCACGCTCACTCGCAGGGGACTCAGATTCGCCCCTACGGCTTGACTCTCCCCCATTTTCTCTGCGTCCTCGCCTCATTTTCGATAATGATCTATTCATCACATATACAACACACTTTAATAACACATAACCACATAAGTTATATAAAAAAATACTTACAGGCGAGGCTGGTTCTCCAGGCTTTTGAGCGGCAGTACATGGACAGTCTTCAGAACACGTAAACCTCGCTCTGATACCAACTGTAACGACCCTCACTTTTAAATTAAATACGTTGGCGGATTTTCCACAACGAAAACCGCGGAAGACCCAATTAATAAAAATTGTCCTCGCGAAATAAAATATATTGCGGTGGAGTAAAAATATTTTACACGCGCACACGGTTCACACACGTCATATTTAACAGTCACACTCAAATAGAATTTATCGACACACAAATCACACTGAAACCTCTCCACAGATCACATCCATGTACCGCCATGCCCTCAAAAGACCATGGAGCACCGCCACCAGCCTCGTTAGTTTTGACATGTTTCCACATCGGGCTCGTCAGTACCTACAACACGTAAACTGAGCTCCTTGCCCAGTAGATGAAATAATGCATTATGCAATCGTGCACTCAATCCCAAACCCGGTATCTCACATATAATGTACGCTCTTTATTTTCCTACGCTAATCTTCCATTTCTCAAATTAGGGCCCTAGGTTAGACTCGACACCTCGCATGCCTCACAATAACGGTAGCCTACTCTGGAAGTTCACGCCAGGTCGCTCCTTCCGTATAATATATATAAGACGGTCAAACCTCGGGAAGTTCACGCCCGGGTAGACAAAAACGTTCGCATCTGTCTAGTTGACAGAACGCTCACACCTGTCTGCCGTCAGGTGCCATATTGAGTACTAACCCCGACTCTCCAACGAGTCACCAATCACAAAATCATTATCTACCCCACTTATGAAAGCGTTACCGTCTCCAATACGGTACATACGATTTTCATCACCGACCATACGGTCTGAACTTCTCTCGTTCTAGTATGAAATGCACGTGACAGATAATTGGATGATATACACAATTTATTTAAATCGAATAAAAATATTCACATATTTCACGTAAAACATGCAAGCGTGAAAAAATAAAGGCACACAACACATAAAAGCACATAATAGTTTACGTGTCGTAGGTGAATATTTCACCTACCTGTCGTCCTTAATTTCGCAATCGGTAAATCCCTACTGTTTTAGACCTCTGTAAACAGATAATTATAAATATCAGTATAGGCATAAGTTTTAGACTAAGAGTATGGAATGATTGTATTTCGAAGATCATACACGTTTCTAAAATATAAGTTTCCTATATCACTTGGTTCAAACTTTTGATTTGTCTCGAAATTCTCATATAATTCGAAAATGACTTGGCTCCTAAAATGATAGTTTCGAAGGTTAGCATAATTTGAATTATAATTTCAAAACCTAAGTTTCGAAACTTTGTTAGCTTTCAAAAATGACATTAATTATTTCAAACCCTAGTTATTTATTTGCCGAAATTTTCTTAGGTCTCCAAAACAATAATCAACCCAAAAAAAACTCGAACTCCTAAATTTTCTATATCGAGAACTTTAATCTTAACGAAACTTGAAGTATATAATATTCTTAAATTGTTAAAGTCTACCCCTTAATAATTCTGTGTCAACAATAATGATAATAATATACCATATGTCGAATTCATCCTATCTCCAAGAACGATCCTTAATTTAATAATAGAGCAAAACTCAAAAATCACTCTACTCATCTCTACACGTTTCATAATAGTTCTAGAACCAAGAATTTTTATATAAATACTAACACATACGTGACTTAGTTATTTCGCCAATCTAAATTGTAAGCCTAGTTTACTAAGAAGTTCAATACTACCCAATTATTCTTATCAACAAAGTATCAAAACTTCTAACTATCACATATTCTAACTTAATACCAATATCCATATAATTAAGCACATCCACACTCCCAAAATCTGATAAAAACCCTAACCCGTAGATTATGAGAATCTTATATTTACCCACATTAAGCACGTAATGAATGTCACAAAAACCTCATAAACACTTCAAAATCTCCTATGTTTATTCCTTAATCACGTGACAACATATTACTATAAAATAAAATAAGTATACTAAGCATAATAGAATTCATATACCTTACTTCAAAATCAGGTTTTCTAAGTTGCTTCTTGTTGGATATTGAGTTTTGCTAAGATCTTCACTCTCGTTTTCCTCTCTTCTTCATTTCTTATGATCTTCGTTGTAATGAGGTTTGGTTTACGAAATAAGATATATATTAAAGTCTTGGAAACTAGTGAATGATTTAACAAAGTGATGATAACGATTTTTCCTTTGGCCTAAATGCATTATTTCATTATTAAAGTAACTTTCTATCATTAGACCAACTTTCGAAACTTTGCAATGAATTATTTTTCCTTTGCAATGAATTATTTTTAAGTCACTTTCGTATTTCTCTTTTGCTTAATGTACATGATATATTAGATATACAAGATCATGATGTTTATAATTATGTTATTAAACATGATGGTAAAGAACTCCCTTCCTAATTACCTCATTAGTTTATTATATTAGACCCTAATACTTACTTCTTACGTAAACTCGTATTTGTTATTAGTTGTTCTCCCTAATTAAGCAAATAAAATCGTCCCTTTCACCAAAATTAATTGTTTCGTAGTCAATCACAAATATGCAAGTATGTATCTATAATATATATATATATATATATATATATATATGCATAATAAATACCACACAAAACATGTTGAACCCACAAAGACTTCTACTTTTCTTACATTGAGCAAAAGGACTTGTTGCTACTTAAATATTAACGTGCAATGTTTCCAATTTAATAGTGACCTTTACCTAATATTAATCATAAGTATGTATTAATCCCTTCTTATTTTCTTTCGTGTGGGTCTTTTATGAAATGACAATTGCTTATATAACTAATGTGAAGATGACGTTTGTGATTGAAAATTAATTTCCTAGAATAATATTAATAACTACAGCCATAAATTGATTAACTTTCTAATGAATAATCTTAACAAATATTTTCTAGTTTCAATGTACGTAACAACTATTCGTCGTCCTTAGAGTTCAACATATGGAATTCTTCCTTAATAATTCTAAATTATACTTTTACACTGTTAACAATAGTAAACCCCGTATTATATTTTACGGGTATTACACATTGCTCTTTCCTGGTTTTGGAAATCCGTGGGCTAAACTAAACATATGTATTCGTGGTAATAAAATTGGAAAACTCGATAGTTTAAAAAAGTGCCACCTTTTGTCAACTTGTCAGCAAATCCCATGTCGCATAGGCTCATTACTATCCCTAAGTATAGTTATAATGAAAAAAAAAGATAACGAATTTATAACTTGAGACTATCGAAAGAGCTTTTTTTCACATCATAACATTGAATTCTTGCAAGAACCAAATTCAATATCCATAGCTCAAGCATCTTAAAAAGGTGATCATTCATAAAGCTCTCACCTTTCGAACTAACTAAACTAATCGCCATCTTTCTCAGCAACAATGGCGAAAGAGAAACAAAAGGGCTCATTTCGAATACAGCATATCGTAATGCCCAGGCCTGTACAGCAATGTGATGAAAGGTTTTGCCCAATTAAGGCCATTAACTTCAGTACTTGGAGCAAAATCGTGGTGATTAACGGTAACGCTGACCCCACCATTGAGTTTATCGCCATGGCTTCTGTCGAGATAAACCACACGGATTGGCACGCCTAAAGCATCACATAGAGCCGTAATATGAACATGGTCGCTCTCTTCTCCCATGGGTTCCACCGAAGATTTGCAGAACTGTAAAGAAAAGGATAAAAAGGATTCATCGATGAGTATGATTTGAAGGGAGATGTGCAATAAGGAAATTAGTTGATGTAATGATTGATTTGAGAAGAGCTGACTTGCTCGACGGATGAGTCGTTCAATCCTTGGATGAACGGTTCGTAGAAATCTGATCGCTTTCTTATTTCGCCAGAGGTGATAAACCTGAAGAACATTACGACTATTCGAAGAGGATTGTTTTCAGGTAAGAATTTTGGATTTTGTTCTTGTTATTTGAGAAACGTTACGGCGATTATTACTCACTGTAGTCTGATATCGACTGGTCTCTGCTTCTCTGAATGAGTTCTTCGTGGCTGTGGTTGTAAGAACAGAAAATGAAATAAGGATCGTAAGAAAAATTAATGGAGATGAAGTAGTAAGTCAGATACAGGAAGAGAAAGAACCTAATGGAAGCTTCAGTCCCAGAAAGAACGCTGTCGAGTTGCTCGAGGAATAGCTGAAAAACAACGAAGATGATGAGAATCATTAGCTTATTTTAAAGTCGTATAGAATCCGTAATATTAAAGAGAGAATGTGATACCGAGAAAAAATCTTCAAAAGTGAATTCTGCATAGCCCAAGCTGAGGAGAGTTTTCCTGCTTTGCTCTATGTTTCCTTTAATACGGAAGACTAATTCACTATCTTGTGACTCAAGAATATGCTCCTATATTGTTCTTTGGAGATGAAATTCGTTTATGTAAGAAAATATCTAAAAGATTGAATGTTGATATGCTTACGAGGATAGCAAACATGAAGGCACGAAAGAAGCAGTTGCCATCTCCACGAGTGCGTCTGATGGCAGCGTATTCTTCGCTCAGAATCTGTCGAGTTTTCTTTTCAGAAATTAATACCACTGATTGTAAGAAAGAAACTTGAAAAGGGATGGAAAGGCTGAGCAAAGATTCTAACACAAAGCTGATCTTGATTTTCTCCAGTAAGATTGGATTCCCAGATTCATATTCAGCTGCTAATGAAGAAAGAGGTTCCTATGACAATATGAGCAGATATCATTTCATAGATATCATCAACAAGGCAAAAGGGAATCAATATTCGCTTTCATTCGACCTTTTCGCCCACGTATGGAATTTTCCCAGATTCTTCGGCCTGAATTGCAGATTGCTGCTGCATAATGTCATCATCTTCGAAGCTTGCCCAGTCATCAGTTTCGGGAACTTTTCTCGGTTTTACGGTGTTCGTTTCAGACTCCATCGATTTCCCATCTTGATTCTGCATCTTCACTGCTGTAATGGATTTATTAGTTAACCATGATGAGTAAATCATGTGCAAGAAAACATTAGAGCTCTCAAATCATGTTTCCACTCATATTCAAACAATCCCAGTAAAACAAACTAGAGAGTAACAGACAAGCAAAGCAGGTGAAAACCAATTCAAAGATCATGAAAGAAAAAAAAAATCATGTCTTGATGACAGAAATGGGTTACAGATCAAATGCATCTTAAATTAATCTTCTTACAACAAATTCTCTCTCGTCACACGCAGGGACGGAACTACGTTGGGGCTAGGGGGGTCACTTGCCCCCCCAGCCCCAACTTTCGTAGTAATAATATTAGTAATAGCCATAAGCATATCTATTGTATTGCCCTAGTGGTTATTAGATATAGTATAAGTTCTCCACTAGTTATTGTCCTGGGTTCGATTCTAATGAGCTGAATTTTTTTTTCTTTTTAAAAACCTATGGGCTGCCCCTTCAGTTGGGCTTCACTACTGGGCTGCCCCCCAGACTTCGATTTCTGGGTCCGTCCCTGGTCACACGCATTTATTACCTGGATCAAGAACCGGGCAGGGCAATTTTTTTAAAAAAAGAAAAGGTCAGCTGATTCGTTCACACAAGAAAATTCCAACACTGAATCTTGAACAAATCGACAGATGAAGAAGTGTCCCAGTGATTAATGCAGCATAAAGGCAAAAAGGAAGGAAACACCAAAGAAAAGAAAGAGTGTACTAACCAAGAAAGAAAAGAACCTGAAGCTTCGAAGAGAGTGTGTGTGAACCTAATCTTTCTGTGTCACCGAGAATGGCCAAATCCATGGATCCTAAATCAAATTTATAATTAGTTAGTTGATAAATTCATAGCAGATACCCTCTGCAAATGGGCCGAACAAAGAATATACCCATGAATACTATTTCCGTTAGCCCACCAGTACAGCTTGCGATCGGAGTGTTTATTGCAAATAAGATATAACATGGGAAAGAGGCGCAAGAAAATAAAAAGGTCCCCTTCTGAGATGACTGATTCCCACTTTACAGATTACATGTATTTGGTCTTTGCTTGTACATTCAAAGTCCCTTTAAGTCAACAGTGAAAAGTAATGGGGACGACGACGTGCATGTGCAAGAGAACCCCATCCTCAAGCAATAAAATAAAAAGGCTTTGTCTTTGTCACATATGATATATAGCACATTCGTCTCTTAATTCTTGCAAGTGCATGATTAGTTTGTCTATTCCTTGCTAATGATTAGTTTGTTTTATTATCAACCTATGATTTATCAGAGCGAAGAGATAAGTACAAAATAGCGTTGGGTTGGGCTTATTAGCTTGGTATGACTTCGTTTTAATGTGGGGTAAGATTCTGATGAACATGACAGAAGCACATGTAAGAGTTTGATAATGTGTATATATAATAATAGCGATTAATTATTGAAATAGACAGCTGATTCAAGACTAGAGATGAATGAGAGGAAAAGGACTTTTAAGCTTGATTATTTCCGACAAACTTCTTACTGTGTGGAGAATATATGAATATCAGCTCCTTGATGGTCTTCGAGTCGAGATATTGGTAAGATGAAGCTACTCATAAGAACTTGTTAAAGATCTTAATTAGGGTTTTGAAGATGGTGATTCTGGTTAATTAAAAGAAAATATTTGAAATTGTTTATATAAAAAACTGAATGGTTTTCATGTTTATAAATTAATAAAGTTGTGGACTCAGAAAATGGCCACATGTAAGGGAGCATGCATGTTGAAATTAGGACAAAATGATCAATCTAAGTGTCGTCATATAATAGAACAATCGGGATATATCTCTAACATAGATAGATGACTGACCTCTTTATATCCTAAGATATCCTAAGATCATATCGATTTCCAACTAATGTATATCCAAACTAATCTCATCTCTTTCATCTATATTCTATACGTATGTCGTACTTGTCTTCTTATTGCATCACAATTCACACTTCTATATATATATATATATATATATATATTACCAAGTTATCTCCTTTCCTCATCAATTTATATATATAAATCTTTTTTCTGGAATTTATATTATATAAATCACATTCAACAAGAAGATTTTTCCAGCACTTTTCCCTATTTTCCGTTGTTTTGTTCTATTTTCTTTTGTATAGGGTTTTCTATTTTCTGATTGTTCCCTGATAAGTAGAATTAATTAAAGAATAATAATAATAAGGCCAAATGGCGAAAAAACCCTTGCTTCTCTCAACCCTATATATCTCTACTAATTTCTGCCTCTACGCCTGAAGAAAGAGACTTAATTTCCCTTGTCAAGCATCTTCAACACTTGCACTTTCAACTACAGTACATCCTACTTAATTTCAGACCGCTTACACAGTAATATACGTACTGCAATAAAGGTCAGAAAAATAATTGAAAGTAGGTTTAAAGCTCTCTCTCTCTCTCTCTCTCTCTCTCTCTCTATTCATATTAAATTGAAAAGGGTTTTCAGCGTGGATCGATCAACAAGGCATGGAAAAGGACCATTTTCTATGGAAACATCGTCTGAGATAAAAGGAACAACAACAAGTGACGACATAGCTTCACAAGATCAAGGTACACAATATATTAGGAGGACACTATGTATTTTTTTTCCCTTTAAGTAAACCCTTAATTTCAATTTCCCCTAAAAGAAAGAATATCCCTTTCTTCTTCCTATAGTCAAGTGAATCAAAAGTGGAAAACTTGGAGTAGGAAAAGTAAATGACAAGTGTGACAAAGACGATAATGATCAATATAACAAATATTTGTATGCTACCATCTATGCTATCTCTCTCTGCTTACTTCAAGCCAAGTTCATTTAATATAGTAAGAAAATCTCTCTATCTAGATAGATCTATAGATCTCTCTTCGGAAGGGAAGTAGTTTCACACTTGTACACTAACAATCACAGTACACAATAAAGCACACGTGGCTCATTGATACGACGAGTCTTTCGTACAAAGGTTTCTAATGTATATTTATATTCATGTATGTATTGTGTTATAAATAAGAGTGTAGGTGGCCGCTAACCATTAATATGCTGAGATATATATGATGACAAAACCCTCACACACCTACGGTGAAAAAATACTAATCTTACATCAAAAAATCACTGATGATGTAACGATGATTTAGTAGGTACTGATGTGAAGAAGCACTACAGAGGAGTGAGGCAAAGGCCATGGGGAAAATGGGCAGCAGAGATTCGTGACCCTAAAAAAGCTGCCCGAGTTTGGCTTGGGACGTTCGAAACTGCCGAGGCTGCTGCCCTAGCTTACGATGAAGCTGCCCTAAAGTTCAAAGGATCGAAGGCAAAGCTCAATTTCCCAGAACGCATTCAAGGCTACGCCCCACTAATTCGTTATACAACTGGCCCAGTAATAACAACAAGTGTTGCTGATGCTAGTGCTAGCCATCATCATCATCATCAATCATTAGCAAGAAATTGCATTAATGAAGACGACGTAGTTTCGTCGCCTGCTACACAAGAAATGCCTTCTTCAAATGCGAGTAGTTTTCCTGGGATTCAACAGTATGCTGATTTGCTGCGCAGCGATGATGCGAACTTATCTTATCTGAGTTCATCTCTATGTAATAGTAATAGCAGTAATGATAATCATCAGCAGTATGTAGGAGGAGGAATTGGAGGATTATCGTATGGTTATTCGAACTTATCTCAACAGCCCATGACGAGTTATTCGATGACTTCATCAGCCATGGACTTGGTTGGGCCGGGGAAAGATCAAGTTTTTTCGACGAGCGATGTTCATCCTCAGTATGGAGGGTTTTCTAGCAGTTCAGATTATATGGATTATTACGGTGGGTACTTTGATGATGATGACGACAACCCTAGTAATAATCCTAGCTAGTGAGTGTGATGTATGTGCTCTCACTGAAGCTGGTAATAATTTCATGAATTAGTTAATCAGTTTGAAGCTGTAGTAGAATCCATTTATTGTAATAAGGTTTTCCCTGGACAATATGCATATTTGTGTAACATTGATGTTGACCTTTTTGGTCCATATATGTTAGAGAGTTTTGATGAACGATGTAATTGTGATGACATTAGGTCTATAAAATAAGCAATTCGATTTGGGAAAAATAAAATGTCTAAATTCATGAGAATGTTCAACCATGCATTGCAAATGAGATGAAAATTGTTAAAGTGTTGAATATTTGAATTGCGTGTGATTTTGTGATGATTCGATGGAACTAGGTGATCGCATGTTATAGACAGTCCATGAGATAGGATATATCGTTCTGTGCTATATATGGAAATAATGCATGAGATATCCTACTGAGCTATATATGGAAAATATGCTGTTTATATATGGAAAGTGATATATCCGTTGATACCAGTTTATTCCTGGACGAAAATCATATGTATGATCCTTGCTTGTCTTGCACTGAATAAATGCTAAATATTAAATTGATATCTTTCCTTGTGCTGATTGGATTATTATATTTAGGAAAGATTTGATTTGATTATGGATAAAGTGATCTTATATGATATGTGCTATAAACGGATGTGATCTCTGAAATAAGGAAAGTCGTGCCATGATGTGATAAATCGTTTTATGTAAGCTCTGATCTGATTTATGTGCTAAACATGGTAAATATATCGATTAAATGATATGAGCTGTACATGGAAAACGTGTTGATGAATTGCTATCTTGCATGCCATACTTGGAAAGTAAATCTAAAAAAAACTCGTTACTAGGAACTGATAGCAGGGAATCACTTATGGACAATTTCGATATGGAAAATATATGCGAAATGATTGAAATTGCTTGAGTACGAAAATTGAGCTCTATATGGAATATAATCATGCTTTAATGTGCTATATGACCGTTGTGACGATTTATTAGAAGCATGATTTATATGGTATGATTGACTCGAAAGCTACATGGAAACTATGCTTGATTTGGTGATTATTGTTTGATATGACTTTCCATGTGAAGTGCTATTAGAAAAGAATTTATATGAGCTGCACTTAAGATTTTCGAAGTACAGAAACACAGAACAGAGAACTTGCGTATTTAAGTCTACGAGAGATTTTTGAGCAGAGAGATACTAAGATATTCCTGAGCCAGTCACTTGCGATAGCTTTCTGCCTACCCGAACTTTAACTTGCCTATCCATCACTGAGCGAGTGATTCATCAGATATCCATCATCCCCTGCCATATATTCTGTCTTCGGACGTGTTGTCTTCGGACGTGAGCGATACCAAGGAGGCAAGGTCGACGCTTACGCACACGTGAAGGGAAGGACAAGTCCGGGGGCCCTTCGGTAGCGAGCTGTGTCTGTCGGGATCAAGGAGATTCCGAGGAACGAAACTCGGCGTGTGGTAACCTAGTAGTGACTAGTGTTTCGACTTGTTTCGGTTGTGTATTGGGCTAACCAATCAGTTTTGTATCCAGCTACGGTGCATTATAGTGATTGGTTAAACTCTTGGGAAGAAAATCCCAAGGAGAGGAGTAAACCCCAGTTGGGGATATAACCTCTATAAAAATCCTGTCTTGCATTTACTTTTCAGTTATTTCTTTATCGCTGTGAGACAGACCCGACGCACATCCGACGTTACTAGGATATATCAGGCACTCGTCACAAACATCAGTAGGCATATCTAAGTCACCACACTTAGTATTTGTGAAAAGAAGCAAAAATTTCTATAGGCCTAATTCACCCCCCCCCCCTCTTAGGCACATTTATATCTTCATTTGGTATCAGAGCGGGTTACTCAAACGACGGGCCTAACAAGCCTGAGTTAAAGATCTAATGGCTTCTTCGAGTTTTGATGTTTTGCAGAGGGACAATCCCATTCCAGGCCACCACTCTTCGACGGAACAAACTACGCCATATGGAAAAATCGCATGAAGGAATTCCTGATCGCTACAGACTATGACCTGTGGGATATCATCGCAACAGGACCTTACATTCCCAAAAACGAAGATGGAACTCCAAAGAAAGGCCCTGATTACAATGTAACAGACAAGCGGGAAATCTCCCTAAATGCCAAAGCTAAGAACATGATAGCTTGCGCACTCACAAGAGAAGAGTACAATCGTGTGAGCTCATGTGAATCTGCCAAAAATATGTGGGACATGCTTCAAGTCACACATGAAGGAACCACTCGAGTTGTGCAAGAAAGGATAGCCCTCTTGACCCACCAATACGAGCTGTTCAAGATGGAGGACAACGAGACCATAAGCCACATGTATGCCAGATTCATGAACATCATTAATCAAATGTTCTCGTTGGGAAAGAAAATAGAAGATGGTGAGAAAGTGCGAAAAATCCTGAGATCTCTTCCTAGAGAATGGAATCCCAAAGTGACCGCCATCTATGAAGCAAAGGACTTGGATGAACTTTCAGTGTCAGAACTGATCGGATCTCTGACCACCTACGAGATGACTCAGATCTCCATCAAAGAAAAACCACCAGTCCGAAATCAACCAAACATTGCCTTTAATACCGAACAAGAACACGACTCTGAAGGCGAAGAAGAATCTGAGGAGGACCTAATGGAGCAGATCGCCATGCTGACCAGAAAGTTTGACAAATTTCGGATGAGAAGAAAGTTCAAGGGAAATTCAAAGTTCCAACCTAGGAACAAGGGAATATCGTCATCCGGAAACAATGTACAGAAATGCTTCAAGTGCAACAAGCCAGGCCACTTTGCATCAAACTGGCGATGGAAAACGGTGACAAAAAGATAAAGAAACAGAAGGCCATGGTCACAAACTGGGAAGAGGCCGGGAGCGAAGAAGAGGAAGATCTCGCCTACATGGCCGCGGATGATGATCAGGTATCGGACTCATCTACTATTAAGAAAATATTATTTCTGAATGAACTATATGCTAGGCAAGATGAATCTCATGATAACGCTTCCTCAGCCTTTGAAGTAGATGAAAAAGAAGAGATGTTTGAGATAATTCAAAATGCAGAAAGAAGGATTAAGTCACTCAACTCACAAGTGAAGGGTCTAATTAGGCAACGAGATGAAGTAGCTAGAGAGAAGCATCAAACGGATCTAGAAAATGAGCGCCTGAAAGCCGAGCTAGAGATTCTTAAGAAAGAAAAGACCTTGTGTAATTGCGAGAAACTTAGGAAGCAAAAGAATATATCTAGGGACATGTCCGCTCTTAAGGATTTCTTAGAAAAAAATTCTCGTACTAATGTTAGATTTCTTGAGGGACAACAAAATCTTGATATGTTACTTAGTGTTCCTGCACAAATCGGGAAAACAGGATTAGGATATTCCACAACACATGAACATGCTGCACCTCCACAAAATGTTAGGAAACCTAAATGTTTTTCATGTGGTCGTCTTGGTCATTATGCTAACCACTGTTTCTTGAAGAAAGCTGATAAATCCAGATATGTCTGGAGACCTAAGAAAGTTCCTGAAGTTTCTAATTCTGGTCAGCCTGTGACTGAGAGATCACAGCCTGTGATACATGATATGCCACGTGTTAACAGGAATTACTTTGCTGCTAACCATTTAGGACCCAATCAAAATTGGGCACCTCAGAAAAGAACTGATTCATGCAGGTACAAAGAAGAAAATCCAGTAGGAAGAACAAGTGGTACCTCGACAGTGGGTGTTCCCACCATATGACAGGTGATATCAGTAAGTTTGTGTCGGTGAAAGCACATGATGGAGGATATGTCTCCTACGCCGACAATACAAAAGCTAAGGTTATAGGAGTGGGAACTGTCGGTAACACGTTACATACTACTATAGATGACGTATGGTTGGTTAAGAATCTAGAACATAATCTCATTAGCATCAGTCAATTATGCGATAAAGGTCATACGGTTACGTTTGAAAATGATAAGTGTGTAGTTAGAAATAATGATAAGGTACTATTCAGTGCATCTAGGGATAGAAATATATATTGTATAACTCTTGATGATATCACTGACCAGAATGTCAAGTGTTTAGCAGTTACACAGGATGACACCTGGTTATGGCACAGACGCCTAGGACATGCCAACATGGAATTGCTATCTCACATCACAAGCAATGCACTGATACGAGGTGTTCCTGACATAAAGTTTGTCAAGGACAAAACATGCAAGACATGCCAGATGGGCAAGCAGACTAAGACATCTTTCAAAGCAAAGAATGTGATATCTACATCCAGACCTCTGGAACTGCTGCATCTCGACCTTTTTGGTCCGGTTCAGACGATGTCTCTGCGAGGTAAAAGATATGCCTTTGTCATCGTTGATGATTACTCCAGGTACACTTGGGTGATATTCCTTGCACATAAGAATGAGGCACTAGATAATTTTGCATCGCTAGTTAAGAGACTTGAAAATGAAAAAGAAACAAACTTATGTAGGATACGAAGTGATAACGGACTGGAATTTGATAGTAAGGCATTTGCATCATTCTGTGATCAGTACGGATATAGTCATAACTTCTCTGCCCCTATAACTCCTCAACAGAATGGCGTAGTTGAACGTAAAAATAGGGTACTACAGGAAATGGCCAGATCTATGTTACATGAGTATGATATTCCTAAACAGTTTTGGGCGGAAGCTGTTAGTACAGCCTGTTACGTGTCTAACCGTGTCTTCCTTAGGCCGATATTAAAAAGGACTCCTTATGAAATCTGGCATGGTAGAACTCCAAATATAGGTTACTTTCATGTGTTCGGATGTAAATGTTTTATCTTGAACGATAGAGATAAGAGAGGAAAATTTGACTCTAAGGTTGATGAAGGGATATTCCTTGGTTACAGTCTTACGTCTAAGGCATATCGTGTTTATAATAAAAGAAAGCTGACTGTTCAGGAATCCATACATGTTACTTTTGATGAGATGCCTAACACAGATGCTACTGATGAGGAAGGTATAGATTTGCCTTGTGCAGAATTGCAGGATATTAAAGACAGTGAGGAAGATATTCCTAAAGATGAAAATGCTGAAACAGTGGAACCAGAAGCTGGAGAGCTGCAACCTAGAAAATGGAAACATGCGTCCAGTCATCCAACAGATCAAGTGATAGGAAATATCAGATCTGGAATCAAAACTCGAGCAACTGTACGAAATCAAGATACGGAGGAATCTCATGATGTACTACTCTCAATGATGGAACCAAAGACAGTCCATGAAGCTCTAGATGATATATCATGGGTCTCAGCCATGGAAGATGAGTTATCTCAGTTCGAAAAGAGCGAAGTGTGGACACTCGTAAAAAGACCAGACGATAAATCCATCATAGGAACCAAATGGGTCTTCCGCAACAAACTCGACGAACACGGTAATGTCACAAGAAACAAAGCGAGGTTAGTTGCAAAAGGTTATTCCCAGGAGGAAGGTATTGATTTCGATGAAACTTTTGCACCGGTAGCTAGATTAGAATCTATACGTGTCTTACTTGCATATGCATGCTTTAAACGTTTTAAACTTTTTCAAATGGACGTAAAAAGTGCATTTTTAAATGGTTTTATAAATGAGGAGGTTTATGTAGAACAACCACCGGGCTTTGCTAGGGAAGATTTTCCAAATCATGTCTTTAAATTAAATAAAGCACTATATGGTTTAAAGCAGGCTCCTAGGGCATGGTATGAAAGGCTAAGTAAGTTTCTAATTGACATAGGATTTTCAACTGGAACTATTGATAATACGCTGTTTATTAAGTATGAAGGTGATCACATGATACTAGTCCAAATTTACGTTGATGATATCATATTTGGAAGTACTAATATCCTTCTCTGCGAGGAATTTTCTAAGTCTATGCAGAAGGAATTTGAGATGAGCTTAATGGGTGAGCTGAACTACTTCCTCGGGTTGCAAATAAAGCAGCTTGACAATGGAACCTTCGTATCCCAGACGAAATACAGCAGGGAATTACTGACTAAATTCGGGATGAGTGATTCCAAAGCGATTTCCACCCCTATGCATCAGACCACCAAAATAGACATTGATGAATCAGGTACACCGGTTGATCAAACACAATATCGAGGTATGATCGGAAGCCTTCTTTACTTAACTGCTAGTCGCCCTGATATCATGTTTGCTGTTGGTATGTGTTCGAGATATCAGTCTGACCCTAGGGAATCTCACTTGACCGCAGTCAAGCGGATACTTAGATATATCAAGGGTACTGTCAATTTTGGTCTATGGTACTCCTATACGGATGACTTCCCATTAATGGGATATTCCGATGCCGACTATGCCGGCTGTAGGGAAGATAGGAAAAGTACTAGTTGAACTTGCCAATTACTTGGAAATTCCCTGGTAACTTGGTCTAGTAGAAAGCAAAATGCTGTCGCCCTCTCCACAACCGAAGCTGAATATATGGCCTTAGGAAATTGTTGTCAACAAGTTCTATGGATGAAACAAACCCTTAGTGACTTTGGGTTAGGCTATGACAAAATTCCCATTATGTGTGATAGCACTAGCGCTATTAGTATTACTAAGAATCCCGTGCATCATTCTCGTACTAAGCATATTGAGGTTAAACATCATTTCATACGAGACCATGTTCAGAAAGGGAATATCAGTGTGGAATTCGTAGGAACAAATGATCAGCTCGCTGATATCTTCACTAAACCCCTAATAGAGGCAAGATTCTGCGACATCCGTGATCGATTGGGAATCCTCGAGCTTAATAAGGTTAGTAAATCTGCCTAATTCCATCATTTACTCTAGGTTATTCTATTTTAGATAGAAATTCATAGTTATCCCATCTTAAGATATTCAGCCCTTAGAATACTTCTGTGGATCCTATAGATCTTTTCCTTAAGTAAAATTCTCGTATTTTAGGAAGAAATTCGTAGTTATCCCTTCCAAGATATTTCTTCAGCCATCTAGTTTATTTTAGGAATATCCGATCTTCTAGATTCGTTCTTAAATGTGATTAGGTTATTTAAGGTAGGAACGCGTGGATATTATTTCAGCCATCCAGTTATTCTAGGAAACTCATTTTCCTTTATAATATATTCCTATCCAGTCCAGTCACATCCCTTCCTTAATTATGAGATCCCGTCAAATCAGTCTGATATCCCTGACAGTTTTCCATTATCTTTTTGATTTCAAATTTCAAATTTCGAAATTCATCCTTATCTCTTCCCAAAATAAACCGATCCTATTCTTTAAAAATTCAGAACCGTTCCTTAACCTTCATCATTCAATCATCTTCTCCAAACACTCTCTCGATCTTCAAACCTTCATCAATGGCCAAAACTTCCAAAGTTGTCAACCCTGAATCATCAAGCCGTAAACGCAAGGAGCCCAGTTCCGACACTGAAGAAGCCCCACTCGGATCACCTTCCAAATCACCAAAACAAGCCTCGCCTTCTGTTCGCAAAACCCGTTCCAAAGCCAAATCTCCCAAATCCTCTGACAAGATCTCATCCCCTTCCAAAACTACAAAGAAGAAGAAGAAAACCAAGAAATCCAAGACGCCCGAACCAGAAAAGTCTGCCTCAAGCTCTGAAATTCCTGAAGAAGTTCCCAAGGTTACCCAGGAATCGCCGCCGCGATCCCCAACTCCAGTTGAAACCCAGAAATCACCTCCGCCAAAGTCTCCTGAAAAAACAGCCATCACCACTTGAAAAAACCTCTCCACTTCCGCCATCAAGTTCAAAGTCCTTTACCATTCCGCCTCTTGATCTGTCCAAAACGAGTGAGATCCCTGCTGAACACCTTTTTCTGGAAGAAAGTAACCGCACCACCTACAAAAGCCTCCTCAAAAGAGATATCGCCCGTGGTCGCGCTGTTGCCTGTGACAATCTGCCTGCTGAAACTGTTATAACCTGGCTGAAAGACTACGGATGGGAGCAATTCCTTAGTCTCAACACGCCATTCTATCCTGAGGTCGTCAAACTGTTCTATGCAAACTTCGACTACGACGAGTTTGAAGAACATATCACCATCCGTTCCTATGTTCTCGGACACAAGATCGAGTGGACCACTAAGAAGATGAATGCTATGCTTGCAGTTCCTGATGAACCCTTCTGCCACTACGACATGAACGACTGGTGCCATGCTGATGGTTTCGACCCCAGTGATGTCCTTCAGAAACTCTGGAATACCCGCACCAAGCCCCGCTTTTCAGATGGAGAAGCTCTCAATCAACTTCCCATAGATTTCTTCTTCCTTCATAAGCTGCTGAACATGACCTTGTGGAGTGCCAAAATCGGAAGTGGCGGCCACTCTACCACTATGAATTTCATGAGCACTTTTGCCGTGTACATGATATCTCAGAATCGCAAGTTCAACCTCGGATATACCGTCATGAAGCACATGATTCAGGCCGTTGAGAGCAAGGACAAGGCGCTGCCCTATGGAATGCTGCTCACTCATATGTTTGAGTGCGAGGGCATTATTATGCCACCTGGCTGGGAAGATAAGGCCGTCCACATTGTGGACCTTGTGACCTTGAAGCGGATGGGTATTCACTACACAAAGGGCCAAGGTTGGTTCAAGGCTAAGGAGAGTAGGTCAGTGGATAGCGCCCAGAAACGGTCGGCTGCGAAAGGAAAAGCAAAGGTCAAGAGCGACGACGACGAGGACTATGAAGATGAGCTCAGTGTCGGGAAGGCTGGAATCTCGGTGTTGCGCCGCGATATCTCCGATATCAAGGCTGATAATCAGAAGCGCTTCCGCAAGCTCAAAGAGCAGTATACTGAGTTATCGATGAAACTATCCAAGCTCTCAAAGCTCGTCAAGAAGTCCCTTAATAAGCCCGCCGATTCTGAAACCTCTTCAAGCCAGTAGGCTGCCCTTCTAGTTCCTTTCTGCTCCTAGTTGCCACTAGGATATTCCAGTTCTGTTCAGTTCTTAGTTGATCCTCCCGCCTTTTTGATGATGAAGGGGGAGTAGTAGTAAGGTAAGTTTAGACGTTTAGCGTCTAAGTTTGTTAGCGTCTAATATAATATTTTGCTGCTATTATGATATATCTACTGTGCTTAACATCTTTTGCTCTGATCTTAGGATATATCGTTTGTTGATCTCACACTCTGATGCGTAACTGTGCTACTTGACTTGCATAAAATTTCTTACTAAATGCTAAGTGCCTGCTGAGATGATTACATGATTGCTTGAACCATGCTTGGAAAATGCGCACTTAGGCAGGGGGAGCACACTCACGGGTAATCTCTAAATTTTTAATACTAAGGATATAACATAGCAGGGGGAGCAAAATTAGTCCATGATATATCATAGCATGTCATAGAGATAACTGCACGTAGGCAGGGGGAGCAAATATGTATCACATGTGATTAGGAAATATCGTATGCTCTGCTTTGTGATTATGGAACACTTAGACATATGCGCTAGGACTTGCATAATCGAATATGCTTACTTGCTTCCGTGCTGCATCAATTACATGTCATCATCAAAAAGGGGGAGAATGTTGACCTTTTTGGTCCATATATGTTAGAGAGTTTGATGAACGATGTAATTGTGATGACATTAGGTCTATAAAATAAGCAATTCGATTTGGGAAAAATAAAATGTCTAAATTCATGAGAATGTTCAACCATGCATTGCAAATGAGATGAAAATTGTTAAAGTGTTGAATATTTGAATTGCGTGTGATTTTGTGATGATTCGATGGAACTAGGTGATCGCATGTTATAGACAGTCCATGAGATAGGATATATCGTTCTGTGCTATATATGGAAATAATGCATGAGATATCTACTGAGCTATATATGGAAAATATGCTGTTTATATATGGAAAGTGATATATCCGTTGATACCAGTTTATTCCTGGACGAAAATCATATGTATGATCCTTGCTTGTCTTGCACTGAATAAAATGCTAAATATTAAATTGATATCTTTCCTTGTGCTGATTGGATTATTATATTTAGGAAAGATTTGATTTGATTATGGATAAAGTGATCTTATATGATATGTGCTATAAACGGATGTGATCTCTGAAATAAGGAAAGTCGTGCCATGATGTGATAAATCGTTTTATGTAAGCTCTGATCTGATTTATGTGCTAAACATGGTAAATATATCGATTAGATTAAATGATATGAGCTGTACATGGAAAACGTGTTGATGAATTGCTATCTTGCATGCCATACTTGGAAAGTAAATCTAAAAAAACTCGTTACTAGGAACTGATAGCAGGGAATCACTTATGGACAATTTCGATATGGAAAATATATGCGAAATGATTGAAATTGCTTGAGTACGAAAATTGAGCTCTATATGGAATATAATCATGCTTTAATGTGCTATATGACCGTTGTGACGATTTATTAGAAGCATGATTTATATGGTATGATTGACTCGAAAGCTACATGGAAACTATGCTTGATTTGGTGATTATTGTTTGATATGACTTTCCATGTGAAGTGCTATTAGAAAAGAATTTATATGAGCTGCACTTAAGATTTTCGAAGTACAGAAACACAGAACAGAGAACTTGCGTATTTAAGTCTACGAGAGATTTTTGAGCAGAGAGATACTAAGATATTCCTGAGCCAGTCACTTGCGATAGCTTTCTGCCTACCCGAACTTTAACTTGCCTATCCATCACTGAGCGAGTGATTCATCAGATATTCCATCATCCCCTGCCATATATTCTGTCTTCGGACGTGTTGTCTTCGGACGTGAGCGATACCAAGGAGGCAAGGTCGACGCTTACGCACACGTGAAGGGAAGGACAAGTCCGGGGGCCCTTCGGTAGCGAGCTGTGTCTGTCGGGATCAAGGAGATTCCGAGGAACGAAACTCGGCGTGTGGTAACCTAGTAGTGACTAGTGTTTCGACTTGTTTCGGTTGTGTATTGGGCTAACCAATCAGTTTTGTATCCAGCTGGTGCATTATAGTGATTGGTTAAACTCTTGGGAAGAAAATCCCAAGGAGAGGAGTAAACCCCAGTTGGGGATATAACCTCTATAAAAATCCTGTCTTGCATTTACTTTTCAGTTATTTCTTTATCGCTGTGAGACAGACCCGACGCACATCCGACGTTACTAGGATATATCAGGCACTCGTCACAAACATCAGTAGGCATATCTAAGTCACCACACTTAGTATTTGTGAAAAGAAGCAAAAATTTCTATAGGCCTAATTCACCCCCCCCCCTCTTAGGCACATTTATATCTTCAATTGAAAAGTAGAGTTGTGCCCATCGCATATTTGAAACCCTAAGCAAAGGTAATAAACACAGCCACACAAAGTGTACAGTTATAAGATCATGCGTAGTTCGTCCATTTTCTTGAATGGAATATTATATTATTGTATAGGCGATAAAAGTGGCGTTCAACTTATATAGAAACACACATGATGTGTGTCATTGTCAGAAATTATTCAATAATCGCAAACTCAATGTGATCTCTTGTAATAAATTGCTGGGCGGACCAAGCCAAGACCAACCATATGTCATTTTCTTTACTTTACTTTGCTTTGCTTATTTTATATTAATAAATAATTCATGTTAGTGATAAAGAGACGTAGTAGTAGTAGTAGTCAAATTCATGTAGAAAACGCAGGCGTGAAAATTCACTAAAAATCTGCGCGGAGGTTTGAGCCCATCGTAGCATATCTTTCTTTTCAAAGTTTGCGGCTATTTAAGGCATTCTAACCTAAAGTTGTAACCATATCTAAGCAAAGCATCTTTTTTCAAGAAAAAGAAAGAAAGAAAGATGATTGCATCACATCCCATGCCAGAAATCTCAAGCTAGACATGCGCAATCTTTCTCTATGTTTGAGAGAGAGAGAGAGAGAAGAGAGAGAGAGAGAGAGAGAGAGAGAGAGAGAGAGAGAGAGTTCAATAGTTCATAGCTCATACAGCAAGGCAATTATTATTCTAACATCTCATTGCTTATGAATATCCAGACAATGACTACAACAAGAAGGGCCCAAGACAACCAGCGTTTTATTTGAGTTCTCTCTCTCTCTCTCTCTCTCTCTCTCTCTCTCTCTGTGTGTGTGTGTGTGTGTATGTGTGTGTGTGTGTGTCAACGAATCAAGTTCATGTTTATTTATATATTATATATATATATATATACACGTGTTTGCTACCCTTGTTTATTTTGTAAAAAACAGAGTTATGAAATGCTTAACCCCCCAAAAACCAGAGAAGGAGAAAGTGTAGTAGACAAAATACATTATTTGAGAAACTTAGAGGTTCAAGAGATTCCACGACAAGATAGATAAAATCCATCTAAATCTTGCAAACAAAAAAAAAAAACCAGCCCAGAAAATACCAGAAACAGAAAAACAAGAAAAAGAACGGCGCTAATTTCACTCCTCGAGGGGAACCTTTCTACGTTTGTACTTCACCATAACGTTCCCCTTAACTCCCACGACCATTGCGTTCCAATCAATCTCAGGGAAAGGCGAAACTAACTCCATCTCAAAGTTCCTCAGCAAATGGCTCCATATCGCCTTAATCTGCAGATACGCAAATGGCTCGCCCAAACATCCATGCCTTCCCCCGCCGAAAGATATGTAAGAAAAAGCCCCCGCGTTTCTATCCTCTTCCCTCCCATGAGCAAACCTATCAGGGTCGTAATCGTCAGGATTCTTATAAATATGAGGCAATCTGTTGGCAAAAGCAGGGGAAGTAGCAACTATGTGTCCCTTGGGAATGTCGTATTCGATCCCTTCTTTAGTTTCGACGCTGAAATCGCTGTGGGAGCTTCGAAGGAGCATGATCAGAGGAGGGTGTAGCCTCAACGCCTCCTTTATGCATCTGTAAAGCACTTCCATCTCAGACAGAATCTCATAATCGACTTTATTACCATGCTTTTGAACCACGCTCCTCTGTTCTTCCAAAACAGAGGACATGTACTTAGGATTGCACAGTAGGTAAGCCCCCGTCCATGTCGATGTAATGGAGCTCGTGTGCTGACCCGCGAAGAGAGCAGCTATGAGAAGGCCAGTGATCTCTTCCTCTGTCGTGGGCCGTCCATCTTTGTACTTTGAATCTATGAAGCACTGTAACAAATCGTTCTGAGCTATGCCCGCCTCCTTGCGAGAGGCTATGATGCTGGCGAAGATGTCAGCTAATTTCTTGCGAGCTTTGTCTCGACGTTTATGGGCTGGGATCGGGAGGTAAGGGAATATTACGCTTATGGGTAGCATCCCATTATCTAGGTCGTGGAAAAGGGCAGAAACGTCGGCGAATAGCTTGTTTCGAACCTCTTCTCCCAGCAAGCATCTGCTCGCCGTGAGGATGATTAGGTGCTCGAGTTCGTACTTTAGGTCGACTTCGCCGCTATCTCCCCATTTCGAAAAGTAGTCCTAGCAATCGATCGATCAACACAATGGAACAATTCAAGAATCACAGACAAACATATGAACTAAATGAAAGAATAGGCAGAGACCATATACCTCAGCTTCCATAACCATCATGTCAACGTAACCTTTAAGCTTAGTGACCCTAAGGGCTTCGGTGAAGAACCTGAACTGTTCTTGTCTGATGGTGTAGTCGACGTCGAACACAACGCCGGGGCCAAATGTGGGCACGTTGAATTGGTAGACTTCTTGCTGGCTGAGGTCAGATTCAGGGGCCTTAAAGAAATGGGATGAAACTTCGGGGCCAATCAAGAAAGTTATGTTCTTGTTGAGGAGTTTGAGGGTGAAGACACTCCCTAGCTTAGGGTATTCCTCTCTCAGCATCACAATTGGCCCTTTTAAGAATTTGAATAGGCCACCGAAGATTGGCCATGAGCTAACTGTGGGAGGTAATCTCTTTTTAGATCTGGGAATTAGCAGAGCAGAGATGAGCTTTGCGGCCATGAGAGTGGCTACGAGCAAAAGGCCCACATTCAAGATTTTGTTGCTGGGCACGTTTGTTGGTTCCACGGCTTCCATTGATGATGAACTCGAAGAATGTCCTGTGACTTCAGTAACGAGAAAAGAAATAAAAATCGAAACTTTGCAGTTATTTGGGTTGCGTTAACTTCAATATGGACCACCCAAGAAAAAAATATTAAGAGAAAGAAAGAAATAGGGAAAAGCGATTAGCCTGGGAAAAGCAAGAACACAAAATCAATCTACAATGACTTTCGTAGTAAACATAACCAATGATAATCTGGGAAAAAATATTGTCAAGAATTCCAAAAACGCTTTACTTACTCTGCACATCAATGAGGTCGTTAGAACTGTAGAAAATAGACGGAAAATCAGTACCTGATGGGAGGAGAGGATAAGAAAGGATGATTGAAATGGGCCAAGTCAGATTCAGGACATTTGAGTATTGATGAACATGTAATGAAGGTTTGGCACTCCACTAATAAGTAGAATTTCATTTTGCGAGTGTAGTAATGCTTTTAAAGCCGACCTAAGCCGATTAGAATCAGATCTTAACAATGAGATTAGGCTAATAAAGAACAGCTTATTGGGGAATGAGCTGGATTTGGAATTTACTTCATGAGTGATAATAACAGTGTGATTTTCCTTTCTTTTCTTTGGATTCCTTTCAAACTTTATATGTCACGTGAGTTAGTGACACAGTGCACGTGATTTAGCTTTGTTTATAGCTGAAAATTCATTCTTTTTTCCCATCTTCGATAATTGCCAGCATTGTATTCTAGGTGGGTGACTCTCGAAGTGAAAATTTTCACCTGGAAAATAATCATAAAATACAGTACACACTACGTAACATAGCAGTTTTTTTCTTCTAAATATACTTCAGACCAGAAAGGTACTGTTGCCTGGATATTACATACTGAGCCAACGAATATATAACACCAAGAATCCCCAAAATCTTGATCTTTAGGACATCGCTCATTATTAAGGGCGGGAAATTGAGAGGTATAGTTAGCAATGGCTTCGAATCGACCTTCCTCGTGAGGCTCCATACGAAACGATTGAAGAGAATATGGCTCGGGAAAGTCAGGACAAGGAGAGCCAAGTTTTTCACAGCGAATATCCAATCGGGCCCACCGATATCGATTCCCCATCCACCGTTTCCATGCCAAACATCTTCCCATATGCTGTACAAAGCAGTCAAAACCAAGTACGAAGATATACTCGCAATAACGGGGAAATACCTCTGCTTATCTCCAAAATCAGCGAAAAAGTCTGAATCTTGGTTGAGTAGCAAAAGGATTGGTCCCAAGAAAAATATAGCACGGTTCGACCCCCCAGTGAGATGGACGTTCAATATCAGGCATATGGCAAAGGACAATATAGTTGCAACGTTGCCAACTGCAGGCATCCAAGCTCCTTCAGCAGCCATCTTCTTTATTGTAAACGTAGGCATCGTAGAAGACCTTCGTTGCTTCATGAATCTCAGCCTCTGAGGAACTGTAGCAGAACTGCTCTGACCCGACTGTGCATGGCGGGGCCCACCTGTTTCTGAGGATTTCCCACGCATCAGAGATACCAACTCGAACTTTATCTCGAGCGCTATGAGCATGAAGATTGCAGCGTATAAGCCAAGCAGGGACGTTCTTGCGCCCTCGATGGCGAGTAGTGTTGCAATCTTTCTGTCTTCTTCTGCGTTGTCTTCGATACCGCTCTCCCTGAGATAGTTGGCGTTGATTCTCACTTGGCCCTCGAGTAAATATGTGACTGGAAACAGAGCCACGATGAGTGCAAATACCCAAGGCAACAGCTTCGTGCTTGAGGCAGAAGGCAAGTGAGTGAAGACCACGAACGCTGATGTGCAGATCATTGTGACGATGATGAGAGCGTGCAGTATTACTGACTCAAGGAAATATTCAGCAGAAATATAGCCTCCGAGGGCTATCCCCAAGGCAACTGCGTAAGTGGTCCTCAACTCGACGATGTATTTAACGGGGATGATTGAAGTGACAGCAGCAAGAGTGAGCAGTACGGCTGCAATGAGCAACCATGATGGCCATGTAGGTTTCGATGCCATGAAGCCATATATGGAAATATCATCAGCGGATTGGTGAGTGTATCTGAACATATCAGAGCGATAGACAGGAGATATTGGAATCGGTGGCTGCGTAAGGATGAAGAGGAGGCCAGATGCTATAACCAACACCAAGTATCTCTTAGCAGCCTGCAACCAAAAGAAAGAACATGCGTCAATTAACGAAAATTAATATGAACGCGTGCCCTGGTTAACAGCAGTGGTCATCAAAACGGCGAACTCATGCACTAGCAAGCTCAGTAAACACCAGAGATTCCAAATAGATGACAGAAACAGTAGTATAGTCTACAACACAGTAGAATGGTCCACTAACTTGGAACGGAAGATCTATATCAGGAAATCATGGCAAATTATTGAAGTTAAACATCAATAGCCACCAATAAACTTAAGGAATTATACCATGACGTGGGGAAAGTGAAGCGCAACAATTGGAACCGAAGCTAGTCCCATTAACAGTATGCAATAGCCCAAAAGCAATCCATCAGACGGAGCCCTCCCATTCCACCATTGCAGAGCTTCAAAGATTGTTTCACGACAAAACCAGACAGATAAAGCAACAACTCCAGCATGCATATATCCTTGCCAAGGTTCCATCTTTGATGCTGTTTTTGATTTATCCCTGCATGGTAATGGAACACACTAAGTTCCCTGGTAAAATGCGTAGTATTTAATAAGTCTACATAGAGACTGTGCTGTAGACTCACTTATAGAGCAGCAATGGAGGTGATACTGCTAAGAGAAGAACAGCAGAGACCCATAACACAGTTTTCGATGTCATGAATAGCAGAGACAACTTTGAGCAATAGAGGCAAGTAAGGATCCATGCTGCTTTGGATCCAATTCTCTGGTCCTCAGAAAGTCTTCTCAAAACGGCCAAACCCACCAAAGTAGTCATGACAACCATGTAACTAGGATACATCACATCATCATCCATTCCATAATAGTAGATATTAGAGTAGTTGAAAAAACTATTTTCAATGAAGCACAGCAACAAGGAATGGCTTATCAACCCAGCTTCAGTTAGAAAACGAAGTTTTGAAGGAAGAACAGCTAAGCCAGGAACTATCATTGCCAGAATTACATTTCCAACTATAAGCTTGCAAAACGATCTCAAGGACATGCCTGCTATCCAGATATTCAAGTCCCAATAATTATGCATCACGAACCACACTACCATCAAGCTACCAAGGATGACAGAGACAGAATATGACGACAAGCTCTTCTTTGTGAAGAAACGAGCAAAATAATATCCAGCTATCGACGGAAGCGGAAGGAACTGCAATCAAGGGGAAAAAGAATGGGCACTATCATGTTTTGTGCTTGCTATCAATAAAGCACCCGTTACTCATTCTTTTTATGCACAGAAAAACCACAAAAACATGGGATATCAATGTTTTTCTATGATAAATTGCGAAGGTAAACGACAACTAGTTCCTTCTTAGCGCTCTGTCAAACAAACAAAAGCAAGTGATGATATTGAATGGGAGACGACTACCAGGTGAAAATATTAACGAAACCTAAGGCATACAAATATGAACCGCCAAGAGTTGAAAGTAGCGAACAGACAAATTAAGACAGAGGCATAGATTAGTCATTTGATATGGAAATTGCATACCAGAATGGGAAACCCCACGACTATAGCTCCAGCAGCACTAGTAATAACAGCCAACGAAGTGAAAACAACTGAACTAAACTCATCCGAAACCATACCGACAGCATAAGTACCAGCAGCGACAGCTCCCCCAAGCATCGTAGTAGTAACCAGAAGATAACTCAGTGGTGGTGGAACGTGAATATACCGCCCAAATGCATGAAAAACAACCCTAATCTCCAAGCACACAACAACGATCACCAATGCAACCGCACCATTCACCAATCTAATACTCCTCAACTGATTCTCATTCTTTGTCAACCACCACAACGCACCCCTCGTAGATGCATAGAGTTGAAACAAAAACGGGATAAAGAACAGTAAAAACAAGTCGCAAACAGCGGACCCAGACAAGAACATTACCCTATAATGCGACCCAACATGAAATAATAAAGGAATAAACAGAAGAAACAAAGTATGCACACAACTCTCGAGCTGCCCAAGCACGTAACTATCACTAGGAACCTCACCGCCATGATACCCAATTTCGTGCTTCGACTTAAATGACGAAATGTGAGGGACCGAATAAAGCCAGTAAAAAGCACAGTTAAAAGCCATGAAATAGTAAGCCGCATTAACCATTCCAACTGCAGAGACCGTGGCCCATGTGAAAATAGCAGATGTAACAATGGGCACACAGGAAAATAACAGCCTCTCAAGCGCAACCACGATTTTGGGGTACTCTATCTGCATCCACTTGAACTGAACCGAAACCCAGACGCCAATCAAAAAGTTGGTCAAAGCACAGGTGAAAGAAGCTAAAACAGCTAGCAACAAGGAACCAAAAGTGTAGTACAGATTGGAGCTGAAGAAGAACGCGATTTGCGCTGCGATCAGCGTGAACCAAACCGCGAAGAACGAGCCGGATTTAAAACTGAGGATATCTAAGCTGTACGCGACCATGAGCCCGACGACGAGGACGGCGACGACTGGCGCGCCGCCGAGGTCGAGGAGGAAGGCAGCAGATGGGATGAGTGCAATTGCTAGCCTTGCGTTGTGGAGAAAAGAGTTCATCCTAGGGTTAGCGGACGCGGACGAGCTATGTCGGCGACTGGTGGTCGGCGATGGGTGGTAGGAGGATGTGGTGGTCGGATTAGGGCTTTGGCGGGCGGGTAAAGACGGTGATCTGGAGTCAGATTGAACATAAGGGCGGAAGAGCCGTGTGCTGAGCTCCGGCGACAGCATTTTGCCGGCCGTGGTGGTGGTGGGGATTTTCTGCGATCGGAGTAACTAGTGCTGGAAATTGAAGTCAAGGCGACTTTCTTAGAGAGAGAGTGAGAGAGAGAGAGAGAGAGGATTAGCTTCAGGGCATAAGTGGAAATGAGAGATAAAACGAGGGTAAGATTGTCATTTCCTCCTCATAACGTCATATATTATGCACTCCGCAAATTTTTAATTGCCTGGAGATCTTTCGTGTACAAATATAGTAGATGCCAAAATGTGCCAGAATCAACAATTATTTCATTTATTCACCCAAAATTTGCACTATCAACATTTATTTCTTCGTATTTGATGATGCGATATAGTTGTGAATGGATTGCTGCGAAGAGCAATAGTCGAGCTCGCGAGGGTTGAGATATCAGAGCAATTAGATTTTAATCGAACACTTTAGCTGCTTATTTAACATAAAATCGAAATTTATTCTATGATCAAGACACTAGCAAGTAGTACTCACTTCACCTAACAAACATGACTGAAACACTGTAAGAAGAAATTAAATCCTAACAATAATAAGAAGACAAAGCAAAAACAAAAAAACAAAAAAACAAGCAAGCTACTTTATTACCGTTGGATTAGTTCATAATCTATTACGATTATGGAGCCTCCGATTTCACGGGCCCCGCGGTTCCATTATGAACGTAAAGACTGTTGGCAACCACCGAGTCCGTAACCAATCCCACGTCCACGTCGTCGTCGAAGTTCAACGACCCTCTTAGCTTACGATTCCTGAAAAATATACACATATATATAAAACGCGGAAGTTGAGTTGTTAACCTCAGATGAATGAATGACTAAAATACCCATTCAGGCGAGTGTTTATGGCCGACAGATCCTTCGAAGGGCTCTGATAGGCGCGCGTACTTTCTCCCACGCAAGCGTAGTAGCTTTTCGAGCTATTAGAAACCAATGCATCCATCTAAATCCAAGGCTCAGTTTTATTATTAGGAGGAGAGTCATTTCTTACGCTGTAAGAATAAACTCTGCGTTACGTTAAATGTTATTACCTTGGAAGAGCGCAGTGGAGAAACGTAAACGTTGTGCACTGCAGATACTTTCTTCGGCGACATATCGGGAAGGTTAGGAAATGGAGATGGCTTTGGTGAGGAAGGACTCGGGCCTGATAGGATACAAATAGGTGTGTGAAGAACGATGCCCAAATTCGAAAACGTGATATTTTTTCTGCTAATTTGTCGTTTTGAATTAAGAGAAGCACTGACTGACCGTCGACGTGACTCTTGGACTTAGATCCCTGAGAACTGACTTCGGGGGCAAACTCGACGAGGAGAGGTTTCACACAAGGAATGAAAACTTCGTTGTAGAATGTGATGATATCGACATGGTCCGGCCCATTTTTCTGTTTTTTGAAATGTTTAGTTACAGTGGAGTCGAATAAGTAGAGGATGAAGGGAAAGTAACATACCGCTTGACGCCGGCCAACGTAGACGTTGCGAAAGACTTGTTGTTTGCAGTGGGGCTGTTTTCGGTAGTTGAAAATGATTTCCTTGAAGGTGAGGTTCAACTGGGAAATCTGCAATATGGTACATAATTGGTACAGGGGAGATGGAAGGTCAATATAAAGCATTCTTATACTAAGACTAAGAGTAGACCTTAGCAATTCCATAGAGGCAGCAGAGTATCATTTGATCGATGTGTCTGCAGAAGAAAAGATTCGTTCGCTGACTGAGAATCTTTAGGAAGAGACCGTACACAGAGTCTCTTATCTGTTGCGAGAGCTGTAGCCTTTCGACCATGCCGTTGATTCTAACAGCAGCCAGCTTTAGAATCTAAATATCAAAGGAAAAAAATGTTGGAACCAAAAAATGTCGGTGTAAAAAGTACACACACAACGATGCTGCATGATTGAGCAAATTCAGTAATTAATAGAAACTACTACCAACTTGGATGTCTTCCCAACATAAGTCAGTCATATCACAAATCACTACGTTAGCAAAATGATTTTTAAATCTATTGTGTTCATTTAAAATACCTTACTGAAGAACACATTGATAGCTGTTTCTGCACAAGTCTCTCCTCCACCACCTGGATGTGGTCTATTCGGACTGTAGAGAAAGTTGAAAAATGAGATGATAAAATATTGAAAGGAAACGAGGAACCTTAACTGGTAATATAGAGTAAATAAAAACATAAATTGAATGAACTTTCAGTCTAAAAAGGTTTCCAATTCCAATACCTGGCAAATGCAGACTGCAAGACAGGTTGTGGAAACTTAGATTTGAGATTGCTATTAAGGGAGAAAAAACGTTCCTTCACGGGTGAAGTGAAGGGATTCCGCTCAACTATTGCGCTTCGGTACTCTGTGCATACTCTTTTGGGTGACCGTATATCCCCATTCTGACCTGAGGAAATATTATATTTCAACCATCAAGAGGTTTAAACAATGAGCTTTAAGTTGAAAAAGATTGTTTTCACAGAATGTAAGGCAGACAGAAAAATGATAATGCATACCATATCGCTCGTGCTTGAGCGTTGATTGAATAGGTTGCGAGACACCACATGATTTGTCAATGAGCACCGCGATCGCATCCAAGGATGGCATAGGTTCTGCTAACAAGCCAAGGCGAGTAATTTCTGCAGAAAGGGTAGGTCTTGCTACAACCAAGGAATTGTACATGGAAGACCCTTTCTCCCAAACCATGCTATCCAGCAATCGTTCTTCTAAAGAATTTAGGTGCCTTCGAAGTTCTCGCGGGAGAGTTTCTTCGTGCCTGACGAAACTCTCTATCACTTTACTGAGATCAAATGCTGTTATTCCAGTTTTCTCCAACACGGTCGGGAATAGCATAGTCACAGTTTTATGTGTGGCGAGAACAATTTCCGAAGAGCAGGCAAGCATGCAGCGGTGGAACCTTTCGCTCGTCAACAAAGACGTCAAGTTGGTTGCATTCAAGATCTGCGACTCAGCACTACACATCGCTTTTAAAACCCTAAAATAAAGCTTCATCGCTTCAAGGCGGCGCTGTTCGGCCCAAATGTTGTCCATGAAGCACGGATTTTGACCTGGGCCATTACTAGGAAAGATGGTCTTGAGCATTATCTGTGCCCTTTTCATGACATCAGCCGTAACATCCCTATCACATGACACGAGAAATTTCTCCAGCTCTGCCGAGGGCGTAGATGAAAGAGGAGCAATAACCGTTCTCAACCATTTTGCAGTATTCATAGCTGTGCTAACAGGCGTTGCTAACATCTTGGGCATGCCATTAACGCCTGCAACATTATTTGAATGGCCGCTGGGAGAGCGGAAAGGAGACCGTGGGCTTGTGACTGTCTTTGTCGGGGAGGATATGAGATCAAGTTTCCTCTGTGTCCATAATAAATATAAGCACTTCTTAAGCAATTGCAACTTTCAGGAGAAAATAGAACTTTTTGGTATTTATAAATATAAACCCACCTTAGCCCCATTTCCATTTATATGTACAGCACCCCCAGATAAGCTCCCTGAAGCAAGCAAGCTGTCCTTCTCATTGATAAAAATCCTCTCATCCAACTCGTGGTTACTGTGAGTCACAGCTTCGTAATCCTTATCTAACAGGTCTATAGTAGTTGATAAAGATGATTCATCCATCAAATCGTCAAAGTGAACCAACCCATCTGCAGTTGCAAGGTGACTATGCTAAAATCAAGCACAAACTAAGGAAAACAAGTGCAGTGGAGGGAACATCACAAATCGTATAGAGATGATAAGACTGACCTGTAACAATGTTATCCAAATTTTTTATTTTACATTCAGAAGTCACGCAAGGATTTTTGTTCAGTAATTCGGTAATCAAATTGTTTACTTCCACAAAAGCATCCCTCAGAACATCGTCAGATGTCTCGTACATATTACAAAGGGATGCGAGTAGGTCAACTGCTGCACCGTTCTTCACTGTGGACAAAATACAACACCAGGTGGAAAATCACATCAAGAGACACATTGACTAGGTTACAGCTTCATTATTATTATAAACTGAGGAAAGACATTACCAATGCGCTCGGAATCGACAAGATTTACATTCCTAAATCGAGCAGGGATATGTATGAAGAGTACAGCCTGTAAAAAGTTAGATTAAGCATCAATAAATGCATGCAACATAAATAATTGTATAACTTGCATGGGTAAATTATAGAAACAATAAATGTGATAGGATGATTCTATTATTTTATTTGTAAAAATCTACTGACCAGTACGGAAACTAGACCATGGGTACATGTTACAAGGTCCTTGCGCATGGAAAACTTGTGTTCACGGAGAGCCAGGAATAGTAACCATCCAAAACGATATGCGTCTGATCTGTACGCAGAGTCTTTCTCATCCATGGAATCCATATGCACAAAAAGCTCCTGATATGCACGCTGGTATTTCCTGAAAAAAAAAACAAGTAACAATCCATAATCTGCTGAGAAGGAGAGAATGGATCAATATATAAACTCACTTGCTCAACACGGTTAAGTGCACAAAATTGGCTTGTGATTCCTTAGCCTGATTAAAGAAATACAAAATGAGGCACAACAAAAAGTAAATGCAGAATAAAGTAGCATATTCAAGTTGTCAAGATACATGAACGTCCTTCTAGTACCTCCAGCCTCTTCGCCCAATCCTCACCATACAAATTACTTAAAGTAGGACCAACTTTCAGTAAGTACTGCTGAAATTCCTTGTAAAAATCAACAATGCTGCAAAGAATAAATTTCCAATAAGAGACAGCCTTTTGCAGATCAACATGCTAATTGCTAAAGGAACAGAGAAATACTTAAGCCTGGCTGCTCTTAGAATCCGACATAAACTCAGACCAATTTCTTCGGTGCCAATATTTCCACTAAGCCTTCTAACGGAGTATAGGGTAAATGCAAACCAATATCGCTCTGCTTCATCCAGCTGATCACAAAAGGAATATCCAAAATTATAACCGTCGAAAGTTCTTTTTTTCTTCGCATGTTAAAGATTTATAAACTGAAAGGGTAGCACATACCGTCGCAGCGCCAATAGCCCCCAAATTAGTAAAGATAAGATTCACGTTATCGTTAAACAACTTTGTCGCTTCCTCCATAAAGTTGCCCTCATCCAACTGTAGATCATTCTGGTATTCCGGTAACATAAAGCCAATCAACCATCAAATTTGAAAAGAATCTCATAGATGGTGAAATCTGATTTACATTGATGGAATAATTTTCACACAAAACATTAAACTTGAATTACTTTTCACATTATCTACAAGAGAAACCAAAAGAATGCAATGATTCTAAATAAAAACATTTTAACACACCCATAAACGAAATGAACTTTAGTCAAAACAAGATTTTCCAAATTCAACCTTCAAACCCATGCGTCAATTCTCAACTTTAGACAACATAAATTACAGAACTTTGCGTTCATAAATATTTCAAAAGCAGCTACCCAGCCAAATCAAAACCAGCAGGAGACAACAAAAAGCGCCCCAGAAGACCAACCTATAACCAAAATTAAACGCATTTCCTGACCCCAAATAACGCAATTGAAGGAAAAAGATCACTAGAAAAGCTGCATAACGACCATATATACAGAAAACGGCTAAAAAAATGAAACCTTGCAAAATTGAGCAAACCGAGCCGCCACGGAGCTCCCACTTTCAGATTCCGTGCGCTGAGGTGTTGAAATCTTGATCACCTCCTCCATAGGTCTCAGATCTCTGATCTATTCAACCAAAGGTTTCCATACAATTCTCAATTACAAACAAATATTCAAAAACAACACAGCAGCTGAGGAAAGCAAACAAACGAACGGAATTGAAATTAATTAGGGCAAACGAACATGGAAAAATCCAACTGGAGCTTATTTGTATATATGCCTTTGCCTCCTCAGCTCTTATCTTGTGTGTAGAGAGAGAAAGTAAAGTGGGTGAGGGGTTTTGTGAGCAGTGTAGTATAATATTATTTATTATTCTTATTTAGGGATTAGGGCGAATATATATAAAACCCTTTTTTAAGCGCGGGAAAATATGGTACGGAATGGAACATGCATGACATAGCCCACACACATACATACACAAGCACCAATGATGTTTAAACACGTGTCCTCTTTAGGTCGTCCTTACCGCCAAATTTGTTACCGCGCGCTCAACGTAAAGGTGGCTGACGTGTAAGTGCAAATTCTATCCCAAATAAATTCCTTTTATTAGAATATTTATTTATTTTTTAATATAATAAAAACAAACATTTCTAGATGTTTATCCCAAACTTAAATTGCCATGTTACTATACTATTACCATCCAAAAAAAAAAAAATCAGTTTTCAGGTCTACTCAGTAAGAGTCCATCTATTCGTGTATTATGAAATTTATGTTGCACAGTATAAATTGCCAATTCCAATTTTAAAATATAAAACAAAAATCAAATTTCCAATTCCACAAAAAATATGTAAAAGGAAGAACCCGTAGGAAATACATAAATGAAAAAAATAGGCATGAAACATAAAATTATATATTTAATTTTCGTAATAATAGGCGTTTGATCGTGGTTTAATGAAAATTATTAATTTTAGGTAATTAAGCAGAAAAAAATAAAGAAAGAAAAACATAACCAAATGGGCCTCTTTTTTATTGGGCCTAACAAATATCCTTGTTTTCCATGGCCCAAGTTATAAATAATATGCTAATCAAGAAATTCACCAGTTTCTCTATCCATATTACATCGTCTTTCAGTTCACAGAAACCTTTGTCTTCTATATCACATTCATGGCAGCTAATACTGCAACTCAACTACGCATGTTTCAGTTAGCATCGGCCCATCCTTGTCGAAAGCTACTACGCAACCACAGTTCTCTGCTTAAACCGAGCTGCACCGTTATGGGATTACGATGTCGAGCAGTTACATGCCGCTCGTATTCGCGCGATAGTGCCTTTAGTTTGAAGTCGGATGATGGCTCCGTGAATGAAGACGATGATGTTATGTCGCTATTGCAGGTTAATTGTTTTTCTCTTGTGCTGAGACCTTTATCCTTTTGCAGCGTGCTTGTATGTGGACTACGTTTATGTGAAAAGTCCTGTGAGAGTAGTCGAGATTGTGACGTCACAACGTCTATATTTATCTGGCAAATACGTATGCCAGATTTTTCCTGAAGATTTGCGCGAAGGTCTATTGGGGTACTCCAAGTTGGATCAACTTCTAGAGGTAATGAAATGTTTTTGTTTGCATATGAGTATCATGGGGCATCATCGTTTCGGAGTATCATGTGAATTCTTTTCTTAAATCTGAGTTAGATCAACGATTTGAGTGTCCATAGGTGACAATGGATCTTGGGCGGCTGCCCCAAGCACATTATATAGGCAATCCTTGTAGGCTAACCATAAGGAAAAGAGAGGTATTTGTCTTCTGTTTAGAAACAATGCCTATGCCCAACATGTGATGAAATATCGCCTGTTTTTTCTTATGTTTTAGCAAAGCGTCTTTGACAGGTATCGAACGAAGAACTTGAATATGCATATAATGCACTAGGAGAACTTGGAGGTGACAATAGAGCTGGCATTGCTGGTACTCTGCATCGTATATCTGCTATCAAGAATAAGTATGGGAAAGTTATTGGCTTGACTTGTAGAGTAGGCAGACCTGTAAGTGAGCAGATAGATATGGTCCGTGATTTGCTCGAGTATGGCAAAAGCATCTTGTTCCTAGGGAGGTAAGTGGAGAACATTTTCACGTCAAAAAGAATTTGAAGTAATCTGAAGATTAATCAACTTAAGATCTTGACTGTTCTTTTTTCTATTAATGTTTCTCGAATAAGCAGGCCTGGAGTTGGAAAGACTACGGTGATGCGAGGAATAGCACGTGTCATGTCAGAAGAGCTTCTCAAAAGAGTGGTTAAGTACTTCAATCACTCGAAAGTTGACACTAATAGTTCATCATTTCTCCTTACAAGACACAAACTGATCTTACATTTTCCAATCAGTAGGTCATTGTGGACACAAGCAATGAAATAGGTGGCGATGGCGATGTTCCACACCCAGCAATTGGTAATGCACGTAGGTTACAAGTTCCCGAACCTTCGATGCAGTACAAGGTGATGATCGAGGCCGTAGAAAATCACATGCCTGAGGTGATTATAGTTGATGAGATAGGGACCGATGCTGAAGTTCACGCTTGCCGTACAATCGCAGAGAGAGGCGTAATGCTCATTGGCAGTGCTCATGGCAACTACCTGAAAGATGTTATAAAAAATCCCACTTTGTCTGATTTGGTGAGGTTCCAATTCAGTTCATGATACAGTGACTGATACTTTCTTTCTAGTTATATTGGAACTACAGGGAAAATGTAAGAATGTCTGTTTATGGTTCTTCTGATGTTATTGCAGATCGGTGGACTTAAATCGGTGATCTTGAGCGATTGGGCTGCTAAGACCAGAAATGGCAAGAAAAGCATTCTTGAAAGAAGAGCTGCTCCAACTTTCCCTTTTTTGATCGAAATGAGGCAAAGGCATTACTGGGTTGCTCATCGGGTAAGCCTGATCAGCTTTTCCATCATAAATCAAAATCCCATATCTCTTCTTTTATGTCTTTGTACTCAGTATTATCCTGTTACCTTACATGTGTCTTCTCATTCTTAGTTATTCATCTTATCTTTCTCTTTTTGCACTTTTCAGACTGATAGGAGTGTGGATCAGCTTCTTCGTGGGAAAAAACCGTTGGTCGAGGTAATTTATACATCGTTACGTTCGAAATCTGAAACTTTGGAAGCATAATTAATTGCATTCGTGTACTTCAGGTGAGGAGCAGGGATAAGCAGTTCAATGTTGTGATTGAGAGATGGAAACTAGAGAGCTCAGAACTCACATGAACAACTCCTCTGTTTCAAGAACCATGTAAAACCGTAAATGTAAGAATAATTAATTAGTAGAATTCAGATTCTATTTTTTACCTTGACAATGTAGATGGTAAATCGAATTAACTGGGAATAACATATTACACCATGAAGGTAAGATTTGTACATAATAATACATTATAATCGTAGAGAGACATCAGTTACTATTTTCGTTACAAGCTCCATTGTAACGTTTTTCACCTTCTCAACCTTGGTTTAGTAAGAAATGAATCTCCATGATTTGGCAAATGTCAGCCAATCACATAAATATGATATGTCTTTCCATTTCTTGTCAAGTATCATTTACACATGTTTATGTTTCAGACATCATATGATTTCCTGATATGATAGTCCTCATCCAAAATCCTCATTATATAATTAAGCACATTCTATCATTTCACGATATAAAAACCCATCACACCACACTTTGTGAATTTCATCTCTTAAATCTTGGAAACTAACAAGAATCGCCAGACTATGGCATTAGGAAGATGAAATAGTAAGATATGCATGCTTTTTCATGAACTCGTGACAGAGGAAAATAGTTGTTTTTTTTCTTTTAAGTATGTGATCTATCCCTGTGTATATTACACTATATCTCTCTACAAATCGAAACAGATAACTGCAAGAATTAGGTACATGGCGCTTTGTCAGTGGCATAACCATCACGAAAGCAGCCCAGTCGAAAACACAAACAACCCAGACGGAGTTGTCATAGTATTGGGCACTTACGTCCATTGCGATGGATGTAGAAACAAAATCCTCAGATCCCTCCGAGGATACGAAGGTATTTTTCTTTTGTCTGAAAACTTCTGTACAAATTGTTAGGGATCTTTGCTGATTTTCTTGCTAGTACATTAGGCGTCGAGTTGGTCGAAATCGATGCCAAGAGTCACAAGGTGACGGTGAAAGGCAAGAAAGCAGATCCCAACAAAGTAGCCGAGAGGTTAAGGAAGAAGAGTGGGAAGCACGTCGAACTCATCTCTCCCAAGCCTACTACTACGATCGTAGCAGTTAAAAGAGAGGAGCCAAAACCCATGGTAAATCCCTGTTCTTACACGTGTTATTTGGTCTGCAAAGTTTATCCTAAACGAACGATCGCTTGCCAAATTTTACAGCCCGACGTGATCGATGTAGTGTTGAAGGTGTACATGCACTGCGAGGGCTGTGCGAAAGAGGTGAAACGTTGCATCCATGAAATGGAAGGTGTGTCCGTGTATATATGGATACTTGTCTCTAATACGATTGTCTGAATTTCGAGCCAATATTTGTACTTAAAGGAGTTCGAACTGTGGATTTAGACAAGGAAAAGAACTTAGTAAACGTAAAAGGAACGATGGATCCAAAGAAGCTCGTGGAGTTCGTCAGGAAACGAGGTGGTAAGCACGCAGAGATTGTAAAGCAGAGCATCACAGAAGACAGCAAAAATAATGAGTGCAACAATAGTACTAATTCTTGTGATCATCACCATCCTCAAGAACTAGTATTTGGCCCTCGGCTGTTTAGCGACGAAAATCCTTATTCTTGTGCAGTGATGTAACTAATATCGTCCTTATTACAGTGTCGTTGTAAGAAGAGCAAAAGAATGAAATAAACAAAACAACTGTATTTAAAATAACGTCTTCTCTTACAAATATGTTGTAGCAATACATCATTAGCATCGAGGAAAGGAAGCTACGAAAATACAGAAATTATGTAAAGGGGAAAGAAACACAAATACCAAAAGACTCGATCTTTTCCTCCTTAAGAACAAGCACTCTTCTTCTTGCTGTTCTTGATCTTTCTCAGCCTTTCACAGACAAAAACCTTCTCCAACAACTCCACGCGATGAGCCAATGCAGTGATAATCTTCGACTGAGACTCGTTCTTCTCACACAGATCGGTCAACATCTTCATCATCTTTGCATTGTCTCCCATGATTCGTTCCAACAACTCGCGATCTTCCATCTTTCTGCTGGGATCGTCCTCCTCGAGATTCGATTCATCGTCTTTCTTCTGATGATGATCAAGATTATCGGAATCGCCCTTCATGATGACATCACAGATTACATCATCAGCCTTCCTCTCCTCACTGTCTTCGTCGCCGAAAACACATACCTCTGTATTACTTGAATCTGCTTGAGGACAACAAGTCGAATCCCAGGTTTCATCATCCCCTCCACATGTCTGCAAATCCCTGATTTCATCTTCGCCTCTAAATGTCTCCGTTGAATCAATGGCAGGTGGAATTTCGGAACAATTCTTGGAATTTACAGAGCAAACCTCCAAATCTGATCTACCATCCTCAATGGCAGCATCGTCTCCTTCAAGATTCCTATCAGCGACGTCATCAGGTTCTCTAGCGATTTCACCATCCTTCGATTCTGCATTTTCTCGGTTGCGATCGGTTTCATCATCCTTCGATTCGGAATTTTCTAGGTTGCCACCAGTGCTAGCAGAAATCGAATCGATTAGCTCCTGCAACGCAATCACCCTCCTTGTCACAGCCTTTCGGTAAGCCCTAACCCCCAAATCGAATCCCTTGACGGAATCGAGCTTGAAAAGCAGAGACATCAGCCCTTCGATCAACCTCAACCTCTCCTTCCCATCGCCGCGCACCATCTCCAAGCCGCCGTCCTTCCTCAGCTTAGCTTCAACCTCGTCCACGTGGCTTCCGATCTCCCTAATCTTCTCCACGCACTTCCTGACCAAATATCCCCTGAAAACCTTCTGTATTTTCAGCGCCGAAGCCGAACGGTCCCCTTCCTCCGACCCGACGAATCGGATCGGAATCTGAACTACTTTCGGAGCACGTTTCTGCTGTGTCGGGTCGGAGCGGCGATCGGGCACGGCGTATGGGTAATGACGGCGGTTGAAGCCGGGTTGGTAGGAAAATCGGCGATCGTTGTAGAACGGATCCATTTGTTGTTGATGGCAGGAAACAGATATTAGAAACTCTGAGATATTTCTTTGCTTTGAGCTTTTTGCTTCAGATTTTTTCGATGTTTGATGATCTGAAAGAGGTGAAAGGCGAGACGCTTTATATAGGTTGCGGGAAACGTAGGATATTTTCTCGAACTATATCGAGAGTTTCTCTTTCGTTGTGGACAAAGGACTTTTTCGTAATTAAGCATAGTCTAGATGGTTGTGGAGACTTCTGTAATAACATAAGTCGAGAATTATGATTTTTCTAAGAAATATTAAAACTATTTATTCTAGCTTCTAGTTAATCTCTCATGTGTCACTGTCATGTGTATCATTGCAAGTCCACGCATCTCAATTATTTAATCAACAATAAATAAAACTCAAATTTATGGTTAATATCAGACATCACTTACTTGGTCATAGTATAGTCGAACTAAAACAAAACAATTTAAACTAATAGAGCTAAAACAAGACCAAGAGAGATCTTTTTTTATTTATCTAAAACTTGCGCGAACCTATTACACTCACCAAATAGTAATAACACCAATAATAACAAGCCAATTCTTTATGCGTCAAGTCAACGACAAGAGTTGGGTATTTTTCATTCTGGGCATTGGTAGGTAAGAATTAATTGAAAAGACCGCAAAACACTAAACGTACTTTTTTACTTAAAAAACAACAATTAACACAATTGTGGCTTATCCCCCTCGATCATCATAAACGGCCAAACTCGCACTCTTTCCCTTCCTTCGCACACACCAAAACCTTAAATTAATACGTCCTAATTCATTATGTAATAAAAAGCGAAAACTAATTTTACAAAACAAAGCCTCGCTCGTTAATTAATTAAAAATCAGTCATCATCATCAAAGCCAAAGCGCACCAGCTTCCTTCAAAAGAGGAACCAAAGTCCCATTAATATGCGACGCCATGACCCTATCCATGGCTCCGATGAGCTTCCCGCCGACGAACACCACCGGCACGGCGGCGGCGCCGCCGCCGAGGAGCCTGGAAAGAGCCCTCTCCACGTCGTGTCCCCTAGGATCTTGGTCGATCTCGTACACGGTGGGGCTCACGCCCATGCCGCAGAAAAGCCTCTTCACGGCGTGGCACATGCAGCAAGTGCTTACGCTGAATATAACCACCGCGCCGGCGCCGGCCATTCGCACCACCGTCTCCATCTGGTCCGCCGCCTCCGCCCTGACGGCGACGGCGCCGGCGGAGTAGTAGGAGGAGTCTGACGACGATTGGTGATACGATTGCATGCTGCTCATTGTGTGATTCTTTGATGGTTCGCTCTCCTTCTCTCCTTTTCTTGAAACTTGAAGAATATATGTGTGTGTGTAAATATATATGTATTTATATGTAGTGTTTTCGTATGAGGATTTTATTTTTGTCAACTTTGGGATGATGTGTGAGAAGGAGAACGATGAGGGGATTATATATAGGCCGGAGATGTGAAGGGGGCTCTTTATCGTTTTTCTCTTCTATTGTCTCAACGCATGGGCATTGTCCGCATTAAAAGGGTTGCAATAATTAAATAAAATATTGGCTTCGAAATTAAATGCCAAGGCTTTAATTCCGCGCCTTATTGCCACAATAATACTTTGGCTAGGTATGGTGACGTGTCGTTTAATTTTTGGGAAATTCTATTGGCACCCCCCTAAATTCTATTTACACCCCCTATTAATTATCATACTATTCATTACTCTCTTTTAAGTTCATTTATTACTTCTATATTACATCTGCTCTTTATTATATTTAGATTGAAAAATTAAACTAACGACAATATTAAATTATCTCAGTTCCTTAATTTTTTTTTATCTCAGCTCTATTAAATATCAAAAATTAAATTTAATTGATATTATCGAACTTTTTTACGTGAGCTTTGTAATTGTGATACTTTTTCTTTTGTTGGTTTAGAACTTATAGTATTTAGATGTGCCTATTTATATATTATTATGATTACTATTGGCAAAAAATGCATAAGAAAAACATTACGTTACATCAAGAAATAACAACATACTTGTATATATGTTATTATTATAGGAACTTCAAATGGGATTTTCATTCTATTTGTATAAATAATAAGAAACATCAATATCATATGAATTTTACATAAAGTAATTTAAATATTATTATAGTTAATTTAAGAATATTAATCTAAATTACTTATAAAATGTAAATTAAAATATAAAAATAAATTAAAACAAACGGCTGATTTGTAACGAATGTATTAATCTGCAAGAGCAATTTAATGCTTGTTAATAATTACATGAAAGTTATAAATATCACCTGAAATTTATAAATTTAATTAGTTTTTACAAATTTGAGGTACTTTTCACTCCTAGGGTGGGTGTTAATCAATGTTGAAACATTATGTAGAGCAAATTTACGAATTCCAAGGTTTTTTTCACCCCATGAGGGGGTGCGAATAGCAACACCCTTAATTTTTTTATTCCTATTAATTTTTATCTATGGTAATAGACAGGGTTTTGTCTAGTTTATGTTCGCGCGACGGCTGAGGTATAAATACTTTGTCGATTTATTTTGATAATAATTTAATGATCTTAAACATGGTAACAAAACAACGGACCATAGCATAATAACATGTAGCAGTGATGCTTCCAACTGTCTGAGGTAAATGTTGTTACGAAATGGACATCTTAATGTAATTGGAAATGACTGTGAGGATAAATGGAACGCAAGTGGAAAACCCCATTTTGACTTGGGGTAAAAAACTACTGACGAGGTAGAATTTATTACTGTGGTAAAAACAGGGGTTATAACCTCTCAATCTATAAAGGAGAAAATACTCACTATCTCTCTTTATAGTCGGAGCAGATACCGAACAAACCCTCTGTTTTTTTTCTTTTCTACTTCTATCTTATTTTCTCTCTAATTTTATGATACAATTTACAACATTACATGACATGTATTTATAGGCAAACTCTAGCATGCCAAATCACATAGCACTCCATTGTAATAATTTTATTTTTTTTCATTTACCACATGTTTAGCACTCCAATATGATAATTTTATTTTTTTCATTTACCACATGTTAAGGATACTTAGGTTAACATAGGTCAGATATTATTGCAATCGATTGGGAAATTGATAAATATTTTCTTACTTATGATTTTAATTTATGATGTGGAAAGTACCTTTTTTATTATGGCCCGTGTTGTAATTGATACGCAGACCTCGCCTCGCTTTAATGGTTATGCTCATTTTGTTACTTACTCTATGTAGGCTTCACTATATAGATCTTATAATTTATACTTCCATGTGATATAATGGTCGCCTATACATTTATTGAATAATAAATTGTCTCCTTTTTTTTTTCAATAGTCGTGGTACTACTCAAAAATCAAAATGATTAGCCGTGGAATTTATATCTACGATACGAACTGGTGTATAATGAACGTTTCATTGAATAATCCAATGTTTATTTTTCGGACATTAGCTGTCAGTCTCATGCGATTCTTTTTTAAAACTTGCCAGGCCGAAATAGGGAAAAAAAAAACATTTAATTTCAAAGAAGGTAATAACTTAATTTTTTTTTCTTAATAAGAAATTCTCGACTTTGAAAACGACGACTCATCCCTTATCGACGTCATCGCATCAAATATTTACTATAATTAGGTCTCCATTCGCACGTGATGTGAGCACGTGTCACGGATTAAAGGAAGTTAGCAAGAAAAAAATATGATTTTACGACGAGATTTTTCACAAAAATGAATAATTCCGTATTCAATTGAAAAATTCGTACTTTGGTCCGTTAAAGAAGGGACAAATGCGTAATTCCGAGGTTGGTAATGGTCGCGCGTGCCATTGGTCAGCGGCAGGCAACGGCTGAGCGAGTCGGCGGCGATTGTACGGAAACTACGCCGTGGTTCAATTTTCCGACAACAATCTAAGCTCTGCAAAAAGTTCAAGTCACTGTTCCCTTGCCAAAATTTACGTATGTAAATAATTTTTTTTAATTAAAACAAAAATTCTTTTGAGAAAGACGACGCATTACGACGTGGGGAATTCAGACTTGTGTGGGTTGACTGAAAATATAATAATATGTAATTTTAAATGTGGATAAAATAATGTCTTTAGATAAGCCAAGTAATAAATCATATTGGGCATGCACATTGATGAAGTGACGAGAAAAATCAATAGCCAAACAACAATGAAACTTAGAATTTAATTATTCATTACTACGTCATCATGTCATGGCCACACTAATGTTGGTGGTGGTGGTTATATTATTTATACGTCCATCCTATTTATTATCGATCTAAACTATTGAGTTGAATTTACCAATAAATGATAGCTCCCTTTGCATTTCATAAAAGGAGAATGTGCATTAAATGAATGGATATGATATGATCTGACGATTAAACTATGGTAGCCTCTGTCTTCTTTATATTTCTTCGTAGTAATTTGCAATTAATTCTCGGAGGCTAAAATTGCGAGCTACCTACCATTTGTCATGGAACTTTCTAAAGTAATTAAGTTTGTAACTACATAATTTATTAGGTTCACTATTATTGTCATTTTTCAATTTAATCGGTTCACTTATGGCGGAAAGAAATCGAAATTTGTGGACTACATTTCTATTGTAATACAACGATATATTCGTAGATTAAAAAGATTATAAGATAATATACAACTTAAAAGCCCAATATTCTGAAAGCCCAAATAAAACTGACTGAAGCCCAATTAGGATTTGAGTGCTAATATTATTCAAAGTACAAAAGTAAGACATAATTTGGTTGAACCTCAATGGGCAATGTATGACAACTTTGAGCGAGAAAATAAATAAAGAATGGGCCATCATTACATATTTGGAATGACATAATAAAAAATGTAGTTATTTTATGCGGTAATATGATACGGCGCGTGTAATAATTCGTTTAACTTATTGGTATTTGAAAATGGTAATATATATCATATTGTACTCATTGACTTCGAATCACCTCTTAAAAAAATATTTAGTTATAATATATGTAATGTAACGTCCATGTGAAATCGAATCGTACAGCAATGAATGATGTTGAAAAGCAAAAAAAAAAATGAAAGAAAAAAAGTTTACATGGTATTTGAGGTTCGTGGTGGTACGCATGTAATGAAGAAACAAAAAGATGAGAAAATACGGCTCAAAAGGGACTATAATAGCACGTTAAAAGTTAACCCATATAGGTATTAATTAATAATTAATTAGAATAGAATTTAGTAATTATTTTATGGTTTGACGTTTGTGTCTTTAACATCCACACGCAAACGCCTTTGACTTCGAAAAACAAACATAATAAATCAAATCAATACAAATATGTGTGATTAAAATTTAAATCAGCGTAATTTCTTTTGTTCGTTTGTTTTTCCGTTTTCACGTTTTACACAACAAAAATGGGTAACTATTGTTATAGAATTTTCAAAGAAATAAAGAAATTCAAACTCTACGAATATTTGAATCTCCGACTATAAATGTTTAATGTTGTAATTTCAAATTGATTACACTATGAGCAATGATAACAATGTTAAACACGATATATGTATGACGCGATATATTTCACTGACACGTAAAATGTCATGTAAGGCGTCAATATGTCACATCAGCATCCGAAATATCGATTAATGACACCTAGAAGGTGTTATTTAAGTCGACATAACCTTAGATGTCGATGCAGGATGTTGACATGGCACGAATCGGTGCCACATCAAGAGGTGTCCACATAAGGTGCTCACGCACCATAAAATTCCTCTAGGTGTATATATATATTAAGAAATTCGATTCGAATATTGTTTGCGAGTTTCCCTTCTCCTCACGAAACCAAACACCATACGACTTGTCAATACCCAAAAGATATCAAATTCAGACATAAATCAAAAACCTCCCACCGTATCAAACTATGAAATGCCCAAAATACCCCGTTCTCTTTTTATTACTTATATGACGTTATAATGATTACCCAATTTCTGGGATGAATAATAATTACAGTGGCTATAAAGATTTCTATTTTTCTATTAATCGGAAGGATTTCGCTATTGTCTTTCTAGTTTGTATCCCATCTATTCTGCCAATTTTAGGACTGTAATGATGTGTTTCTTCGAATTTAGCAATATGCTTCTCAACTAAAATTGGAAAAATAAAAAGATAAGCTTTTTCAACTATAAACATTTCTGTTTATGTTTCAAATATAAAAATAATGTTAACTATTGATAACAATATTTATTTTGTCCAACTTAAGAAAGTTACAAGGGAAACTTCACTTTAATCTCTATTAGGCAAATTTTCTATCACATAACTTCCTTGTCAGAAAAATATATCACTTAACTCTCCGATTTACTGTTTGTACCAATTCCTTCAATCACAATGTACCTTTCTATGTTTGTATTGTGTACCACAATATGTTGATATACTGTATCTAAATTTGTTCACTATACAAAGATAAAGTATATCAACATATTGTGGTACACAATACAAACATATAAAGGTACATCGTGACTTAAGAATGTAGTACAAACAGTAAATAGGGAGTTAAGTGATATATTTCTTTGACTATGGAGTTAAGTGATAGAAAGTTTGCAAATAGGGATTTAAGTGAACATAAATATATATTCAATAATTCACCCATCATTGATGGGCACCAACGTCTTTTTATTAAAGTGATTTCTTTTTTTCTAAATTAGTGAATACAATAAAGATTTGTAATGGAGACGTTACGTTGAGTTTTGGCCCTTTCTCTCAAATCCAACGTGGATGCCCGTCTTTCAGAGGCACGTGGGACCCATCAGACGCTGTAATGACTATTTTGTCCCTCCGTTAATAGGTTCCATCTTATTGCAATAAGATTAGGTGGATCATAGCAAATTACATGTATTCTCGAATAAAATAATAATATAAATTTTATTCTATTTGCAATAATTAAAAACAAAAACCGTATCATTTGTGCATGCTGCTGCAGCATGCGTGCGTTGTTAGTTGTTACGTACGTCATTTTATTACCACGCAAGCCTTTGATGACTGTACTAAATATAGATATAATATATAATATGTCAATTTGATGTTCGTGCGGATAACACGGGAAAAGCCAAAGTCAAAGGGGCTGGCTACTACCCAAATAATAAATAATATTATAAGATTAATCAAGGGTAGTTTTGGAATTTCGCACGAGACCACCATTAAAGGTGTAGGTGAGATACAGCTACAAATGTTGTACAATGACATAAAGGGTGAAGACGAAGAAGAGAGGTGACTTAACCCTTACGTAGCCGCAACTAGGGTTAGCAAACGAATCGAATCGAGTCGAATACCGCAATATTCTATTCGTATTCGGATAACAGTCGAATACGAATACGAATACTCGAATATTAAGTCGAATCATAAAATCGATTCTTATTCGAATTCGAATATTTTCTCGAATATTCGAATCGAATATCGAATATTTGTATTCAAAGTCATCTTTGATTTTTTATTTAATAAAATATAAACAATATCATATTTAAATATATATTGAATTATAATAAATTATATTTAAACATATATTGAATTATAATAAATTTTATTTAAACATATTGAATTATAGCATATTATTTGTAAATATTTTAGTGAGTTATCATATATTATATGTGATTATATATTAATTATACTATATTTTATGTTATATTATTCGAATCGAATAATTCGGTTAATTTTCGAATCGAATATTGTGATTTCATATTCGTATTCGTATATTTCTCGAATCAGAAAAAATATTCTTATTCGGATTCGTATTCTAAATATTCGAATTCGAATCTTAAAATTTCGAATCGAATCGCGAATCGAACCAAAAAAGTTCGACTCGTTTGCAACCCTAGCCGCAACTCATATTTTCTAGATTTCAATTAAAAATAATTTTTAAAAACAAAAATAGAGAGAGATAAAAATTCAACACTAATATTATTAATCAAGATAGGGACCCAAAAAATTTATATTTGATTGTAACATTTCGTGAACGAATAATTTGGTTTTGGTGCCGACCGGCTATATTAAAATCATGTTACTCCAAAAAAATATGTTAATTAATTCCTCCGAGATTATAAGAAAACATTATAACTTTGGGCACGATATTAACATCTCTCGGCGAAACGATTGATAGATTATATGATGTAATTTCCACATAATTAATGTACATAGTGACGTGAATGAGATGAACTTTGTTAGCCAAATACTTGAAGTATAGAATTAAAAATAAAACAAAATAACTAGAAGTAGACAAACATTACACAAAAGCATAATAGCCCGTCCTATAATGCAAGAGATAGAGCTAGAGAGAGAGAGAGAGTGAGAGAGAGAGAGAGAGAGAGAGAGAGAGAGAGAGAGGAAAAAATGCCTTCTTGTCCTAAAACTTTCGTAGAGGGTTGAAACCAAAATTGCGTCAAAGCAAGGGACATTGAGTCTACTTCACGCCACATAGGTTCCCCCATTTTTCTTTTACTTTCGAAAAAATAATAAATAAATAAATAAAATAACGTAAAAATAAACCCTTTATTGTCCACTATAAAGAAGCCTCACTTTCTCATCCCCCTCCTTACACTACACGCACCCCACGAACCTTTTTCTTTTCTTCCCATATTTCGTTCTTTTTTTTTTTTTTTTTTTTACTTTTCTTTCTTGTTCTTGTACTACTTGCTAAGCGGTTTCTTGTTCTCGTTACCCTCTTTTCTTGTGTACAAACAACTTTTCATCGTACAAATTTACTCTCTAATGTAGATTTAAAAATGGATTATTTATAAAGAGTGGTATAGTGAAGTTCTTTCTTGCAAACTAGCTTTAAGCTTTTTCTCTGTTTAAAAACCATGGAAAGGCCCAACTTCGTCAAGAACGGCGGCGCTTTAAGGTTGCCGCCGGGCTTCAGATTTCACCCCACCGACGAAGAGCTCGTCGTACAATACTTGCAGCGTAAGGTACAATCCCAACCATTGCCGGCGTCAATCATCCCTGAAATTGACGTCTGCAATTCCGATCCTTGGGAATTACCAGGTACTTTTTCGATTCATTGCATCACTCTGTTTTTCGTTCTCCTCTTCTTAAACCTCTGTTCTACAAAAAAAAAAACTGATTTTTTCGACCCGAATTTTTTACAGGCGAATCTGATAGAGAGAGGTACTTCTTCAGCGCCAGGCGGGCCAAGTACCCGAACGGAAGCAGGTCGAATCGGGCGACCGGGTCGGGTTATTGGAAGGCGACGGGTTTGGACAAGAAGATAGTTAGTTCGAAGGGCCATGGAATCGTTGGGCTGAAGAAGACGCTCGTTTTCTACAGAGGGAAGGCTCCGAAGGGTTCGAGGACTGATTGGATCATGCACGAATATCGCCTCCATGGCACTTCTCTTCAAGAATCAGAGAAGGTTTGAGGCCTTTTAGGACAAAAATGGCGGAAGCCCATCGATTGAATCCTGGTTTTGTCTCAGACGATTGCTCTGTTTTGTTTTTTTTGTTATTGCAGGAAGATTGGGTCCTTTGCAGGGTATTTCTGAAGAAGAGAAGCAGCAATAAGAACGGTGAAGCAGAGCATAGTAGGGGGCTGGTTTTCTACGATTTCATGGGCAGGGAAAGGGTCGGGTCGGGTCGGGTTCTTGATGATTCGAACTCGGGTTCAAGTGGGATCACGGATGTTTCGAACAAGGATGATCACGAAGAAAGCAGCAGTTGCAATAACAGCAGCTTTAGATTATATAAGTAAGGGCAACTAATCAACGTCCTTTTTGAAGAGTTTGTAAACTTTTGCTTGGTTATCTTTAGTCCCTTTTTTCTCCCTCGAAATATGGTTTTCATTACAAAATCAACTTCACACCTTAACAATAAGTACTAATCTTGAGGATGTCTACTCTTCGTAAGCTTCATTGGCAGGTAGCTGCTTTTGTTGTGGCTAATATGAATAGAAATGGATGTATGATACGTTATATGAATGATGAGAAAGATTGGATCTTTTTAAGATGGGTAATAAGACATGATAAGATAAGAAATGCCATATTTGGGAGAACAAAAAAAATGGCATCTTTAATTTTTCCAAGAAGTAGAGTTTTATTAAGTTGAAATACACAGCCGTTCAATTTTCTTGCAAGTTCTTCTCATCTCACGTTATATAATATATTCATTGGATGACAATAGCTTAAGAGTTTCAATCCCTTACGACAATCTAAATAGATGTGTATGTAATATACCAATTATACCCTTGACATGTTTGCGTGCAAGAATCGGACATTAAAAAATGTAGGGTAGTGCGAGGACAAAACATTAGTTGAGTTGACTCGACATTTTCTATCATATTTTTTCTTTCTGATGATAAGTTCCTTTTAATGATTGTATGCTCATTGCTTTCTAGAGATAATATTTTAAAATATAGTTCAGGCATTGTCAGAAAAACTTTTAGTTTGAAGGACCCAATTTTTAGAGATAATGATCTAAATTACACAAGTGTTATAAAGTGTATACGAACTGTTATCGGAAGATCGTTTTGCGTCATTTCAGAACAATGAACTGTTATTCCAGAACAATGAAGTGTTACTGAAAGAACAATAAAGTGTTAGCCAATGAGGTGTTGGTCTGGTGGTACGGCAGCCAACACTGAGGTGCTTGGGGGTAATGAGGGAGAGGTCGTGGGTTCGAACCCTCCCATCAACATTTCCTCAAGCCTGTCCCACATGGGCCCACACATGTGCGTTTGAACCGGTCGGCCTGTTTAGCAGGTAGTGGGTCGGCCCTCGGGGTTTACCTGGCCCGCCAGGGTTCCCCGGGTCTCAAAAAAAAAAAAAGTGTTACTGAACAAATCGGGTGCTTAAAGCTAATTTTTATCCTGATAGGGCCTAAATTTAGAATTCAGGCCCTGCCAGGACCAGAACGAAAATTGTCGCTTGAATTAATATAGTATGACAAAAACTGTCATTACTATGTCCCTTTTAGTCATTTTGACTCAACCGTTTTTTTTTTTTAATTTTGATTTGACTTGCTATAGAGAGATGACACTGCATTGGGCCTTATAGCCCAAATATAAAGCCCACATGATAAAGCCCAATAACGATAGCACATTAATTTAAGGGGCTTTCAAAGTAGTTGGGCCAAAATCTATAAGGGAAGCTGTTTAATATATCTCATGTCATAGACTCATAACAAACGAATTTTACAACACCTTTATGTAAGAAAAAAATAAAAAAGAAATTGATGATAGGTTGGATTGGATGGTCTTCGGTGTCAGAAAACAAAATGTCAGTAAGAGTTCAGAATAGATTCCCACATTCGGAAAATTTACGAATTAATTATTATATTATTATTGTCCTTTCTGTTATAAAAATAAAAGGGGCTTTTTCAATTCAGCCCCCATTTAAAAATCGAGTACAGCCCATGTCAGAAAAAAACATCTCCTGAAGCCTGTCTAGACAGGTCTATAATAATATTACAACGAAAAAATTCCGTTTAATTTCTATTTTCTTTCCTTAGGTTTTGAATAGTAGTAATAATGGCAGGACCAAACATGGAAGCAATCGCATCATCCTTGGAAACATCTTTCCAAAACTGTTCCTTAAACACCAATCACCACCGCCAGCAAACCGGCGGCGGCACCGGCGACGGCGCCGACAAGGCAGCTCACGGCGAGGATACGACGGAGCATGGAAGTTCCACCTTGGAGCTAAATTCAGAAGCTATACTTCCCTATTACTGGGAACAATGCCTCGATCTAAAGGTAATAATTAATTAAAACTGAAACAAAACGTTTGACGAAGATATGGACTTTTGTTCTGTCTTCTGTAATAAAAGAACATTCAATGCTTGAAAACCTTAACAAGATCTATACATAAAAACTGCACCTTCTTTTCTTTTTTCTTGAAATAAGAGGATGTAATAAAAGGCTCTTGTAGGTTTGGATCACTTGTAAGGCTCAAAACTAAAAGAAAGTCGATCTATTTTTCGTGCAATAACAGACTGGGGAGATATACCTACATAAATTGGAGAAGTGGGATGAAAGCAAAGGAAGATCCTCGACGAACTATTGCTGGATATTATTATTACTCAGATGATGACGACGAAGATAAAAGCAGCTCTTGTGAAGACAGTGAAGGGTCTTCTTCAGAGGAATCATCGCCATCTTCTTCTTCGAGGGAGCAACGGAATAGCATTAACGTTGTTGTCCAAGAAAATAGCTATCATCATAAAGCAGAAGAGAAGAATGAACAAGACGACGAAAACGTCAGTAATAGTGACGGCGGCGTGCTAGTTGTGGGTGGATGTAAGAGCTGTTTGATGTATTACATGGTTCCTAAACAGCTTGAGATTTGCACGAAATGTCGTGGTAAGCTACTTTACTTTGATCGATTGGTTAATGGCTCATCTTGAAATGTTTATCTTATATATATGATTTTTTTTGTTATGGGACATTTCTGGGCTTTGTATGATTTTTCATTTTTCATGGATGTTCAAGATGGGATGGTGTCGTCTGTGCTGTGAATTCTGATTTTTGGTCAATGAGAGATCATCATTCTTGTTATAAATTCTGTATTTGGGTACACTTGTTGAGATTCTAAGTGGGTTTCGTCCCACATCGGATAATTCAAGCTCTTGAAACTAGTATATATATAAGAGGCTTTCTCCTCCTATCACCAATTGGTTTTAGGAAGGACCCCTCGATTTCTAATATGGTATCAGAGCGAGCTTCCGCTCACCGTCACCCGATTCATATGTCCACGTGTTAGGCCAGTCACGCCACACGTGAGTGGGCGTGTTGAGATTCTAAGTGGGTTTCGTCCCACATCGGATAATTCAAGCTCTTGAAACTAGTATATATATAAGAGGCTTTCTTCTCCTATCACCAATTGGTTTTAGGAAGGACCCCTCGATTTCTAACCCCTCGATTTCTAATAACACTACATATCATAGTGTTGTTTTTTTGTGTCTTTTGAATTGTTATCTTTGTGTAATTTTATTTTAAATGAATAGCTTATTTAAGGGGAAAGAAACCCTAGCCTTGCATCAAATGAAAATTGTCTAATTAATCTCGAGATCTTACTTGTTGGGAAACAAAGCACCAAATAGCTGTTGTAAGAACCTGAAACTTGGGGTAGAAAAACACTTCAACCACTACACAATAAATCCACATTATCCTGAAATAACTAATATAATATGATGCATATTGTAGGCGGTTTTGCGTTGAAAATATGATAATGTTAAGATTGATATGTAGTATTGCTAATACATTAAGGCCAGCTTGAGATATTTATTATATTATTTAATTTTCTTTGATGTTAAATGCGGTGCAAAGTAAACATAATAATTAATAGTTAATGTGCTTGGCTAAATTTCTTGTACAAAAGGCAAGACATGATGTTGCAGTGCTCGAAAGTCAACATTACATTCGTTTCTGCAAAAAAAATAAAATAAAAAATAACATCATGAGTAGTTGACCCGTAAAATGCTAAGGTAAAAAAAGTAGTCAAATAAATCGATGCTTCGTGTTACGAAGTAAATGAAAGATGGGCTTGATTGAGGGATATATTGATGATATATCATTAAATACCAATATCATGATTAATTAGAGCAACTTTTAGTAGATTTGCATGTGATATAACAGTGTTGTAGCTTGTAAGAAAAATAATAGCGAATAATACATATAATGAAAAGAAAGAAACAGTAGCAGTTTTTAACTATTTATATCATACATGTATAAAAGATTTGTCATTTGGGACAAGAAGTAATTCGAAAGTGAGATGACATATGTGGTAAAGTTGTAATCAATATTATAATGGTCCACTTTGAGAGATAGATGTTTGATTGATAAGAAAACATTTTGCTTCAAAGTTCAAATTGCATAACAGGCGAAAGAAAAAGGGTTAATTCCTTATCAGTACCTTTTGAGTTTTCAAATTTCTATTAAATACCCCTCGAATTATTTCTTCCTTATAAGTACCCATTTGAAAATTTCTTCCTGTTCATTACCTAAAAAGGTCTTTTCAGGGTTAAAAAGTCGAAAATACCCCTGTCTCACACTTCAAATTGGACATTTATACCAACTTATTTCGAAATTATACCAGAAATTATAAAAATTATACCATCTGTTTGGTTATCGTACCAGTAAATAACGTTATTATAATTTTATACAGCAAAAATTGGACATTTATACCAACTGATTTCGAAATTATACCAGAAATTGTACAAATTATACCATCTGTTTTGGTTATCGTACAAGTAATTAACGTTTTATAATTTTATACAGCGAATTGGACATTTATACCAAATGAGTTTGAAATTATACCAGAAATTGTAGAAATTATACCATCTGTTTGCGTTATTATACCAGTTATTTTAATTTTATACAGTGAAATTGGACGTTATACCAATTGATTTTGAAATTATACCAGAAATTGTAGAAATTATACCATCTGTTTGTGTTATTATACCAGTTATTTTAGTTTTACAGTGAAATTGGACGTCATACCAACTGATTTTGGAATTATACCAGAAATTGTTGAAATTATACCATATCTTTTCGTTATTATACCAGTTATTTTAATTTTATACAGTAAAATTGGACGTTATACCAACTAATTTTGAAATTATACCACAAATTGTAGAAATTATACCATCTATTTTCGTTATTATACCACTTATTTTAATTTTATACAGTGAAATTGGTGTTGTACCAACTGATTTTACCAACAGAATTGTACACTATATCAATTGGTATAATAATGATAACAGTTGGTATAATTAGAATAACAGTTGGTATAATAATCAATACAGTTGGTATGATGTCTAGTTTAATTTCAGAAAAGGGTATTTTCGTCCGTTTACTTGTTTGAGGTATTAAACACACAACTTTTTCCAGATGGGTACTGATAAGGAAGAGTCAGGAATACTGATAAGGAAGTTTAGTTTCTGACAGGGCCTGAGAAGGAATTTACCCAAAGGAAAAAAGGAATCTTGTACAGAAAAGCCATGCAAAAAGCAGATTCTTTACATCAAAATAAAATTAACCACACATCCATATATACACACATATATATACACATATCAACAGTCCGTTGGTCCTCTCTCTCTCTCTCCCTCAATAACTTTGATGTTTCATGTATGCTTATAGTAATTAAATATAAATATGAGACATAGACATCACATATGTCCATTGTCTTTCCTTCCACCTTTATCTTGCCAACTAATATATAACAACAATAATACTAAAAAAAGGATAAATTAACGGGCCTTAAATTTAGAACACATACGGCCCATCCCATCTGATATCAAATTCACCAATATAAGGATATTATTAGTTTTAGACTTATAATCAGCAATATACCAAACAAAAGAGGAGTGAAAACCCATTACATTAGCAAAACACAAAAATAAACATGAAAGCAACCAAACATCATTGGGACACTTATCGTAAATTAATGATATGATTAAATAACATCAAAAGAGCCATTTTTATTTTTTTTTATTTCTCTATGAAAGCCAACCAGCCATGAAGTTGTTGTTAACACTAGGCCCTGCTCCTCCTCCTGTTACTGCATTAGGCTGATACCTGAAAAATTAATTAAATTTTAATGTTGATCTGTAATTAATTTCTTACAATATATATACATATAAATAAAACTATAAATAGTTTTACCCAATTTGAAGAGTGGGTTCACATTCCAAAGGATGAAAGAACACATCTCCATGATGAGTAGTCAGATGTGTTTGCTGCCTTCCATAATGATCCATTTCTTGGCCAATTGTTTGCCACTGAACACTCAAATGGTTTCCTTCCATCAACTGCAAATTTACTCACATATACATAATATAAGATGACCCATAGGAAAAAAAAAAGCAATTTATTTATTTCCATAATCTCTATATCATCACAGCCATAAATATTCTCAAGTGCTTCTTTTTCTTACCCTTTCTTTCAAGTTGTTGTTAGCTTCATTGAGCGCATGCTCCCTCTTCTGAAGATCAGTGAGCGTGTCCAGCATTACTTGTGTCTGAATAATTAAACCAAGAATGTAATAAAAATATTAATAAAATGATTCACACACACATATATCATATATATATATATATATATATATATATATTAGGAGAGTTACCCTAGTTGATCTGATGAGTTTTAATGACATATTGAGTTGTCCTTCAAGAGTCTCAAGCTCTTTTAGGTTCAAAGGGCCGAGATCTTCGCCAAGAAGGTTCCTGATTATTATTATTACAGAAGAAAGGATTAAAACGCAATTATATGTAATTAATTAGTTAATCAACTTATTTATGTTGGTGTATGATAAGTTATATTTATACTCTCATTCCGAAACAAAATCAAACCTTTGGGAAAGCTGAAGTGATTCGTAGCTTGATCTTAGCTTCAAGTACTCTTGTTGGGTACTCAGTTCCTGTATGAGTAAATGTATATTTGATATTGTCGCTAACTTTGAGATGTTAAAAAAAATATTGATTAATTTTTTTTATCAATCAAAACTCCAAAATCTTCCCATAAAATTATCAAGAATTATTTGGAGAATTATATCCCACTTGATAAATCAGCCCCGAATCATCTCCTAAAATCAAGAATAACGATATATTATCCATATCCTATGTATCGAGGGAAATTGCTTTATAATTTAGGAAATTGAAATCAAGTTTTATCCATATCCTATGTATCGAGGGAAATGCTTATAATTTAGGAAATTGAAATCAAGTTTTCTGACCCGTATAAAATACTACAAGTAAATATATGAGGACAACCTAAAAGGAAGGGATGGCTAAAATCTCGGACAGACGCAATTAAGCTTGGAAGAATCTGAGACCAAGAAATAAAGCCAAGGAGGAACTAATAATAAAACAGTTGAAATGCATCTCCTTCTATATATAATTAAAATAAACCTCTATCACAGTACCGCTTTGAGCTTTAAGAAACTTAGCCGTTGTTACTAACTTCGAATCAAGAAAAGGAAATTATCCTTTTTCTATAGGCAAGGCCCCGAAATCATTCCTTGATTGACGAAGAATCCCTTCGTTGGTTAAGGGAAATCGCAGTTAATTCCCTTTGAAAATCTCCCCTCGATATAATCTTGTGTGTAATAAACATACATGCTTTTAAAACCCTCATCATATCAGTCTCTTGATACAACCTGGCCTTCTTACAAGTTCTTATTTAGAGACATATTCATCTGCTAAAAATTGTAAGTCTTCATGTTCTTTTTGGACTGTTTTCTTTCAGGGTTTTCTGAAAAACTCCTCCTTTATTGACCTTTTCGCTGTTTTCTCCTAATAGCATGTGAATCTTTCTAATATTTTTTCTATGTTTTCAAGAGTTTTTTCTTCTTTTTGTTTTCTGGGACTCAATGGATCATGTCTGTATCACAGTTTTAACGTACGAATATGATTGTCTAACATCAATGGATCATTCTCTAACGGCTGTGGTTTAACTATGTCCTCCCTATTTTCTTGATCCTCATTGATTCAGACAATCATGGAAGAAGACAAAGCCCTAATCTTGGATTCAGACACAAAACCCTACATGGCAGACGAAGAAGAAGATCATCCCAAGTGTAATAACAACCACACATCATCGAAGCGTTCAAGAATCGAGAGGTTTAAAGGAGTAGTCCCACAGCAAAACGGCCATTGGGGAGCACAGATATACGGAAACCATCAAAGAATATGGCTCGGGACATTTAAGTCTGAGATCGACGCAGCGATGGCCTACGACAGCGCAGCCATAAAGCTAAGGTCGGGCGACACTCACAGAAACATCCCATGGAACGGCGTAAGCATTCAAGAACCAAAGTTCCAAAGCCATTTCACCGCAGACGAAGTCATGAGCATGATTCGGGATGGTTCTTACCCGTCGAAGCTGGCCGAGTTTCTGAGGTACCAAAGTGGGGAGAAAGGAAACTCTCTGAACCAATTGTATCTCAACAATGGTGTTGCCACAGCAGATTCTTTCTCGTGTACACTACTTTTCCAAAAGGAACTCACTCCAAGCGACGTAGGGAAGTGATCGAGCGGATCGAGTATTAAAATAAAACGAACACTAATGAACTATCCTACGCTCAACAGCCAAGTGTACCTATCGAAATAGCATAGACGTAGCAAGTATTCGAGTATCGAATCCCAAGAGAACTATATATTTTAGAAAATCTTTCGCTTAAATATCCTAGCACGAATGTTCGGTTGTCGAAACGGTAAATAACGTACTTATGAAATACAGCTTAATAAAATAGTACGGAGAAGAAAACCCTTATGGAAACAAACGTATTTGAGCTTCGAATCCCCCTAGCTCGACCAAAACATACTAAGTACACGTAAGCAACGCTATCATTAGACCGTGGAGATTCCTACAACATGCGTACGAATTCATACGACTGACGAAACTGCGCCTTATCATACGAGACTCGCAAACAACTAATCAACGCATTAAGTAGCCGGGCAAGCTTCCCTAACTACTTAACCGATGATCGCATTAAAATCACGGTGAATCCCGCTATTAGATTTGACTCTAATCTGGCGGGGTAGTTCAACCTATCTCTAGCGATGAGTTTATTCCGCTCGTTTACGAGTGGTCTAATCGTTCGCCCCTCTCTCGAGCGTAGCGTACGATTTTCCAACTACGTTAACTAAATCACATAGACATGATCGAGCTAACTAGACAATTTCAATCACATAGACATAATCAAAATCATATACTTCATAAACGAGTCATAACAATAGCAAAACATCAGATACACGTAAACATACGATCGATCGCACTAGGGTTCATCTCATCTCAAATACACAATATTTAGCTACTCATAATGATCACAACAAAACACGTAATTAACACCGAAGATATCATAAATGCTTCCCTGAATTCGGCTTCGAAGTTAATCCCGTCCTTCACTGAGTAGTTTTATCGAGCACGTGGTGAGCGAACTAAATATGTATATGGGAGGTGTTCTTGGGTTTAATGAGGCAACGTGTTTGTACGTATATGAGCTTAGTTGTGTACCTTTTTTACCTCACGTTCCTCTCTGCATTAGCTCCTTATATAGCCATCTCATTTCTTTCCTTCGTATCTTCCTTGAGCAGTGCAAAATATGAGAAAATCTCATCTTCAAAGATTTGCGCAGCCAAAATCTCTCTTGAGCAACCTCCTCGTTAAATGCTCTTGTCCTATGCAGAATAAGTGTGATTTGTTTCTTCTAAGTTGGTCTTAATTTCGTTCTCAAGAAGATAAAGTAGTTCGTTCTCTTGACTTTTAACTCGTCACCGACATTCACGGCCTTCTATATGCATATTCACGGCCGTGACAACATATAACCTGAAGAAAAACACGTCTCTGCCCGTGTTCACGGCTTGGAGTCTTCATGTTCACGGCCGTGAAGAGTTCGGACTCAAAAATTGACTTTCTGCCCGCATTCACGGCCTCCTGCACCCCCATTCACGGCCATGAATCACCCTTCACGGCCTGTTTGGTCAATGTTCACGGCCGTGACACAATCGGGCTAGAAAATGGCTCTCTGGTGCTGTTCACGGCCTCGTGCAAGGGCTTCACGGCCGTGACTCATTTTCCTGAAAAACAGCAGCACGTTCAAAAATTCATATCTCCCAATCTAGACCTCGGATTGAAAATCCCTTTGGTCAGAATCAATATTAACGAGTCATCTATCTATGGTTAAAATTTCAGGTCCATCGGACATCGTTTACCCCGTGATCATTGAGAAATACTAAACTGTCGCAAAACTGCCGTAAAACGTTTGATTTTGTTGTGAAACCATGTTATAGTGCAGAAATAATCAAAACGACTTTAATTATCATACAAACGACTTAAATCTAACAAATATAAACGTAAGAAAATACGTTTATCAAATTTCCCCACACTTAAACGTTTGCTTGTCCTCAAGCAAATAAATGCAAATGGCATATAAAAGTATAAAATCATGCACGTATCAACTAAGAATGAAATCACGTAGGAGATAATGCAAGTAAAGTCGGAAAGCATATTCGAACTCAACAACTAACCACACGACTTCCTTAGAAATACCTATCAAGATCCGCACCTCACAAAGATTCACTCAAATCACTAAGTGTATAGGTTAAGATGTCGGTGATATCTCTCGGGTCATGCATTAATCTAATCCCTACCATAAGCTTGCAAATGATTCGTAAATCTACCACTTTCAATGTTCAAGCGTGAATCGGAAGGTCTTTACCGGGTATAATATGGTTAAGATATGTAAGATATGCAAGGAATAAGCGTAAAAAGGATATGAGCTGTAGTCGTGTCGGAATCATGCCATCATCTCGAATGCGCCAAATCCGTCGTTCTTGTTTTTTTTTTTTTTTTCACCAAGCCCTTCTTCTTTTCGACTTCTCGATCTAGGAAATAGGTAAAATGGTTTCGAGAGTGAAAGATTATCGGAGGAAGGGTTCTTAGTCGTATTATTTTTTTTTTCTTCATTTTTTTCTCTTCTTTTTTTTTTTTTTACATCAGCTTGGAAAATTTAGTACGGGTTGCGCTTCTTAAGTCCGACACTCAACTTCCACTTCTACTACGCTCCAATGGGTTTATGTCTGAAGGCTTAATCAGGGTCGGCAATTTATAATCCGGTTTTTCACAAATAAAAGGCTCAGGCTCAAAGTGGCTAACTACGGTGATCAGGCGTGGTTGGATACTTTGGCTATGGACTGAATTCCTAATGCCTTCCTCATTTTCACGCAATCACACGTCAAGTAGTTTCAAAACGCAATACACAAGCAAGTTCTGAAGAGAAATAAACTAAGCATGATTCACACAACCAAAGAAATGAGCGAAAAGCTCGTAGGCTCAAAAATCTCACAAAAATAAGGTTATGTGTACGAATCTATCAGGTATCGCCAAGTTCATCTATGTAAGAAAGAAGTCGACTCGCATATGTATCCTAATTACCCACAAGATTTCTAACATGAAATCACCCTTTGATTGAAGGAAACATGATTTTCGAAAAAGTTTATGCCAATTTTCGAAAAAAATGATACCAAAAATCAAGTCATGCACATATAAGATGTTTGCATCAATTTCGCAGAAATTCCCCTACCCACACTTAAGATTTACGTTGCCCTCAACGTAACAATTATGTAACGCAAGGAAGAGGAAATAAATAGATAAGCAAACTTCCCTGAATAGTCCGATGTGCATGCTTTGTACAGCTCCTCCCCACACTTGAGATTTTGAGTTCCCTGCGATCATCGAAAACCAGAATCATGAAAACTAAAATGCATAGGCAAATAAAGGAAAAGCATAAGATAGACTTGGGGTGCCTCCCAAGTAGCGCTTTCTTTAATGTCTTTTTTAGCTAGACATCGTCTATTGATGATATGACCACCGGGCTACTTAAGCTCCAAACATGGCGGTCCCTCGAATGAGCGCCTCTCTTTATCATGCTCCTTACTTCCCTTAATAGCCATGTCATTCTTCTTAGTGACTTGCAACGTACAGAACTTGCCGCCAATCATATCCTTCTTTCGGCTAGTTGGATATGGAGTCTCCGGTTCACACGCTTTGACAGGAAGCTTAGTCGCAATTTCTTGCTGCTCGCTCAGTTGCTCATCCTCTACACGAACGTTTTCCATTTCGACCTTCACCGCCACTTCCTTCACTTGTTCTTCTTCTTGTATCTCTTTTAGGCCCTCGATGGCATTCCTCTTTGCAGCTTTCTTCATGGTGCTTATCTTGGCCATGTATTCTCCGAATGGATCTTTTGGTATTCCCCGTGTTAAAGCTCCTGGAAAGGGAATTTTTTGTTGGTATGGCCTCACGACTGGTTGATTGATCTCCTCCTCGCTTAAAATGGTACGGCAGTTCTCCTTCGGATTTTTCTCTATATTGCTTTCTATTGATCTGGGAGGGCGTTGTTGAAGAGTCTCAGCTATCTGTCCGACTTGTTTCTCTAATGCTCTCAATGAGGACTCGGTATTTCGTAGTCGGGCTTCTTGAGTATCCAAGCGATAATCGAGCTTCTCCATCAACTTGGCAACCTTGTCTGCAAGCTTATCCATCCGGCACTCGGGAGCATTCTCATAATTTTTGCCTTGGAACCAATGTGCTCGTTGAAAATTTTCAAAGGCCATGTTTGGATGAACTTGGGGGACAAAATTTCTCGGACCTTGATAGTATCCTACATAATCCACCTGCTCCATCGAAATAATGGACGGACATTGAGTTGCGTCATGGCTTCCCCCGCAAATAGTGCATAGAGGGATATATGTAGGGTATGGACGAGGAGGCATGAAAGCTGTGGGGATCATCGGGGCATGCTGCAACTGTACAGTGTTAACGGCTGACTGCATTGTAAGATGCAGTAAGGCTGCATTCATTAAGGTCTGCATTTGAAGGCCGTTTGCTGTAATTTGTTGTTGTAGGACGTCGAACTTAGCATTGAACGCGGTTGCGTCGGTGACGTCATACATTTCTGGCAATTGCTTTGCCTCCGATTTACCTAGAATAAGAGGAAAAAAAATACTCGTAAATAATACTAAAAATAATAATAATCACACACAATAATAATAACAACAATAATAATAATAATATAGCTAGAATAATAAATTAAAGTTTCCCAAATATCAATAGTTCCCCGGCAACGGCGCCAAAAACTTGATCGAGCGGATCGAGTATTAAAATAAAACGAACACTAATGAACTATCCTACGCTCAACAGCCAAGTGTACCTATCGAAATAGCATAGACGTAGCAAGTATTCGAGTATCGAATCCCAAGAGAACTATATATTTTAGAAAATCTTTCGCTTAAATATCCTAGCACGAATGTTCGGTTGTCGAAACGGTAAATAACGTACTTATGAAATACAGCTTAATAAAATAGTACGGAGAAGAAAACCCTTATGGAAACAAACGTATTTGAGCTTCGAATCCCCCTAGCTCGACCAAAACATACTAAGTACACGTAAGCAACGCTATCATTAGACCGTGGAGATTCCTACAACATGCGTACGAATTCATACGACTGACGAAACTGCGCCTTATCATACGAGACTCGCAAACAACTAATCAACGCATTAAGTAGCCGGGCAAGCTTCCCTAACTACTTAACCGATGATCGCATTAAAATCACGGTGAATCCCGCTATTAGATTTGACTCTAATCTGGCGGGGTAGTTCAACCTATCTCTAGCGATGAGTTTATTCCGCTCGTTTACGAGTGGTCTAATCGTTCGCCCCTCTCTCGAGCGTAGCGTACGATTTTCCAACTACGTTAACTAAATCACATAGACATGATCGAGCTAACTAGACAATTTCAATCACATAGACATAATCAAAATCATATACTTCATAAACGAGTCATAACAATAGCAAAACATCAGATACACGTAAACATACGATCGATCGCACTAGGGTTCATCTCATCTCAAATACACAATATTTAGCTACTCATAATGATCACAACAAAACACGTAATTAACACCGAAGATATCATAAATGCTTCCCTGAATTCGGCTTCGAAGTTAATCCCGTCCTTCACTGAGTAGTTTTATCGAGCACGTGGTGAGCGAACTAAATATGTATATGGGAGGTGTTCTTGGGTTTAATGAGGCAACGTGTTTGTACGTATATGAGCTTAGTTGTGTACCTTTTTTACCTCACGTTCCTCTCTGCATTAGCTCCTTATATAGCCATCTCATTTCTTTCCTTCGTATCTTCCTTGAGCAGTGCAAAATATGAGAAAATCTCATCTTCAAAGATTTGCGCAGCCAAAATCTCTCTTGAGCAACCTCCTCGTTAAATGCTCTTGTCCTATGCAGAATAAGTGTGATTTGTTTCTTCTAAGTTGGTCTTAATTTCGTTCTCAAGAAGATAAAGTAGTTCGTTCTCTTGACTTTTAACTCGTCACCGACATTCACGGCCTTCTATATGCATATTCACGGCCGTGACAACATATAACCTGAAGAAAAACACGTCTCTGCCCGTGTTCACGGCTTGGAGTCTTCATGTTCACGGCCGTGAAGAGTTCGGACTCAAAAATCGACTTTCTGCCCGCATTCACGGCCTCCTGCACCCCCATTCACGGCCATGAATCACCCTTCACGGCCTGGTTGGTCAATGTTCACGGCCGTGACACAATCGGGCTAGAAAATGGCTCTCTGGTGCTGTTCACGGCCTCGTGCAAGGGCTTCACGGCCGTGACTCATTTTCCTGAAAAACAGCAGCACGTTCAAAAATTCATATCTCCCAATCTAGACCTCGGATTGAAAATCCCTTTGGTCAGAATCAATATTAACGAGTCATCTATCTATGGTTAAAATTTCAGGTCCATCGGACATCGTTTACCCCGTGATCATTGAGAAATACTAAACTGTCGCAAAACTGCCGTAAAACGTTTGATTTTGTTGTGAAACCATGTTATAGTGCAGAAATAATCAAAACGACTTTAATTATCATACAAACGACTTAAATCTAACAAATATAAACGTAAGAAAATACGTTTATCAGGAAGCTAAACAGGCTTGTGATTCCAAAGAGATATGCAGTCAAGCATTTCCCTAATGTCCCTGATCCTAAAGAGGCTAACTTAGGCTTTGGAAGGTCAGAAAATGAAGTTCAGCTTGAATTCTATGACAGGGATATGATATTGTGGAAATTTAGGTACTGTTATTGGAAGAGCAGCCAAAGCTTTGTGTTCACGAGGGGGTGGAGCAGGTTTGTGAGGGAGAAGAAGCTCAAGGAGTTTGAAACTGTAGCTTTCTACATGTATGAGAGGTGGGGAGGAGGGCCTCTTAGGCAGTCTTTCATGGTTATCGATGTGATAAATAGACATGTCGGTCTTAAGGACGAGGAAGATGATAATGGTGAGGAAAAGAAGGTAGAGAATCGGGTGCCGAGGAACAGCAACTCGAAAGGTTTTAGGCTTTTCGGAGTTCAAATAGATGAAGTTTAATAGGTCTACTCTACAGTTAGTTCTTCTGCATTATGTTAGATACATAGAAAACCATGTTCTAACACTCACTTGGTAATGGATCTATCCATATCCCTTTTACTATTCCTAAAGCTCCAAGATTTTGTTACTGTTTCTAATTAAACATTATATAAACTGAACAAATTGGAATTTTAAGGGAAGGAAATTGGTATTAATTACCAGTGCTTCTCTGGCTGAAAGATTTGGCTCTGGTGCTCCATAGTTGCACTTTTGATACCTTTCCAGGCTCTTGAGCATGCTGCTAGGATTAGTGACGAATAAGGGAATTAAATGTCAAAAATTATTCTTTTTTTACAAATAATTTAAGCACAAAGATCTGATGTTTTTGTACAATCGAGAGGTTAATGAAGGAAAAAAGCTATATGTTGATTGACAAGAATAAAATGATTTGCTGTTTTGACAAGAAACCTGGTAAATATGTAAGAACTCAGAAGACCCGCGAAGTGAAAAACAAAAGATAAGAAATTTGAGATTTTTCCTCCTAGAAGAAGGATAAAGGTAAGAGAAATAAAAACCCTAAAAATGGAACCTTTAAACCACCCCCAAATTCCAGCGGATGAGGGTAAATAAGCTATCTTCTCTTCGTGAGATTCAAAGAAAGTTCATTAATTACTGGAATTTCTCAAATCTAACTTTTAATACTGAGAAAGCTTAGAAAAATGAGGAGGAGACAAAGAAGAAGATTGGAGACTAGACCTTGAACATGCTTTAATTGACTCACCATGTAAGATACGAGAAATGATAGATCGAATTACAATTACAATGGTTATATTCACATCAAAAAGTAATATGTGTTTGTGAAAACATATGTTAGCTATAGCTTTTGGTGTGATAAACACATCAAAGAGGAAGCTGCTGAAAATTCGACATTAAAAGAGAAATAATATTCTTTTCATGCTTTTCCTCTTGCAGATCTAGCAAAACCCTCAAGCCACAGTGCCCTGTGTACCTCAAAAGACATTCACTAAAACGGCAAATAATTTATAAGCACATCAAAAGGGAGAGTTTTTGTTGAGTTTTAGGACAAGCCCACATCTCAAAACAACCATAAAGAAGTTTTCTTTAAGCCATGAAATATGAATTTGTGGTAAGGATTGTGACTAATTTGCATAGAAATATTAAAGACGTATCACGCATATAGCTAGTTTGTGCTGGTGTTTTTATACCTAGAGCTGCTGCAAAACTCGTACAGCTTTCCTCTATTGGAGAAGATGATTAAAGCAACCTCAGCATCACATAGAACTGAAAGCTCATATGCTTTCTTCAAAAGACCATTCCTTCGTTTTGCAAAAGTTACTTGTCTGTTGATCTTGTTCTCTATTCTCTTCAGCTCAACTCTACCCCTTCCCATCTCTCTCTCTCTCTCTCTCTCTCTCTCTCTCTCTCTCTCTCTCTCAACTTACATAACAGCGAGTAATTCTTTCTATCTCTGTATTGCAACATTAAGTAAATATATAGAGAGAGGAGAGGTACGACTTGTATATAATCATATCGCGTATATAGTATAGCTCTTCAGAAATTTTTGAGGTTGGGCCCTAAATATCTTATATATACAATCAAATGTAGTTTTGTTCTCCATGCGTCATGTGTCCATTTTTATTATATTAAATAAATAAAAAACAAAAAAAAATAAAAACCACCCACTTAATTACACATATTTCACGCCCGTGAAATGCACGGGCATAAAACTAGTTATAAATAACAATTAGATGTAATATTCCTAGTTACCAATAAAAGAGTGACGTGTTAATTAGTTCTTCAGGACGAAATAAATTAGACATTTCAGATGATTCATTTCACACGAACACTGATCACTCATAACGCAATAACTCGTTATAACAGGACTTCCTTAACCCGATTATTATAATAAAATATAAACATTTTAATATGATTAAGGAAGATTACTTGTAGTTCGACAGAGAATAAAAATAAAGCTAATATATTTCTGAGTAATTTCCTTTCCTTGGGATTGACTGCAACCCGATAATAACGTACGAAAGTGAAACCTTAAAACCGATGAATAATCGGCGGGCACTAACTGCCAATGATTTAACATTCGAAGTGACAGATAGCAATCCAAGATTGAGAAGCAACTTTAAATTAAACATGAAAAGACTGTTCAATTGAAACCATAAATGCCCCAGAATATCTTGTTCATTACCTGTACCGTGTTGAGTACATGATTGTAATGTAACCAAGCAATTAATTATAAATTATATTTGCTGTAAGACATAAGTTTGGTGTTCCAACCTAAAAAATCAATTTGAAACTATGAAAAAAGCATGTGAACGGCAGCATAATTAAGGTTGTCTTTACTACTACAGTGGACCCCACCCATCAAGTAGGTGAGTTTCTTCAATTTGGTATGTCCCCTTCATTATTGAATGAAGTGAGAATTGCGAAGGCAAACTCCCACTTTTTCAAACCAGAGTGTTGGCAGTTGTCTTTCTCAGACAAAAATGGCAAACTGACAGTTACCCCAACGTGCTTCAGAAAAAAAAAGGGTAAAGAATTCAACCAAGTAAAAGACTATTAGCCTTTCGCGTGAGAAAATCAAATATAAGATCTTTCAAAAGATATTCCAGTGATGCTTTGGTCCCAACGATGAGATAACTTTGGTCCCTATATGCTTCTACTGTGTAAACAGGGCCAGTTCCCTTTTTATTAGCTGAAGGGTCTTGCAAGGAAAGAATATCTCATTCTCAGAGCATCATATATAGAATTGATATTTTGTGCGTGACTACTAATCTAAAATACATCAAATAACCCTCAATCATCACACCCATTATAGTAGGAAATTCTACTAAAATAATAGCAATGCATCAGATTAAGAGATTTACAGGTCACGTACTTGTGTTGTTGCCCTGGACTCTAAAATCTTTTTGCTGACAATGTAGTATTGATTAGGGTGATTGATGCCAGAGTCGCAAGAAGCTCCATGAACAGCTTCAAACCTAAGAGTGCACGCCAACTGCGAAAAAAGTAACGGTTGTTTATAATTCCAACGGTTGGGAAAATCGGGGAATGTAGAGAAAATTCCGACAACATTTTTTCGACCTGGTAATGTCGATTCCGCACTTTATCCATGACGTCCTCAACTGTGCAATCGCCCGCTCCCATCTTGCCAAGAGCAGCCCTGAGGTTATCCTCACTGCAAAAAGAGAAGACCTTCATCTCTTATGAATTCTAATGAACTCATTCATGCTAATATGTGGTAACTGATAGCCACTTATAACATCCAGTGCTGTTCTGTGATCTATTGGAGAAGTTATAGTGGTAAAGATTTTAATGTTTCAAGAATATTGGTGAAAATGATGATGCAAGGGAAATCAAGAAATGAAGGCCTGAGAAACATTTATGATGACAAGATACACCGAGTAAAGATTCAACCTAAGATGACGATAGGGACACCCATGATGATCACCTACGCCTGGTGTGGAGGATATTATCTTTTGACATAGGGTGTGTAATCCTGCATCATTGATATAAGATTAGTCAATCAAGACGTAGATTATAACAGCAGAGGCCAGCCGGGAAGGAAAATAGGGGATCTTCGGAGGTTAAGCAGCTCTTGCAAAGTCACTTTACAGATATTTCAAACTCTGATAACGATTTGTTTCTACGATCTGAAAATGGAGGACGGTAACCGTTCGTTTTCCTTCCTTTCCATAGTTGTGGCGTATGCTATATGCGTATTCCTTGTCAAACTTTTCAGCCCCGACCTAAAAATCGGTAATGAGAAATGTTAGACATAAAACATTTTGCAGAAAGAATAATTCATGATGTCGGTTTTGCTCTCCGTAAACGAAAAGAAATTATAGCATTATGGACACCTTTCTGGAGAATTCTGCTTTCCAGAATGCAAGGGCGTCATCCAACTTGAGTCCAACACCCTAGTAATACAACTGAGGCTTGTCAGCGCGAAAAAAGAAAAACGAAGCTTCTGTACTGTTTCATGATGTTCTACATTTACCGCGTATGAACAGGGCATGCCTTGTATGCAAGGACTCAGCTTATGACTAGTACTATTTTCAAGATGCTTTAACATTTGGCACATGCATATAGCTAGGTGATAATTGCTCATCAGCGGAAAGCTAATTTAAGAAAGTCAGTTCAGGTATTAAGCATGGTGTATGTTATGGGTAACCACTAATTAAATAATACCTTGAGAAACAGACCTAGTTGCATTCTTCCTCCATGCTTCAAGTGATGATTCTCCCTAAGCTGCAAAGGAAAATAATATGACATGGAAAAAAAAGTTCCAGAATCCAGGGGAAAGAACCCTTGCGGAACCTGATTCGGAAGACTTTCTTACCTTTGCGAACAAATGACGCATGCAAAGAGGGAATGAGAACTCCTGGCAACTTGATCGATGCCCTTTATGGTGCGTTTGGTCCGCGGAATCCGATGCGGAAAAGAAAAGAAAAATGTGGCCATACGCATTGAATCGTCGTACATTACGCTTCACGTGTCGTACCATTTCACTTTTCCTTTTCTTTTCCACGTCAAAATCCATAAACCAAACGGAGCCTTAGTGATATATCAGCGTATTCATTTGGCTGCGTGAATGCGAACCGTGTTGACAAACTAAATCGAACTTGAAGTTCAGTGACAAGACTCTAGTATCATACTTCCAAATTACCTGACTATAATCTGGACCTAAATAACTTGTGGAAAGTGCCTCAACAATCTATATGCAAGGCAAAGAAAATCAGATACCATAAAATTCTGAAAGCGATAATCACAGAATGCATGACAATCATACAGGGGTCAGTCGGTCCTTCTTGCTCTCGTATCATTGATGTCCATTTCTGACAAAATTTTGCAGGTTAGAAATGCCCAAACCAGTTCTGATGACAAAAGAAGAGGTCACCAATTGTCGAAATCCATCAAATTGTATTTTGGAAACTGCTGTAGCTGCTAAGTCCATTCGTCAAGGAAAAATGTAAAAAACAGAACTTGTTTTCTTTTTTCTTTGCGATAAGTTGTTTCTCCACAAATTTTTGAACAGCGGAGATAAATTATGCTCGTTGACTGAAGGCAAAAAAATATTTGCAGGCCAGGCAATAAAAAAAAGAACCTGTTGGTCAACACAAGTGCTTTCGATAGATGGCTACGCTAATGAGTCGCGAGGACAGAAATGACCTGCAAAAGGAATAACTAGATTATGATTAGCGAAATGGCAAGTGCAACAATCAGAAGGGATTAAGACCACATTGTCACCTGCCTGATTCATAGCAACATATGCATAACCCTTCATGATAAACACTCTGCGACTCAAAACAAGGTCAGGAACTTGTTCGAAAGGAGCCTTAACATGAAAAAAGTGGACACAAAGTTGAGCAAGTTGAATATCAAACAGTGGAAGCTTGATGATGATGACTTTCCATTATCCCATTTTCATGCAAATATATTTCATATAGTTGAAACTTCTTTCACAAAAACCGATGTCCTAGGATTTATGACCTTTGAGTACGGAAAAGTGAGCTAGTATATTGTTCAGAGAGAATATTTTAATTCTTAGCATCATGGATTTCTTGTTCCTACATGCTTAGTACAAAACATGTATGTGAGGACACGTACCTTGTAGTATATGTAGTCAGCTCCACATCAAATAACAGAAAAGAAACGTAAATAAGACAGTGTTGAAGAAATATGAAGGAAGAAATAGGATATGAATTTGAAGACTTGAATTCCTCGGCAGAGACAATGAAAGTACCACTGGAATGATTGACCAGTGGAGCGTACTACCTGGTTCAATCTGTCTTTTACACTCTGGAAGCAAATCAAGAAAGCCTTAGATCATCAATCAAAAGGAGCTTGTGCACATAGAAATAGGAAAATCCCTGAATGAAGATTTAAACTAACATTGTTCAGTACCCAACAAAAAATTACCTCGTATTCTGCACTGCTTACGATTTGGTAAGGCAGGTTAAACTCTGCTAATAACGCTGTCTATAGAGAATAGTGAAATAAGATGAAATAATCATAAAATGCCCGTTATGGTATTGATGAACATATTAGATGGCTAACCACACCTGTGCCGCAGGACTCTCAGATTCAAAGCGGTATCAAAAGAGTATCGTCTCCATTGAAAGAAACCATTTTCGTAATTCCTCACTGAAATATGTATGAGAGAATTTGTAACGTATCAGGTCAAGTCAAAGACAACACTGATTATACAGAATCAACCAGCGACTTGAATGAGGTAACTGGAAAGATAACAAGCAGTCAATGAAGTCGCTCACTCTCTGCAGTAGACCAGGCGTAAAACAAAATGCGAATTGATATCCTTGTTCAAGACTTCGGGTCTGAGTGCCTCATATTAACCTTCCACAATTCCGCAATCTGTTACAAAATGACGAAATCAGAAATCACAAGATAATAGTCAACAACAATAGAAGACTAACGATAAATAGTAGCTATGAAAAATACAACAGCATCAGCTTAATACTAATAATCAATGACGATTATGATAACATAACAACAGCAACAAAAATAACAATATACCAATAATTCCATCTCTTTGTGTTTCTTCCCGCGAGATAGCCCATCTGATATCCCTTTCAAAACTGCACCAAAGAATGAGATGAATTAACTACTGCCGTGGATTTCATAAAAGCTGAGCAAACGCACAACCAAGCAGAAATTAAACATGTAACATCCCGATAAACATACACGACACAGATAGAAAGAAACAAAATCTAAACCTCTGAGCTGAGCCTATGAATTGCATAAACCTCGAAATCTTCAACTCGAACTTCCAGTTCCGGCGCAGACCTGTAGAGCGGCAGAGTCAATACAGCGTCGCCCGCTGTCGATTTCCTTCTCGATCAAACGATTTCCATGCCGCCGTATTATCAGCTGGTGATCGGAAATCAAAACTAACAGAGAAGAGATCAACGAAGAGACGGCCGAAGGGAAAACTCAATATTGGCGGGAAAATCGAATTCCTTCCCTCCATCCAATATAAGTCTTATTGGGCTTTCCAGGCCCAAATATGCTTCTAAGCTGGACTTAGTTAAGCCCAATTAGACACTTTCGTTCCTCTTTAAGTTTGACAGTTTGACAAGTCCTCGCTCGTTGCCATTTTCGAACATGAAATTTCAATATACCTTATTTAATCCGAAACCATACAAATTTAAGATATGAATATATTGTTAAACAATACAAGGCTGAACTGAATCCATTTACACGGTTCGTTCCTTTTTTTTTTATATATATGATTAAAGCAAAATAATAAATGGAAATTTGCTGCTACATTAACAATGGAGTGTAGATTTGCATTTGACTAAGGATGTGCTCGAAGTTGTCTGTGTTCTTCTCTATAGCATGTGAATGGATTCCTTCGTAGGTTGTCACGACGATTCCTTCGTCTCTTGATAGCCTCTGAACTTGCTTCTTCACATTGCAGCCTTGGTGAGTGCATCTGTAATAGCTTCTGAAAATTCCGAAATGAATCATAGGATTTAGTCATAACCTTCTATTGGGACTTACGGGTTCTATATGAATTAGCGTTGAATGAAAAGAACATAATCGTATATGAATTACGAACTAACTCGCGAGTTTAATACATCTCATGTGAAATTAAATCTCCACATAGAGCTCATGCCGCCGAGTGGATAAAAAGATAGTTTTATTAGAATAAATACATAAGCAATTCACAGTAGATTTTTCTGCAAAATCTCGATCATGGCTATAAACCTAAATTATTCTTATATTGTATTTTTACGTTGCTAGATTCAAGTAGTTTTCATTCAATAAGCGGATCTATAAAAAAAAAATGATTAGAGAAACCAGATAAAGAACAAAATACAACTACTAATCAGAAACTAATGGATCGCGCATCTAGGTACAAAGAAAAATATGCAGAAAATATAAAAAAAATAATGAAAAATAAAATTACCTTGGGAATTTGTTGTTCTTGACGGCCTTTTGACCGTACTTCCTCCACCTATATCCATCGTCGAGTATATCAACTTGACTTCGTGTCTGAAAAGCGTATCTAGGTTTTCTGCTCTTTGCAACCTTACTCTCATCCCTCGCCGATGCTGGTGACGATCTCTTATTGTTATTATTACGAAGCTTATTATTATCCTCTTCAACGACGAGGCTGCTACTTCCTTCTGCTGCAGCAGTACTGTTATTGCCGCTACCGCTGACGTTTTTCAGATCTAAGCTGAAACTATTATTGCTTGGGATATTTATGATTCCCATATGTTCATTGTTGTATCCATTATCATGGAAAAGCTGATTATTGTATCTTGCTTCTTGTGAGCTCATCGTGTTATTCATTATTAGGGTTAGAGATCCGAGAGAGAGAGAGAGAGAGAGAGAGAGAGAGAGATGAAAGAGTTGGAGAGAGGGAAAGAAAATTATATTCATGCACAAAAGTTCAATAAAGGTTGAAAGGCGGCTCTATATAATATTCTTGGTCGTAGAAAATGTTATGTAATAATCTTATCCTATACATGTGTGTGGAGTCGTGGACGTTACGCAAGTGTCATATAGCATGATGAGTATTTGTTTTTCTTATGGCGAACGACGGTTTTAGTCCCGATGTTTTGGGCATGGGCATTTCTGATCCCCATGTTCCGAGGTGACAATCCCAATGCTATCGATTTTGAACGGTTTTTGTCCCTCGATTAATTTAATCGCTAATTTAGACGAAATTTAACACGTGAGAGCCTATGATCTCCTGTTACTCGACGTAAAATCTCATAGTACATCTTATTCGACAGCACGTGAGCATCATTACGTATCACATTTAACTCATTTTCAAGGTTGTCGATCATTTCCTAAATGTGATGTATAATGATGCTCACGTGTGTTTAAGTCGAAGAAGAAGATGTGTTATGAGGTTTTACGTCGAGTAAAAGGAAATTATTGGCTCTCACGTGTTAAATTTCATCTAAATTAGTGATTAAATCAATTGAGGGACCAAAAGCGTCCAAAATCGATAACATTAGGGACTAAAAGTGTCACATCGGAACATGGGGGATCAGAACGCCCATGCCCCAAACATCGGGGACTCTGTCGTTCTCCTTTTTTCTTACCAGGGGTAATTCCGTATCCATCCCCTGGAAGTTTAAACTTCCTGTTCATTGTCCCTATGAAACTTTCTTCCTATTCAGTACCCATCTGCGATAAATTGTGTATTTAATACCCCCAAACAGTGAACTGACCAAATTATCATATTTCAAATCAAAACTGGGCATTGTACAAACTGTTTTGATTATTATACCAATATTTTCACTAGTTATACTAACTATTAGCGTTAATATACCAACAAAGTTGAACATTATACCACTGTTGGTATAATATCTATAACAATTGGTATAAACTATAAAGCTTAAATTCTGGTATACTTGCGACATCGGTTAGTATAATTTGCAGTTAATAATATTTTGTTGGTAAAATAGAATAACAGTTCGTATAATATTCAAAATAGTTGGTGTGATATCCAATTTCACTGTATAAAATTAGAATAACATTATTTACTGGTATAATAACAAAAAGATATGGTATAATTTCCTCTATTTTTTCTATAATAGCAAAATCAGTTGGTATAATGCCCAATTTTTTGGTATATATTTATAATGAATTTATTTATTGGTATAATTACAAAAACAGATGGTACAATTTTTTTAATTTCTGGTATAATAGCAAAATCAGTTAGTATAATGTCCGATTTCATTATATAAAATTCGAATATAGTAACGAAACATATGGTATAATTTCAACAGTTTCTGGTATAATTTAGAAGTCACTTGGTATAATGTCCAATATTTGGTATAAAAAAATATAATAACGTTGTTTATCAGTATAATAACGGAACATATGATATAATTTCTACAATTTCCGGTATAATAGCAAAATCAGTGGGTATAATGTCCAATGTCACATTATAAAATTATAATAGCGTTATTTATTGGTATAACAACGAAAACAGTTGCTATAATGTCTACAATTTCTGGTATAATTTCAAGTTTTCAGTATAATAACGAATTATGGTTGTATAATTGATGTGAAAATAATTGTTCAGCTTTCTTGTGAGAGACGGGTATTTTCGTCGTTTCACCGCTGAAAAGACCATTTTAGGTACTGAACCAGGAAGAAATTCTCAAATCTGTACTAAACAGAAAGAAGTAATCTGAGAGGTATTTAAGAGACATTAAAAAACTCAAATGGTACTGATAAGTAATTAGCGCTTTTTTACTAACAAGATTGGGGGAAGAAAGTTATTTCGAAATAATAAGTTTTAACTAGCATTGTTATAATGTAGACTACTTGATGAAACTAGGGCGTAGGGTTCCTGAGCTAAAGGCTATTTAATTCCTATAATTTCATTCATATATTGGCCACGAGTTTAGCATTTTAAGCTAGTTAGGTAATCATCTCAAAAACCCTGATGAATCAAAGTAACTTTCGTTTCACCACGCGGCATGACCAAAAGAAACGTTAACTAAACGTTTGTATAATTTATTTTTACCTTACACATTTTGTCAAATACGCCTAGGCGGCTTGTATACATTATATTTTTTATTGTCTAAATTTAACCTCACGACAATACTTTTCGTTGTTGGCACTTGCAGTATTACAAGATGTTCTATTTTATGACATGAAAAAAGTCTTTTAACTATATGTATCCATGAGTAAACTGAATTTATCTTCCACTGACTTTTGAAACCAAGTTAAAGTTTGAACCCACGAAGACAAAAATGAACTAATATAGGGACATGATATCATCATACGTTCGCATGATGTCTAGGTCATCGGGCATACGTCACGTGGTTTACTTAAAGATTCACGAGGATTTGAATATTTAGCACAAGCTGACCTAAACCAAATACTAATCTATGGTAACATAAAGATAAAAATATTTGTAGAATATCTATACACACACACACACAAAACACAACCCTCATGAATCACGCAAAAGGGCTCCTTTTGTATATAACCATGCTTCGAGATATATACATATTCAATTTAAATATGAAGTGGTAGGGCTGCGATGCGATGCGAATATATTAGGTAGGGTCATTCGCGCACCAAGCCATGGTCAAAGAAAGAATGCTACACGTTAATTGCAGTTTTGCACGTGTTTTCATTTTGACGTTGGAACATCTTATATATATACAGAATATTATCTATTATTTTTATTGTTCACGAGGTATACTTATTAATCGACTTCAGCGCGTTTTTCTTTCTCATATGGTTGCGTATCTATCTTGAGTTGAATTCATATCCTAAATATAATTCCACAATAGTCGTTTTCAATTATACGTTTTGTGGAATTTTTATGTCACGAGAGAAAATAGACTTTGGAAACTTCCTTTTATTTGCTTCTTCGTGTTCATAAATATATATATATTTTTTCTTTCTATATTTGTGTTTTGTAGCATTTATGTTGCGCTTATTGCAGCATTGTTTGTTCTTGACTTGGCCTTGCCTTAAAGCCCATTTAGGATACTTGTTAACTGAACACTATTGGGCTTTTCTCTATTATCATTGGGCCCACCTTTTCTCTTAAGCGTATCTTGGTACTGGGCTTGTTTACAATGTTTCAATGTTCGATTTGCTAGTACTAATGCACATTCTATGCGTGTGTTTAAAATATAATTGTTTTAATTTTCGTTTAAAATTTATAATTTATGTTTAGTAGATATAGTTTTTATATATAAAAAAGGAAATAATATTTAGGGGTATAAATATAGAAACTAAAAATCGAGGGATTAAATATGATAATTATTTAATTAATGAAATTAGAAATAGAGAGGTTAAATTGTAAATATATTACAGAACATATTAGCAGTTAATAGCCACCCCTCACCATTTTAATATAATACTAGTATAGATGCTACATACATACAAATAACTATATTTTGATTAAATACAATGTTTCAACGTTTGATAAATTAAACGGAAGATACATTTATATTTAGTTAATCCTTTTCCTTATCTCTTTTGGGTTCCAATTAGAGCATCTCCACCCGATGCTTATTTTACAACCCAAAATAGGAAAAGTGCTCCAATCGATACCTAAAGTTTTACCCAAAATGAGTTTGCACAGTTTTCTCTCACCTCTATACCAATATTTAAGTCTGTACTGTTCATCCTCCTATAACTTTTAAAGTCATACAAAGTAATCCCTCGTTAACTTTTATTTACACTGTCTTCTTGAATAGTAAAAAATCTCTTACGCCTCTCTATTCTTTGGTCACCCACTTCACTATTAAATGTTATTTTATTAAATGTTTTCAAAAGTTATTTTATTAAATGTTTTCTCAATTATTTCTATTATTGAATATAAAATAATATATTGTACTATTAATATTACTAAATTTAAACTAATATTATTGTACAATAAATATAATATTATTGTACTAATAATTATTGAATTTAAAATAATATCCTTGTTTAATTTTTTTGGCGAGTTGTTGTCTAATTTATAAAGTTGTAAAATGCATGGGTAATATTGAAAAGTTGTAAACTTTGGTGTGGAAAAGAATATTCAGAGTTTGAAAACGGGTTTAATGGTTGGAGAAGAATTACTGTTTGACGTAGGGTTGCAAACGAATCGAATCGAGTCGAATACCGCAATATTCTATTCGTATTCGGATGACAATCGAATACGAATATGAATATTCGAATATTTAATCGAATCATAAAATTGATTCTTATTCGAATTCGAATATTTTCTCGAATATTCGAATCGAATATCGAATATTCGTATTAAAGTCATTTTTTATTTTATTTAATAAAATATAAACAATATTATATTTAAAATATATATTGAATTATAATAATTTGTATTTAAACATATATTGAATTATAATATATTATGTTTAAATGTTTTATTGAGTTATCATATATTATTATATGTGAATATATATTACTTATACTATATCTTAAGTTAAATTATTCTAATCGAATAATTCTATTAATTTTCGAATCGAATATTGTGATTTCATATTCGTATTCGGATATTTCTCGAATCAAAAACAATATTCTTATTCGGATTCGTATTCTAAATATTCGAATTCGAATCTTGAAATTTCGAATCGAATCGCGAATCGAACCAAAAAAGTTCGATTCGTTTGCAACCCTATTTGACGTGACATTTACCGTATTTTGAGGTTGAGAATAGGTTTTTCGAGATGGCCTTCGGCGACGATAATAGTAGCATAGTTCATTACGTCACGCTAACGAAAAAAAAAGACGCCTTAAGCTCCGAAGATTCGAGGAAAGGATTGAGACTCGATTATAATCTCAGAAATCTCCGTTTATCTGTTTCTCCAGCTCAGGAGAAGTTCACGTTACCTTCCGTCGACGCTATCTTGAATCAGATCGAAAAATGGTTCTCGATGATGTGTATTCGCATCTGAACAACCTGCGAGCTTCTGCGAATTCGTTTCTATCGCAATATGAGCCTCTCGCCATCGTTTTCCTACCCATTTTCACGGTTTTCGTTGCGCGGATCCTTGTTTCGATCATACGCGTGGTTTCTGATAAAGGATTGAAATCCACCGCCATTGAGCTGTTCATGACCTCAATCAAGTAATCGTAGCTTATTTTGGTACGGCGAGATTAATTTTGTTGGTTACTGATTCATCTGTTTTTGTCTTTGCGATTGTGCTTTGGAATGGATTAGGATGTTGCCTGGTGTGAAGAAGTACATGGATGCGGAAAAGCAAAAGGTGAGTGATTATGGCTTTTGACTGAAACAAAGTTTTGTTGATATGTGTGTTGTCTCTTAATATTACCTTTCTTTGAAGAGATGCTCGTCGCATTTTTATTATTCTGGTTGACTATTTCATACTCCATAGCCTGTTATTTATAGATGGTATATTAATTACACCTTTCTACTGAGTCGATGCATGCTATAAATGAGTTAATTTGACCAATCACTTCATATAGTCTAGAAACATTTTCACTCTGACATTGCCAAAATGTACTGTAAGATAGGATGTTTACACTTTCTTCTTTTCGACAAGGAATATTATGGAACTTGTAGTATTTATAGGTTCACGTGATTGAAAATGTGCGGTGGCTGACATTTATTGAGCATACAAGGAAAAGAGACGCCAATTAAACAACTGCCTCAGTGTAGACTGTAGACAGATACACATCTCAATTTCTTATAGCATGCCTCATGAAGTAGGAATAATGATGTCCTAAGCGGGATGCAAGTTCAAATTTTTAGGTTGCAAATTGTCAGATTCTCAGCGTCTCATGAGATCCATTATGTCACGTTTATGGTTTTCGTTCCACACTTAATTTGTTAAGATCCTTTTTCTTCCAATTATAGTTGTCTCTGTACACAGGTTGTGGATAAGCTGCAAGGTTCTGGTAAGTCAAAGAGAGAAGGTTGGAGTACCGACTTACCCGTATCTGGTTTAGGAATCCAGGTCATCGATAAGATGAAGGATGAAAAACAGAAAGATGCGCCATGGCAAGGCAAATGCTCTGGTACAGTGTATGTCCCCGGTCCACGAAATGATCCTTAAAAGGCTCTTTTTTTTGTCCTTGTAATTTGATTCTTTGCATTTTCCGTCTAGTTACATTGCTGGAACTGAACAAGAAGGGCATTTTTCTTTGATCAACGAGGCATGCTCAATGTGAGTAATGAGATACTTGTACTTGTTCAATGACTAACATTGCAGCATATCCTTCTGAATATACGTTAGTTCTTTGTCATTAGTACTATGATATATGTAGAGTCTTGGATAAGTATTTCACAAGTGCAATGCATTTATATTTGCTGTAATCTCTCATATTGTTTTCAATGTGCATCAGGTTCGCACATACTAATCCTCTACACCTAGATGTATTCCCTAGTGTAGTAAAGTTCGAAGCAGAAGTTGTTGCAATGACAGCTACACTTCTTGGTGGTAAGGAGAAAGCTTCTGGCGGACAAATATGTGGTAACATGACATCAGGAGGAACAGAAAGTATATTATTGGCTGTCAAAACCTCTCGTGACTATATGCGAGCTAAGAAGGGGATAACTAAACCAGAAATGTCAGTATATTATTCTGTTTTTCCATCAAGATTCTGTTCATTATCCAGTTGGTTAAGCCAGCTAATAATTATATTTTCTTGAAAAATAGGATTATACCAGTTTCAGCCCATTCAGCCTATGACAAGGCTGCCCAATATTTTAACATAAAATTGTGGCGTGTTCCTGTGGATGAGCACTTTCGAGCTGATGCGAAAGCAATTAAGCGGCATATTAACAGGAATACGGTATTGGTAAGACTTCTAATTTGATGAATTATTAGTTACTCAAGAGTTCAGAACCTCACAAATATACTTGGGTACTGACCATTGACAGGCATTTCATTCTTACTACCTTGTCTAATATATTAGACTTTTTAGCTACTCTCAGTTTCCTTTTCTCGGATCAATCAACTCTAATTGCATATGTTTTATCATCCATATTACATTTGCTTCGTTCATTTGCTAGAAACAAAATGTTTAAGAAACTCATCTTTTGCAGATTGTTGGATCAGCACCTGGCTTCCCTCATGGAATTATTGACCCCATCGAGGCAAGGACCATGTGTCACCTTTCTTCACTAACACATTTTTGCTCTTATGCTTAGGATTCAAAATGCTTTTTATAGGAACTTGGCGCATTAGCTTCCACTTACGGGATTTGTTTGCACGTCGACCTTTGCCTTGGAGGTTTTGTGCTGCCTTTTGCACGTAAACTTGGGTATCAATAGTACGACTCATGTTTGTATCGACATTGAATCAATGCTTGCTATAACATTATCATCCAATCTTCCCAAGGTACTCGTTACCTCCATTCGACTTCACTGTAGAAGGAGTAACTTCTGCTTCTGTTGATGTGCACAAGTATGGATTGGCTCCTAAAGGAACAAGCGTAGTTTTGTACCGGGATCATGACATAAGGAAGGTAAATTAAATCTCTCTTTTCCCCATTTTCCCAGTCAGTATAATCACCTGTTCTCCAGGACCTTGAATGCTTTGTTCTCTGATACTCAATTTGTTTTCCATAGTAAACCATATCGAAACTGACACTGATCGTTCTTTGGTTCTTTGAAATCATGTATCGCTTGGTTCATTGGTTTCCTTCTGAAGCATCAATTTGTAGCTGGTAAGATGAATAATTTGTTACCACGTAAACGACTCTTGCTTAGCAAAGCAAATAATTAATGATCGTTTGTGTATGTATGTTAACGGTAACACAGTCACCGAATGGACTGGTGGGCTTTATGTGTCCCCAACAATTGCTGGAAGCAGACCTGGTAGCCTCATCGCTGGGGCTTGGGCAGCTATGATGTCTCTTGGGCTAGAAGGTATGCATAAGTTCATTAATCATCTAAAAATGAAAACTTCAACTCAAGTGAAGAAATTCCAATTCCATTTTTTTCTGTAAGAAAATAAAAATACCATGTTGGCTGTCGATGAGTTTTGAGTTTTACATGGCGATTGACAGGTTACCTAGAAAACACAAAATCGATCATGGGAGCTGCAAAGAAACTAGAAAAGGGGTACTTTAGTCCTATTCTATTCTGTCGTTTCTTTTTTCTTATGATGCTACCATATTATAAGCAAACGCATATCTCTTCTGTTCACAGAGTCAACGAAATCCCGGGATTATTCGTGATCGGTAGACCGAACATGACCATCGTGGCTTTTGGTTCGGACATCATCGACATATTCGAAGTCAACGACGCAATGTCGTCCAAAGGTTGGCATTTGAATGCCCTTCAAAGGCCTAACAGGTACCGTAACATAAAAATATCCCATCTTATCAAATGTTCTTCTTGGACTGGGCTCACTTCTATTCCAATACATCGATCTCATTTTATCAAAAGCATTCACATATGCGTGACGCTTCAACACGTCCCCGTCATCGAAGACTTCCTTCGCGATCTCAGAGATTCTGTCGAAACCGTAAGTGCAGCAATAACCTTTTGTCACGGTATATTTATACATACATACATACATATGATTCTAATTTGATTTCATTTCGTATTTAGGTTAAAGCAAACCCAGGCCCTGTTAATGGAGGGCTCGCACCGATATACGGTGCTGCCGGGAAAATGCCAGATAGAGCCATGGTGAAAGATTTACTGGTTGATTTTATGGATAGCTCGTGCTAGTTATTCTTTTCCTATTACGTAAAAAAAAATGGAGATATTCATTTGAATATGTGTGTTCGAGTGATATTATCGTATTTATTTATATTAAAGCATGATATTTGTAACTTCAGCTTCATTTTGGTCACTGATATGTGTATATGCTTCAATTTTATTTTATTTTCCTTATCTCGGGTATCTCCACTCGGAGGATGAAATTAATATTTGGAAAATGTAGAACATAGGTATTGTTTGCTGATTAAGCTTGCCAATATATACCAAAACTGGCATTTGTAGACAGTTTCTGAAATCTCAAAAGGCACAACAGAAACTTGACAATGATAGCGAATATATACGCTCGAAATAAAAGTAAAAGAACTCACGTTTAAGTAGACTGTTACGTCTATGTTTATTATATCACCATCCTGCAGAAGAAAAAAATGACGTAAAAAAATGTAAAGGTAAACATAAATTAAATTAGCAGTAGGAGAAAGCTACAGAACACAACATACGACCTGCAATTGTCGTGAATCAGGTATTCCATTCATTAACTGATGTGCATACACTATTAGGAAAACCACCGTACCCTAACGGCGAAGGATATGCCCTAGCGTCGATGATCATTTGATGCACCGCTTTATCAATCTCATTCGTAGTCACTGACGGCTGTGAAGATTTTCAGAAATGAAAGAAAAAGTATAAGCCAATAATGGTGCAACATTTCAATGTTTCCAACGAATTATTCTTGGAAACTACCACTTCTTACCCGAACTAATGTTCCTGCAAAGTCCACCACCCGAGCAGCAAGTTCACACGCAGCCCTCATACGCGCGATACCTTCAGCATCATGAATTTGATGCTCGCTCGCTATTTCGGGCAAAGCTTTCGAACCAACATAAGGGGGTTTGGGAATATGATTGGGCACGGGCAGTGATGGTGAAACCTTTCCATGGAACAAAGGAGGTCTCTTTTCGCCGGAGATGAACTTTGAAGTTCACGTTCTCTGTATTAAAGAAACCTAGGCATGTTAATATACACAACCCCCCAAAAACTAAACAATCCCCCACATAAAATCTTCTACAAATGGAAACCTTCAAAGCAGTAAAGCTGATCCTCCTCCCTCGCCGCCGTAACCCTCAAAACCACCCCAATAACCCATCGCCACCGACGACCTTTCAACAAAACCAAGGCCGGCGCCGCAGTAAGAGAAAAGCAGCAGTCGTCGTAGACGTATAGCCTAGGAACCTCGTCGGAATCTCCTATCCCATTGCACCTCGTATGCTGCCAGCCGTCGCAAACGTCGCACCACCATCCTCTCGCCGTCGTCGTCCTTGGCAACGCACCTACACCTCACCGTCCAAGAATCCCAACCCCCTTCGTACCTCAATCCGCCGCCGCCGTCGAAGATCCCGACGGCCCCGAAGGTCACCTCGACCCCCGACTCGACGTAGCTGAACAAAACCTCGCCGTCGTCGACACATTCCTAGCCCACCAACTCAGTCACTTCTAGGCATTTCATCGAACAGTAGGTGTCCCTCATTGCAGTCTGAATCGCAAGCTTCAGATCGCTAACCGTCGCATAGGTCGGAACCGACATATTCCCTGGTCTTATTAGCGTACTTCCACGGAAGCTCGCCGTCCGGATCGGCATCAATCGAGCTCGTCGCCAGCGCACAGATGAACCTCAGCGACTGATCATACTCATCCCTGGACATCCACTCCTTGGCGAACACCTTAGAGTTGAGCACCGCCTGAAACACCGACCTCAGCCCTTCGCCGTCTCCGCCGCCTCCCAGGAGCAGATTCTCGTACAGGTATGCCATATCCTCTATATGTCCGAACCCATCAGATTCTGATCTCAACCATGCCCTACTCGCAGCGAGTTACCTCCCCTGCTCGAAAATTGGAGGAAGAAGCCTTCACCTTGTGGCTCATCTGATGATAGTATCTCTCGGCTCTCGCTAGCGAAGAAACCTCAGACCGTCCGCCGAAGCTCTCATTCCTGGCCGACCTCGACCACCCAGCAATCGACGACGCCGGCTTGGGTGGGAGAATCGAAAGCCTTCCCCCAGTCGCGGGCTTCGACGACCCACGAACGATTCTTCTTACCCTGTTAATGAAAAAATTTGGTTGGACTCTTCGTTTTATGAGCATAGTCTAATAAGATTACATTTATGGCATATGAGCGAGTGGACTTTATTAGGCTCTTGGACTGCCTCTGAATTGAATTTTAAAACCAGAGATAAGATTATCAATCAAATGCAACGAATTTGGTCCAAAAAAGTAGACTGTTTAAATGCAACTTGTTGCCACGTGTCATCACAATATGGTCCATATCCTACTTTTATATTATATAGATTAAAGTGAATTTGAGCTCGAAAACTATTTAAGAGATGCCTGCATTATTTCTACCACTTTGTCAGGCCTGGGGACATATATGATTTTCATTGACCAGACCAAAATTCAATTTTGGTAAAATTCAATTACCTAAGCAGAAAGGCACCGACGAACATAAAAGAAGTTGACATTAGTAATATGCAATTCACTATGACATCACACACGTACTTCGTAATTTAATGATGGAAGTTATATTTAGCTTAATAGTGCGGTAACAGCGGAAGTAAATTACCTGTGTTAAATGTTAATCAAAACAAGGTTAGGCATTCAATAAATATCTAAACCTTAATAGGCCGGGTTAGGACAAACGTATTCCGACTTCTTAATATCATCCTTGTATTACTATCAGTCTTTTACTGTTTAATATTTTTATTGGTTGCTGGTTTTTTTTTTTTTTTTCCAACGATAACTTGCCATTACTGAATTAAAGGTACGTGCTAAACAGCACAAAGGGCCATTTGGTCGCATTGCGCCAAACGGAACAAGTCCTCAAAAAGAGGAAAGAAGACCCCACAAAGGGGCACAACACTCCCACATGGGGAGACAAAGGTCCAAGAAGGACAAAAAAACCGACAGAAGACAAACCACATAATCTACGACCCAGATCTAAAGAACCTGTAACAGAAAAAGCAATTACGCTAAATCTACGACACTCTTCACTTTCAAAGGTCTTCAACTTCTGGGTTTTATCTTCATCGGACTGAAGGCTCCACAAGGGAGAAAAGCACCCGACCCGAAGGTCGGGCGAGACGAGGTCCCACTACGGGGAGCCTCGAGGCTGGAACGGCGAAGGAGGAAGAGGCGTCAGTAGGTGGTGGGTGGCGGACAACGGCCAGGCAGCGCCGACTGGGCGGCAGCGACGGGCTGGGAGGCGAGCGACGGCTGGGCGGGGGACTGGGCTGGGGGGCGGCTGCCCTTGGCGAGCCGGGCGGAGACGAAGGTGGCGAGGCTGGCGGAGGCGGAGACGGCGGCTAGATAAGGTGGAGCGGAGGCGGTGGAGTCGGCGAACGGGGTGGAGCGGAGCTTGGCGGCGCCGAGGGAAGGTGGTGGGCGGCGGGCGGCAAGGGCAGGTGGTGGGCGGCGGCGGGTGAAGCGGAGAAGCCATTTTTTTTGTTTTGTTTTTATTTTTATTTAAATGCAAATAAAGAAAGAAAAAAAGGCGGCTCCCCCGACCTCCATTAATGGAGGCGGGGGAGGAGGTAAGGTGGAAGGGGTGTTTGTTGGAGGGGTGATGGGGGTGGGAATGGGTGGGTGGCGGCTTGGAGGTGGGAGGAGGAAGGGGATTAGGGTTTTGTTTTTTAGAGGGAAGGGAGAGAGAAGGGTTAGAGAGAGAATTAGTGCGTAACTCATTGGTTGCTGGTTTGATGACCACATCAATCGAAAAATTTTTGTAATTTTTTATTGATTGTATCGTTGTCTGACCTTTATTGTTATGTAAACCAAGCAGGACCATGTGTTTTGTGGCTGATAAATTAAGGTCTATATATATCTTTTGTTGTAATATTGTTTGGCAAGTGGACAGAGGTGGTAAGTACTGTATTGAATTAAATGTACAGTCAATTCTCCCAAAGAAAAATGAAATAGTAGCATACATCAAAAGTTTACCTTTGGGCCCATGTAGTATAGAGACTACAATACACAATGGCGATATATTGATTGATACCTCTCACAAAATAATTGGCGTTGTGGGAGCAAGTTTTTTCATTTAACTAGAAAAAAAATAGCGAGTAAAATATTAAATTTTTCCGGCTCAAACAAAAAAGAAAAAGAAAAACAATAAACAAATAGCAAAGAGACGAATGACAAATTGTTTTATAAAATGATACTCCGTCCGTCCCACCAATTTTATCACATAAGTTGTTGGGCACACAAATTAAGGTGATATTATTATAATAATATAGTACAATGAAAAGGTAAAAGAACGTATATTTTGACACGTCTTTTAAGAATATTTAATATTATTATATTGATTGTTTGTGATAGTTTTTTGCTAAATAAGGAAATGTGATAAAATTATTGGGACGTCCGAAATGAAAAAGTGTGATAAAATTAGCGGGACGGAGGGTGTAAGGAAGAAAAAAGATATATTTCCATCTCACTGTTACCACTTATTTCTGTCATGTGCCACTTTTTTCTTGTCAGAAACAACTATACGAAATACGTTCGTCCTTTGGCTACAGAACAATCTCGACCGTCCGCGTCACAAATCGCGGTATCCCAACCGTTGATCTTCAAATTGGACTTTTATGGGACTTACGATGGACCCGCGCACACTCTATCACCACCCCGCCCTAGAAAAAAGCTTTCATTTTATAAGAAACACAGAGCGCACAGTGCCTCACGTTATTGTTATTTCCACTTCTTTCTTCTTTTGGTAAGCAGAAATCATCCCACTATGTGATTGATTCTCTCTTTCTACTCTCACCGTTAACATTTTTTCTCAACTCCATCAAGCACGCTGAGCTGAGCTATCTGTTTAGAATCACAGCACGGAAAAATCTCAGTAAGGAAAACATTGGTAAGTTGAGCTGTTCTTAGTTTTTTTGCCAACTGCAGTAATCATTAGTATTAGGGTTTCGAGTTATGATAGGAAGCTAGACGAAAACGGCGTGGGTTTTGCTGATTCCTAGACCTGCTGTGGCAGTAGAGGAATGATGTATATCTATTTACGGCAGTGATTGATATCTGAAAAACTTTCCTTAAAAAAGAATGATTCAGCTCTGTATAAAAAGATGCTATTTTGTTCGTTTACTAATCTTTCGTTGTTTACTGAAGTGTTTCGACGTCGTCTGTTTGTAATAGTGACCTTATCCGTGTTCTTCTGCCCAGCCCAGCCGACGTCGTTTTGGGATTTCCCTGTTGATTCCTATGTTGAATTCTAGTTTTAAAAAAATGTTATTTATTATTGGGGGACCATTAACAGTAAACTGCCACAATCAACCACCATTATGTTTTAGTATTTGTTTTTTGTTCACGATTTCAGCTCATAATGAAGATTTTCTTTTATGGTATAAAGCAAAGCATGGGCAAGTTCTTACTTTAACGTAGGTCTTTTTATGGGTTCCAAGTAATGAAGGTCCTTCTCTAAAGAATTTTAACCATCATGATTGAGTTTTGAGCTTGACTTCATCGAGCGACGTGTTTGGGAGAAGGAAGATAGTTATCAATTATCAAAAACATTTTATAATACTGAGGATTAGAAATGTATGGAACTGTTGGGTGGTAATAATTATATGTTATGCTTCACACTAGGCAGAAAAGTCGTTGAAAGTGACCTATGGAGGGGCAGATTTATCCATCCATTTGTATTTATTCTCCATACCTCAGATGGGCTGAGATCTTCTGTTAGTTTTCTTTTTCTCTGATCAACTTTTAACGAGCTAAGTAGGCGTAGAACATCCACTTTTGACTAAAGATAAAGAGGGTGATAGAAAGGTGGGAAATAAGAAATCAAGAAGAGGTTAGAAAGTAGAATATTTTTTAGGGATAAGTTAAACAAATTCCTTCTTTTTTCGTGTCAGTAGAGAGATGAGGTTTGGCGTAGTGGGTAGTATTCATTAAGTAATCTGATTAAAGTGGGCTGAAGATGGAAGTTATGCTGTTCACTTCCTTTTTCTTCTCTATATGTTATAAGGTTAGCTTATGCTATGTTCTTGACTGATTCATTTTACCTATCCAATTGTAATTCTTGAATTGACCTCCATTGTTCTTAGCTGATTAGGTCATTTGGCTTTGTTTATAAGTTTTCGTCAAGATATGCAAATAATTTTTCCTTATCAATGATTTGATGAACTGTGACTCACAGATCTAAACTTGTGATGCTCTCATCGTACGATATCAAAACAACCGCATAAATTATTACATGGGCCGCCACCTTTTCGACATGGAGTGGAACGCAAAATGGGATTGGGACAACAACTACGGTGGATTCTGTCCAAAGCCGCTCGAAAGCCCCAAGAAATTGCATCAATTAAGCGAATGGATGGCAGTCGACGAAGGAAACGTCGACGCTAGTCGGTCTTTCAATCTCTCGGGCGGCGCCAACGTTAGTAACTTGAACGTTTCTTCGTCGAAGAGCTCAATTTCAGCTTCGACCGAGACTTCAGCGAAAGGCGGGACATCGAACTTCAAGCTCACGACCTTCGACGATCATCAGGGAAACATCAGTAAGAAATGGGAAGTGATAGCTGTTGTTTTATATTTTGGTGTAGATTTGAGGAACGAATAATTATTTGGTGAGGAGGAACAATTTTGTTATCAACAGAGGAACGAAACCTTTTTTTTATCTGTTATACAAGCATACAAACGATCTCTCTCTTTTCTAACTCTCATATAGAAATGGCACTTTGTGCCTTTCTCTCACTCACTCCCCACACTTATACATTACACAATATTCATCTATTTATAGGATACACAAAGGCATTCATTTCTTGACTATTCAAACCAAATATTTATTTTCTTCTCCACGTGAAACCAGCAAGGGATTTTCCTTCTTTTATACTATTTTTCTTCTTCCTTTTCGGCTGGGGGACATTTCTTTTATGTGTGTCATTCACAAATTTCGGCTAGTCTATACACACCCAAGTGTGATCATCTTTTCCATTTGTTGAATATTTTTCCTTGTCTTCGTGCTTTTAAGTTAGGTTTGTGTTTTGTTGTCTCCTTTCTTTTTTGACTTTGAGATTAGCCAACAAATTCCCCCCTTAATCTCAAAGCGTTTCTGTCTTTCACCGCTCTTTAAATTTGACGCGCTTTCGTCTGTCGTACGTCGCGGCTCGCCACTTGCCGTCAGTAATTGCCTTCGTGATCTTCGCCATTTTTGCCATCTCGTCGTACTCGTCTGTCACCATGCAGCACGGAGAGTCTAGTACTAGGTTTTCGTTCGAGACCGCCTTTGCCCTTTGGTTCGGTTCTTCGGTGATGTAATAAATATCCCCGTATTTTTCTTTCATCCCTGTGACGTAGTTCTTCAGGCTCGTCACCTCGTCGTTAAAAATGGGATTGTCGGCTTTTTCACGCTTGATAGCAAGCTCCTCATTTATCACCTCTATTGAGACAATTTTGTAGTGTTCCGCATCATTTTTTACGAACACTTTTTCGAATTTATATTTTACCTCATCCGCGATTTTTCTGTGGATTTTGTCGTACTCAAGATTCTTCGATATGGCGACTGGATGTTTCGCCTCCGATGGCTTGGGCTTCGTCAGCTTCTCGAAAGTCTCCTTCACGATTCCGTCAGTCGCCTCTTTGTTCGCGAGGTCATCGATCTTATTCGTGACCTCCTCCGGGATTTCTCTGCGATTTTCGTCGATAACTTTTTCTTTCATATTTTGGTTATCGTCCATCAGCTTGGGGACCTCCTTGGTCGTTGTAGCGATATCGTCTTTCTCGTTCGTCTTCAATTTTTCGGCAAGCTTGTATTTAGCGTTGCTTCGGCTTTTCAAGTCGTTCATATAGGCCTCAAGGCTGTCTCTCGCCTTGATCCACTCCTTCACTTCTTTGTCTTTTTCGCGTACTTTTTCTTCGTCTATATATTTTTCTTTATTAGAACTGGCCTCTGTAGGTTCTCCAGTCCTCAGTTTAGCGACTTCGCGATCAACATGTCGCAGGGCCTCCGTCGTGGCTTCATGCGCGACCATCTCATCGTGCGCATGCGTCTCTCCTCGCTCGTCTTTTTCAGCATGCGTGGTTGTCTCTTCAACCGTCTCACCGCCTTTCTCGAACACTGTCTCGTGTGTCTCAATGGCTTTTACGTTCGCCTCGTGGGTATAAGCTTCCTCCGACGATGTGTGCATGGCGTCGTTAATCGTGTTTTTCATCTCATCGACATTCTCGGATGTCTTCACGTCGGTCTCATCGACTTTCTCTGGTGGTTGTCGTGGTGGCGTTTCTTCGACTGTCTTCTCTTTCTCGAGCTTTGCGGGCTCCTCCTCTTCATCGCCATCGGCTTTCATCTTTGATGATTCGCCTTCTTCTTTTTCCATCTCGGGTTTTTGTGGTGGTTCGGCTTTTTTCTTTTCCACCACTGGCTCAGCGTGATCTTTATCACGCTCGGTCTCGGCGTCACCATCTTCTCGTACGTGTTCGCCTTCAACCTTCTTGTTCTCCTTCGTCGTCTCAAGTTCGCCCAATTTTTGTGGCTGAACTTGGTTGCTGCAAGCGTCTTTATACGCTTTCTCCAACAGATCCCAGGCTTCCTTTGCTTTTCTCATATCGCCTATCTCTCTGCTACAACAGGTACCTTCTATGGCATAGTAGATGGTGAGGATCGCGATATTATTTTGTGTGAAAGGAGCTCGCCAAGTTTTCTGTTGCGATCTTGTATACCCCGTCGTATCGGGTCGGGTATCTCCGTCTTCGACGACTTTCCATAAGTCTTGCTCTTCAAGCAAAGCCTTCATTTCTACGCTCCACCTTGCGTAGTTATTCTCGGTGAGTTGCGGGACTAACATGTGGACATCTGCTATCCACCTCGACTCCATTGACACCATTGGCTCTAGCGATACCATCGGCTCTGATACCATTTTGTTGTTTTATATTTTGGTGTAGATTTGAGGAACGAATAATTATTTGGTGAGGAGGAACAATTTTGTTATCAACAGAGGAACGAAACCTTTTTTTTTTATCTGTTATACAAGCATACAAACGATCTCTCTCTTTTCTAACTCTCATATAGTAATGGCACTTTGTGCCTTTCTCTCACTCACTCCCCACACTTATACATTACACAATATTCATCTATTTATAGGATACACAAAGGCATTCATTTCTTGACTATTCAAACCAAATATTTATTTTCTTCTCCACGTGAAACCAGCAAGGGATTTTCCTTCTTTTATACTATTTTTCTTCTTCCTTTTCGGCTGTGGGGGACATTTCTTTTATGTGTGTCATTCACAAATTTCGGCTAGTCTATACACACCCAAGTGTGATCATCTTTTCCATTTGTTGAATATTTTTCCTTGTCTTCGTGCTTTTAAGTTAGGTTTGTGTTTTGTTGTCTCCTTTCTTTTTTGACTTTGAGATTAGCCAACAATAGCTTCTGACGTTTCTGGGAATTCTCCTCCATTAGAGGCTTCAGTTGGATCTGTAGAACCCTCAATTGCCCTCGAGCTTGGAAAACGAACGTTCTTCGATAACAGCGTTAAGACACAATCTCTATCAGCTATGTCTAGCTCCTCTCCTCGTCCGAAGAAACCGAAATCCTCTGCTGCTCAGAACATTCCTACGCCTCGCTGTTTGGTCGAGGGCTGTAATGCTGACCTCGCTACAGCTAAAGAGTACCATCGAAAGCACAGAGTCTGCGATAGCCATTCGAAATCGCCCAAGGTCATCATCAGAGGCCTCGAACACCGCTTTTGCCAACAGTGCAGCAGGTAAATTTTAGGAGGAAAAAGGACCATATTTTACATTTGCTATTTAAACTGTTCTTTAAGGCTGGAAAAATTGTTTCGTTACCTTTGGAAGGTTCCATGCTCTGTCTGAGTTCGATGAGAAGAAGCGAAGCTGTCGTAAAAGGCTGTCCGAGCACAACGCAAGGCGCCGCAAGCCCCCAGCAGAAACTATCCGCTTTAATTCCATGGGGCTCTCGACATCACTCTATGGTATCCCTTCGTACCAAAATCCAATCTTTTTTTTTTTTTTTCTGATATGTAAATGCCGGAAATTTCCTTTTTTCTTATGCAGGCTCCGAAGGTAGGCAGCAGACTAGTTTCTCGCTGAACAACACTGTGCTTCTTCAACATCGTGGTAATTCTCCTCCTCCACCGTTCAACTCGAGATTCACCATCACTGAAGGGCCGTCTTTGAAGTACAATGGTAATGGAGTTGATCGAAACGAGCAGTTTCGAGTGAAAACACCTCAGCTCTTCATCGATGGACTGATGGCCTCGAAGGGCAACTTGCATAAGGTCCCCTCAAATCCAGGTCAGTCTTATCCCTCATATTTAAATGAAATCCCAGATTGTAAATTTCTGCTTCCTGAGCTTATTTGATTCCTTTCTCCAATTCTTGGCAGGTTCTTCCAAGGGAAATCTGATCTCGTCCCAGTTCAGTGCGGACTATGGGCGTGCTCTCTCTCTTCTGTCAACAACAAACTCACTACCTTGGATTTCGACTGGGCAACAGCCGCCGTCCGATAATCATCGATCCATCATCAATGTGATGCAAGAGGATTACGGTAATAGTAACGCTACTATGAATCATCAGCTGATGCAAACCATAACAGAAGGGTTGCCATCGCACTCTCTTACTACTCCTTCTGAGTTATGGCTTAGCAGCAGCAGCAGAAACCATCGCAGCAATTTGCTCGGTGCATCGAATGCAAGCTTTCAGGAAAGTCATATGATCGGCCAGCCACCTTATGAGCCCGACTTCTATTCACCTACGTTTTGAACTGACCGAGGAATTATTCAGAAGTCGTTGATTTAAGGGTCCTTTTTTTCTTTTTCCCACTAGAAAGCTATGATTTCATCGCGGAATATGTTAAGAACCAACTTATTCGACAGAATGTTGCATCTGCTGCTGTCTTAACGTTGCTATTGTCGATTTGCTTCCGACCTTTGTTAACATGATTTAGCAATTAATTTACGTCTAATCTGTGTCGAGAAAAGGTATGAATCTTCTCATTCTCCCTTCCATTCAGGCAATTACGTCTTGAAAACCTTCCTATGTTCTAATATGGCCTTCCGTTCATTTAACAAACGAACTTGGTTCTTTTTAGACAGAGCTAAACTATGAACGTTTTTCTTTGTTATAAATTAAAATTTTCAGCATGCATGTATTTATTACCATATTACCTTGGGCCAACAGTTTAGGTTTTGTAATTTGTTGACGTCTTTCTCCAATCAATCATACGAGGGGTGAGGCTGGCAGGTGAATTTCCTGTACTACCCTCGCATTCATCCAATACAATACAAAGGAACATCTTAATGTCGAAAACATAGCACTCTAGAATTTAAAAAGAGAAAAGGAAGAAAGAAAAAAGAAGAAAAGAAAGTCGTTTATTTGCAATAAGAATTCAACAAAGAATTTCTCGACTGACGATTAACAAGAAATGGAGGCAAAAAAATACAAAAATTACGATAAATTAATCTGGAATTCGATTTAAGCTCTCATAAATAGATGACTGTGATTACCAATAAAACTAAAGGCAAACCTCACTATTCTGCAAAGCACACGCAGTTCCCCTTCGTGGCAACAGAAGAAGATGCAACTGATATAAACCTATTTTCAGACATTTCCCTGACCTTAACAAATCTTTACATGCTTTATCCAATGCGAAATCGAGACGACCAACCGTGACAGCAAGGAACGCGAGCGAAATCAGAGACCACAGTATGACATGACATATCACAAGAAAAATTCACGAATCTGACAGAGAACAATGTAGACACAAGGTGTGCAGCCTCATGGTGAGGAAGAATACAGAATACCATTAAATTTATTACAACTTGAAATGAACCGAACTGTAACAAGACAAAGTAGGCGAAGACAGCTGCAAGGGGACGACAGACGACATGACTGACTCTCAGACACCCGACACAGAGCAATGGCGGACAACAAACCTCGACCTTCTCAAACATTCCTAGTACTCACTGGAAAAAGTACAATAGACAACTTTTTATCAATAAACAAAAAAGAAACAGAGAGAAGCGGTTCAGAAAAGAACAAGCAGGGATTCGTGGAACAGGCGGTAATCTCAAAGAATTCTCCAGAAAGAAATAATTTTTACGAGTAAACATAGCAACTTTAAGGATTCAGAGAGGTTATTGTTTTTACATGTATGCAGAAGGTCGAGGGAACAAAAATGTTTCGAGGAGAATGTTGTACAACACAAAGGCAACGCCTTACAGACCTGTTCGTTTTCATTAGCTGCTTCGTGATGGGTATCGTTCGTCTCAGAAGGTTTATCTGCGCCACAATTCTGTCTGTTACATTTTGTCCTGAAAGGATAGTTTATGTTGTTGCATTTGTCGCATTTCCAGCTTCCATCAGGCGTGTCCGTTCCTGATGAACAACAGTGTTAGTCATGTTATAACATAAAGGGAAGCTTGTATAACATAGGGCAGAAGGGTGCAACTAACTTGGATTCTTGCCCAGTTTTGCTCCCTGAATTGCAAATTGCACAGTCAATTAGTTAGCAATGACATTTTGGAAATGGGATGATCAAGGTATAGGACATCGAGACCATAAGAATTAAGGAATCCATACTTGGGATCCCGGCCTAGGTGTGTTGCACTTCCTCATGTTGCACATAGGTCTAAATGAAAAATTTACATTGCCACATTTGGGGCATGTCCAATCATTGTCACGAGTTCCATCTGTGTGAGTCCAAAAACTATTAGAAAACAAGAAATTTTCAGTGGAATTATATCCAGATACAGACAGGATACACATACCACTAGCTGCTCTCTGAGGTTTATCATCAGGGAAAAAAACAGGCCGTGAACCCTGCATTAATAAAAGGAGATTATAGCAAGGTAAACTTGCGCTGTATATATATGTATGAGTGTGTGTGTGTGTGTGTGAGTGTTCCAAAGAAGAAACTAAGTTTCACCAACTTGCACATGTTAGTTTTAGTTAGTTTTAGGAAGGAGGCCATGGAAACAAACAAGACAAATCATCTGTAGTAATTAACATAAAAACTTCACCAAGGTAGGACTCATGGGCAAACCAAAGCCATATCTGTCCATCATAGGTGGCATGCCATAGATCGCACCTACAAGAAAGGAAAACCTCGAGACATTCAATTTGCTAAAGACTCCACAAGGCGTAAACCAACACAAAATATATATAATCGTATTTTACCATACCATTTCCCATAATAGAACCACTTGCATATGGAGGGGCAGATAAAGGCAAGTGCCTGAATGGGCTACCTCCAGAAAGACGACTTCCATAGTTGTAAGGATAAGCTGATCCCCCAGAAAAAGGCATATCATATGGAGGCAAAGATGCTCCATTGAACAGTGAAGAGCCATAAGGTGGTACACCCATATAAATTGAGGAGGTTGCACCAGAGCCAACATAAGGAGCTGCAGAGGAGTACCCATGAGGTGAATGCATTGCCTTGGCAGCCGGTTTCTGGAATAGAAAGAACACTAATTATTCTGAATTTCTTCAGCGACATTGAAATTTGAAAATCGGCACCACCGCAAAGGAAGCTCTAGATTACTATTAAAACAGGTGTTCTTACAACATTGTGATCGGAAGGTCTAGACTGTGTGCAATTCCGCATATTACAAGTAGTCCTAAATGAGAAATTCACATTGCCACAGCTGGGACATGTCCAATCGTCCTCCCTGCGCCCACCTACAAAAGAAAAAGAACATGCTCAAATAATGAAAGAACATGCTGATATCTTGAGACCTTGATTCATCAAATGATGGACCCAAGATAAAGTAATACACTATTGTTTGAGCCACTAAATAAAATAAATAACTCCATCACATAAAGGCTACACAGGGAAAAGAAGCCAAAACTACAATTTATTTCGCAGGTGGTCAGATCAGATGTAATCACCCTTAAAACATATGTACATACATGATGCATATTGAATCAGATAGTTAAATTAAAGAGCATCTTTAAAGATTAGAAACATAAGAACATAAACTTTGAAATCAGAGGAGAAATGTAAGTAAATTGATGCAAACTGCACAAGCTACTGCTAAGAAGAACAACAAAGCAAGGCATCACATGGAAGAACTACAAGTTATCAGACATTTCATGTCTGCATTTTATTCCATCAAAATATCACTTGGATTCAAGCACTGAAGCATAAAGAGATCAACCATCAACACGTATAAAAATGACCCACATCTGCATCAGCAACTACTTAAGATCTAATTCAATAGACGCAACTAATACAGAAATAACATGGACTACAAACAGCAACTGGATCTAGTTATTTAAAGCAGCAAGAAACTAAGACCAATATTTTTTGCTTGCACAAAAAATGTCTATAAAATCCACAAGACAAAAAGAAATCGCATCACATCAAAGGGAAAATGATTATACCATCCGTGCGTGCACGCTTAGCAGCTGACGAATTTCTACTATCAACCTGCAATTGAAGCAAAACACAAAATAACCTTTCATTAATCTAAACATGAAAACAACCACACAGTAGATGAATATATCACGCAACAAACAGAGAGCTTCCAGGAAACCAACGAACCCTCATACTCATTCTACCCATCACGCTTCCCATAAAAATTGGTAAAAAAAAAATTCCAGAATCTTGTGAGCCGAAACACAATGGGCACGCACAAACCGAATCACGTATAATTTTTTTTTCAAGAAAATAAAAAAAAAATAACAACAACGACGAAAAATTACCTGAGACATGTCGAAAACCGAAGTTCAAGCTTGATTTAGCTGGTACAAGGAGAATTTGCTCGCCGCTCTGTAGGCTCGTACAGATTTAGAGAGAGAGAAAAAGCAGGTGTCACTGATACTCCGTAAGGTGTTCTACTTCTACTAGAGAATAAAAATACTACTGCTGTGTGGGCTACGCCTTTGTTGGGCCACATACATTTGGGCCTAAATACAGGCCTTTGTTGGGCCTAAGAGTAACAGTGTTACTTCGGCCCATTAAATACATTACAAATGTGGAATTACGGATAAATTATTTTCTTCTTTCAAATTTTCCGTTACTATTGTTACTTTCTTTTCCACTACAGGGTAGGGACTAGGGTACATGCATGTAATCTTATTTATTTAATGGATTGTAATATCTAAGAAAAGAAACTATATTAATGCAATTTGACTTTTACGTGTAATCACAAGTGATTGCAACCACATAAATCTGATAAACCTGTAACGAAGGAGAGTATAGCCTTTTACCTTTTTATCTTACATGCGTTTTGCAATAAAAATGCAGCGACGAATACTAAATCTAAGTAAATTGTGAAAAGATTAAAAGGACATTTAACTATTGATTTTCCAAAGTCAACATCGGGTGTGTGGAATAATAGCACATGCAAATGAAAACAAAAATATAAATTAAAATATCTTGATAAACATGCCAATCATCGACCCTTAATATCACATTATATAAAATACCAAAACACAAAACCAATGTGACTCATCAACGTGGTGTACAATGTCTTAGCCGCAAAATCCGCCCAAAGACATTACGATTTACCAATCTTTGCCATTAATTATTAATTTAATCACCCTAATCAAATCAAACAAATTAAAACCCCATTTGCTTTCTTCGAAATTACTGTAACAATAATAAAATAAAGAGAAAGGCTCGTTATAACCTCGATCTACATAAAAAAAAACCACTCCTCACATCGATCGAAACCATCGCATCATCCCATAAAAAAAAAAGCTTCGATGAATAATAATAAGACGCAAAGGCTCAATCACCTCATCTTCAAGCCCGACAAACCATGGCACCTATTCCTCACCCTCGCCGGCCTCCTCGGCGGCGCGTTGCTCGCACTCTCTTTCCTCCGCGCGTCGTCTCCGCTCCTGTCTTGCGGCGGCGGATTAGGGCGGTCGGCGGCGGGTTCCGATTCCGATCTGACGACGACGATGGACGCGCTCGTACACTACGCGACGTCGACGGTGGTGCCGCAGCAGTCGCTCAAGGAGATAACGGTGGCGTACGACGTTCTCAAGGCGAAGCTGGCCGGAAACGACAGCTGTAACTTCCTCGTGTTCGGCCTCGGCCGGGACTCAGTGATGTGGGCGGCGCTGAATCCACGTGGCAAGACGCTGTTCCTCGAGGAGGATCCAAAGTGGGTCCAACAGGTGCTCAAAGGCGCCCCTTTTCTCCGAGCCCAGACCGTACGGTACCGAACCAAGCTCAAGGAGGCCGACGAGCTCATGAGCCACTACGCCGGCGAGCCAAACTGCGCCGCCGAGAGATCGTTCCTACGTGGCAACGAAAATTGCAGGTAAAAAGAAATAGCATTTCTTGAATCTTCGTAATAAGCTAAGTTGACCGTGTTGGTGGCTAGTTTTTTCCGACAGACAGTCGCATCTTTGTGTTGCAAAAACTATTCAATGGGCTTTTCAGCGACTTTTTGTCTCTTACAACTACAAGACCGGATAATTGCACAAACACTCCTGCATTTCCTTTAAATTACATTTGAATATCATTTTTTTTTGTTATTTTTCTTCCCCTTAAGTATCCCACCCAATTAGGGTGTTCATCGGTCGGTTCGGTTCGGTTTTTTCAAATTTCGGTTCGGTTTTTCGGTTTTACGTATGCTTAATCCGATATCCGAACCGTTTTAATTTGGTTCGGTTCGGTTTTTCATAATTCGGTTCGGTTTTTCGGTTAGGAATTTAATATTAACAAAAAAAATCTTATGAGCTGAAAATACATAAAACAATTTATGGTTATTAAAAAACAAAGAAGATTTATGGAACGTGACATGTAGCAAAATGATTCAAAGGTCCGAAAAAACAACAACATGAAAATGGAACAAAATCTAACCAAAAGTTAAAAACATTTATCTGAAGATACTATAAATTATTGGGGGAAAAAATAGTATTTGATTGGTGAGGAAAACATTCACCTAAAAATGGAAAAAACTATACCAATGAAATTATATTTACTGTGTTGTTTATGTTATGGGAGAAAAACAAATGATTTTTTTTCATATTTTTCTATTTTTAATGTAGTATGATAATCCAGTTCGGTTTTTCGGTTTTTTCGGTTTTACGTATACTTAATCCGATATCCGAACCATTTTAATTTGGTTCGGTTCGGTTTTTTAGAATTCGGTTCGGTTTTTTTGGTTCCGGTCTTTTCGGTTCGGTTCTTTACGGTTCGGTCAGTTTTTTCGGTTTTCCGGTTAATTTGAACACCCCTACACCCAATAGGCTATCGCATACGGAATTACGTCATACATTCCAAGATGTCTCAAATTTACATAATATGGTTTGAAATTGATGATGAAAGGGATGGAATACCCTCTCCAAATTCAATATTACCATAGTTCTTTCTTAAGCCTATGCTTGCAAGGCCATGCGGATTCTTTAAAATCAATTGGCAATAGATAGAGAGGTTAACTTCATGCCCAACACTTATTGTATGCCCAACACTTATTATATAATAAATATACAGGTTGGCGCTGAACATGCTTTCGGATGAGGTGTACGACACGACGTGGGACCTCATAATGATCGACGCCCCGAGAGGATACTTTGCGGAGGCGCCGGGAAGGATGGCTGCTATATACTCGGTGGCAGTGATGGCACGAAAGAGGAGGGCGGGGACGGGCCCCACGCACGTTTTTCTGCACGACGTGGACCGCGCGGTTGAGAAAACGTATGCGGACAAGTTCTTGTGTAAGAAGTACTTGGTTAAGGGCGTGGGGAGGCTTTGGCACTTCGAAATCCCGCCCGCCAAAGAGGGCGACGATTTCTGCTGAACGTTGTGGAATGGAATAGCGTTGTTGTGATAGGGAGAGAAGGAAAGAGAGTCTTGTCTTTTGCTTTGATCATAACTCGATTTATACTACAGAGGAACTCTTTTTCCTTCGAAAAATCGAGCTTGGTACGATTGGGATACAAGTAAGAAAAGAAAAATCAGAATATTTTTTTTTAAGTATTTAGTTTGCCTGCATGTCGTACGACGTGGCTATAGACATGCACAGTTTTTGTACGACGGTCGATATTAACATAGGTTTTGTCTTTCATATACCCACTTAGTTATAACTCAAATGAGCTTAAATCTTGGAACACACTTATTTAGTGTTCCTTCCAACATGGATAGAACAGGTCATGTACTAACTTTTATGCCCGCTTGAGTTATATCAAAGTCGATAGAGATACAGACATAGTATACAACATAATGGTCGCATAATGTTATTAGTTGAGGAGGATATATCAATAATATGTGGGAAAATCATTCAAGCAATGGCGTATTTTTTATGGGATTTGAGAATTTTTATTCCTAATACTACACAAGGTTCCAAGGCAGCAAAAGGCACCCCGCTTACTCACTATCCAACCCATTCTCGCGACCCGTACCCATATCCTGACCCGCTCCGAACTCACCTTGCTTATAATAAGCCTTGGTAATCTCTTCGACGGGCACCAAGGGCACGTAGCTGAAGACACCATACCCTTTCTTCCCCATGTCTAAGACCATCTTGTTGTACTTTTCGGACAAGTGCGTAATAGTGGGGAAAGCTACTTCGAAAACTCCGTGGATGGCTGGAAACTGATTGAGCCTGCGCCATGTAATGGCCAGTTGGGCTAAGGCGATGTGCTTCGAGATCTTACTGGCTCGTGATATTGCAGCTAAGGGGCCGTAGGCTTTGGCATCGTCGGCCAAGTCTTGGGTCATCTTCAATGCCTCGGTGAGGCCTAGTTTGAGCTTGTGTGCTAGTTTCTTGGCCGAGGGTGGCGCGTGGTCGTTGAATTTGTGCGTTGCTTCGTCCACCTGAGAACAAGAAAGTGCACGTAAGTATTCACAATTTCACGTTAAAGAAAACAATTCAGACTTTGTATAAATTGTTACCTGATGATCGAGGAAAAGGAGGGATTTCATAGGAACTCCTCTCAGTCTTTCGTAGATGGGACCCAGGACAGATCTAACGGAGTTCTCGACGCTATCGACCTTTGATTTCGCAGAGCCAGAGTTCTGCTTGGCATAGCCGTAGATGCTTCCGATCAAAACGGCGGCGTTTAGGGTCACTGCCCTCACGAATCCGAGGTACTTCAGCTGCGCGTGCTCATCTTCAGCCACAACAACCTAATAATAACAGCAACGAACAATTCAGAACAAAAAAAAAAAAACAAAGAAAACCACTGAAGATAATGAAGAAAACCAAACCTTAGAAGATGCCATGGATCTTCCTTCCGATCAAAATATAAATGTATTTCGCTCTCTATTAAGATCCGGGCTTTTATGCTTGCTTTTCTTGATCGATATCTGTAGTGTGTATGGATGGGCCAACCAACCGTAGGAGGTGGGGGCGATTTACTTAAATGGAACGAGTGAGGGTAGTATCGGAATTACACCACCTTACACGTGTCACTTTGAGTGGATGTTCGGGATCCCGTGTCTCGCAGGCACCCGTTTATTTGTTGGGATTTGGGGTCAGAGTCAGCATTTTATATTAGATAAAGAAAAGACAATTTTGCCTTCCACGTAATCAAAACGGTACGAAAACGGAATCCACGCAATTACGCTAACAAACAGAAGTCGAGTATAGAAACTATAGATATCAGGTTATATGTATGAGAACGAGGAACAATAATCATAATATAGAAATAGAAGAAAGCTCAAGACTTGTGACGCTTGGCATACTGCACGATAGGTTCTTTCACCTGCGTCGTCAAATATACTGTTAAATCAGACACTAATAAGATCACGTATAGTAGTAAAATAATACTATAAGGTTTTTAAGTTACCTTGCTTGCTTTACGAAGCAGCACATTGTCCTGCGTTGGCATGAAGCTGTCACCGTTGTTGCTAGCATTTCTGCCACGATCAGCCCCGGCACCGCCGGGCGCAAAGCTCTCCCTAGAAGCCGCCGGCTGTAAATTTTATTTCATCGCATTCTTATATGATTATTATTATTATTATTATTATTATTAAAAAATTTGGTCATTAGTGCTGGTAATTATTCAGAGTTCTAACCTCGGGCCTGCTAGAGGGAGTTATCCCGCCGTGTTCTCTCTTCCTATTAACGCCATTCTCAGTCATAGCAGCAGAGTCGTCGGCGGGATTTAGTAGCAATGCATCTGGCGTAGCAATGCATCTGGCGATTTTCCTATGGTTCGTGTGATGTCAGAACCGATCGAGTGGAGGCCGCCGCACGTCGACCAGTCCTTTCCTATCGTTAAAGAGATGGTTAAATTAAGTCTTACGATGATTGTTTTATGGTATAAGCTAACCGACCATTGGGCTCGGCGTCTTGAGGCTTGGTCTTGGTCGTCGATTCGTTCTTATCCAAGTCCTGGACAAAAGAAAATGTCAGAAAATGCGGATAATAGTGCTAGTTGTGAAATAAAAAAAGAATGTTATTCTTTTTCTCACTATGGCGTCCGTGTCCAAGAGTTTCTTGACCTCGACGAGCTTGCTCTTGGCGAGATCGGAGTGGATCACTCGTTTTCCTGTGAAGATTATTCATTTAACCTTTGGGGGAAGAGGAACTACACTGACTTTCTTGTGTGTTTTTTTTACCTAGTTTTCTGTTGCTGCTTGCCTCAAGGAAACCGTCGTTTGTCATCTTGTCGATGAGCTTGCGAGCCGTAGTCTGATTTGCTACTCCGTCGAGCTTGCTTTGAAGCTTAGCTACAGTTATGTGTTGCAATGGAAGAGTATGGTATAAAGCCTGAGACCAGAAACACAACAGTAATAAGTTGGAGGAGGGATGATAGGGAAGATTTCATATACTGGAATCTGTAAAATATCAAGCAAAATCAGATATATGCAACTTCATGCCTATCATGCTGCAAAATTATTAAATTTTTTTAAAAAACAGTACCTTCATGTACATTAGATCAGTACCAGTATTACCAGATTTCCCACCATTTACCACCAATTTTTTGACAGGTTCTTCTTTGACAGCATCAAACTCGTAATCGGAATTCTGCGAGCCATGAGAGACATCAAGCAAAATCATTGAAAGGTTGAAAAGATAACGGAAGCCAACCTTTCTCTTGTTAATAGCAAAGGTTTCCCCAGCACCTTTTGATAGAAGGCCTTCCATCACAAGCTTGTCCATGATATCTGAACCATTAGGACCAATTATTTTAGCATGTAAAAGCTGGCATTGTTAGGATTTAGGATCGTATATCTGTTAGTAACGGATAGAAGACTTCATTTGACGTACCTTCAATCAAGGCCTGCATCACAAAAATGTTTGGTTTCAGACAATCACATTAGGGGGGCTAGAAACCAGATAATTATGTTTCGAGGTTTGTTGCCTAGTGAAAAATATGGGAATAACCTGTTCATAATTACCACAGAGATGTCGGGGAAATTTGCGAGGACATTGGTGAATTCAAGGGTATCGAGGTGGTATGAGCTGATCCAATCCCTGAGCCGACCCAATTGCTGTTCATCCTCTGCTGGATCCTGGGTATCATCTGAGGAAAAAAAGGGTCAATAATTGCGGAGTTTTCTGGCAAGAGAAGCCCATCTTTGTTTTTTTGTTTGGAACATTACGAACCTTCATTGGCTGCAAATTTATCTTGTTGAAGTTGCTTTTTCTCTGCCACAAAAAAAACCAAAAAAAGCTTAAGAACAGAGAGGGTAATGGAATAACAACTCAAATTTTTGTTTCAGATGCATAAGAAATACCTATAGGTGCTACAACATATCGATCATCATCCGAATTGCTTGTCTGAAATAACATATGGCAACACAAGGATTACCATGTATCAGATATATATATGGGTGTATATCTAATACTAATTCGGAGAAGGCACGATACGATGTTGGGAGCAGATGTACTTGTTACCTCGCTGTCAGTTTCACTGTCTTCATGCATTTGGAAAGAATCAGCACCCAAGCTCACTTCTTCATCTTGTCTGTCATTGTCGTCTTCGCAAGGGTCAAGCACACTTTTAACCTGTTGAAGTGTGATGTTAGTAAGAACGCTCTCTCACGGGATGTAAAATCCATCCTCCATGTTGATAGTACCATACCTTCAACGCTAATACTAAATGCTTGCTATTGACTTTACCAACTTCCATCTTCAAGGGACTTCTATTCCATTCATTATGAGATTCCTCTTCAGTACATCCTCTGAAAAATGGTGGCTCGTAATCCATGGGCTGCAAGACGGTCTACATTAGAATTTAGAACATGAACTTCCAGCAGTATTGAACTAGTAAAATTATTATCGAGTTCAAGTAAACCAGCATGCAATAGCATAATCCAATTCCAGATCCACGAGCCTGTGTTACAAGAACCAGTAGAAGATGCAGGACTTCACAAAAAGTAAAAACCTACCGTAACGTCGTCATAATATAAGAGCTTCATTAGTATAGTACGCTGAACAAAAGGAAGGGATTGGATTAGCTTTTGATGAAAAATAAATTGTGAATAGAAAAATGAACTTGAAAATTGCAAACAAGTGAGTTAACATCAGAAGTATTACCTCTTCTGGCATCTTATCCAGAGTTCTCATTAGTTGAATTGATGTACGGACCATTTTGCATGCCGAACTCCTGAAGTTAGGCATTCATTTCAGTTTTTGAAGCTAATATTAAACTGCTGAGATTTTAAGAAGATGTAATGGAGACTCAACTACCTCATTTCGCTAGGAGTGATCTCTGTTCCGGCATTTAAAGGTAGCTCCCTTCTTTTTCCCGCTACGGTTGATATTCATCGAAACCTCTTGACTATCAGAGTTAGAGTAACTGAACGAAACTGTACGAGAGTAACTTCGTCAACATGTGTTCAGAACAGCAATGACACAAGAATTTTACGTTAAGTATTGTCTCGTAGTGATACAAAATGTCATCGAACTAAGGCATCTTAACTTGCTAACTTACAAGCATATTCTTCCATCATTGGTCCGTCCACTGCTTCGCATATGCAGAACAAGAGTGTCTTCAGATACTTTTTCTGCAGAGCATCATAAACTCCTGCAGAAAAAAAATAACCGAGAAAGGATACTAAGCACACTGAATAATAATAGCCTTAATGAGCAAGCCTTATGGTGGACTCGCCTTTTTCCATCCAATCAACAAGTCTACGTGCTTCAGGATCCATAGGCATAAGCTTCTTAATCTTCATGTCTATCCAAATATCATAAAATAACTGAGTTCCGATAGTTTCAGATTAATAAAGAATACAGCTATCATTGATGACTAACCCAAAGCCGGAACAGACTTGTCATTGAAATATTTCTCAGGGAAAAGGCCTCTGATATAGCTTATGTTGAATATGGCAATGCGCAGCAGATTCCTAGTCTGCTCGAATAAAAAGGAATTGCACAATTTGCAACAGTTATGTAACCTTCCAAATAGAAATAGATATCCAAATTCCAAAAAAAATGAAGCAGTTGTTATCTAATATGCTACACAGCATTAGAATCAGTTTCATCTATCATTCCGGCGAAGAACCAAACACGATGTAGAATCACTAGTGATAAATCACATAAAATGAGAGTCGGAGAAGCTGAAGCAATAATCTGAATAGCAACAACATGAACAGCAAATAACTACATCGAGAAACATCGATGTCACTTGTCTCCGTAGAGCAAATAACTGTTCCTTCAGAAGTTTAAGCCCATAAAACATCAAAATGGCAGTAAACCGAAACAAGTAACCCACCAGTAAAAGCGAATCCTGTTCAGTGATCTCCGACTCCTTCAACTTCTGAGCGACCACCTGAAATTCCACAGCGCCAAACAAAACGTCGAAAAAAAAAACCATCAGCTGTCTGATTCTACTCGAAGGATTCAGACGTGCAGTAAAATAAGTAAAAAAACCACGTCGAAAAGTGTGCACAGCACACGTCTCTGAGCTGAGCTCACCATTGCTTTAAATTTCCCAAGCAACAAATGACGGTAGAGAGAGGAATGGAATGGGCTGGTCAGAGAAATCGTATAATAAACGGAATGGAGGATTATATAGTAGACGGAAACGAATTTAACCGTGGTTAGCGAAAACTTTAACCAGAGCTAGAGAAACTTTTTACCGTGGTTAAATATCACGCGCTCGGTGCACTGCAGTGAGAGTTGAGACGAGCTGCACAATCCGTTATTCATGTAGGCCGTAGGGGTACTTTAGTCTTTTACATATTTAGTGAAAAAACACGAGTAATTGCCTTTCGACTGCTTTACGGGCCATAGCCCCAACAAAAAAGTGATCGTCGATACAGCCCAATAAAACAAACAATAGGTTTAACAATATATCAATTAAAATACAATTCTTGCATACAAGTACAATCACAACACAAAATACCGTACCGCAAACAATTTCCACGCAGCGCCCATCGTTCATTCAGTCACGAAACAATTATCAAAATATAAAATATTACATAAGTGCGTGTATTTAATTTATCTATTTGACGCGCCTGCAAAGCGACACCCCATCGCCGATCGATCGGCTTAAAGCTGGGCGAGCTCAATCCTCGAATCGGCGGCGAGGAATGCGTTGAGTTCCCTGAGAAAGATCCGACCCGGCCCGATTTTCTCGACCCACTCCTGGCTGAGGTCTTCGTCTCTAAGCGCCACCGTCCCCGACCAAAGCGTGTTGTCGTAGGCTATGATTCCCCCGACCCTAACCAGCTTCAGAAGCAGTTCGTGGTAGTTTACGTAGTTCTCCTTGTCTGCGTCGACGAAGGCAAAGTCGAAAGTCCCTCCTTCACCGTTACCGAGGAAGCCATTAATGGCCGACGTAGCATCAGAGGCTATGAACTGTACTTTGTGGGCCCGCCTTCCGTATGTACGGAAGACCAGTTTCGTACGCTTCCCTGTCTGGGTCTATCGCAACCACCTAAGACAAAAAGACGACAGAAAATAGAATGTAATAATAATATAACCATTATTCAAGAGTATTATATATATTACAGAAGGTGCATGCTTTTATTGTATCTTTTACTTTGCCGTCGTTGGGTAGGGCGAGGGCGGTGGCGAGGAGAGAGTAGCCAGTGAAGACTCCGATTTCTATGGTCTTCTTTGCGTTCATGATTTTCAGAAGCATGGAGAGGAATTGGCCTTCGTCGGCGGGGACGTTCATTACACTCTTGAGTTGGTATTTTTCCACGCTGGCTTCTCTGAGTTCTTTGAGCTGTGAGTGTTCTCTTGGATAAGCACTCGTTTCCAACAAGTACTGCGCGATAATGAACAGTTGATGATCCCATGGAGAAAGATCGTTATTTATATGTATGTATGTCTTAAGAGAGTATTAGAGAGCGAACCTTAGTGAGAGCTTCGGTTTGAAGAATGGTGCAGGAGAATTTCTCTTTCATCCTATTGTTGGTTGAGAAAAAATTGACGAGAGGAAATGAAGTCCAAGTGTGTGTTTACCTTCTTCTTTCTTTCTTTCTTTCTTTCTTTCTTTCTTTCTAGTACTGCTTTGAAGTCCCTTGTTCATACATTGTATTGGAGCATGGGCTTATTTATAGTTGGCTTGAATCGTCTTTCTTTTCGTGTATATGAAGATTATTACATGTGATAATAATTTATTGCATGGTCGTTAGGTATATTCGATGGGTTGGTGGACTGTTGAATGGTCCAGTATTACTACGATGCATGCATCAAAAAAAAAAAACATTCTATTTCAATTTTCAATGTAGAACTAATAACTTTTTTTTTGTTTTATCTTCACACTTTCGAGGTATGGAACAGAAATCCCAAAACCTGGAAGATCGTAATAAAACCTACTCACGTGGATTATTAATGGAACCCCTACCACAGAAACATCTATAGAATTTGTTTTATTATAAATGTGGGGATTTACTTTTTCGTAAACTAATTTTGGTACTGCAAGACTAAAATTAAGACGAATTGCGTGTGCGTTTAGTTAGTTTTTTTAGTAGGTTGAGGGTGGGACAGTAACTATTTAAACTATTTCTTTAAGTCCGCTAATGAGTAAACTTTTTCTAGATATATATTTTAACGACTTCTTACATATGGTGGTGGTGGATAATGATAGAATGGTAGGTTGAATGGGTTGGTGAACCAACCCACTTCAACTACCATATATATAATATATAATATTATACTAATATTATAATACTTATTAGTATGAAGTTTTGCTATAAACAGGCATCGAGTGATTCATTAGAAATCACACCAAAGAAAGAAATAAGAGAGGAAGAGGAGAAAGAAAAGAGAAAAAAATAGAGGGTTTGTTCGGTATTTGCCCCAACTATAAAGAGAGATAGTGAGTGTTTTCTCCTTTATAGATTGAGAGGTTGTAACCCCTGTTTTTACCCCAATAATAAATTTCTACCTCGCCCGTGGTTTTTTACCCCAAGTTAAAAAGGGGTTTTCCACGTAAATTCCCGTGTTCCATTTATCCTCACAGTCATTTCAAATTTCGTTAAGCTGTCCATTTCGCAACAAGTAGTATCAGAGCCAGCCCTGATTGATATCCCAATTATGCTCTGTGGTTGCAGCTTTGTCTGATCTTCCACATCAGAAAGGAGATCGAAAAGGTTTATCGTTACGGAAGAGTTTTTTGGCAAGTCGTGGTAATAGACTGTGTAAGTAAGTTCTGTCTAGGTGGCTGGTGCCAAGCGGGACACATAGTGACCCCACCAGATCTCATCTGGGAATTTACTTAGAAGGGTAATTTTGTCTTGAAAGCTGGTCGCTACCCTTTCTGCAAATTATCTGACCAGTACTATTTGACTGGACTGTTGAATTTCTCCGACGATAGCGACGTGGAAAAAAATGGCAGCTAAAAATGAAATTGAGAAATTCAACGGGAGAAACTACTCACTGTGGAAAATGAGGATTAAGGCAATTTTACTCAAAGAAAATTGTCTGGAGGCGATCACTGGCAGACCAACAAATATTACAAGTGATGCCAAATGGAGGAAGATAGACGGGAGGGCCATCACCAATATTCATCTAACATTAGCAGATGACATATTATCAAGCGTTGAAGAGAAAACTAGTGCGAAAGCAATCTGGGACCATCTTGAGAAGTTGTATCAAGTCAAGTCACTCCACAGCCGAATTTTCCTGAAAAGAAAATTATACCATCTACGAATGGAAGAATCTTATTCAGTGACCGAGCACATCAATAAGTTGAATACTCTGTTCTCTCAACTTAAAGACTTGGACTACAAAATAGAGCCAAGTGAACGTGCCGAGCTTCTACTACAAAGCCTGCCAGACTCCTACGATCAACTTGTCATCAATCTGAGTAACAACCAAGCTGCGGGAAAACTTATGTTCGACAATATTGCAGCTGCGGTTCTCGAAGAAGAAAGTCGGCGCAATAACAAAGAAGACAAGTTGATAACGTCCAACAGGCGGAAGCATTGGCAGTGACGAGGGCAAGATCAGGAGCACGTGGTCCAAACGTGAGCCGAAAACGGACAAGACCGGAGAGTCTGGTCCAAGTGGGAGTCAAAAACGGCTAAACCATGTTACGAAAAATAAGAAGGCTATAAAGTGTTACCACTGTTGGGAAACCCCGGGTGACCCGAGGCCTTGCCCCGGACGCAGCGGAATTTAAAATTTTTTCCCGAGTTCCCCATATGGTTTCCTCAGGATACTCGGTTAAATAAAGAAAACTGCATGATCGACACGTATAAAGGAATAAGGATCTTATCCTTGTAGCGAAGATCCTTAGCTCCCGTAGCTCACGAACTGTGCCGAAGAGAATCACGCCGACCCCGTGACGTGCCGTAAACTTACACCACCCCAAGGATGGCTAGAGATGGTGTGGAGTATTGTATAGAGATGTTTATATGTGTATGTGATTTCTAAAACTCACAAACACTTAGGGTTTTCTCAAGAACAACCCCAAATGCTCTAGCTTCTCTCTAAAATCTCTAAGTTTAGTGTGAGAAAGCTTATGAACTTCTTATGGACGAAATCCCAAGTCTATAATTGTAAAACCAAGTTTTAAATCATGAAATAGACTTTAGATTTGTTTAAATGAGATCATGTCCTACATGACTCATTTTTGTTTGATTCTCTTGTTATTTTATCATCTAATGACTAGATATTGTCCCACAAATCATAACAAAAGAACAAGGAACGAAATTGGATTTGATTTGGATCAAATTTGACCAAAAACTGTCGGTTCACGGCCTCTTGCAAGACCCTTCACGGCCGTGACAAGTATTAGGCAGCTTCTGCCGCGCGTCACGGCCTCCGTCACGGCCATAACTGTCTTCTGGAGGCCTTCACGGCCTTGACATGAAGTGTCACGGCCGTGACACTGTCGGGCAGCATTTTGGTCGCCTACTGCCTGTCGTCACGGCCACGTGCAAGGTTGTCACGGCCGTGACAGCCCTGACAGCTTTGCGACAGTTTCGTATTTGGATCCGATCGAGGGGTAAACGATGTCCGATTGACCTGAAATGTTAACCATAGTTAAAAGACTCACCAATCTTGATTCTGACCAAAGGGATTCTCAATCCGAGGTCTAGATTGTGAGATATGAATTTTTGAAGCTACTGCTACTTTGCATACGGGCTTCATGACCATGATAAGCCTTGCTCATCATTGTGAACCCTATTTATGCTTCATTCATCACCATTTCCGTTCCATAAATTTCCGTCCATGTAAATATATTCTAAAACATATATTTAACATTTGGTTAACGTCTATAAGATCGTTAAATCATTTTACATCTCATATTAGTTAGGCACTATCACAGTGATCATTTTTAAGCCCGACTCTCTTGGTTCGTCTCAACCCGGCAAGGGAGGAATCCAAGAATTTGGTAAGCGCCTAGCCAATCCCGCGGTACCAAATAGATCCCGTGTTGAGTACGATCTTCAATCTACGAACCGACTATAGATTATCATCGTACGTATAGACCCTTCACAAATGTCCCGATCGAGTGAGAGTCATGGTTACGTCAAACTCACTAGACTCGACTCTATGACTAATTCGTGACTAGCGAAATTACTAAACTGCTCTCCACGTCCCACATGAGTCAGTTTATTGCTTCGGCCAAAGACTTCGTAATTTCCCGTCCCCGAATATGCATAGGACACATGTCTCGGTTACTAACGAGATAGTGTATCCCTAACGTTAGTCTAAGCACGGCAGTTACCCTTTGTTGTCAAGACCGCATGTCGCCGCCGACCCATGTTCGTCCCCGAACAAGGTGGGCCTAGCAAACTAGTGACATGTCAAGACCCCATAGTCAACTCCGTCAAAAACCCTTCGGTCTAAGGTCCACGCACACTACTATAGTCAATCGATCGATCATTGACGCTACCCAGAGTAACGATAAGGCCCATGTGATCGTCGATTGCGAGTCGTGTCCAAGTACAAGTTAATTCCCTAATTCAACTTATACCAACGTTACGACCTCCCGCTTCCCAAGCGAATGGTTGGCACAACCATATAAGAGTCGTCAACAAATAAGTCGTAATTGACGCTCAGTCACCCTACTGAGGTCTAAGACTTATGGACTAATTTAATATCGGAGGCTAATAGCTTACCGGTGCCCCTCTCTCATCCCATGAGAATCGGTGACTAAACTCACGATATATGGGATTTATTTATTTACCGTATTACGGATGCCTAATAAGACTTGATAGGTAAATAAATAATATGCCTTTTAAAGAATGAATAATAAATATAAATTCCATTGATACATATAAGAATACATTATTCAAATACAGAGTGAATAATACATTGATTATTAAACACATGCCCTATTCATTAAATCCTCGAATGGCATTCCGAGGGCACATCCCCAACAACCACTGTGGCAAGAAAGGTCATCTGAAGAAATATTGTTGGGCTCTAAATAAAAATCCCAATGCCCAGGGAAATGTCGCCAACACTACAGACGATGGAATTGCCTTGGTATGTGAAGCCGCAACCACTATCGCTGAAAATAGAAGATTCAACGACGTGTGGCTCATCGATTCAGCAGCTACTTTCCATATGACTTCTCGAACGAATGGTTTCATCAATACGATCCAACCTTTGGAGGGTATGTCTACAGCTGTAATGACCAAGCGCTGAAGATTGTCGGGGTGGGTACGATCCAAATAAAGATGTACGACGGCACTGTGCGTACCATCAATGCTGTGCGACATGTGGAGTGCTTGAAGAAAAATCTGTTGTCCGCGGGGCAACTGGATGATCTTGGTTTCAAAATTGAGTTGGAAAACAAGATCATGAAGGTTTCCAAAGGAGCATTGGTGGTGATGGAGGGAGAAAAGATAGCTGCAAATCTATACATGCTAAAGGGAGAGACTCTGCAAGAAGGGCAGGCATTCGTTGCCACGACAAATTCAAATGAAAAATCCACGATGACCTGGCATAAGAAACTTGGTCACATGTCTGAACAAGGCGTGAAAATTCTTGCTCAAAAGAATCTACTTCCTAGTCTCACGATGGTGACGCTACCATTCTGCGAGCATTGTATTGTGAGCAAGCAGCATCGCTTGAAGTTCCCCTCATCGAATTCTAGAAGCAAAGAAATTCTAGAATTGATCCACTCTGATGTATGGCAAGCACCGGTTGCGTCCCTGGGAGGAGCTAGCTACTTCGTATCATTCATAGACGACTACTCCAGGAGATGCTGGGTGTACCCAATCAAGAAGAAGGACGACGTGTTTCCTATCTTCAAAACATACAAAGCGCGAGTTGAACTTGAAACCGGCAGAAAAATCAAGTGTCTCCGGTCTGATAATGGAGGGGAATATATTGGCAAAGAATTCACTGATTCTGCAAAGGTGCGGGCATCAGAAGACAGTTCACCACGGCGTACACTCCACAACAGAATGGAGTGGCAGAGTGGTTGAATAGGACCCTGTTGGAAAGAACAAGGGCTATGTTGAGAACTGCGGGCTTGGAAAAGAAGTTCTGGGCGGAAGCGGTCTGTACTGCCTGTTATGTGGTGAATCGGGCCCCATCTACTGCAATAGAGATGCGGACACCGATGGAAATGTGGACTGGTGCACCTGCAGACTATTCAAACCTCCATATATTTGGAAGTTCAACATACGCGATGTACCACAACCAAGAAACAACGAAGTTGGATCCAAAGTCCAGGAAATGCCTGTTCTTGGGGTACGCTGAAGGAGTAAAGGGGTATCGCTTGTGGGATCTCACTGACCACAAAGTGATTATCAGCAGAGATGTTATCTTCTTGGAGGATGGCGATCAAGAGCAAGTCGAAAATGATAGCAGTCCAAAAGGCGTGACAAAGACTACACCGATGAAACGAAAATTGGGGCAATATAATTCTTCTGAAGCTGAACCAGCGCACGAAGAGCTCGACCCAGTCGAATCTGAAGTACCGGATCTCTGGCGGTCATCACGCGAGCGTAGGCCGCCAAGTTGGCACTCAGATTATGAGATAGAGAGCAATCTTGCATACTGTTTTCTAACGGAGGATGGAGAGCCAACCACTTTCTAAGAAGCACTGAATAATTCAGATGCGAGTCTGTGGATTTCAGCGATGCAAGAGGAAATGGAAGCTCTCTATAAAAATAAGACATGGGAGTTGGTGCCATTGCCGCAAGGAAGGAAACCCATTGGCAACAAATGGGTGTACAAAATCAAGCGGAATGGTGATGACCAGGTAGAGCGATATCGTGCTAGACTGGTTGTAAAAGAATATGCTCAGAAAGAAGGGATTGACTTCAACGAAATTTTCTCACCGGTGGTACGACTTACAACAGTCAGGGTGGTCTTGTCAATATGTGCTACATTCGACTTGCATCTTGAGCAGCTAGATGTAAAGACGGCCTTTCTCCATGGTGACCTGGATGAAGAAATATATATGCTTCAACCGGAAGGTTTCGAGGAACAAGGAAAAGAAGATTTGGTTTGCAAATTGATCAAATCTCTTTACGGGCTCAAACAAGCACCTCGATGCTGGTATAAGAGATTTGACTCCTTCATAACGAGTCTTGGCTACAACGGGCTATATTCAGATCCTTGTGCGTATTTCAAGAGATTTGGCGATGACGATTTCATCATGTTGCTGTTGTATGTCGACGATATGCTGGTAGCAGGACCCAACAAAGGTCGTATCGCCGACTTAAAGACTCAACTGGCCAGTGAATTCGAAATGAAGGACTTGGGGCCAGCAAACAAAATCCTTGGTGTGCAAATATCTCGAGACAGAAGCAAGCAGAAGATTTGGCTTTCCCAAAAGAATTATTTGAAGAAAATCTTGCGAAGGTTCAACATGCAAGATAGTAAGCCAATATCTACCCCTCTTGCTGTTAATTTCAAGTTATCCTCCGAGATGTGTCCTACTGATGAAGACGAGAGGATAGAGAGGTCAAGTCTCGACTGTACCAGACCAGACATTGCCCATGCAGTGGGAGTCGTTAGCCGATACATGTCCAACCCTGGCCGGGAGCACTGGAGTGCTGTTAAGAGGATTCTCAGATATATCAAGGGAACCTCAGATCTTGCCTTATGTTACGGAGGTACAGATTTTACTGTCCATGGTTTTGTTGATGCAGATTATGCAGGTGAACTTGATAAAAGCAGATCCACAACCGGATATGTGTTTAATCTTGCTGGCGGTGCTGTAAGCTGGGTTTCAAAACTGCAGTCCATTGTTGTAACGTCTACAACGGAAGCAGAATATGTCGCAGCTACGCAAGCCAGTAAAGAGGCAATATGGTTGAAGATGTTGCTGGAAGAACTCGACCACAAACAGGAGAATATTGTTCTCTATTGTGATAGCCAGAGTGCGTTGCATCTTGCAAGGAATCCAGCATATCATTCAAGAACCAAACACATACGGGTCCAATTCCACTTTGTTCATGAACAAGTCGAAGAGGGGACTGTGGACATGCAAAAAGTTCACACTGCGGATAATCTGGCAGACTACATGATCAAAGCAATTCCTGTGGACAAGTTTATGTGGTGTCGTTCCTCATGTGGATTGACTGAACATAAGTAACATGCAAAGGCGAGCTAGAAGAATGGTGTGAAGATCTGATTGTGCATCAATCAAATCTTCAAGTGGGAGATTGATAGAATGGTAGGTTGAATGGGTTGGTGAACCAACCCACTTCAACTACCATATATATATAATATAATATTATACTAATATTATAATACTTATTAGTATGAAGTTTTGCTATAAAAAGGCATCGAGTGATTCATTAGAAAGAAATAAGAGAGAAAGAGGAGAAAGAAAAGAGAGAAAAAAATAGACGGTTTCTTCGGTATTTGCCCCAACTATAAATAGAGATAGTGAGTGTTTTCTCCTTTATAGATTGAGAGGTTGTAACCCCTGTTTTTACCCCAATAATAAATTTCTACCTCGCCCGTGGTTTTTTACCCCAAGTTAAAAAGGGGTTTTTCACGTAAATTCCCGTGTTCCATTTATCCTCACAATCATTTCCAATTTCTTTAAGCTGTCCATTTCGCAACAGATAATAATAGATGAGAAAAGTTTTCACCATCCGAACTATTGTCCGATGAAATATACCCGATTATCATATTTGAATGATGTAGTAAAATACCCGATATTGGATAACCCTTAAACCCGATAAATAAATACCGGATCTGTTGTATCTGAATTGTCCGAACCAAATCGGTTTGATAAAAAAAAATTAGGTTATCATATCGTGCAATTCAATCAAAAGTTGGTGAATGAGTTAGCCATCAACTCCAAATATTTTTTATTCCTCAACTTACCAATGATACACATTACAGTAACAGGGGCCAGCGTGTTACATTTGTTAAAAGAATTTACACGTACTTTGAGATTGATATGTGTGCGTACATTTATATATATATATAGTATCATAATGATAATTTAGGAATCGTGCGATTTGGTCATAATCTTCCACTAGTTTGTTGGTTGGTCGAACGAATCAACCCACTTACTGTATTAATGACAACGACGGAACATTTATCCTCTCTTTAAACTTCAACTTTTAATGAATAAATAAATCGCCTACGACTACTAACTTTGGTGCATGGATTACGCATACGTGTCCACTAAACTTTTTTTCAAAAATTAGCTTGTATGATTTGAAAGTATTATGTAGAGTTGTGATATTTTTAAATTAATAGTAGCGTTGAGCTCTTATATTCAGAAGCGTGACATGGAGATCTCGCAAGACTTCGTCTAAGGCAATAGTGACAAATAAACGAGAGTTTCCACCAACAATTCACCAAACATATAACATATAATATGATGGTGATTATTATTTCAAACGACCTTCGATTTTTTCAAGGCATTGCCTTTCTTGATTATAGAAGCGTAACACGAACGATTATTGTTTTTTTTAGACAAACTTAATTAGAGCATCTCGCCAATCGATAAACTCAATCGCGTTCTCAAACTCAAAATTGCAATAGTCCTTCTCCAACTGGTAGACCCATTTTCAAACTGAAATGACTATTTTTGAAATCTTACTTCTAGATCAAATTTGGATAACTTTTCAATATTGTCCACATATTTTATAACTTCAAAAATAACATTTTACTAAATACTTACATCTAAATAAATAAAAATATATTGTTGGTAAATTCTATAATTTTAAGAAACTTTCTAATTACATTTTATATATTTTATTTATTTTTATTTTTTTATAAGGATACTTAATTATTAAAGCAAATAATAGAATTTAAAATGAAATTACTAAATTTAGAACTCATATTACGACTTACGAGTTCAAACGCCTCTATGCGTTTATCGGAGGAGATGGAAAGTAAGAAGAAAACCATTTTGAAATTGATTTTTGGACTTGATTGGAGTGATTTTTGGTTTTCTAATTTTGTTGTTATGGTCGACGATGGTATTAGAGATGCTCAACCGAATTTGTAAAGTAAGCGATCACGAAGCTCGTGAGAGAGATTTCTTTCATGTGGATTGTTTCAATAT